>OU015766.1:13296540-13445916 GCA_907173295.1 Fagus sylvatica | reverse complement strand
AGGAAGAGGAAGAGCAAGTAGAAGAAGAAGAGGAGGATGATGTGGTTGCAAAGGCCTTGCACAAGTGTGCTAAAATATCGGCCGAGTTGAAGAGAGACCTGTACGGCTCCTCCTCCGTCGCCAACTGCGACCGCTACGCCGAAGTCGAGTCCTCTTCACTGAGGATCGTCACTCAGGTGCTTCAAGCTTTGTTGAATTTTGCTTAGTTGTGTTTCTGTTTGTTTAATAAGAAAAGAAAGTAATGTGAATGTTAATGCGAGTAGAAATGACACCTCACTTTGATAGCTAGCATAAATAATTAGTTTGAAGCTTTTTGTGTTAGTGTTGAATTGTGCTGACATAGTTTAAATTCTTTTAGGATGATGTTAATGCGGCGTGTAGGTCAGAGGATTCGGATTTTCAACCCGTACTCAAGCCATACCAGCTGGTTGGTGTCAACTTTCTTCTTCTGCTATATCAGAAGAGTATTGGGGGAGGTACTACATTTTTTTGTCATCATGTTATGCTTTTGCCTTTGATAGTATATGATGACTTTTAACACTGTGTGCGAAAAATAGAGGTCTTGATGCTGAGGGTTTAAAAGTAAGAAATGCTATATTTTTATTGTGAAGAATTTGTTGCTGTTTGATACAACTAAAGTAATTTTTATTTATTTTTTTCTCATCCCTTGGAACTTCACAGGCACCCTACTGTAGCTATATATTAATGGGTCCACAAATTTGTACTTTACAGATGAAACTAGCTTAGAAAAGATTGAATCTTGATGTCTGATTTGATGCTAAAACAGAGATTGATGTTGCAGGAATTATCTGACAACAAATAGATTGAGGATAGCTGAGGGTTGTGTCTAATTTTTTAGGAGGGCAAAAGAGATGGGAAAGTTGTGTGGTTAACAAGGGTATATATCTCGATTTGAAATAAGTGGTAAAGAAGAGAAGAAAGTTGGCAATGATCTCTAGCTCATATGCATTTCCTCTCTATGTAGAATGGAGTGAAGAGTGAGGTTGTGGGTTCAAGACCCAGTGGGTGTATGTGTAACTTACTTAATCAAAGGGAAAAAGAAAAAAAGCAAAAGAAAAGAAAGTCATAGCTGATTTGGGGTTGTGAACTGGAAACTGATAATTGTAGTAGTTCTAAATTTTTGCATTTTGAAGTCAATTAAAGGGGAGTTTTTAAAAAAGAGAAAAGTTAATCAGAGGTGGGTGGTAGGGTTTCTATCATAAATTTTTCTGATGGAATCTAAAAAAATAGGGCTTTGTTGTAAGTAGAAATCAAATGTAAGAAGAAGAATCCATCACACTTGAACTTTCTTTGGCATCTTGAATAAGGTTTCCTTGGCATCATATCGAAGATTACACAAAGCTCAATGGGTGTAAATTCTTGGCAAAAAGGTTTTGATAGATTGGATTACAAGAGTTACATCTGTGTACATATGCTACTAGTACTTGTGTAGTAAGTTGTAGGACATTGACTCGTATTAAAAAGTGCTAAAAATTAAGTTGCAAACTACTCAATGCCACTCATAACATAATTTGACCCGTACTAAGATCTACGGGCCACAAGTGACGTAGGACAAATAGTAAGGAAGCCAAATCAGACCTGGTAGATTTGGTAGTGCCTAGAATTGAGGATTCAGGGTTAGGTTTTAGTGGGAAAAGGCTGAAAAAATAGTACAGGGAAATAGGGTTTCTAATGGGGAAAATGAATAGTAGGGGATGATACAAAGGAGAATAATCAAGATCTGGGTTCCTGTTTCAGGGCTTTGAACAGTAACCCGTGAACAATATTTGGTTCTTTATGGGGGTATTTTGGGCTATTTGATGGATGGGTGGTTTAGGGTTTTGAAGTTTTGGATTTTAGGGTTTAAAGGTGACAAATCAATGTGTTTGCAAGCTTTTACAATAAACTTCTAGACATAACACCTAGGGTTTCCTTGGCATCACACCTCAGAGAAGGTTATATCATACAAACTTCAAACAAGCATCATAGCCTCTGAAATTTTAGCAAAATTCTTCTTCTTCTGTATTTGAAAGCCTTACATTCATATAAATAGATGACTAAAACCTATTCTAGTAGAACTTGGACTCCTTGAGACTCATAATAAGACTTGGATTGGACTCCTTGGGCTTTACTACTAGCCCAAACTAAATAACTAATCTTAAATAAAACCCAATGAACTATTATTACAGCCCATCCCTAGAAACTATAAAATTATAAATTTTCCACTAACATACTTATCAAAAAAAAAAAAATTTGTGCCCCTAACATTTAAATTGATGGATGCAGTTTGTGGAAAAGAATTCGAGCAAGATGGGATAGGTTCTCTACAAACTTGTCCACATGGGTAGGGAATGGCCAGAGTATCAGGTTTTGGCATGATTTTGTGTGGTGATCGTTCTTTGAAGGATAAGTTCCCAAACTTTATTTGATTGCAGCGGAAAAGGATGCTTCAGTGCAATGCAATCCTTGTCTACAGTTAGGGGGAGAACATAACCTTGTGTTGGAATCTCAAATTTATTAGGGATTTTCATGATTGGGAGTTGGAAGGGGTGAATGAGCCGATGGATTGATCTATTCCATGAAAATTTCGAATGGCCATGAGGATTGTAGTTTGGAAGCCAGATGGAAATGGAGGTTTAGTGTTCGATCCTATTATGACTATCTCAAACACGTTTCTGGACATTTATTTCCTTGGAAAGGTGTGTGGGGGGTGGGGGGTAGCAAGGTGCCTGTACCACGTAAGGGGCGTGCTTTGTCTGTTCTCCAGTTTTGAATTCTACTTTATAATTGGATAATCTTATTAGGAGGAAGGTGGTGATTGTCAACAGATGTACAATGTGTAATTGTAGTTGAGAATTGGTGGAGCATTTGCTTATACATTGGTCAGCTGCCCAGGAGTTGTGGTCCTTTGCACTAACAGTTTTGGTGTGACTTGGTTGATGCCTAGGTAGGTAATAGAGTTGATGTGTTTTTTGTAGGGAAGACTATGGTAGACACTGAAACCATGTCATATGGCAGGTTACATTTCACTGTATTATGTGGACCATTTGGAGATAGAGGAATCGCAAGACTTTTGAAGATCAAAAGAAGTCGATTCAAGATATTAAGAAAATTTTTTTTTTGAGAAGCTTGTTTGAATACTGTACTATGTAGGGGGTATTTCTTGTTGCTCTATAGTTGATTTTTTAGATCTTTTGGATGTTCAGTTGTAATTCTTTAAGGAAGCTCAGTATTTTGAGCTCTCCTTTCTTTGAATAAAATCTCCTATTTATCAGTAAAAAAATGTCTTTATTTTGGATTCAATATATGATTTTGTTCTTAATCCAACATTGGGCAATTTCGTTGAAAGCTTTACTTCCAAGATTTTCTAATATCAAGGCTTAAACTAATTCTCTGGGTTACCTTTTCTTTCATGGGGATACTCTACCACAGCCTTGAGAATCAATAATGACAATAATATAAAATAAGATGTAGACAAGAATATCAATAGACACACATAAAAAAACCAATGCAATTCGTGGATAATTAATACATGTAATATGTATGTGCACCATACATGAAAAATTCAACAAAATCAACTATTATACTTAATAGTACATCTCATCATAGTTGATCAAGAGTTCACTTATTTTTCTCCACACATTAAACATTTCATTTGCCAAATTGGTTGCCCATTCACTCAATTCATGTGAAGTCTCAATTTGTGTTATTGGGTCGCCATTAAGAAAGGGAGGAGCTGCCATTTGAGTTAAATCTCATCTACTTAGTGTGGATAATTTGGAGAGAAAGAAATAAATGTAAATTTAATGATGTTGATCTCTCTATGTTGAGTAGAAATCGTTGATTGTAAGGTAGTTGTTTGAGTAGTCTCAAACTTTTGGTATTATGGATGCATGTTTTGTTATAGAGTTTGTTGATTTTGTTACTTTTAGATTGTAATTATTGAGCATTGTGATTTTTTAGGGATGCTTTATGCATACACCTTGTGTACAAGCCTTCCCTTTTATCAATAAAATTGCATGTTACTTATTAAAGAAATCTCAAGAAAACTTTTAACGTAGGATATTTAGAGCAAAGTATCGGAATATACCGGGAAAAGACTACTAAATATCATATTTGCTCAATGGTCTTTCGACTAAAATGACATCTTGTCACTTCATGAAGAAGGGGTAGAGGGTGAGGTCTTGAATTTATTCTGTTAGAAAATAATTGTTAAGTTTACTCTTTCTTATCCGGTTAAGCTGTTGGGACATGTCGTGGTTTCCATGGTATCAGAGGAGATGGTCTTGAGTGTCTCCACTCTATTTAAAATGAGGGTAAATTACACTAACCTCCCTCAAGGTTTAGTGGAATGAAAATAACCTCCGAAAGTGAATCGAAATAACAGTCAATCCCAAAGACCAACTTTCACTTCAACACCATTAACAACCGTTTTGAATTTTTTGTGGACTAACTTGCCCTTGGTTAAGCATCATGTTCGTATTTTATCCTTGGTTTTTTATTTATGAAAATGACTGTTTTACACTTACTTTTCTTTCAACCCACTATGAAATTACCATTTTATCCTTAAAAAAAATAAAGTTCCAATATTACCCTTTTATTATTATTATTTAAATCCTCATTTTATCCGTACCATTTTATCTCTCTCTTTCTTAGCTTTGGCACCCCAGAATTGCGACCCACATTGCAATTCCCATCGGATCTCTCTCTCTCTCTCTCTCTCTCTCTTGTCGGCTTTGCTATCGCAAAGCACAAAAATTAGGAACCCAGTCGAGGTATTCAACCCCGAACACAATGGTTGAAATTGCGGTTGAGTCTTGACGAGGACACCAATGACAAGCTGATCTTGGGGGGTTGTTTGGTGTTTATCCTCTGTTTTGTTTCCGAGAAAATGGGTATTTGAGTCTGATTTGTTTGGGGGTCTTTGTTATGGGCTTAGCACGGCTTTGGTGGTAGTGGGTAAATCACAGTGCTGCGAGATCCCCGTGGGCTGTGGGGAGTTAGGCCCACATGTGAGGGGAAATATTAGAATAATGGTTATATGATTAAACATTCACCATTTCTTGTAAGTTTTAAGCTCTTGGGACAATTGGTGGTTTATCATGGTATTAGACTTAACTTGGTAATGTTGTGTTAGGTGCTGCATGAGTGTGGGGGATTGTAATTCCTCAAATCGAGGGCATTGTAGAACAAATTAGGCTTCGACAAGGATGTCTCAGATTAAACTTAGGGTAGGGTGGGGGGGGGGGGGGGGGGGGGATTGTAATACTTCAAATTGTATGGATTTTTGTGTGGATTTGGATTATGAAGGTGTAGCACGAGTGTGTTTTGAGTTCTATATAGGTAATTATGAGAAGCCCTAATGTGACTTGTCTTTTGGGGTATAATGCAAATGTGGGTAGCGCTATTAAAGCAGGTGATTTTGAGTTCAAATCATGTCTTTACTCTACCTCTCATTTAAAAAATTAAAAAATTCCACGTATTAGGCGTATGAATCCACACGTGAGGGGGAAGTGTTAGAAAATAATAGTTAAAGTTTACCCATTTCTATTAACTTAAACTTTTGGGACAAATAGTAGTTTATCAAAATCTATGTGCACGTAAGTGTCTGTTTGCCTTCAAAAAAATAAAAATAAAAATAAAACGTTAAGTATAAGTTTTGCACCATAATATTATCTTGTTGATATAGCAACTTTGCTCGAGGATGTTCCAAATATAGTCTTTATTTATATTATTAATTTGCATGACTCTGAGGGATTTTTTTTATTCTGCTTTATTTCCCCACTTCTTTTTTTACTTTATTGTTGATGGGAGTCGCAAAATACATGTGACTGACCCTGATTAATCTGTTGAGGATTCATAGCCGACCCCAAAATTTTGGGATTAAAGCTTGGTTGTTGTTAATGGGAGTTGCATTGCTCATTTGGAGCCCTTTTGATGTAGGGAGCACAACTAAAATTATTTCAGTTTATATTTTGAGATACTAGATTTTATTTTTGAATTTTGAATTTGGCTTTAATTATGATTAAGGATTTCTTGGGATGTAATTGTGCATTAATGTAATCCCCAAACCAAAGAGTCTTCTGGAATGGTTTGAACATTACAGTATGAATTAAAATTTTCTGATTAGAGAATGTTTCTCTTGCTTGTTGGTAAAGCCTTGGGTTATCATGCATATTCTTGGCGGTGAAGCCTTGGATTTCTTTCGTTTCTCTTCTTTCCCTTGTTCCTATTTCACCACCCATTGTTTGCATCACCTTTGAGTCTTTTAATACAAATAGCATATTGTAAAAGGGTACTATAATATTTAGAGAGGACACTTGAAATCATTGTTTTTCTTTTTTCATAGTAATTAGATTATGTGGTCAGCAGCCATTCAATCAAAAACAGAGAAAAAAGAAAATCAAATAAAAGTACAAAAATCTAAAAACTCCTCAAGAGAGAAAAAAGAGCGACCACTTGAAGCAGCCATCCAATCAAAAACAGTGACCGCAGCAGAATTAACTTGAGCTCCACAGACAAGTGTTCAAGACCCTCAAAAGTGTTGTTTGCGTTCTCGCCAGATAATCCACATAATACATAGAGGTACTGTTCCCCACACAATCAAAATCATATATCTTAATCGCCAGAATCAATTAAGAGAAATGATTTTGATTGTGTAACAAGAATCAGGATGATTGATTTAGTTCAAAAGTATGATGTAAACAAGCTCTGATGAATACTTTACCCTTGGTGGGAATGTTGGCCAAGTTGAGAGGATAGGTACTTTTATTCAGAATTTAATTTATCAGTGTATTATCAAAGTTGGATAGTGGCATGATTTATCCTATATAATGGTTGTTTATTCTGGCTTATCATGTGGCAATTGCAAAAAAATTATGTGCTGTGTCGCTTTGGCTTCAAATTGCTTTTTCTTTAAGTGGATGAACTTAAGGCACATTCATCTCTACATTCATTCATTTGAGGACTAGGAAGCATGGATACTTAAAAGTATCTGCCTTACCTGTATGTATCTGATAAAGATATGTGGAGATACGGTGGGATAGGTATATGATAAGAATTAAACAATAAAAATATTTTTATTATTATTTTATTTTTTATGGATATGGTGGGAGACGATGAGGATAAATTTGGGATAAAAAAGCGAAGGCTCATTTAGGAAATTTGGATGAGAGGATCATATTTTATACGTTTATTACTTGGAATATGGAAATAACGAAGTATATATCTGCTTCGTTTTGCATTTCATAAAATCGCCTCCTACTTATGGCATTTCTGATTATGACCTAATTTCTTGCTATGGTGTTCTTCCTATGAAGTATTTGCAGCTGCTCTGTATGTGCTGGTTTTAGCATTATCATATTATGTAAAAGCTTCCTGCATCCTGATATTTTTCTATGTCTGAAAAGCATACCTTTGTAATTTCTGCAGCCATATTGGCAGATGAGATGGGCCTTGGGAAGACCATTCAGGTATGTTGGGCTCCATTCTTTTGCCTGTCTCAATAGTTCTTTTGAACCCATGAAAAGAAGTTTCTTATTATTTTGGATTGGTAAGTTGCACATGCACCCAGTGGGTTTTGAACCCATGACCTTTCTCTCCACCTATTCTTGTGGGAGGAGGAAAAAGAAAGGGGTGGAACTCGAGGATTTGTTGAACCCAGTAGGTCTTGATCATTTATTTTTTGAAGATTGTAAAATTGTTCTTGTCCAACAGGCTATTACATATTTGACTTTGCTGAAACACTTGCACAATGATCCCGGTCCACATTTAATCGTATGTCCTGCTTCTGTTTTGGAAAACTGGGAAAGAGAACTTAAGAAGTGGTGTCCATCTTTTTCGATTCTCCAGTATCATGGGGCTGCGCGATCAGCATATTCGAAAGAGTTGAGCTCTTTGGCCAAAGCTGGATTGCCGCCTCCTTTTAATGTTCTTCTTGTCTGTTATTCACTTTTTGAAAGACACAGGTTTGTTTGATTGTGCTACATATGCTATTTGATTTCATATTGGTTGAAGACTTATAAACATGGTGAATGCAGTGCGCAGCAGAAAGATGATCGTAAAATTCTGAAACGTTGGCGATGGAGCTGTGTGCTGATGGATGAGGCTCATGCCTTGAAGGATAAAAACAGCTATAGGTGGAAAAACCTAATGTCTGTAGCACAAAATGCAAACCAGCGTCTAATGCTGACAGGAACACCACTCCAAAATGATCTACATGTATTACTTGCAATAACCTTTTTCCTAAATTTACTAACATGTTCCAATTAAGCATAGAAACACTCTGCTGCTGCTGTCTTAAGAAATGAATTTTATCGTTAATATAGTTGAAAGCTCAGTAATATGATGGGTAGTTACTGTGTTGTATGACGAATTTTGACATATGGTCTTGTGAATTGTTACCACATGTATAAAGGGAATATGTTGGACTCTTGGAGATTATCATGAACTTAGAAAAAAATATGGGTATATGGCTCCTTTTTAGCAATTTGGGTGGGGCCAACTTCTTGGCTTAGAGAGGGGTTGTTGGGAGAGATTTTAGGTAACGATTTTGTTCTTGGTGAGATTCAATGTTTCCTATATATTCTTTTCTTTATTCTGTCAAAATTTTGTAGTACTTCATGAAATACAAAAAGATGCAGAGTTCTAATTTGATGGAGAACGTTTTATGAGAGAATTTTCAGCTATTAAGAATTTCATAAAGGATTGTGCGATGCAAAGTGATGCCTAAGGAGTACTCTTGTGAAGTCTAGACCTATCTTTCCTTCTTCTTTTTTTTTTTTTTCTGAATTTTCTGCAATGTATTAAATCCTTTAAACCCTGCAATCAGACCTTGATTTTTCACCCTAAACTCCCTAAGGATAAAAGCCCTGTCACAACCTACCATTGTTAGTTAGCCTTAAACCCCCAAAACATACCCCTATACAATGGTCCAACTCAAATCCACGTATTTCCCCATCTCTTTCCATCATAAAACCTCTCTAATCCCACTGATACTTTGCTTCCAGAGAAATCCTGTGACCTTGTATTCAATTTCCAGCAACATGAAAATCATCACGAGTCTGCCTAATTTTTTTTTCAAACCTCTAGACCTGATTTGCTCTCATCTCTGCTAACCTTTGGCCACCGAAACCTTTTAAGAAAATAGCCTTTAAGCCCTCTTTTGGCCGCTATCCTACATCAGAATTTGTTGCATCTTCCAATAAACACTTTCTGTTGCAACACAATAGTTTCCATTGACTAGTGGCAAGAATGCAATTATATAGCAAACATCATCTTTTTTATTTTTTTTTGTTGGTGGTAGTGGTTGAAGGGGGTGGGGGACTAATCTTTAATAAAGGTTGTTTTCAGTAATTTGCTTTTCTCAATAATGTATTGCATTTAAGTTCAGCAATTACTCGTCTAAGTAACATCAACTGTTGGAGATTATATTGTTAGGCAGTCAAAATTTTCAGTTTCTTGCAATTTTCTTATGAGGTTGATTTGCTGGGCTTTTGTTGCAGGAGCTGTGGTCGTTGTTGGAGTTTATGATGCCTGATCTTTTTGCTACTGAGGATGTCGACTTGAAAAAGCTTTTAAATGCAGATGATATGGATTTGGTTGGTCGTATGAAGTCTATTTTGGGACCGTTTATTTTGAGACGATTGAAATCTGATGTGATGCAGCAACTTGTTCCAAAGATTCAACGGGTATTTTAGATGTTTTATTTAAAATATTGTTTTTCTCTTTCACTTATAATTTACTCCCTATAAATGCTAAGACTATTCTACAGGTTGAGTATGTCATAATGGAAAAGCAACAGGAAGATGCTTATAAGGAAGCTATTGAGGACTATCGTGCAGCTTCACGAGCTCGTATGACAAAAAATTCAGAGATAAACTCTACTAATATTCTAGGGGTTATTCCTCGGCGTCAAATCTCCAACTATTTTGTTCAGTTTCGTAAGGTACTTCAGCCTCTATTTATCACGTTCTCTATATGTTCAATTTATTTACTTCAAACCATATGAATATTGTGTTTATCTCTGACCCGGTTTCTATTGTGTGTTTTTCTTTTTCTTTTTCATTTTCCCTCCTTTTATGTGCTTATTCCAGATTGCAAATCATCCTTTATTGGTTAGGCGCATTTATAGAGATGAGGATGTTGTTCGTTTTGCTAAAAAGTTACGTCCAATGGGTGTGTTTGGTTTTGATTGTACCTTGGACAAAGTAATTAAGGAACTTAAGAGTTACAATGACTTCTCCATTCACCGGGTAATTCTTTTCGATCCTATCGATGTGTCTTATTGTTTTGTTAAATGCTGAAATTGTGATGGACTATCATCTATATGCTTCCACACATCTTTCTTCTCAGATTTCACATTTAGCTCATTCTAGGTCACTGCATTAATTTTCCATAAACTAGGGAAGCTTGTATATATATGGGGGTTAACAACTAGATTTCAGTGTATGTTGACGAAAGGGACACATTTACGTTGTTGATTGTTGTAATACTAGAGAGTGTAAACTGTTAAAGTCTAATGTGCCTAACTCAATCTCAAAAGATACTTGAGAAATGAGGGATGTACATGGCTTATAAAGTGCATAACCCAAGGAAATGTGGACAATGTGAGACTCTCAATATGCCCCCTCACATGTGGCATGAAGCCCAAACACGTGGACAACAATAGGGGGGAGAACTGCCCAACACCTAGGGTAGGGTGGCTCTGATACTATGTTAAAGTCTAATGAGCCTAACTCAATCTCAAAAGACGTCTTGAGAGATGAGAGATACCCATGACTTATAAAGTGCACAACCCAAGAAAATTTGGGCAATGTGAGGCTCTCTCAATATAAACTGCTAGTTTTCGTAGTCAAGAGACCGGTTTAGAAATGACCCCAAACTTTAAAGCAACATAATTTTACCTCCTTTGGATAAATAAAGCTTCTTCCAACATTATAATCACTTTTCCAGTTTTTCAAGTATATGCTCCAAGATGGGTTTCTTTCTTCGCTTGGTTTGCGACTTGGGGTAGAATTTTAACTGCAGATAATCTAATGTGGAGAGGTTACTAGTTAGTGGGTTGGTGTTGTATGTGCCTCTGTGATGGGGAAACAATAAGTCATCTATTGTTTCATTGTCCGAAACTGTTACATTGTCCGAAAGCATATGGTTTGTGGTCTTTTGTTTTTCGGAGCTTTGGTATTCCTTGGGTGCTGCCAGGGTGTGTCCATGATTTATTTTTTGGGTGGCGAAACTGGTTGGGGAAGAATCATTCTAAGGTTATTCTAGCTCCACTTCTGATAATACTTTCTTAGATTCTTTACACATTTCTTCTTACATAACTTCATTGTAATTATTCTCCACTTTTATGCTCATAATTTATGCACACAAAGTGGTTTCTCATCAATAAATTGCATTATTACTTATCAAAATAAAAAAAAGGTATAGTATCCCAAATTGCTCCTGATTTGAAACTAGAACCCAAAGGCAAACCCAAATATTTCATGGTAGCACCTTGCTTCCAAGAATATGTGCTAGTTCTTCCACACCCGGCACATCACCAATAGCTCCTAATTCAGACTTGGCTAAATTGTTTTTCAAATTTGATATGGCTTCAAAACAAACAAGAACACATTTCAAATAGTGTAATTGACCTGGATCAATTGTGCAAGAAAAGTTAAGTATCATCATCAAAGAGAAGATGAGAAATCATGAACAAGTCATTATCAAAGCTTCCCACTTTAAATCCAGATGGATATCCCCATCAACTACTCCAAGCCTTCATTACTATAACAAATAGAAGCGGTGATAAAGGACCCTCGTCTTAAATCCATCAATATGTGTGCATTTGGCACCAGCTTTTTCTTTTACATTTTTAGTTTATTTACTTATGTACAACTTCTTAAAGTCTCGCCTTTACTAAGTACAATTATATTCTTTCAACAAATAAGTAGATAAGCTCCAAACGGACAAAATAAACTTGGAGAACCTTGAAACTGATAATTATCCCACTAGAGTTTCGACTTATCAGCAAAACCTTTAGCTTTTAGCCTTATATTTTCAAATTCAAAAGGACTTTTATCGTTGTTAGGATACTGATACGATATTAGTCGAAGTGGCATGCATCGTGCCAAATTAGGATAGTGAGCTTTCCACTAAGGTGAAATCAAGTCTAGACATGGATGGATGTTCTTGGTTATTAGACCAAGTGAAGGCACTCTTTTAGGGGTGGCAAAACTCACCTAAATCCAATAACCCACCCAAACCCACCTATTTAATAAATGGGTTTAGTGAGTATTGACCGATTTATTACCCATTTAAGTGAGTATTAATTGGGTAATCCTTGGGGTACCAATGGGTTGCCTATTGGGTAAGCCGATGGGTGATCCTTAAACAATTGACTTAGTCAATAACCCTAACCTTCTAAAATGACAAAAATACCCTTAAAAACCTTAGTATATATACATGCATTTTGGTGATGTTCAAAGTTTTAGGGTATTTTGATCATATATATACATAAAATAATTGGGTAAATGGTAGGTTGAGTTTCACCTTAGTTAATTGGGTTGGGTTGGGAATGGGTGATACCTACATTGTTAAATGAGTAATAAATGGGCTTTGAAGCACCCAACCCATTTATTACCCACTTAAACCCACCCATTTGCCACCCTTGGCCCCTTTCCAGTGGGTTGAATGTGGAATTAGGTAGATTGGATAAGAAGATTTTGATGAGTAATAATTTTACTAAAATAAAGGGGATTTCTCTTCAATAACCACCTTTGGCATCATCTCGTGAATTCCAAAGAAAGAAAAACATTAGTAACCTCAATCTCCTCCCATTGAGCACTATTATGGCTCTCTACTTGATTTGCACATGAAACAACAATTCACAATTATAATATTCCTTATGATGAGATTATCTAATGTCAATATTCTACCATGCTACTTTCCATGGTAGAACCTCTCAAACCCTCATTTGAGCTAACATCAAACTTGGAATTATGGTTTAAAATCCATGCTCACTTATTGTTCCCAACCAATGGAGCATTAGCACACAACGATTGAAATGGAGTCCACTAGTCCCAAGTGAATTTAATTATTTAACTATCATTCTAATACTCCCCCTTACGTGTGGGTTCATACTCATCTTTAATGAATGAGGCTCAACACATGGGACTTTTAACTCTTTTTTGTTTTTGTTTTAAATGTGAGGTAGAGTAGAGGTAGGATTCAAATTCATGACCACCTACTCTGATACGATGTAGAAATTTGTAAAAATACAAGAGAAAAGAGAAGTGAGAAGACATGAGAGTTTACGTGGTTTGGTTTGGCCTTATGGCCTACATCCACAAGATAAAAGGCCACAAAGCTACATTTTCTCATCACTCTTCTTGATAGTACATTACAATGGAATCCATATTTATAATAGATATTACACACAAAAGTCAATGATAATTTGAATTTGAATTTGAATTTGAATTGCATCTTGATTACCTCAATCCTACAATTTTCTCTAGCAATCAATCCCTTGATTTATTAATTAATCCCGTGATTTTCTCGGGGCAATCAATGTCTTTATTTGGTCTTCAATGACATTAAAAGTGAATTATACTTTACAACACTCCCCCTCAACTTGTGCATTAATCTTTGATGAAATGCACAATTGGCAGAAATTGAATCCAAAGCTTGATCTGTCTTTTAAAGTTCTGTACTTTTTTTTTTTTTTTTTTTTGGAGTACAAGAAAATTAGTCAACAAAAGTGAAGCTTGGTATGAACCAATGTATGTGCTTCAATGACACATGAAAATAACAATGCCATTAAAATGGTGACTCTTCCTCGATGAGAAATCCACAAGAATCCTCCTATAAAGATGTCACTAATCACTATAATGTTGATGTGTTGCTATGAAGCAAAGGTAGTAGCAGTAAAAATTACATAGGAAAAATTACCAATATTCATGATGAAGTGGTAATATTTCCTATTAAAATAGGAAAAAAGAAGAAGAAAGGAGATAGATAATTAAAAAAGTGATTATATTAGAAATCACCAATAAGAGAAAAATCATCTAAGTGAAGAGATTTAAGCAAGGCTCAATCGACTCGCTTTGATACCATGATAAATTGTAGATTTTCTCAAAAAGCTTAAGTTGTTAGGAAATGGTGAATTTAGTCATTTAACCATTATTCTAACAATGATAAAAATTTGTGATTGTTCATTTCTTTGGCAATGTCTTATTGTCTTTTGTGGGTTTGTCATCATAAACTTCTCTTAGATGTATAAGGACTAAAGATCCAACCATTGGTTTATGCTTGGTAACATTATGTTCTAGAATTATATATTCCTTTCTGACATCAGTATATTTTCCATCTATCTCTTTGCAGCTTCTACTTTATTATGGTGTCACTGATACAAAGGGAATCCTTCCAGACAAATATGTTATGCTTTCAGCAAAATGTCGGGTATGATCAAGTTAGTTTTACAAGTCCTTTTGGAATAAGTCTGTTTATATTGAGTTGTTTTCTCAATGATATAGGCGTTAGCTGAACTTCTCCCTTCAGTAAAGCAAGGTGGTCATCGTGTTCTTATTTTTAGCCAGTGGACGTCAATGCTTGATATCTTGGAGTGGACTTTGGATGTGATTGGGGTTACGTATAAACGACTTGATGGGAGGTACTGCTCTGCTAATTTGACATTTACAGTTTGTATCCTTTGATTACATGGTCTAGCATGTTGCATATCTACATTCCTGAGGGGAGATTCGTCGAGTAGACGAGACATGGCAGAAGGCCAGCATTTCCTTAGACTTTTTTATGAGGTATTTCTCACAGCGTCATTTCTCAACTGATCTCATAAGAGACTTTTCTGCAGGCGAAGAGGGGTGGGTGAAGTTCCGGAACAATGCCTTCAAGATCGCCTTTTTAGGTATTTTCCTCTTTCCTACTTCTATTGGTAGGATAGATTTAGGGGTTATCCCTCTAGTTCTTAGCGAGGGTAAATCCATTATACCTGCTATACTGTGTGAGACCATGCGGTTGTTATCTTACTACCAGGACCAGGATGAGGGGGTTCTGATGTTTTGCACATAGCTTCTTTAGCTGTGGTTCTGCAACCATTTGCGGTATTTTCCTGATCACCAGACTGCCAACCATTTCAATTGACGCACCGTGAGACAGGCTATTGACATGGCTCTTCCATTCACGGGTGCAGGCAACGACTGGGCATTGTATCTCCTTAATTTGCCTCTGGGTGAGTGGTCATGGAAGGTCATATTGGGGCCCGTAGAGTGGAGGCCCTGGACTCACTGCAGTCGCTTTAATGGCATCCCTTTTCCTGGGTATGGGGTTGCACTGGCTATTACCCTAGTCTTGCTTCTCATCAGTTCAGAGGTCTCTAGTATCTTCCCCGTCTGGACGACTTGAGCTTGGTGACGTTTGATTATGTTGCCGGCAACAGTATGTGGAAGCTCCTTTCGACAGTTAAAGACTTCTGGGAGCGTCGCTTTTCTGAGATGGACTTCATTGAGGACGGCCTTCCTGCTGACAGCTCAGTTACTTACAAGTTTGTTGAGTGGAGGGAGGAGTGGAGTCCTTCTTTCTTCCCCCAGCCTACTGTGCAGCCATGCATGTTGTATTCCTTAGTGCCTTCCTCTCTTCGGGCTTCAGCTTCTGACAGCCGTTCAGGGAGAGTTGCAGATTTGGGGAGGAAGCTTAGTGATGCTCGCGCGGAGTTGACGCTGCGTGTTGATAAAGTGACTTAGAGGGAGTATGCAGCTCACGTAGAGTCCATGCAGCTCATGTAAGTGGAGAGGACCCAGGTCCAAGATGAGCTCGACTCCCTCCGTTCCTACACTCAAGCTTTGACTGATCCTTCCACTGGTCGTCCTCACGACATAGTGCATCTCCAACCGGAGTTTGATGAGAGTGAGGCGGTACTTTCAGCTGCACCTACTTCAATGGGGACTATGCAGGTCTAGATCTGCATTCTTCAAGCTGACAACGCGATCATGTTGACTAAGATGGACTGTGTGCAATAGTATTGTAAGCTTGGTCCTTCCACGCCCAGTAGAGAGTGCCTTGCCTTGGCTAGGGCTCTTCACTGAGTTACTTGAGTGGTGGAGTCGTTGGGCGTTGAAGCCAATGCCATTCTGGAAGAATACAATGAGGGAGATCTGATCTTCTCTACCACCTTGGGAAGATTTTGTAAGGAGACGTCCATACACCTGGGTCACTTATGAGTATTGTTTTAACATATTTCCTATAGCAACAAGTAGTCAGTAGCTTTTGTATTTAAATGGAGAGTCCTTCATAAATCCGAGTCGGATTATGCGTAACTCCCATTTTTAATTTCCCAGTTTATGTTTAGTTATGCTTTTAAGACATCATGAGAAATTAATGCAAGAATTTATGTATTTGACATGGGTTAAGTCTTTAGGGATGAATGATTATCTATGGTATGAATAAGAGTATGAATATTTGTTACCCAAATATCAACCTAAGAGGGGGGGTGATTTAGGTTGAGGCAAACTTTTTCGATTTAAATGCGGAATTAAAAACTATCTTCAAATAGCATATGTTGATTTAGCAAATGTTTGATGACAATTCAATTGCAATATAAATATGATATGAAATCAAGCACAAGTATATATATAAGCAATTAAATATGTAAGAGATAGAGAGAGAGAAAATCAAACACGATGATTGTTATCGAGGTTCGGCTCCCGTGCCTACGTCCCCGCCTCAAGAACACTTCTTGAGGATTCCCAAATCCACTATTTGACAATCTTCTTTCGGGTGAAGATAAAACCGTTACAAATCTTCCTTACACAGTGAAGAGTAACCACCGAGTGAAAAATCCTTTTCACTCCTTAGGATTTATACCAAAACCCTAACAAAATACTCACAGGTTTCAACAAAGTATTTGTTGTACAAGATAAGGCTCTCTCAAAGAGTAATTGTACACAATAAGCTCACTCTAATAGTATATCAAGGATTTGATCAATATGGCTCAAAAAGTGTTTAAAGAAATTTTCAATCAAGGATTTTGAATGATATGAAAATATAAGCTTGAGAAGGATGGATTGATGTATAAGATGTTATCTTTGATTTCTCTTGTATGCTTGATGTTTAGAAATGAAGAAAGGGTAGTATTTATAGCCATCATGTTATCTTGCATTCTTCTTGATTTTCAATCAATCAATTTGCTTTCTTTGAAAACTTTTCTTCTTAAGATTTTTCAACCATAATTGATATGGTTGTCTTGCATGTGAATTTCAATCAATTAAGTTTGTCTTTGAAGACTTTAAGAAATTTTTCAATTGATATTGTTGTCTTATATTTGAATTTCAACCAATCAAGTTGTCTTTGAAGACTTTAAGAGATTTTTCAATTGATATGGTTGTCTTATATTTGAATTTCAACTAATCAAATTTGTCTTTGAAGACTTTAAGAGATTTTTCAATTGATATGGTTGTCTTATATTTGAATTTCAACCAATCAAGTTGTCTTTGAAAATTTTAAGAGATTTTTCAATTGATATGGTTGTCTTATATTTGAATTTCAACCAATCAAGTTGTCTTTGAAAACTTTAAGAGATTTTTCAATTGATATGGTTGTCTTATATTTGAATTTCAACCAATCAAGTTTGTCTTTGAAAACTTTAAGAGATTTTTCAATTGATATGGTTGTCTTATATTTGAATTTCAACCAATCAAGTTTGTCTTTGAAAACTTTAAGAGATTTTTCAATTGATATGGTTGTCTTATATTTGAATTTCAACCAATCAAGTTGCCTTTGAAAATTTTAAGAGATTTTTCAATTGATATGGTTGTCTTATATTTGAATTTCAACCAATCAAGTTGTCTTTGAAAACTTTAAAAGATTTTTCAATTGATATGGTTGTCTTACATTTGAATTTCAACCAATCAAGTTTGTCTTTGAAAACTTTAAAAGATTTTTCAATTGATATGGTTGTCTTACATTTGAATTTCAACCAATCAAGTTTGTCTTTGAAAACTTTAAGAGATTTTTCAATTGAAGTTGGTTTTAAAGTTGAGCCTTAAAGATCAAATCTTAATAAACTTTACAAAACCTAACTCTTACTTCTCATATGTCTCGGATCATTGTCTTTGAGCTTGATTTCTTTGTCTTGAGTCTTGATGACTTTGATCTTCAATGAATTTGCAACTTATCAACTTTGCATTTACTTGATATTTGAATTGGCCATCTTGGTCCAATTAAATCAATAGTCAAAATTAAGCTTTAAAACATAAATCATTAGTTCATATGAAAATATCATTAATGAACAACTTAAAATCATGGTTATCATCAAAACTACATGAATGTCCTTGGATTAATTAGCCAATTAATAATTATTGAAACCTTGAGGCTAACAATATTTAATGTCATTGAAACTTGGAATTTCGGAAGGATATATTTGTGCCCCACCCCTTGATCCTCAAGCGTTCTCTTTGTATCAACAATATCATGCATTGCTCAAAGGGTAACATAGGTCATTCTTTCGTTTGAAATCTTTCCCCGAATAAACAGCCCTAAACATTAGTCTTGCACTGATCTGTTGTTTTCTTCATCGTGGTTTCCTTTTTTTTTTTTAAGCCATATATTACCCCTGACTTTCGTCAAGTCCAGCTTTCCACGTTGCTTTTGCCTATGGCGCCACTTTCGAGATTTTCACCATACCTGTGATAATTTCATCCGAGGGTAACGTCCTTACGGATTTTCGTCACTTCTTGGGTCTTCTTCAAGGATTTGTTAACATTGGATAAAATGATAAGTTTTGAGTTTTCTCATGAATATTCCTCTTTGATTAATTCAAACAAAGTCATACATAACCAATGTGAGTAATAACAACAGATTGCCCATTTGGCAAATTAACAGTGAGGTTATGAACAACTTTCATGCTAGTATAAAACTGAGTGGTGATGACCATATGGTCAGTAGCACCAATATCAATGACCCATTCTGTGTGAGAGAGAGCAAACTTATCCAAGACTTTCCTAGAGAAAACAAAATGTTCTAAATTGGGTTTACTATGAGATGAGAGACACATAGGAATACTTGCCATATTAAGTGGAGGTTATGTCATAGTAACCAAGGAAGAGGCAGCTTGATGTGGGTGAACATTGGAAGTTGCATCATGTTGTTGAGAAGACTGACCATTCTGAGCATTCAATAGATTCAATAGCTAGGTTGTCAAAGTAGATAAGTTATGTGTGTTGTCATTGGATCCAATAGGCATAGAACCAAAAACTTGGTTAGCTGAGGCACCATTTCTATTCTTCCCTCGAAAACCTGGTGGATAACCATGCAGTTTATAACATTTATCTGCAGTATGACCCTTTAATCCACAGTGTGAGCAGATAGACCTGTCCTTTCTGGGGTACTGAGATGACCTATTGTTGTCAAATCGACTCAGGAAAGCATTTGAGCCAGCATTGGGGTATGAAAGGGTTTGATTAATGCCTTCATAGGGAAAAGTCTGTGTCATGTTATTATCCATCTGAGAAAGAAGAACAGTGCTTTCCACAGTGGGCACACCAGTGGGCATACCAATGGGTAAAGGCAGTAATCCCACACCTCTTTGCTTTTCATCATTTTGAACAAAAGAGAAATCCTTATTAATGGAAGGCAGTGGCTCCATCAATAGAATTTGACCCCTAACTTGAGAAAATGAGTCATTCAGTCCCATAAATTGTGCACATAATCATAGTACTGATATTCCATTAAGGTTTTGCTTAATCCACAAACACACTTAGCACTACATGTACATCTAGGTATAGGTCTATAGTTCAGAAATTCATCCCAAAACTCCTTAAGATGTGTGAAGTAAACACTTACAGGTAAATTGTCTTGCTTGAGAGCTGCTATAGCCTGTTTGAGATGATGTACACGAGTACCATTACTTTGGGTATACCTCTGTTTTAGATCATCCCACACTTCCTTTGCAGTATACACATACAAAACAGTAGCATGAATTCCTTGAGACAAGAAATTTTTGATCCAAGATAGGACCAAGTCATTGCACCTCTGCCAATCTGAGTAAAGAGGATTAAATTCATCAGTGGGTTGTGGTATAGCACCATTCACAAACCCTAGCTTGTTCTTTGCTGAGAGAGCAGTGGTCATCGATCTCCTCCAAGACTAATAATTGTCTCCAGTGAGTGGTACAAGAACAATATGAATTCCTGGATTCTTTCCATTGTTGAGATAATAAGGGTTTCGAGAATTCTCAATGGAAATGAGAGAAATTTGAGTAGGAACAGAGGTAGAGAAGAAGAAGCTTTAATGGAAGCCATGTATGTAAGGTCAAAGTGAAATCAGAATGAAAAACAGAGAATGAATCAAGAATTCATCAATGGCTTTAATTAGTTGCACTCAGAATTATAACGAGTTTAGTGTTTGTATATGAGATCTAAGACAATAACTTCAATTTCAAATGGGTTTATTGGTATTAATTTAATTTAATGTACTTTTTGGTATTATTTGGTTTTGGTTTTTGACGAAATATTAAATGTAAGCTATGATTTGTTACTGTATGGAATGGTATTGGAATTGTTGTATTTAGCAATATTAGAGTGGGTTAACCATGTTACATACTCCAAGTCTCCAAGCTATTTTTTCATCTTTTATCCCAACTTTAGATTTTTCACTTACAAATCTTTTTTGTGTAATTTCGTTCTTACTTAAAGTCAAAGAATAGGAGTTGAATAAAATCAATTACAAATTGAATTCAAATAAAAAATTAATTACATAACCACGCATCGTGCGGGTCTACGACTAGTGAGACTTAAACATGATATATATATACTTGGAAACATAGTACAATTTCTAGCAACAATAAACTAAAACATGACATAAAATTTAGATTGTAAATATCCAACATACAAAACAAAAACATTCTGAAATCATAACAATTGACAAAAAAAAGTTTCAACTTTAATAAATTTGTCTACAAAGAACTACGAGGGATTCACGTAACCACGTTGTGCTTGATAGTCATGAAACATCTGTAATACTAAAGTATCACGAAATGTTGTCCATTCATTACTAACATGAACATAAGTAATATTATCTTGAGAATTATTTGGAATTTCTTTCATTGTTGACTGACTTAATATCTCCTCATCTATAGAAGCCAAAAATGCAGCATCTTGATCTTCTAAGATAGGGTTAACAAGTCGTTGGACTCGAATAAAATTATGAAGCATACAACATGCATTGATAATCCTAATTTGTGTTTTGATGTTGAAAAAAGATGGTGTGCGCAGTATACTCCACCGATTTTTTAACAATCCAAATGCCCTTTCAATTACATTCCTCGCAACGGAATGACGAACGTTAAATAGCTCTTTATAAGTTACTGGATTGTTTCCGGTCCATTCATTTAAGTGGTATCTAGTCCCTCGATAAGGTGCTAAAAAACCTAGACCATTAGTATATCCTGCATCCATGAGATAATACTTATCTACAATAAAAGGGTAACAAATGTATTAGATACTAAACTATATAATAGTACTAAGTACGCTAAACAACTAATATAAGATTTGTGTTAATAGATTACCACTTGGAATAATAAAATGATTATTCATACGTAAAGCATCTCGTAAAACACGTGCATCAGACGCAAAACCTTCCCATCCAGGCAACACATAAATAAATTTTAGATTTGGATCACAAACTCCTAACGCATTAGTAGAAATACCACCCTTCCTATTTCGATATCTAGGTCGGTCATCAGATGACATGGTTACTGGAATATGGGTCCCATTTAGAGCTCCAAGACAATTCTAAAAAAAAGAAAAAAATTATTTATGTACCAACGAGAACTACAACTAAAATAAGCTAAAATATAAATTAGTTTTGGAAGTATCTCAAACCATTTCCACTTGTTTTTGTCAGAACCACTAAGAAGACATGGATGGTATTTCAAGTAATCCTTACTTATTTTCATCATTGCACGCAACACACTATTGAAGAGCCACATACAAATAAAGATAAGTTGCAGAAACCAAATCTGATACAAGAAGAGGAGTCACCAAATCTGCAGAAATTCATCTTTAAGTTAACATGTATATCTATTTACAATAGTTATCTTAATAATCATCTTTGTATATCTTCATTATAAATATAACAGTAGATGCTCCTGTTAATTAACACACGAAGCAGAATAATTCTCTGAGTTTATTATTTACAGTAAGCTGTTCTCATATATATATATATATAGTACTCTAATGATCTCAGTTTCTCAAAGTATTTAATTTTACTGCATTTAACAAAAGAATTGGATGAACTTTAGATGTGTGAAAAGCAGATATGAAATTTCATAAAACATACAAATCCCCAAATGAGATATCTGACCTGGAATCTGAATATGGTTGTAGAGAAAGATTGCTATGGATCTAAAAATAAATGATGGAAAAAATTAAAGTAGTGGGGGAAAGAGAAACAAAAAAGCTCCATAATACCCAGATTTTGAGAGAGAAATATTGAGAAGTAGATGGGCATGGGAATGAGAGAGAAAAAAAATAAAAATAAAAAGAGTGAGGGAAAGAGAGATCTTATCTAGAATCTGAAGATGGAGAACAAAGAGAGAGAGAGAGAGAGAGAGAGCCAAAATTGAAGAGATGAATATGAAGAGAAGAAAAAGACTGGCCTGAAGGGATAAATATAGAAACGTGATTTCTGAAAAATGAGTCGCACGCCTTCAAAAAGAAAAAGAAAAAAGAAATCCCGCGCTCGATGATTTGTGAAATTCCATGTGTTTAGAGGGGATTTTGAGCCGGGATTTTTGGGTTACAAATCCCAGCAATAAATCCCATGGAAATTGAAAATTTCCCATTTTTGTGGTGCCAAACCCGGTGATTGAGAAATCCCTCACCCCAAATGTCGGCTCCTCCTCAAATTTTGACTACAAATCCCTCACCCAAACACACCATTAGTCTTTCAAATTTCCCCAATTTCATAGTGATATTGAAACCTAAATTAAACTTGCTCATTTGAAACATCAAGGACTAAAAGCCCACAACGTATAAGCTCTAGGGATCAATAATGTATTTTGGTCAAAACTAAATTAAAGGATTATTTTGTTGATGGTAAAAACAGATAGATCCACATTATAACCTTTAATTGTTCTACATATAAGACACTCAAAACGCAAACAAACGCAAACAAAAGCAAAAACAGACCCAATCAGTTTTACACAAATATTTTCTTCTTATGACTATCGAATTTTGTTCAAACTAGCCCAGTAACATAAATTCTTCTGACAAATAACTATTAGAGAAGGATCCATAAATTCTCTTGAATTTATCTGACGTTTAAATTATAAACAAAGAGTCCTAACTTTAAAGAAAGAGAATCTTAAAAGATTTGAAGCTATTATAGGTCAAAGCCGAAGCAATAAAAAATTTATCAGTCATAATTTTGATTTCTATTGCACATGGAATCCATGGATCTGAAAGCATGGTACTTGACTACTTGAAAGGAAAAATAATAAAAAAGGAATAGAGATACTATTGCTAGTCGAATATGAAGAATTTGTTTGTAATGTAGTTGAAAATAGGTGGGCATCGAGCGTAAACAGGTGGTGGATATGGCTCATCGTGGCAGTAGGGGGAATTATTATCACCTTCTTATGCTTCTTATGCCATGCAAAATTGAAAAAACACATAAAGGAAGGTAATCAATGCTCTATATTAATTACTAAGAATCAAGCAGCAACAAAATTGAAGTACTTATATTTTGCATTTACGTTAATTAAGGGAGAGAAAAAACAAACAAAAGATGCTCATAATAGAAATCGGAGCCAATGCATTAATGCAATACCTTCCTCTGTACATGACAAAGTAAAGAATCAGAGTAAGGATGGGAAAGCTAGTGATGAGTTGCAAATCTTCAGCTTCAAAAGCATTTCTGTTGCTACAAGTAATTTCTAAACCCAAAATAAATTAGGAAAGGGTGGTTTTGGACCAGTTTATAAGGTTAGATCTTTACCTCTCTCTCTCAAATAAAATTTGAATCTACCACTCTAACTTAACCCAATCCTCTCTCTTTATTTCTTTATTTAATCGGTACAAAATTTGAACTAATTAAGACCTATCCTAGCTAAGGCAATCCTTCAAATCAATAAATTAGCACTTTGGTTCAGCCCAATGGCTAGTTACGTAGAATCTTGAAAGAAAATTAAATAATCTAAGTGAGACTGATTTAAGATTATGTCAATAAAATATGATTAATGCAATATACTTTCAGGGTAAATTACATGATGGCCAAGAAGTAGCAGTAAAGAGACTCTTGAAAAGTTCTGGGTAGGGAATGGTGGAGGTCAAGAATGAAGCTATTCTCATTGCCAAATTCCAGCACACTAATCTTGTCAGACTTTTAGGATTTTGCATTCAAGAAGAAGAAAAAAAATACTAATATATGAGTATATGCCCAACAAAAGCTTAGATTTATTCCTCTTTGGTAGGAAATATGTTCTTTATTAGGAAAATTTTCTTATATGATTATATTTTTCTTTCTCCTTTATATGAAGTCAATCAATTAATACTTATCATTTGCATGCTATTATTTTCTACTTTGAATCAAATTCTACTAGAAAGTGTTTATTAAATTGGAAAAGACGCTTCAACATCATTGAAGGCATTGCTCAGGGACTTCTTTATCTCCACAAATATTCAAGAGTAAAAGTAATTCACCGGGACTTAAAAGCAAGCAACATTTTGCTTGACGAGGAGATAAATCCAAAAATATCTGATCTTGGCATGGCTAGAATATTTGGACTGAAAAAATTAGAATAAAAGACAAATAGAGTTGTTGGAACATGGTAAGTATTCATTGCATTCAAGCAAGAAATATTCAATTCTATTGTGAGTGTGTGTGCATGTGTATATATTCTTGTTCAAACACTAAGTTTCATTGTTCAATTATTATTTCAGTAGTTATATGTCCCCGGAGTATGCCATGAATGGAATTGTTTCAATAAAAACTGATGTATTCAACTTTGGAGTCCCACTTCTAGAAATCGTGAGTGGCAAGAAAAATATTAGGTGCTATCACTTTGATTATCCGCTCAACCCTATTGGATATGTAAGTTTCTCACTTAACTCTTCTTAACTTATGTGAGGGGGGTTTTTGTAGCTATGCCATGTGCTGTAATGAGATTGGTTGGAACGTTGACTGAGCTTTTAAGGGTAGGAAAGTTGAACCCAAAATTCAACCAAAGGCCCAAAAGGCGGCCCAAGGGCTAATGGGGCCACTTCCTTGAAAGGCTTTGAATTGAGTTTGCCAAGCCCATATCAGCATGAACAATAACACTACAATCCAATGAAATAAATTGTGTTAGTCAAACCCAAAACAAAGGTCAAGTGGGGCTTTCCATATCTTGTAAATGACTTGATATATAAATAATAGCTTGAAAAATTGTAATATAACTCAGATTTATTAAAGAGATATTAAATCATTAATATTTTCATCAATAATTGATGTTTGCCAAAACATGAAAGTGCATTTGTTAGTTAAAGCCCAAAACAAGGATCAAATGAGAGTTTTCCATATTTTGTAAAGAACTTGAACTCAAGCTAATAATTTGATATAGTTGTAATATAACATAGATTTAATAAGAGGATAATACTTCCCTTCTGCAGATTGTAGAACAGAATCTGTCATGCATGAGCCAAGAGGAGTAGTAGCAGATACAGTAGGAAAATGGTCCAACAAAAGAGCTTTGTTAATAAGAGCCCAAAGCAACAATGGAACAAGACTTCCACTACTTCACAAAGGGATCTGGACCTAAAGTATAGCAACTTTAACTGACATGGACAAAGAATCATTAATGCCTTAATTCACCACTGATATCTACTGTAACAAATAGAACCCTCAATAATGAACTTATAGAGACATAAAAGAGTTTGACTAAGCGGGAGAGAATCAATCCTATGAAGCATGCATAGGGGCAAAATGAAAGTGTTTAGGCCTTTATGAGGTGAGTCTCAAGGTTGAGGAAGACCAAGAGCTCAATATAACATTTACTGATGTAACCCAAATATCTACCAAGAGACACTTTTGGAGATATGAGCTTAGATCATGGTGTCTTGGGCTTGGGTAGGTGTTTAGGGTTGAGGATCAGCGTTTTTAAGGTTGAAGATAACTTTAGAACTCTAAGCTTGAGAAAATATACTAGAGAGTGCTCTAGAGGAGAACAGTTTAATTACTGCTATAATGAGTTTCAGACTATCCTTGCATTCTCAATGGTGTTGTGATCTGATCTAGTCGTGGGTAAGTGTTTGGGATAATGAGGATGATAAAAAATGGTTAAGATTGTGATGTCTCATCTTATCCTTAAGGTGGTGTTTAAAGGTCTTATTTATAGATGGTTTTTAGTGGGAAATCAACCTTAATCATGAGGTTTCAAATATCAAGGGAAAAGATAAGATTCTCTTGATGATAGGCTAGTTATGCATGCTTCTTGACTTTGGTTTTCATGAAATAACAGCCATGCCTCCTAGTAGGCATATGGCAATTATTCCAATGGAATCCTAGGCCTATAGGACTAACTCCCCTCCTCCAAACCAAACTCCCTAAGTCTTAGAAGTGGAGGAGTGAACCTAGCACAGATCTGGGCTATAGTGGTCACTCCCTCAGCCTTCATTGGCTGGTTGTGTGATGATTATGAAGATTAAATATGGTTTTCCCTGCTACCATGCATTACTGCAGTGTCTAGTGGCCAATGATGGCCGGAGCTCTTGTCATGATTACTATTCTAGTGACCAATGAATGGGTTGTAGACCTATTGGCTTGAAGAAAATAAACCATTAATGTGGGCTTGCTTGCTTTTAATGAGTCTCATGCAAAGGGGCTAATTGACTTGTAAATATATGTTGTGAGGTTATTGTTGTAGAGCATTCAGCTAATGGCCATGATTCCCAACTACATTTTGGACCAATGAATAAGCTTATTTGTGTCTCCCATGCCTGAAATAAATTAAATGAGGAAGAATAGCACATTCCCCCATTTCTGTAAAAGTAAGAGAGAGAAACGTGGGCCCCATAGAGAGTTATTCTTTATTTCAACTTTAATTAAATGTTGTTCTGACTTGTGGGACCCATGAACAGGCTGTCCCAGCTGGCCAAGGATGAGTTAAGGCTTTGGACTTGCACTTGGGCCTTATTTACTCGTTAAATATCCTTCTTAGGCCTGAAATAGTGTATTGGAACTGACATCAGGAGTTTTTGGGCTGGGCCTTCAATTGGACATGGCCAAGTGCTTAGATAATCCATTTAATTCCAGATCTCTGAGGCCCATCTTGGCTAGTCAGTGGATAGCATCGATAAGTGGGCCAAACCTTCAAGTTGTGCTTGCTGGGCTTAGCAGGAATTGCCTTATTTGAGCTCAATCAATTGGTAAGGTGATCAATTCATTTTAGGGCCAAAAAAATGGGCATCTACAACTTATAAGTGGAATTTTGAACTTAATACTTAACATTGTGTGTACAACTGGACTTGTGTTAGGCATGGCAATTATGGAATGAAGGTAAAGGTTTAGGGCTGATATACCCTGCTATATTAGATGAGTCATGCCCTCCATCTGAAGTATTAAGATGCATTCATCTTGATCTTTTATGCGTACAAGAGCAGGCTATAGATAGGCCCACCATGTTGGATGTTGTTTCTATGCTTTTAAATGAAACTTTTCAGTTGTCTTCTCCAAAACAACCTGCATTTTTTATCAACACTATTGCGGAGGAGTCATTAGAGGTTTGTGAAATTAAGCTAGAAAACTATTCTGTAAATGATGTTTCACTTCCTGTGATGGAAGCGAGATAAATAATAAAATACACTAATTATGTATGAATGTAGTCGTTATGGACATGCCTGCATGATAAGGGTTATATGTGATTGTGACTAGACAAGCCTAGATCCATGTGATTAATGATTAATTAGGAGTTTTAATAAGGGCTATATGCCAATACCTAATTAAGTTTATCTTTCTTCTTGTTGTAAGCAATTAGAAAAATTATTGATGCTTTTTGTGAGTTAATTGATTTAATATTTGGAAAGTGTCCTAGCTCAATTTTTCATATATGAATTTTTTTTTTTTGATAAATAAAACTTTCATTAAAACAAAATAGAAGATCCATCCTCCTTCCAAGCTTCCCAAATGTTACTTGGACGAAATGAAGAAATACAACAGTGACTGTAAAAGAAAGAAGTTCTAAGGGATGAGGCAGATTTTGCCAAGGAGTGTGTAACACCATTAGCCTCCCTCATAGTCCAAAAGAAAGAATAAGAAGAAAAAGATTTGCATAATTCAATAATATTGTGGACTAAACCAGAAATGGACCAATTAACAGCACTCATATCTCCATTTAAAGCATCAATGCATGTCTTTAAGTCTCCTTCTATGATGATATGTTTAAAGTCATCCTCAAGTGCCAATTGTGCACCCCAAAGTTGTGCAGTAGTTTCAGCCTGAAGAGGGTCACAAAGGATGTGCTCTTTTGCCCAAGATTTCAAAAGCAAGTGTGGTGACCTTCTTAGAAATTGCAGCATCGATGTTAAATTTTATTACTCCAATGGGTGGGCAATGCCAATGTGTGTGCTCAGTCAAATACCACCTATCCTCATTAAGGAAAACCACCAAGTTCTCCCTCACTCTCATTTCAAGGTTTTATGACTTAATCCTATTTAAACTAGTATCTCTATTTTGAAGACTTTATTTGGTAATCTTTTACTACACACTAAGTACTTATAAACCAAGTTCTACTTGGTTTTGATATCCACCACAACACACCACCATCCTTGTAAACATATATATTCTCCTCTAAGGTTTTAGTTTAACACACACGCAACAATTTTGGTCTTTTGCACACTAGATTTAGAGAATTAATAATTCTTGTGGTGTACTAGTTGTGGTGAGAGAGAGGCTTTTTGTTGTATTTTAGGTTTGTGTTTTGTGAGGGTTTTTTTTGTGCCCTTTTTGTAATCTCCTTATTTTTTTAGTGAAACTTTTCTCCTATACGCCACCTTTAGACATAGGCATAAGGCCGAACCGCATAAATCTTTTATGTTCCCAATGTGATTGTTTTTTCTATTTCTATTGGGAATAAACCCACATTTATTTGCCACACATACAACAAATAGGTGTCAAAACTTTTGCAATCTCAACAAACTAGTATCAAAGTTGTGCATTACTTGTTTGGATTGAGGGGCCATTTTAGTTTTTCTTTTGGTTCCTTGTTGAAGCAACTGATTGTTCCAATAGCCACCATATCTCTTAGGTAGTGTAGTTATCTCTTTTATTTGGGATTTTTTCAAGATAACAGCAAACGTTTGGTCAGCAACGAAATTTGAGATAAAAAAATTTAATGGGAAAAATGATTTCAGTTTGTGGTGTGTAAAGATGCATGTTTTCTTTAGAGCAATAACAATTATTGAGAATGCTAAAGGGAAAGAATGCTTTGCCATCAAAGCTATCAAACAAGGAAAAGATCTCTTGGAACAAACACATGGTGCAATTCAATTGTCTTTAGCAGATGAGGTTCTAAGAGAGGTTATAGAAGAGACAACAATTGTAAGATTGTGTTTTAGGCTATAAAATCGGTACATGACTAAGTCTTTCGCAAAACTTGATTGACAAGTAAAAGGACCTGGATAGGGAGGGGTTGTGGCAGCAGATGCTAATTGATACCGTAAATGGACTCTAATTTGACTATAAAGTATTAAAAACACCAAAATTAAGGAATAACAACCATCTAAAATTTCAAAAATTACATACAAATATCAAAATTAATAAATAACAAAAATTAAACTACACATTTTCCTATCTATATATCTATATCTATATCTATAATATAAATTAAAACTCGAAACTGAGAGAAAATTTTTTTTCTCCTCCAAACACCGCCACGTCATAATCTCAGCACCCACAGACATCCATGTCATCCTACCCTCTTTTTCACTTTCTCTCTCTCTCTTTCTCTCTCATCTTTCACCTTTTCATCTCCCCCTCACCTTTTCATCTCCCACTCTCCCCGCCCCCTTTGCCTTTTCATCTACCATGTGTTTTTCCACCCTTGCCTCTTCATCTCCCTCACCTTTTCATCTTCCCAATTGATTGCATCCTCAATCTCCTATTTAAACTCTCCACTACTCACTGCCCCAATAATTGGTAATGCTGCGCTCGAAATTTTTTTTACCCCCTGTGCTTCTATGGTAGTTTGTGTATGAAAGACACAATTTTTTTTTTCTCTTTTGCTCTTTCATTCGATTCGTGGATTTTGTGGTATGTGTTATTACTAGGATTGTAGTTTTTATTTTTATTTTTTTATTGGATTTATGGGTTCTAAACCTTGGGTTGGTATTTTTTTTCCATTGGTTTTCCGATTGGAGTTATGTGTTTTGTGTTATGGTCAAATTGGATTTATTTTGTTTTGTGGTATGGGTTTTTTTTAATAATTTTTTAATTAGATTCATTGCATAAATTTGATGATAATTGAAACTATTCAAGAAATTGATGTTATAGGTGCTCACAGGTCTACATTATAAATAAATTTCTTATATATTTACACACAAAATTAAGACTTTTTCGCGCATTGCGCGGGTTTGCGACTAGTAATATATAAAAGCAGAAGACATGAGCGTTAAACTCTAGAATGTCTTATATTATGACAAGTGGCATGTCTATCTATCGTTTATATTTCTCAATTGATACGTTTCTTAATTAACTTGACTTAATACAATTTATTTATCAAACGGTAAAAATCAATTATTTAAAAAAAAAAAAAAATTAAACAACATATATATTTCATGCCAAACACTTTTAAATATAAAACAGATAATAGCAAATTATTTAAAAGAAGTCTCCTATAAAAACAAATAATAACAAATTCTTTAAAGTAAGTCTCCTACTATTAAAATACATCTTCATAAAATATCATAATAAAAAGCTTACAATTATGACAATCTCATAATTGTAAATAAATTATTAAATTAGACCCACAAAAAAAGCGTTTGTCGTAATTCTTTTATCGTTTAATGCAATTTATTTATCAAATTAAATTTTCTAATAATTTCAATCACTGCCAAACACTTTTAAATAAGAACGGATAATAAAAAATTCTTTAAAATAAATCTCCTACTACTAAAAGATATCTTAATAAAAAAAAAATTCCATAAGAATCAACACCTTTTTATATTATCTGTTATTCTTAAAATATATTTCCTTAATAAATCTCCTACTACTAAAAGACATCTTAATAAAAGATAAATTAAGACAGTTAGTTTAATTTAACGATCAACACCATTTTTATTTTTATAAAACAAATCTCCTATTACTAAAAGATGTCTAATAAAATATACCATTTAATACCACCGTTTAATACCTCCGTTCAATTCCAATAAGTTCAAATCGACACACCCCACCACAATCACGAAATTTAAAAGTAACTGGCAAACAAATCCGAAACAGTGACAATGCCAAATACAAAGATACCATTTCGGTAGTATTAGTTTACAATATTTCTTTGAATGAAAAACAAGAAAAACATCTAAAGGTTGCCCAGAGTAACCATGAAAAACCTTCTCCAGGTAATATATATATATAATTTCAAGAGTATTCTTTCATTTGGTGAATTGGTTTTTTGTATATTTGTTGAATGGTTAGCATTGTTGGTTTTCTTGACAGGTTTTATACAGAAAATTAACTTCTTAAAAGACTTCTTAATGGGTTCTGTATAAATTATTGTCCTGTTACTCATAGTCTCATCTACGTTGCTAAAGACAATTTGGTGTGTGTTCATTAGTTTAAGGCGCTGAGAAAGCAAGAAGAGAAATGATTAGAGAGCAAATAAATAAATGATCAGGGAGGAAGGCTCGGTGTTGCGATCTAACGAAAACAGAAGATTCTCCACTATCCAGAGTTTCGATTTTGGAAAAGAAAAAGAAAATAAAACAAATTCCAGTCAATCACAACTCTTGTTAACCGTGGAAACTGTTTTTCAAAAAACATTTTCTAATAAAATATGAAATTAAATGTCAAAGGTTTGGTTCAGAAACAATTAAGGATTACTTTTCATGTTTCATAGGAGCTTTTATAGACAGAAGTGAACTTCTGACTCTGGTATGTAGTAATTTGGCATTTTTTCATGAAATGAAATTATAATTAATAAATATAATGTTTTTCTTCTTGCAATTTATGAACAATGATAATTTTCTAAGAAGACTGACATATTTGAAATCCAATCTAATAGATATATATTTTATTTGTAGGTTATAAGGCAATGCTGGCCTGGAGAAAGTGCCAGTGGCATATTAACCAAACCAAACATCTCAATAGTGGTAATTTTCTAAAACAATAATATAAGTACTAAATTTTTTTTATTTGCCTATTATGATTTTATTTTAATCATGTTTCTATATGTTTTTATGCTTTCCTATAGACCAAAATCAACTTTACAAAAGCTACCATGCTTGCATTTGATTGTATTATTTGATTATATTCTTTACTTGAAATTGATGAATTAATTGATAGGGTGTAAAAATATGAAAAACTAAGAACTTATTACAAACCATTGTTATTTGTTAACACAATGTTTTATATTTACTTTTAATTATGTTTAGTCACTTTATGGAGCTCTCAAACAATTTAGTGATATTCTACTACTACCATTTTATGTTGTGTTTTACCTACTTCACATACAAATTATATTTCTAAATAATGATTTATAATAAAAATTATCCCACATTTTGTGCGAGTTATACGCTAGTATTAATTAATTGTGCAAACTTCTTAATTTTCCTAAATTGTTTGATTCTGCTATAAAATCAGCAACTAGGGTCCAAATTATCTCAAAAAATTTATAATTTTTATACCAAATTTAAATTAAATTGCAAATGATTTGGAACCAAAATCCACAATAATCACCCAACAATTCAAAAGACTATAATAATTAATGAATAATTCAAATCTGAAACACACATCGGTCCTACATTGCTTCACTCTAGAGGTGATGCACAACGACAAACAGTTTGTCATTGCAAATTGGTGGCGTTACAAGAATTTTTGGAATGTTCAAATTTTCAACATCATGTTGGAGACTTTTTGCCAAGTGACATAGATGCTAAACCCGGATTTCCACCATTACAACCCGTTTGTCTCTATATATTCAATGTTCCCCGAGTACCACTGATTCCATGGTAGTGAGTTAACTCAAGTCGAGGTGATGAATCCATAGCTGTTGTAATTTTTCACTCTCTCTCTCTCTCTCTCTCTCATTGTAGCTTTTATACTTCGTTTTTTCTCTTTTTGTTTTTTCTTAGGTAATGTTGATAATTATTTTATTATTAACTTGTATTTTAAAAAGATATGGCATGCTTTGATTAGACAAGTTATAAAGATGGTAGTGTAGGCTTATTTAACACTTAACAACCATCTCCAACATAGATAAAATGGCTCAAATCAAAAAGTATATAACATGAGGGATGAAAGTCCAAAATTTTAAATATAAAGAAACAAAATCAAAATGATCACAAATTTAAGAGTGTAATTTACAATTTAAACTTTTTTTTTTCCCAATCACAAACATGACTATTAAAGCATTTGAGTAATCTATTTTAAAGTGCGATCAATTGAAATGAGTGATTCACTAAGAGTCTTGTAGCTCAATAGGCATTGATCAGTTCCTTTATAAGGAGAATTATGATTTAAATCTCTTCATCTCTAACTATCAAATTTAGCTTTTAATTCTTGTTCATTTTGTTGGGTGAAGCCAGAAGCAAACAATGTGGCTCATTGCTTGGCCAAGTTTACTTCTTTGCACAATTTCTTTTTCTGTTGTAATAATAGCTCACTCCCTTCCTTTGTTTTAAAGGGCCTGATTGAGTGATATTTTCTCTGTTTCCAGTATTTGAATGAAAATTCATTTATCAAAAATAAAATAAAAAAACTATCGATTTAAAAATTAAAAAAGAAAAAAAAAATCCAATTTCTAAGCAAAACAGAATGCTACGAGTCATTCATTTGATACAAGAATCTGGCCAACAAGTCGTTAAGCCGAAATTTTTACGAGTCCTTCTTTCGAATGGACAAGTCGTCAGTACTCAGTAGTGCTTTCATTTACGCCATTAAAGCTACTCTGGAGCTCAAACTGACATTCACCTACCAATCAGCTTCTCCATCACCTTCAACAACACCACTCTTCATTGCCTTCAAAAGCAACACGACCCATGACCCATTTTAAACCCAATTTTCCCATTTCCCAATCGAAGTTGACTCTTAATCGCCAAATCCCCCAAACCAAATCGTGGGTATACAAGAGAGAACATTTGGTTGGGCGAAAGGTTGGGTTTTTGGTGATGTTGATGATGATGGGTGAAGAAGCAAACAGAGGAAGAGGACATGAGGGTTTCAGTACTTTAATGGTGGCTGTGAAAGTGAGCTGGTTGTGGAGGCGTGGATGGATGAGTAGCGAGTGATTGTGAAGCATGGAAGTTGAAGAAGGCATTAATGATTGATGGGTGGTTGGGTTTTGGATCTCACCCTCTCTCCTGGGCACAATCTGTTGCTCCAAGTTTTTTCAAGGTATGAGCTCTATATAAAATAGGCCTTACTGTAATCGTAGTGTTGAGCCAAAGTTCGGTTATATAATTAACTTGTTTTTGTTCACCTCGGGAATTATTATTTTTTTCATACGTTGCTTTAAAACCAGCAATCTCAACTTTCATTTTATTTGTATGGAAACTGGGTGTTGATGGCTGTTTTTTTACATAGGCACCAAGAAAATGGCTATACATATAGCCCAATTTACCAAGCCCAAGCCCAATGGGTCCAATGGCCGTCAAAAGGCCCACCACGCACCAAAGGAATGTTACAAGACAGATGGTTTCACAGGCCACATTTAAAGCCTAGCCCCACGGGTCTAGTAGGCTTGAGAAGCCCAACCCGCTTCACGTTAATAAAGGGCCTTGCTGAACCAAACCAAAGGGCATGATGTGCTAAGTTCAACATTAGCAGCCCACTTCACTTTACATCATTAAAATTCAACAGCAATCCTCACTGTATCCCACTTTTTGACTACAAAAGGGACTTCACGTTGACCTTGGCAAGACATGCCAGAAAAGGACTTGTCAAATGGTTCAGCCAAGCGTGCTTGCTTCTTCATTGAGCCCAGCACCTTCAGTCAAAAGACCACCTAAGCACAGCCACGCCTTGATGCTGATTTTTCTTGAAGGAGGTAAGGTTTGGATGACTGGGGATAGTAAGAGATTTCATAGTTGAAACACCCATCCCTTCTTGGTAGAGATCAGCTTAGGGATGCTTTGACCAAGAAGGAGGTGTGTCAGCTGGTGTTTGCAATGGGTTAGGTTGAAAACTCATTTCTTTCTTATTCTTTTTCCTTTAGTTGAAACAAGCATTGCCATAAAATGCTCCATATTTTGCACAAATTGACCCAAGTCAAACCCTCTAGAAAAACCCACTAACCAGATGCTAACCCCTTTCCTTCTTTGGGCAAAACCAAATCAAACAACTTAAATGATCTACCATGTTTATGAAAGAAAGCTACAGTGCCTAAAAGACTCCACCATTCTTCTTCCCAAAGCACTGAGCTTGATGTTAACTTGTCATGGCAAAGGGATCTAGCTAGGGACTTTCTAGGTTCTAAGGGATTTGGGCTATAAATAGAGGGAGAAGAGGAACCACAAAGATCATCACAAAAAGGCCACAACCACAGTATACACGTTTTCACCAGAAAATGGCCATAGCCGTTTTCAAGAAAACTTCAGATCTTCAAAGCTTCAAATCTTCAAAGCTTTAGATCTTCAAAACCCTTCAAAAACCCAACTCCTATCTCTTTTTATCTAAGTTTTCTACTCATCTTTTAGTCCATTGCATGCAGTGATCCCTCACTTTCTCTCCCTATCCAAATCTTTAATCTTCAAGTTGTTTGCTTTCATATTTATTGAAAATATTTACTGTTCACAGAACTGTTGCAGTTTACTGATACGGCTGAACCAAGTTCTATCCAAAAAGGTGCTGCTGAACCAAAGATTGGGCTTATTGCACTGAGAGCCGTTAGGCTGTGAAATGGCCCTTCAGGAGTCCAGGCTTGACCCCCTACTCCTCGAATCCAGATCCAAATAGAAAAGTCACTCAGATCTCAACACGTGGCAGCATGACAAAATCTACCCTAACATAATTGGCGACTCCACTAGGGAGTTAAGCAGCGTTCTCAATCCAAAACAATGGCGCCTTAGTCTAAGAAGAGTGCTCAAAATACCTATATGACGTCTCACAACTTGTACCAGTCTCAAAACCATGCTTCTTCCTCTCTACTAGAGGCTAAACAGCTTAAAGCTAATTGAATGGAAGTAGATCCACAAGTTTCCCTATTCCTCTACCCCAAGACATGCAAAAGGCTCAGTTTGAGCTAGCAGATACCGTCCAACCGTTCAAAGAGCCAAAACAACCAAAAGACAAAGAAACTCCTCTAGACAAAGAGGAACCAGAGAAAAGCCAATTTGAAGGAGGTTTAGCCGTCAACAAGCTTCCTTCAACAGAGCAAAGTTCACATTTTGTAACACTTTATGACGTTGCTGTCTTACTTGAGAATGAGCGACAAAATCTTCCTAGAGAGCCACGTCATTTCACTAGAAGGACCCCTTACCCCGTTGAACTACTCAACAAGACATATCTCAAGTGCTATGATCCTCCCACGGTCATGGAAGAAAGGGGAATGCTATCAAGCACATTTGCAAACTCCTTGATGCAATAGGGCCACATGCTGGCAATGGCAAGCTATGTATGAGAGAGTTCTCCAAGTCTCTCATTGACCATGCTTTTTCTTGGTACACCACCCTACCAACGGCATTCATCAATACTTGGGACGATATGGTGGAAATTTTTTACAAACTGCTCCAAAAGCAGTAAAACGTCATGAGGTTCTAGGAGAAGTCGGTGAAGCTACTACACCGAATGTATAAGACTCAAACCTTATGGTCCGCCAAGCAAGAGAAGAGTTTGCTCTCAATTGATCGATCTTAGCCCCTAGCACATGATGCTACGTCTCAGCATAAACAATAGCAAGTTGTGGTAAATTTGGGGGCTGCTGAATCTCAAATTGCTTTGCTCCACAATTTTCTTCAGAGCACACAACAAGTTCAACACATGTTTGAAGAAGCTATTCAACAAACGAAAGAAACTAGTCATCCATATGACCATCTTGACTAGCAGTAGCAACAAGGTCAGAGTTCAACCAGACAAAGTTTAGCCAGACAAGGTTCAGCAGTACACAATCCTTCCTCTGCTGAACTGACCACTCAAAAATTTGTTACTCTTCCTGACATTACTCCTTGGAGAAGAGCGAAAAAAGTTCCTACAACGTCCCATGCAATCTCATCTGCAACCTTCCTTACTTAACACTTTCATCAACTGCCATATCACCCTTTATCCTTATGTTTCTGCTCATTCTTATAGTTTATGGAGTTGTTAAACCACACTCATAACCATTACCTCAGTATTCAAACTGAGTGATGCATGCAGCCGCTGAACTTACGTCCAGTGCTGCCAAGCTAGCGAAACAACTTATTTTTTTAAATCCTACCTTATTGATTGAAGAAGAGTTGTCACATTCCTTACAAGACTTATAATCTTATTTACATGGCTTATTATCAAGGGCCGGAAATTTTATCTACACGACATAATTTCCACAGTTGCAAGTCATTCAACAGCTCTCTTTGGACCTCATTCTTAATCATTGGGCTCCTAGCAATCCATCAGGACTTGAAGTTTTACAAGGATCAAGCTGCTAGACAAGCAATCTATTAATGTTGTGGCTAGACCAATGACATTTCAATCCATTACAATCAAGTCTTGTGGAGGGACAAAAATTATAATTAAGACAAGTATAGGGGTAGGAATAAAATAGGAAGCAAAGTTGGATTTTGATCTCCACCTACACCATATACAATTTACAACTTGATAAATATCCCACAAAGTATCTCATAAATATTTGAAATATGTTCTATTAGATTCTGAGAGATTCCAGGTACAAAAACTCTATAAAAGGGGAGGAAAAGAAAACGTAGAGGGAGGATGAAAAGAGACGGAAAGATTGAAAACCAGAAAAGAGACTTGAGAGAGGGGTCTCTCATGTGCTCGGACAGATGCTTTTACTGTATTTGTAACTACACCATATATCACAAATCTCTATGTGGACGTAGGCAAGTTGCCGAACCACCTAAAATTATGTGTGTTATATCTATTTGCTTTGGATCAATTCTTGCTCTGTTTTATCATCCAAAAGTCTCCAATGGACTGAGATTCATTATGGCCAAGGTTTTATTTGCGATTCTATTATTGTTACATTTTATGTTCCGACATCTTGTAAAGATGAAGGCGATGTCCTCAATAAATTTGTGTAAATAAGAGCCCTTGTTGGTAGATTGAACAACTCAGCTAAGCGGTAACATTATCTATTTTGACGCAGTAGCAACATTCTTTAGCGTAGTTCAACGGTATCATTGATTCTATCCAAAGGAGCACAAAAGTTCAATGGAACCTACTTCACGGTCGTTACCGCCAAACCAGATCCATTACCGCAAATCGGGTTTATTACCGTTGAACCTAGTCCACTATTGTTGAATCATGGCTACTATCGCTAAACCCGGTCCATCACCACTAAATCTAGTCTATTACTGCTAAATCAAATATGAAGTAATCATCTACTGTCCTACTTGACATCCATGATGAATGAAGTTCACACAAATACTAGATCAAGCTATCTAAAACAAGTGTGCCAGCCAAAGACATTGAAGAGCTTGCTTCAGAAAAAATACCACGAAGAACTTCTAGTAGTGCCGAGGACTTCTTCAAATATTCAATCTGGCGGTCCAATGTCAATAGTCCTTCCCTAGCCTTTTGGCTAAACATGGCACATGCAAGAAGGTGAATGTGGTCCAGCATGAATTCCACCTTGAAACCAGCTTTCATGAGCTTCTTAGCAACTCACTCTACTCCAACAGTCTTGCCTCATTAAGCTACTAAACAAAAAGGTTCAGCATGTTTAGTGGTACTACATAGAGAGAACCCAATATAAAGCCGCCAACACCAAATTCCAAATTAGAGATCAACTGTGAAACCACCATGTTTCTCTCTAAACTCGTTCAACAGTGGCAAACCCTTGTAAGGAACTTTGAAACATAAGAACTCATCATAGCCTACTACAAGGATGGGTGCCCGTGAAACGACCGAAGTACAAAATGTCATGATCAACTACTGACCACTTGGGGGCTTCTTAGCAAGATTCTCAAGTAACTTTGGTTCGGCTGCATCAATGGCCTCAACAAGGTCAACAGTTCCTCCATGAGCACCTGACATAAACAAGTATGAAAAATAAAGGAAGATATGGCCACAAGCTCCATAAGGCATGAACTTATACAAGCGAGGATAAGTAATAAGCACTACGGAACCCATGTGTTCAGAAATATCTTAGGACATGCTCTCACTTCTATCAAATTTTCTAATAGAAGGTGGAACAACTTCATCAATTATCACAACCTCAAAGTCTTCATCAACCATCACAACCTTAAAGTCAGCCCGCTTGTCGCCAAGCTCTTCGACAGATTGTGACCCTGACTCCTTCAAAGAAACAAGATTTGAGTGTTTAGTAGCAAGATCTAGTTGTTCAAAAGTAAGGTCTACATGTACAGTAGCAACCGGCCGTATGCCTTCCTAAATATCAACAAGTGGAAGAATAATTCCTGACCTACTGTCCGACATTCAAGGACATCAGCTTCAACATTTAAAGGTACCACATCCTCATCAACAAATTCCATGGTCAGCTGTACCAAATCCGTTGTGTCACCACTTACTCCAAGATCATATGAGTCCATGGAAAATCTACACTGACCATGATAGCCATGACAATCCCATGCACCAAAGTTGTGGCAAATCTACACGCACCATGATAGCCATGGTGATCCCATGCACCAAAGCCGTGGCAAATCTACACACACCTCCATAGCCATGGCGATCCCATGCACCAAAGCCGTGGAAAATCTACACGCACCACGATAGCCATGGCAATCCCATGCACCAAAGTCGTGGCAAATCTACACGCACCATGATAGCCATGGCGATCCCATGCACCAAAGTCGTGGCAAATCCACATGCACCTCCATAGTCATGACGATCCCATACACCAAAGCCGTGGAAAATTTACATGCACCATCATAGCCATAGCGATCCCATGCACTAAAGCCGTGGTAAATCCACACGCACCATCATAGCCATGGTGATCCCATGTACCAAAGCCATGGAAAATCCACACATACCATCATAGCCATGGTGATCCCATGCATCAAAGTAGTGGGAAATCCACACGCACCTCCATAGCCACGGCGATCCCATGCACCAAAGCCGTGGACACCCCACACATCAAAGCCATGGCAATCCCATGCATCACCGAAGCCGTGGCAACCCCTTATGTCGAAAGCCATGGTAACTCCATGCACTTACAACTTACAATTGCTCAATATTATCTCATCATAGGGGCTTCTACTCTTGCATAACCATGACATAATAATGTGCTTGCTTTCCAAGGTTCAATGCCACAAGTGTTCAGCGACACTGCTCCAATGATGGAAATACTTACCATTGAACCAGATGGTGAAGTATACCGTTGGATAAGCAAATGAAGTTTACTGCTGAGCCAATTGGGAGCATGCCATCAATGTCCCTTTTTTCCACCAAAGTTGTTAAGGCTTGGAGTCTACTTACTAGCCTTAGAGTGCCAAAACAATTATAACATATGCTCAGCAATGCAACAACATATGCAGTAGACCGCCGAACATCATACAATAGCAAAACACTTGCATCTTCGGTCACTGAACTCTTAGTTCACCCAAACTAAAGAACTTGGGGGCTTCCGAATATCCTTACAACCAGATGTTGCATCTTTATTCATCAAGACTCACTTGCCGCTAAACTAGCTTCTATCAATGTTGTTCAGCGACTTATCATTGGAGGGCTTTTAAGCCTCACTTTTGGATGTCAAGCCTTTGTTTAACAAGAATCTCTTGTTTCTAAAAAGGCCAACATCAACCCACAGTCATCATGATGAACAAAACACTCAAGGGGAGTGCAATCCTCATTTAGCTGCACCAAAGAAAGATCAATTCGTACATCGGCATCATAGTCAAATTTGTTACAATCCATCCATCCCAACGAAGTAGCAATTTGATATTGAACTTGTGCATGCCCTTGCGATACAAGCCCATGCACTCGGGGGGGCTTAATGTTGAGGGCTGTTTTTTTACATAAGCACCAAGAAAATGGCTACACATATAGCCCAATTTACCAAGCCCAAGCCCAATGGGTCCAACGGCCATCAAAAGGCCCACCATGCACCAAAGGAATGTTACAAGACAGATGGGTTTCACAGGCCACATTTAAAGCCTAGCCCAACGGGTCTAGTAGGCTTGAGAAGCCCTACCCGCTTCAAGTTAATAAAGGGCCCTGCTAAACCAAACCAAAAGGCATGATGTGCTGGGTTCAGCAGTAGCAGCCCACTTCATTTCACATCATTAAAATCCAACAACAATCCTCACTGTATTCCACTTTCTGACTACAAAAGGGACTTCATGTTGACCTTGGCAAGACACGCCAAAAAAGGATTTGTCAAATGGTTCAACCAAACATGCTTGCTTCTTCATTGAGCATAGCACCTTCAGTCAAAACACCACCTAAGCACAACCACGTCTTGATGCTGATTTTTCTTAAAGCATGTAAGGTTTGGATGGCTTGGGATGGTAAGGGATTTCATAGTTGATACACCCATCCCTTCTTGGTAGAGATCAGCTTAGGGATGCTCTGACCAAGAAGGGAGTGTGTTAGCTGGTGTTTGCAATGGGTTAGGTTGAAAACTTATTTCTTTCTTATTCTTTTTCCTTTAGCTAAAACAAGCATTGCCATAAAATGCTCCATATTGTCATAACCCCATTTTTACCCACGGGATTTTCTCGGGTGCCGGCACGCAAGACGGGGCGACCCGGACCAAGCCGGCTGATCCGACGAAGCCTGGTCGCATCAAACACTCCCAAGGAGAAGGTCCGGGACACATTTCCCAAGGTTTGACCAAGTTTGACCAGGGTTGACCAAGTTTGACCAGGGTTGACCGAGGTTTGACCGAGGTTTGACCGAGCCGTTCCCAGCCCGACTAGGGTCCATCTGGCCCAAAAACCCTCGAAACGCGGTCCGGGATACATTTCCAAGAGTTTGGAGAGCTTTGACCAAGTTTCGACCAAGGTTGACCAAGTTTGACCAAGGTTTGACCGGACCATTGACCAGACCAAAAACTGGAATCGAACTGACCACCCCTTGACCAATGTGAGAGAACGTATCAAGAGCTTCGATTCCGTACTTTACGGGTCGAAAACGGACGAGAAACGAGAGAGTTGTGGCCAAAACTGCGAAAAAACGGTCCGACACTTAGCCAAATTTTGGCTAAGTGTTGTTGACAAAACAGCCTATTTGGGAGGCAACGTTTGCGCAAAGATTCTCTCCGACCCGCTGCAACTTGGTCCGCGAGCCAAGACCCTTAGGCAAGAGGTTCACTTCAGCTACCACACGCAACTTTCGGATCGTCAAGAGCTCCTCCGGTCAAGCCGGAATCTCAGTCAGAAGATGACCCCTTGGCATAAGGAACATTCCGACGGCCTCCGTTCGCAAGGATCATATCTTGCGAACCCAAGCTCGCCTCTGTGCAAGGCCTGTACCGTTGAAAAAGTAGGTAGCATAAGCTTTCCGACGATACCAAGATCGTCGGAAATCCGACATCGGGAGCTACGTCTACCACGCGCGTGAAAACAGGCCGACGAAATAAGGTTTTGCTGAAAGTTCCGGAATTTTCCCACCGACGTTGCCACGCTTGCGCACAGAGTCTTCCTGACTCGCAACAAGTTGATCTGCGAGCCCGGGCACATTGGAAAGAAGGACACATTCATGCACGACGTGGAACTCTCGGATCGCCAAGAATTTATCGGGGCCTAGCCGGAATCCCGATCGGAAAACTGCCCTCAAACGGACCAAAAACACCCCGGTGGCCTCTGTTCGCGGGGCCATATCTCACAAGTCCAAGCTCGGATTTCCGCAAATCCGGAACCTTGCAAAAGTAGGCAGCGCAAGCTTTCCGACGGTACCAAGAACGTCAAAATCCGACATCGGGAGCTAGGTCAAATATGCGCGCGAACTGGGACAAGATTTGAGAAAAAACGCGCTGGGAGCAAAACGCATTTTTTCTCCCGGACAGCCGCCTTCGCGCGCAGAGTCTTTCCTGCTCGCAACAAGTTGATCCGCGAGCCCGGGTGCGTTGGAAAGATAATGACTCCGGCTACGACGTGGAACTCTCGGTTCGCCGATAGCATCCCCCGTTTGACCGGAATCTTCACCGGAAAGAGTGCACGAAAACAGCTCCGACACCCCGACTTCCGGGAGCCATAACTCCCTCGTCCGAACTCCGATTCGCGCAAACTTTATATCGTTGGAAAGAGGACGTCGAGAGCTTTCCGACGATATGCCGCATGACCCATTTTGAGTTCCAGAAGACCTCCAAAACTGCCCCCGAAAATCGGATAAAAAAGGATACGCGCACGAGAAATCGAGGAGGATTCGAGAGGAGCTGCTGGCGTGGAAGGCGATAACGACTGCCACGTGGCAGTACCACAACTCACGCAGGACCGCGCGCGCGCATGATGGCTGCGCCCGAGGCGTGCACGGTTTTCTATAAAACCGACCCCCCCCCCTCTCATTTGCACACAGTTTTTGCTCGGGCTCTAGGCCTTCTTGAGCGTTAGTTTAGGCAGAAAATAGGGGTTTTAGGGGGTTTTAGGAAGGGGTTTTTGGGTAGTTTTAGAGAGAGAGACTCCTCTCTAGGTAATCTCTCTCTCTCTCTAAGCTCTTTCTCTCTCTAAACTTTTTCTTTAGGGATTTTGGGGGGTTTTTAGAGTGAGAAGCATCTATTAGGTGCTTCTCTCTCTAACCTCTCCTCATCTTCCCCTCTCTCTCTCTCTCTCTCTTTCTCTTACATTCTTTAGTTCATTTAGTTGCATTTATTTACTATTTCCTTGTCTATTTATTGCTTTATTTACATTTCCTTGTCTATTTATTGCTTTATTTACATTTCCTTGTCATTTATCGCTTTATTTACATTTTCTAGTCATTTATCGCTTTATTTACATTTTCTAGTCATTTATCGCTTTATTTACATTTTACTACGTACTTGTGAATATATATATATTGTTGTGATTATCCCCCCCTCCCCCGGTGTGTTTTAGTACGGCAATATTGAGTGGCTTTGGCGGCTCGCGTAAGACCTCTAACGAGGCCGTGACAACCATGTTAGCCCACGAGGTCTTGACCCGAAAAATACACCGGTTTCCTCGTGTTTTAGTACGGCAAATATTGAGTAGCTTTGGCTCAGTTGCGTAAGACCTCTAACGAGGCCGTAACAACCTTGTTAGCCTACGAGGATATTTGACCCGAAAAATACATCCCCATGTGTTAAATATTGTCATTTATCGCTTTATTTACATTTACTACGTTGTAAATATTATATTGTGAATATTGTCATTTTCTCCCCTTTTTCCCTTTGTGATTTGGGCGTGATAATCCCGATTGGTCGTGGTGGACTATGTAAGACCTCAAAGAGGCTTTAACCACCACGTAATTCCATAGGCATTGGACCCATTAAAAAATCCCCCATGTTTTAATTGTCATTTATCGCTTTATTTACATTTACTACGTTGTAAATATTATATTGTGAATATTGCCATTTTCTCTCCCTTAGTCCCTTGAGATTTGGGCGTGATAATCCCGATTGGTCGTGATGGTTTATGTAAGACCTCAAGGAGGCATTAGCCATTACGTAATTCCATAGGGTATTGGACCCACAAAAATCCTTTGTTTTAGACTTATTATCGCTTTAAATACATTTATTGCTTTCCGTCATGCTTTAAATTATTTCTTGCCATTTTTACTACGTTGTAAACATGATATTTCATCATTTTGATTTGGGCATGAAAAGGCCAAACGGTATTGGCGGTTTTAGGTAAGTCTTTCAATAGCACTAAACCCCATGTAAATCCATACGGCATTGGACCCACAAAAATACTCTTTTTCAAACCCGGTTATTTACATTATTTACTACGTTGTTGTAAATATTGTTCATATTTCACTATTTTGATTTGGGCATGAAAATACCGAACGGTATTGGTGGTTTTAGGTAAGTCTTTCAATAGCACTAAACCCCATGTAAATCCATGAGGTGTTGGACCCGCAAATTGCAAACATTTCCAAAACGATTTTTCCCATATAAGTCCTATTTGGCTTCGCGGGTTTAGGTAAATCTTTTCAAATAGTACTAAACCCCCGTGTAAGCCCGAAAAGGCATTGAAACCCATTTTCAAAAAAGATTTTTCTCATTATAAGTCCTATTTGGCTTCGCGAAGGTTTAGGATAAATCTTTTCAAATAGTACTAAACCCTTCGTGTAAGCCCGAAAAGGCATTGAAACCCATTTTCAAAAAGATTTTCTCATTTAAGTCCTATTTGGCTTCGCGAAGGTTTAGGATAAGTCTTTTCAAATAGCACTAAACCCTTCGTGTAAGCCCGAAAAGGCATTGAAACCCATTTTCAAAAACGATTTTTCCTCATTATAAGTCCTATTTGGCGTCGCGGGTTTAGGATAAATCTTTTCAAATAGTACCTAAACCCCCGTGTAAGCCCGAAAAGGCATTGAATTCTCTTTTAAAATTGCCTTGTTTTATTCATGTAAATCCTAAGGTGGTGTCGAGATTCGAATAAGTCTTTCAAATAGCATCGAATCCCGACCCCACGAGGTCTTGACCCTTTCCCTAAAAATTCTCATGAATTGCACCTTGCCATTTCAAATAAATGTTGCATTTATGTCATTTCATACTTATGATTGATGTACTGCTAACATACCATGATCATCCCATTATGTCATACTTGTGATTTATGTGCTGCGAACATGCCGTGATTACTTGTTTGAACATTTTATTGGCTTTCATACTCTTTCTTGTAATTTATGTGCTGTGAATATGCCGTGATTACTTGCTTGATTGTTTATCGCTTTGATATAAAAATGTGATTAAAATACACTTTGCCATGAAAACTTTAAAAAGAGTAAACATGGTAATGTGGGCGTTAGAAACGAAGGTATGAGTCCTTTACACGGGGGCGTGGCTGGTACGTGCTTTCGTGTAAGGGATTCTACACGTTCTAACTCCCATAGGATCATGGTCTAAAATTCCCCAAAGTGTGAATTAATCATCCAAAACCCCGCCATTTGACGGACCGCTTTACTCTCTTGGAAATCAAGGGTAAAGAGATCCCGAATATGGCACCAAAAACATTAATTGTTTGTCCCGGCACTAGGTGTTAGGATTTCAAGTATATCCTACCACCGAAATGCCCGGAAATTTAAAAGATACAAAGATAAAAGGGATGGTGAAATAAAGAGTCTAATCAAAACCGAACGAAGTCATATTACGTTTGCCATTTCTTGGTATATTGCTACGACGGAAATTTGGGACATTTGTACATAATTAAAACCAACAAACCTAGGCTTAGCAAATAAAAGAAAACATTAGGAAAGGAGGTAACCGTTTTCTTTAAACGGATGTCGTGGGGTGCCTAACACCTTCCCCACGCATAAGCAAACCCCCGAACCCATCTCTGGTTCAAGACCATTTTTTGTTGTAAATGTCTAAATAAGATAAAATCTATTAGACATAGGTGCCCAATCACACCTTAAAATTTCCCATGGTTGGTGGCGACTCCAAATTTGCGCTCATACACGCACACACACACACAAGTTCCCACACACACACAACTCATATCTCGAAACGGAAAAGAGATAGAGATCACACACAACACTCGCCAAATGGGGGTCGGTATCTAGGAAAATAAAAAAAGAAAAAGAATATAGATTTTCCGCCGGTGTCGACAGCTTGGCGACTCCACTGGGGACTTAGAGGGTTTAAGCCTATAGTCTTTCGGTGTTTTCTTTGCTAAGCATGTGTGTATATATTTGTTGGTATTCATTATTTGATTTATTCTTTATTTCATCTTGTATAGTGTTTTGATTTTAGCATGTCTATATTCTTGTATATAAACTGCGAACATAGGATAGAGATTTATTTTATGCAACACATATTATATATTGTGCCTTGTACAAAAAAGTCTTTTCCCTTTTTACTTTCAAAATCATGACATTATACACTCATTGGACTTTTGGGTCGAACCCGGACTCAGGTGGGGCTGGGCTAGTACAGGCTCCACCACGAACCCTTTTATATCTAGGACATGGAACACGAGAATCCACCCTTCTCCCTTCACACCCGTGGAGATCGAGGGGGGCGTGCAAGTGCTTCCCCGGTGATCCAATACCCTTTCGACTTCCTTCGGGAGGATGAAACGGGCATGATCATCGGCCCCTTTAGGAAACAGAATTCCAAGCTGTGTCATACCATGTTGCATATAGTAAGCTATAGTGTAGAAAAACTACCTGTGAGGGCTCTGGTAAAAGCCAACCGAGTGAACATCCAACCTAAGATAGGATACCCAAAAATAGGATGTGTCTTTTCAAAATGAGTCAAGGGAAAAGCGTTGTGCTATTTTCCAGGTGGTGATAAAATAATTGGAGCCGAGTCAGGTTCTATCTATCTAAACCTTTGTTTGCATGTCATTGTTTGATAAAGGGATAGGATAACCACGTTGTCCATACCCGTTGCAAACCACTCAAACCCAAAGAGTTCCAAACTCTACATGGGATGTATAGAGTCGTGTCGTATCCAACCAAAAGTACGACCCTCACATTAACCGACATCGGTTCCCAAAAATCTTTCAAAAATGGAACCAAACGCCGAAAGGCTCGTCGAATTTCAGTAATGTGAGAGTCTATCTTTTCGTTGATACGCGTGTACATAGTCTTGTCGTACCCCAACCAAAAGTACGACCCTCACATTAACCGACATCGGTTCCCTCCAAAAATTTTCAAAATGGAACCGAACGCCAAAAGGCGATTCGTGAAAGTCTAACTTTTCGTCAGTACGTTCATACCCGTCACGTACATAGTCTTGTCGTACCCCAACCAAAAGTACGACCCTCACATTAACCGACATCGGTTCCCTCCAAAAATTTTCAAAATGGAACCGAACGCCGAAAGGCTCGTCGAATTTCAGTAATGTGAGAGTCTATCTTTTCGTTGATACGCGTGTACATAGTCTTGTCGTACCCCAACCAAAAGTACGACCCTCACATTAACCGACATCGGTTCCCTCCAAAAATTTTCAAAATGGAACCGAACGCCGAAAGGCTCATCGAATTTTCAGTAATGTGAAAGTCTAACTTTTCGTTAGTACGTTCATACCCGTCACGTACATAGTCTTGCCGTCCAACCAAAAGTACGATTATCACATCAACCGACGTTGGTTCCTCAAAAATTGTCAAAAAATAGAACCAAACGCCGAAAGGCTCGTCAAATTTTGGATGTGATAGTCTACCTTTTCGTTGATATGTATGTACCCATTGTGTATAGAGTCGTGTCGTTCCCAACCAAAAGTACGACCCTCGCATTTACCGACATCGGTTTCCAAAAAAAAAAAATCTTTCAAAATGGAACCGAACGCCGAAAGGCTCGTCAATTTTTAGTAATGCGAGAGCCTATCTTTTCGTTGGTACGATTGTAACCATCGTGTATAGAGTCAAGTCGTCCTCAACCAAAAGTACGATTATCACATCAACCGACGTCGGTTCCCCAAAAAATTTTCAAAAATGGAACCGAACGCCGAAAGGCTCGTCGAATTTTGATAAGATGTGATAGTTTATCTTTTTGTTGACACGCTTGTAGCCATTGTGTATAGAGTCATGCCGTCCTCAACCAAAAGTACGACCTTCGCATTTACCGACATCGGTTCCCTCCAAAAATTTTCAAAAAAAATGGAACCGAATGCCGAAAGGCTCGTCGGATTTTGATAATGCAAGAGTCTATCTTTTCGTTAGTACGTCTGTAAACCCCAAGAGTTTCCAAACTCTATAAGGTCGTGTAGAGTCTCGTCATGTCCAACCAAGAGTATGACCTTCGCACTAACTGACATCGGTTCTCAAAAATCTTTCAAAATAGAACCGAACGCCGAAAGGCTCGTCAAATTTTGATAGTGCGAAAGCCCATCTCTTCGTTGACAAGTCCATACATGTGTCAATCCTAAAGAGTTCTCAACTCTACATAGGAATCTAGATACTTACCCGTTGTGCTATCCGTCAACCAAGAATACGACCTTCACACCTATCGACACTGGTTCCCCAAAAAATCTTTCAAAATGGAACCAAGCGCCGAAAGGCTCGTCGAATTTCCGATGGTGTGAAAGCCTATTTCTTTGTTGACAATACCACTATGTACATACACGAGTTCTTAACTCTATAGATGTCTATCTGTGTCATCCCGACCCTCATATTGATGTTGGTTACCCAAAATAAAGCCATGAGCCGAAAGGCTCGCCAATTTTGGCAACCCAATGGGAAATCCATCCATTTGTCAATGCATATTGCATTCATGCATACCATGCATACGCATACATACTTAGCCATGGTTTACCCGCAAAGTAAGCCAAGGTCATGCACCCAATTGTGAATTCAAAGTCTAACTTGACGTTGTTTACCTCTCTAGGTTGTATTTGCATTCGCAATCAAATGGCTGGAGAAACAAGTGGACCCGGACCTAGCGAGCAAGAAATCCGGATGGTCGCTCTTGAACGAAAGTTCGACGAACTCCTCAGCTTCGTGCAACTAATAGCAAAGCGAAATACGGATGATGAGAACCAAAGGAAGGAAGATGACAAGGATACCAGTGAAGCAGAACCGGAAGGGCATTCCAACACCAACGCCACTCCACCAAGGCCGCCGACGCCACCAAAGCCAGAAGGGAAAGACTCCCAAGTTGGACAGCAAGATTGATAGTTTGGAGGAGAAGATCAGGCTCATACAGGGTTTGAACTCTTTCGGAAACACGGACTTCTCGAGCATGTCCTGGTTCCCCAACATGACGGTGCCACCCAAGTTCAAGGCCCCGGAGTTCGAGAAATACAATGGGAGAGGAGACCCCATGATCCATCTGCAAATGTACTGCCGAAAGATGGCACCCTATGCCGACAATGAGCCGTTGCTGATCCAGACATTTCAAGATACCCTGACAGGGAATGCAGCAGAATGGTACTCACAGTTGAAGAAGATCTCTCATTGGAAGGAACTGGCAGACACCTTCCTGGCTCAATACGGGTTCAACTCCCAAATAGCTCCGGATCGGTTCGATCTGCAGAGGATGGAGAAGAAGAGCAATGAAACCTTCAGGGAGTATGCCCAAAGGTGGAGAGAGAAGGCGGCTCGAGCACGCCCGCCACTAGACGAAAGAGAGATGATCAAGATCTTTGTTCGATACACTGAAGAACCCCTACTTCGACCGGATGATGGGATTACAAATGCAGTTCTTTGTAGACCTGATACCAGTGGGAGAGAGGATCGAAGATGCCTTGAAGACAAAGAAGATAGTGGACATGACGGCTCTGATGGCATTGGCCGAACAAGCCGCCAAGAAGACTCCAACAAAGAAGAAGGAAGGGGATGTGCAAATGATAGGGAGAAGCAATGGGAAGACCAAGGCAAGTCCTCCCAACTTTCACCATGCAATCGGTACAACCAAGGCCTATTCCAGACCCCGGCTCCGACTCAGGTTCCAGCCCCGGCCCCAGCACCCTCAGATGCCGGCAAGGCCGGTGGGAAACCAACCCAATGACAACAGGTGGCCCAGAAAAGAGCCAAGGCAATTCACGCCTTTACCTATGCCTATGACAGAGCTGTACCCCATTCTGATAGAGAAGAATCTAATCTCACCCACTATCCCAAGGCCTTACAACGGCGCACCGAGAAAGGACTTCAACCAGAACTTAACTTGTGACTTCCACTTTGGAGAAGTAGGACATGCAATAGGAAAATTGCAACCATCTGAGGCATCGGGTTCAAGACCTAATTGACCATGGGATCTTGAAGTTCGAAGGCCTGCCCAACATTACTACCAACCCTTTGCCCAACCATCCAGAAGGGGGTGTAAACATGGTTGAGATAGAGGAAGGGAATGAGGAGCGTATCTTGTGGAGACGTCTCTTTTACACCTTGGAGAAAAAGAGACACATCACCCCGTTAGAAGCACCACCGGGGCCATCAACAGGGGACGCATGTGAATATCACTCGGGGGCAAGAGGGCACAGCCTAGAGTGTTGTGAGGAGTTCAAGAAGAAAAGTCACCAATCTGATGGAGAACGGGCTGGTGGGGAGAGAAGAAATACCATCGGAAAGGAGCCATCAACCAGAGGATCCGTCAGATTTTGACTGGTACGCGGAGCTCAATTCTGGATGACATCGTAGAAGGATGAGATGGACCTCGATAACCTACAGGATGAAGGAGCTGACTGGGGATACTTCATGGAGGATGATACTGATGAATGGAAGGACGTTGATTTCACCAAATTATTCCAATTCCCGTGCTTGATAGTGCCACCTGGGTTTGAGACACCGGAATTTGAGATATTTTACGAGAATGGGGATCCGGAGGTCCATTTGCAAAAGTACGGCGAGAAGATGGCCCTTACATTTGGAGAACGAGCTTTTGATGATCTCGGTGTTTCCCGAGAGCCTGTCAAAACAAGCAGCCGCCTGGTTCTATCAGCTGAGGAACCTTACTGGCTGGGATGATTTGGCAAGAGTCTTCTTGGAAGCGATACCGCTTCAATCCCCATTCGATTCTAGAATACTTGGGTTTGAAGGAAAGATGAAGAGCCCTACATCATCCCTGACCCAGGAGTAAGTGAGATGATCGTGGAGATCAAAGAAGAATCAAGCATGCTGTCCCTACCAGCACTGACTGAGGGAGAAGAAGAAGAGAAAGTCAAGCCACTGCCACCAGCCAAGAGAGAGCCTCAAGCCAAGCATCATCACCACCACTGCTGAAGAAGAATATGCTGGCCCTATGGTTGAAGGGTTGAGCATCCACACCATCACTGGAGAGGAGGATTCCACCACCACACCACCGACCCGCCACTGCCAACAGGGAGAAGAAGCCAAGACGTGGACTTGCGTGCCATTGCTACAGCGTGTCTCAAGTAGCAATGAGTAAGCGGTATCCCAGCTAGGGGTAACTCGGTTTTGAGTCTACCAATAGCTCGGGAATTTTTGTATCGAACAATTTCGGGTTTCTATGTTTATTTTATGCTTTCAAGATATCATGCCACAATCATAATCATTTCATCATTGTAATATTTCCATTTCCATATTTCAAATGATATGTCACGTGTTTATTCCATGAATTTCTTTATCTCAAATATTCCAATGTGCATTAAATAAATCCAACACGCCATCGCACAAAACGAATGGCTTCCCTTTTTAATTTTCTTACCGTTTTTCCATCCGCCATCCTTTCCAGGATTACACGCAAAACCTCAAACGATCCCCACGTCTCCAAAATTGACAACAAAACGGAATTGCTCACTGGATAACATAGATAATTCCGACGAAGAAATCGAATTACCAAGTGACATCCTTGAGGCATTAGAGAGACAAGACGAGGGGTCCAAACCCAACATAGAGGAGTTGGAAATTATAAATCTGGCCAACGAGGGTGAAGAGCCGAGAGAAGTCAAGATTGGAACCCGCTGCGCCACAGAGCAAAAGGAAGGCACTCATCGCACTGTTAAGAGAGTTCCATGAAGATCTTCGCCTGGTCTTACCAAGACATGCCAGGCCTAGACACAGACATAGTGGTCCACAAGATTCCGCTGAAGCCAGAATGCAAGCCCGTGAAACAAGCACTGCGACGGATGAAGCCCGAAGTCATTTTGAAGATCAAGGAAGGAAGTGGAAAAGCAATTGAAGGCAGGTTTCCTAAGCACAGTAACCTATTCGGACTGGGTAGCCAATATAGTCCCGGTGCCGAAAAAGGACGGAAAAGTTAGAATGTGCGTGGACTATCGGGATCTGAACCGAGCCAGCCCGAAGGATAATTTTCCTCTACCTCACATTGACACCCTGGTCGACAATACAGCAACAAATGCCGTGTTCTCATTCATGGACGGATTCTCAGGGTACAATCAGATCAAAATGGCCGAAGAAGACAAATCCAAGACTGCTTTCATCACACATTGGGGAACCTTCGTGTACGATGTCATGCCTTTCGGTCTGAAGAACGCAGGAGCCACTTATCAGCGAGCCATGGTCACCCTCTTCCACGACATGATTCATCATGAGATAGAGGTTTACGTGGATGACATGATTGCTAAGTCTCGTACCGCACAAGATCATCTCACAGACCTACGCAAGCTGTTCCAAGCGACTGAAGAAGTATCAGCTCAGATTGAACCCGAACAAGTGTGCCTTCGGCGTCACATCCGGAAAGTTATTAGGCTTCATCGTCAGCGGCCAGGGGAATTGAGATTGATCCTGCAAAGGTTCAAGCCATACGAAGCATGCCCGCGCCAAAGACAGAGAAAGAGATCCGAAGCTTCTTGGGAAGGATTAACTATATAGCTCGCTTCATTGCACAGCTTACTGCGACCTGCGAGCCTCTGTTCAAGTTGTTGAGAAAAGATGTGAAGATAAAGTGGACTGAAGACTGCCAGAGAGCCTTTGACAAGATCAAGGAGTATCTGCTCAACCCACCCATCCTGGTTCCACCAACTCCAGGACGTCCCCTCATTCTATACCTCACAGTCCAAGAAGCATCCATGGGCTGCATGTTGGGACAACAAGACGAGACTGGGAAGAAAGAGCAGGCAATCTACTATCTTAGCAAGAAGTTCACGGAGCCAGAGACCCGCTACTTGTTGGTTGAGAAGACGTGCTGCGCACTGGCTTGGGCCTCCAAGAAGCTGAGACAGTACATGCTCTACTACACCACTTGGTTGGTATCCCGGATGGACCCGATCAAGTACATCTTTGAAAAGCCTGCCTTTGACTGGGAAGATCGCACGGATGGCAAGTGCTCCTATCTGAAGTTCGACATCTTATTTGTGGCCCGGAAAGGCGATCAAGGGACAGGCCATAGCCGATTACTTGGCAGATTACCCGTCCTGAGCAGTTAGAACTAATGGACTCAGAATTCCCAGACGAAGACGTAATGACAGTCGATGAAGACAATCATGGCAGATGGAAGCTTTACTTTGATGGAGCAGCGAACGCTGTCGGAAGTGGAATTGGCGCGGTCTTGGTATCGCCAAAGGGACAACAAACTCCTATCGCTGTTAAGCTGGGATTTGATTGCACCAACAACATGACTGAGTACGAAGCATGCATCGTCGGTCTGCAAGCAGCTTTAGAATTTCGGTGCTTATGAACTGGAAGTTCTTCGGAGACTCTCTGCTGATAGTGTCACAGACTAACGGAGAATGGCAAGCTCGGGATCCCAAGCTCATCCCATACCAACGATACATCAGCCGGCTAGTCCCAAAGTTCAAGTATGTCACCTTCACATACACCCCAAGAGCTCACAATCACTTTGCTGATGCGCTCGCCACACTGGCAAGCCTAATCAAGCTAGTAGAAGGGGATGATGTGCGACCATTACGGATCGAGACTCGAGACATCCCGGCATACTGTGTGTGCGTAGAAGAATGCATGAACGTCGAAGCAGAGATAGACAACAAGCCTTGGTATTACGATATCAAGCGCTTCATCCAAGACAGAGAGTATCCACCACGGGCGACCGAAAATGAGAAGAAGTACATCAGAAGGATGGCCTTCCAGTTCTTCTTGAGCGGAGAGATTCTGTACAAACGAACTCATGACGCCACCCTCCTTGCGATGTGTAGATGCAGAAGGAAGCCAATCGATTGATCCAAGAGATGCACGCGGGATTGATGGGAGCCCATGCCAACGGACCCTTCCTGGCCCGGAAGATTATGAGAGCTGGCTATTATTGGTTGACAATGGAGAGGGACTGCATCAGACATGTCCAGACGTGCCACAAATGCCAGATGTATCAGAACAGCAAGAATGCACCTCCCCAATATCTTCACACTATGGCCTCGCCGTGGCCTTTCTCAGCTTGGGGAATGGATGTGATTGGTGCAATTCACCCCAAAGGCATCTAACGGGCATGAGTTCATACTGGTGGCCATCGACTATTTTACCAAGTGGGTGGAGGCATGTTCCTTCAAGAATGTCACTCAAGTCGCGGTCACCCGGTTTGTGAAGAACAACATTCATCTGCCGTTACGGAATGCCAGAAATGCTCATCACCGACAATGCTTCCAACCTGAACAACCGCATGATGGATCAGCTATGCCAGCAGTTCAAGATCCAGCACCACAACTCTGCTCCATACCGCCCAAAGATGAACGGAGCCGTAGAAGCTGCCAACAAAAACGTGAAGAAGATTCTGAGCAAGATGACGGAGACGTATAAAGATTGGCACGAGCACCTGCCTTATGCCTTGTGTGCCTACCGAACGTCAGTGAGGACATCCGTTGGAGCCACCCCCTACTCTCTGGTATATGGGATGGAAGCAGTACTACCAGTCGAAGTGGAGATCCCTTCTTTGAGAATCCTGTCACAAACTCAGCTGGAAGAAGCCTGAATGGGCCCAAGCACGGTATGAGCAGCTGAACTTCATAGATGAAAAGAGATTGGCGGCACTATGCCACGGACAGCTCTACCAGAGACGGATCGAAAGAGCTTACAACAAGAAGGCTCGACCTCGCACTTTCCAACCCGGAGATCTCGTTCTGAAGAAGAGGAATATGGCCCTATCAGATCCACGAGGAAAGTTCGCACCATCATATGAGGGTCCGTACGTGGTGAAGAAAGCCTTCTCAGGGAGGAGCAATCATTCTGGCTGATATGGATGGCGAAGAGTTCCGGTCACCCTATTCAATTCTGATTCTGTAATCAAGTACCATGTATAACTTTAGTCAATTTAATCAAAGAGGAATATTCATCAAAGTTCCAATTTGTTATTTTGATAATTTTGAAGAAGGCCCGGGAAGCAACGAAAATCCGTAAGGACGTTGCCCTCGGATGGAAATTACCGCGGGTATGGTGAAAACCTCGGAAGAGGCGCCATAGGCAAAAGTAACGTGGAAAGCTGGACTTGGCGTAAGCTGAGGGTAATATATGGCTAAAAAAAAAAAAAAAAAAAAAAAAAACCGGTATCACAACAAGGCAGGCATCAAATCAGTGCAAGACTAGTGATCGGGGTTGTTATGCGGTGAAGAGATTTTCGACGAAAGAACGACCTATGTTATCCTTTGAGCAGTACGGTTCGTTCGATATAAAGAGAATGTTTGGGGATCAAGAGGTGGAGCACAAGTGTATCCTTCCAAACACCCAGTTTCAAAGTGACATATCATTAAATTCTCACAACCATTCATACCATACTTATCTCTTTCAAATTTGTAAATTCTCATATTCATTTCCACAATAACATTCAATTCTTGCCATTGATTCATAAAAAGTCAAATTCATAGGTTTTCATATAGATATTCATAGACAAAATACGTGCTTTCATTCATTCATAGTTCATAAATTGCATACATTTGATTTTTCATGATGTCTTGAAAGCATGTCTAAATATATCGACTTAGAAGTTAAAAATGGGAGCCATGCATGATCCGACTCGGATTTATGAATGACTCACCATTTAAATACAAAAACTACTGACTACTCACTGCTACGTGAAGTATGCTATCTAATGACCAAGACGTATGCAGGTCTCTCTGCAGAATCTCCCCAAGGCAGTGGAAAGGGCCGGATCCCCCTCATCATGCTCCTCCCAGACGGCGCGAGCTCTGGCACCCAAAGAATCCATCACCTGGTTAATCTGGTGAAGAGCAGTGACCACAGGGGAAACCCTCCTGGATTGAGCCAAGAAGCATTGGACTCAAGAGCATCATGCACCAAATCCAACTCGGCCTGCAAAACCCCGTTGTCACCCTGGAGAACGCTGATCTGAACCCTCATGACCCCCATGGAAGTACGCGCAGATGTGAGCGCCTCCTCACTCGCATCTAGCGCCCGTCGGAGAGCTACAATGTCCTGAGGACGACCTGTGGCAGGATCAACTAAGGCCTGGGTATATGAACGAAGAGAATCAAGCTCATCCTGGACCCGAGTCCTCTCCGCCTGCTCAGTCTCCAGCTGCTCCCGAGTCTCGGCCAAGGTCTCCTCCAGCTGATCCTTAGCATCCTCAGAAATCTCGAGCTGCTCTCTGATGAATTCATTCATCGCACGAAGAGTAGAGACGTTCCCTCTCTGAGCCTCCAAGTCGCGGCGAAGGTTCGCCACCGCCACACTGTTGTGATGCAAGGTACTCCGCATGGACTCTACACGAGCCGCAGACGCCTCTCTCTCAGATGCCCTAGCAAGGCGTAGTGATAACAGCTCTGTTTGAGCCTTCTCAAGCTCTCTCTCCAAAACAGTAACTCTCTCAGGCTGACCGGTAGAAGCTGACACCCGAAGAGAGCGAGACACCAAAGAATGTATGATGCACCTGGCCGTACAGTAGGCCTGAGAGTAAAAAAGGGAGTCCACCCCTCTCTCCACTCGACAAAGTCAGAGGCGACAGAGCTATCTCCGGGCGAACCATCCTCGATAAGGACTACCTCCGAAAGGCGGCCTTCCCAGATAACCTCAACCCTGGAGAGGAGCCTCCACATATCCTCACTAGGGATGTAGTCGAAAGTCACCGCATCCAAGTCACCAAGACGAGGCGGGTACTGAACACCGCCAAACTGACGAAGAGCAAGGCTGGGATATAGTAGCCCGTACAACCCCACACCCCAGGAAGAGGCACTCCATCGAAGAGGGCACAATGAGTCCAAGGCCTCCACACTGCTGGCCCCCAAGTGACCTTCCAAGACCATTCACCCAAGGGCAAGTCAAGGAGGTATAATGCCCAGCCACGACTATTGCCGGTGAAGGGAAGTGCTATATTGACGGTCTGGCTCACCGTATGCCTCTCAAAGTGATAAGGAGTCTGGAGGCGGTAGAAATGCCGCAGGTGACTACAGAACCAAAGCTGGAGGAGCTGAGTACAGAACATCGGAACCCCCTCCCCTTGTCTCCTGCAATAAGACAAAGACCGCACGGTCTCGCACAATATGGCAGGGATGATGGACCTGCCCTCACTAAACACCAAGGGAATGACACCCAAGTCTATCCTACCAGCAGAAGTAGGAAAAAGAAAAATACCTGCGAAGGCAATCTTGAAGGCATTGATTCTGAATTTCTTCCATCCCCTTTTGCCCGCAATGAAGTCCCTAGCAAGCCTCACTGGAAAGTCACTCCGAGAGAAGTACTTCGTCAGCAAATCCAGAGAAATGTTGGCTCTCCGCCAAGTTTCCTCAGGTCGGGCGATCTCAGGACGAAGAACTGCAGTGGTCAAACCCAAGTATTTCTCCAAACACCGGTTGGACCGAGGACCCTGAATGGGTATGACCGGAGTCTCGCTGAAGGGACTGTCTAGCTGAAGAAGCTCAGCATACTCCTCCAAAGTAGGGACAAGATCCACCTCCCCAATGGAAAAGCAACAATGGGTCGGGTCCCAGAAAGAAGCGAGAGCCTCGAGCAAGCCACGATCAACTTGTAGCCGCATGAAAGGGGGAAACTTGCCAAAGATCCCCACGATGTCGGCATGGTCATCCTCTCCAAGAAGAGTCCACCAATGTCTCATCCGCTCGACGCGGAGATCATGGAAATGAAGCGTCACCAAGGAGCCGGGATCGTTACTAGAGGAGGCCATGGACCCAAGAGACTCAAAAACGGGAAAAATGGAGAGTTTTTAGTGAAGAAGGGAGAGAAAAACTCGAGAAATGGTTGCTGGTTCGAAGGAGGAGCGTGGTTTAAATAGACGGAAACTGGCGCGTGATGATCACGCGCCAGTCCCGTTGGGAATCCCAACGGCTCTTTTTCCCATACCACGCGGATTTGACCCTTTTTACTCACTACAGAGGCCCGTTTGGCACTGTATGGAGGCCATTTTGCAAGAAATCACCTATGAGAAAGTCTTGGGCGGTCCGGTGATCGAAGATTTCGGCCCGACGGCCGAGGGCCGGCCCGAAACCCTAAAATCGACCCGGAGGTCAAGAATTGAATTCGAGCCAATCTCATAGGGAGGTGTTCGATACGATGTGATCAGGATCGACCTTCCGCCAGCAGGGCGGCCCAAGGGCCGAGAACCAACTCGAAATTCAAGAACCGGCCCTGAAACCCTAGCTCGACCCGAAAATCGAGAAGTGCAAAGATGACCCAGGATTGTCACACAGGCAAATCCCATGGTACACTGGGGCAAAATTTTTCAAAAAGATTTTTGAAAAATTCTGAAAGGAAGTAGTCCGGCCCTCAAGAAGCTATCACAGCCCGGTGCAAGAAGGACAGAGGGAGAAATCCAGAATTCCGCATTAGCAGTCATTGCTCTACACTGGGGCAAAATTTTTCTATCTTCAAGAAGCTAGAAAAATTTATTCGACACTACATACTGGGGCAAATTTTTCCATTTTTGTCGAAGAAAAATTGGAAAAATTCGAAGAGTCATCCAAATAGGCCTCGTGAAGGAGTAAGTCCTAAGGATTGTGGAAATGGGCCTCGTGGAGGAGTAAGTCCCAAAATTTGCTGAAATGGGTCTCGTGGAAGAGTGAGTCCCAATGGTAATGGAAACGGGCCCCAAGGAGAGGTAAGCCCCGATATTGATGAATCGGGCCTCGCGGAGGATTGAGACCCAATATCCATACACATATCCATACACATAGCCATAGCCATAAACACATAGCCAAAAATACATCCATACATCCAGAAACACATAGCCATAGCCATGCATCCATACACCCATAAACACATAACCATAAACATACATCCATACACATGGCCATAAACACAAAACCATAAACACTGTCCATATATACAATAATCAATGTCTGTACATCCCGTATAAGCACAAAATGCCTGGCCGGAATACAAGGCCCCAAAAAGGAAAAGAAAGAAAAGATACACATCATAGAGAAGGAGGGTCATCGAAGAACCAGTCTCGAGAAACAGGATCTGGGGGTGGCGAAGAAGAAGTCTGACCAAGACTGGACGAGCCAGCTCCAGTAACAGGAGTAATGCCCATACCGTGAAGCTGATCCTCTAACCTCCGAATGGTCGCCACATGAGCAGTCAGCGCCGCATCTCGAGAACCCAAGTCCCTCTGACTCTGGGTCAAGGCCCCCTGCACCCGGGTCAGCTCCCCCTGCACCTGCGTCAGCTCCGTCTGCAAGCGGACCGTCTGCTCCTGTGCTCGGTCCATATTAGCTGCGTAACGATCCTCACTGACCGACAACTCGAGCTGAAGACGCAGTATCTCAGTCTGAAGCCGCTCAAACTCTCCAGAGGACTGGAAAAGATGGCTGTCCATAGCTGATCCGCCCATAACCCGACCACCCTCAACCTCATGAAGGGACATCAGAGACCCCAAGGAGACCTGCTCAAACCACTCCCGGTATGGCACGTCGGCCAGAATCAGAGCCGGATAAGCCTCAACACCCGCTACAAAAGAATCACTCGGAGCACGCGGGATATAATCCTCGATGGTCATCAGCTGAGGAGGATCCACGGGGACAAGGGCCTCACCGCCTAGCTGCCGCAAGGTCCTCTCGCCCATCAAAAGCTCCGAGGACCTCGGAGATCGGATCCATATCCGCAGACAAGACAGCTCCACGGCCCTGAATACCTCAAGACGCTCAAACAGGAATGTGGGATAAGGCTGAAAGACGATGTCGGCATCCCTAATGCAATCCACCGTCGTACGACACTCTGTGAGTGTACGAACGGTCAATCTCTGGATCCAAGCCGAATCCCATCGCCTGGCAAGAGGAAATACGAGGAAGCAGCTAAATATGAAATAGGCAGTCCACTGGCGATATCGCAGCTCTGTAGGAGGCTCCTCCATCTCCCTCACCAGAAGATCCCTCAGATAACTGATCTTCAGATAGAAAAGCTTCTTGCCTACGATGGCAGCCGGGTCATCGATGCCTAGGATCTCCAGGGCCTCGAAATCAGACACGGGGTCGCTAGGAGGAATCCTACCCCCAAAGCGGATGCCCAGAATGGCACTCCAGTCAACAGGGAGCACCCCCATCTCGCAAGTACTAAGATGGATAGTCCCCGTATGGTGGAAGAACCTCTCCACCCAGCACCTCACCAAAGGGTGTCGAACGTGCACATAGCGGATGCTGAGGAAGGGACCAAAACCCAACTCCGCAAGAAAATCTCTGTACTCTGGACGAGCGATCTCCAGAAGCTGGCAAAACTCAGACCACCCACCTCGGCCAATACTCTCAGGAGGATCCTGCACAAAACCAGAGAGAAAAGTGTTAGCACGAAAGAATGCGAAAGAGCAAAACAAAGAAGAGGCCAATACAAAGAATACCTCGCAACGACGGACCGAAGACGAAGGATGGTCATGGAGGCACGTCAGCAGTGATGTATCCACCACCGGAGTGGTGACAGGATAACGCGGTCGAACGCCACCCTGGGGAGGATACCTGAACCCGGGTGCAACATAATCCTCCGGTATAGGATCCGCGGAAAGAGGAGCACGGTCATATCTCCGCCTCTTCGATCTGGCAGGAGGAGCAGCTGGCGGCGCCGCAGTAGGCTGACGAGGCGCACTGGAGGGTCTAGCGCTACGACCAATAGTGATACCAGGCCGAGAGGGAGGCCGAACTGTACTAGGAGCTAAACCAGCAGCCTCGGCATCAAGCTCCGCCTACAGGTTCCGGGCGAGGGAGGCGTCAAAGCGGGTACGAACGTCCTCCATAGCGTCGTACTCATCGTCCGTATCAGGAGAACTCTCAGGAGCATAGATCACGGCCTTGCCCTTAGCAAGGCGATCGGACCGGCGATGGCTCCCGCTACCACTACCTCGGTCAGACATCTGCAAAAAGAACGACAAACAATCAAAGAGTCAGAAAACTCAGGTATATCTCATTCTCAAAAAGCATAGGAAGTACACAATAATCAAAATTGTGCAAAAAAAAGAGAACAATCAAACAAACAATCTTCCCTTGACCATTTGGATGAATTTCCAAAATGGGTCTAACTATTAAATCACAGTTACCCGATTTGCAGCTTGGGTAGTCCCCTAGTCAGATCACTCCTCAACTTGTTTGGACTGAGATTCCAAACCGTTGAAACCACCCGATTTGCAGCTTGGGTAGTCCCCAAGTCAGATCACTCCTCAACTTGTTTGGACTGAGATTCCAAACCGTTGAAACACCCGATTTGCAGCTTGGGTAGTCCCCAAGTCAGATCACTCCTCAACCTGTTTGGACTGAGATTCCAAACCGTTGAAACCACCCGATTTGCAGCTTGGGTAGTCCCCAAGTCAGATCACCCCTCAACCTGTTTGGACTGAGATTCCAAACCGTTGAAACCACCCGATTTGCAGCTTGGGTAGTCCCCAAGTCAGATCACTCCTCAACCTGTTTGGACTGAGATTCCAAACCGTTGAAACCACCCGATTTGCAGCTTGGGTAGTCCCCAAGTCAGATCACTCCTCAACTTGTTTGGACTGAGATTCCAAACCGTTGAAAACCCGATTTGCAGCTTGGGTACCCGATTTGCAGCTTGGGTAGTCCCCAAGTCAGATCACTCCTCAACCTGTTTGGACTGAGATTCCAAACCGTTGAAACCACCCGATTTGCAGCTTGGGTAGTCCCCAAGTCAGATCACTCCTCAACCTGTTTGGACTGAGATTCCAAACCGTTGAACCACCCGATTTGCAGCTTGGGTAGTCCCCAAGTCAGATCACTCCTCAACCTGTTTGGACTGAGATTCCAAACCGTTGAAACCACCCGATTTGCAGCTTGGGTAGTCCCCAAGTCAGATCACTCCTCAACCTGTTTGGACTGAGATTCCAAACCATTGAAACACCCGATTTGCAGCTTAGGTAGTCCCCAAGTCAGATCACTCCTCAACCTGTTTGGACCGAGATTCCAAACCGTTGAACCACCCGATTTGCAGCTTGGGCAGTCCCCAAGTCAAATCACCTCCCCAATGTGTTTGGATTCGAATGCCAAACCATTGAACCACCCAATTTGAGACTCGAATAAATTTCAAGTCTCCAACTAAAAAACACACATCTCCCAAGTTTGTGCAAATCCCAAGCTTAACCCTTAATTTTCGAAATATTAGCCTCACAAAAAATGCACGACGTAGTGCCCCCCAAAAAAAAATAAAAAAAATAAAAAATGAAAAAAATAATAAATACATGGCAACGCACCCAAAAAAATATACACAAGCATTATAATAAACATGGCGTCTCAAAAAAAAATTCATATCTCTCATCTCATGTGTTTCCAAACACATGTGTGTGTGCATGTGTGTCTACGAAGGCTCATTCGTACATACACACATTCATTTCATAAAATGCCATTTTTGTGCACTAACATGTTTGCTAAGTATGTAATGCACCCCAAAACATACAATGACATGTTAAACAAAAGGAAATAAAAGCAGAAATGCACAAGAAAGAAGCATAAGACACAAAAATGGAAGCAAATAATCCGACCGTTCAAAACTGAAAAGAAGGGTGGGGATGGAAAGGTGCTTACCTGTAGGACGTGTAGGCGAAAACTGATCGTCGATCGGAGTCCTGGATCATGAGAAAAAGACCAAAAGACACAAAAAAGAGAATGACCATGTCAGCACATTTCGACCGTTTAAAACTGAAATAAATGGTAGGGATGGGAAGATGCTTACTCGTAGAGCGCGTAGGCGAAAACGGCGCGTCAATCGGAGTCCTGGATAGCAAGATATGAGTAAAAGAGCAGAGGGGGCGAAGTGGGGTCCAGAGAGCGAAAAGGAAGAAAAAGGGACGAAATGAGAGCGAAAAGGCGCGCGGCGTGTTTTAAGGTGGGGCCGAGCGCGCCATCATCACGCGCGGCGCGTGATGATCACGCGCCAGACCCCACCTCCACGCCAAACGGCCCTTTCGAGCCACGAACCACCTCCCCACACCTCGTTCGATCATTCTCAACCCTCGGAATGTCCATTTGGACCCTGGAGGGACCGACACGCAAACCAAGACGAGCTGCGCAGCAACCGTAAGAGAACATGGAAACCGGGAAAATCCGAGCGGGCAAAAATTGAGTCATTTATTCTTTGTCCGACGTTCCTTGTGCCAAGAAACACCAAACAAAGAAGGGGCAACTGTCATAACCCCATTTTTACCCACGGGATTTTCTCGGGTGCCGGCACGCAAGACGGGGCGACCCGGACCGAGCCAGCATGATCCAACGAAGCCTGGTCGCATCAAACACTCCCAAGGAGAAGGTCCGGGACACATTTCCCAAGGTTTGACCAAGTTTGACCAGGGTTGACCAAGTTTGACCAGGGTCGACCGAGGTTTGACCGAGCCGTTCCCAGCCCGACTAGGGTCCACCTGCCCAGAAACCCTCGAAATGCGGTCCGGGATACATTTCCCAGAGTTTGGAGAGTTTTGACCAAATTCGACCAAGGTTGACCAAGTTTGACCAAGGTTTGACCGGACCGTTGACCAGACCAAAAGCTGAATCGAACTGACCGCTCCCTTGACCATTGCTGAAGAACGTGATGAGAGCTTCGATTCGATACTTTACGGGCCGAAAACGGACGAGAAACGAGGGAGTTATGGTCAAAACTGCGAAAAAACGGTCCAACACTTAGCCAAATTTTGCTAAGTGTTGTTGACAAAACAGCCTATTTGGGAGGCAACGTTTGCGCAAAGATTCTCTCCGACCCGCTGCAACTTGGTCCGCGAGCCAAGACCCTTAGGCAAGAGGTTCACTTCAGCTACCACACGCAACTTTCGGATCGTCAAGAGCTCCTCCGGTCAAGCCGGAATCTCAGTCAGAAGATGACCCCTTGGCATAAGGAACATTCCGACGGCCTCCGTTCGCAAGGATCATATCTTGCGAACCCAAGCTCGCCTCTGTGCAAGGCCTGTACCTTTGGAAAATAGGTAGCATAAGCTTTCCGACGATACCAAGATCGTCGAAATCCGACATCGGGAGCTACGTCTACCATGCGCGTGAAAACAGGCCGACGAAATAAGGTTTTGCTGAAGGTTCCGGAATTTTTCCACCGACGTTGCCACGCTTGCGCGCAGAGTCTTCCTGACTCGCAACAAGTTGATCTACAAGCCCGGGCACGTTGGAAAGAAGGACACATTCATGCACGACAAGGAACTCTCGGATCGCCAAGAATTTATCGGGGCTAGCCGGAATCCCGATCGGAAAACTGCCCTCAAACGGACCAAAAACACCCCGGTGGCCTCTGTTCGCGGGGCCATATCTCACAAGTCCAAGCTCGGATTTCCGCAAATCCGGAACCTTGCAAAAGTAGGCAGCGCAAGCTTTCCGACGGTACCAAGAACGTCAAAATCCTGACATCGGGAGCTAGGTCAAATATGCGCGCGAACTGGGACAAGATTTGAGAAAAAACGCGCTGGGAGTAAAACGCGTTTTTCCTCCCGGACAGCCGCCTTCGCGCGCAGAGTCTTTCCTGCTCGCAACAAGTTGATCCGCGAGCCCGGGTGCGTTGGAAAGATAACGACTCCAGCTACGACGTGGAACTCTCGGTTCGCCGATAGCATCCCCCGTTTGACCGGAATCTTCACCGGAAAAGTGCACAAAAACAGCTCCGACACCCCGACTTCCGGGAGCCATAACTCCCTCGTCCGAACTCCGATTCATGCAAACTTTATACCGTTGGAAAGAGGACGTCGAGAGCTTTCCGGAGATATGCCTGCATGACCCATTTTGAGTTCCAGAAGACCTCCAAAACTGCCCTCGAAAATCGGGTCAAAAAAGGATACGCGCGCGAGAATCGAGGAAGTGCAGACAGCTGTCTGGCGGGAGGCGTGCACGCGAGGCGCGCCACCATCACGCGCCGCGCGCAATCATGGCGCGCCCCGCGTGCACGCCCCCCTATAAATAAGACCTCCCCCCCCTCTCATTTGCACACAATTTTGCTCGGGCTCTAGGCCTTCCTTGAGCGTTAGAATAGGCAGAAATAGGGGTTTTAGGGGGTTTTAGGAAGGGGTTTTTGGGTAGTTTTAGAGAGAGAGACTCCTCTCTAGGTAATCTCTCTCTCTCTCTAAGCTCTTTCTCTCTCTAAACTTTTTCTTTTGGGATTTTGGGGTGTTTTTAGAGTGAGAAGCATCTATTAGGTGCTTCTCTCTCTAACCTCTCCTCATCTTCCCTCTCTCTCTCTCTCTCTCTCTCTTACATTCTTTAGTTCATTTATTGCTTTATTTACATTTCCTTGTCTATTTATTGCTTTGTTTACATTTCCTTGTCTATTTATCGCTTTATTTACATTTTCTAGTCATTTATCGCTTTATTTACATTTTCTAGTCATTTATCGCTTTATTTACATTTACTACGTACTTGTGAATATATATATTGTTGTGATTACCCCCCCTCCCCCGGTGTGTTTTAGTACGGCAATATTGAGTGGCTTTGGCGGCTCGCGTAAGACCTCTAACGAGGCCGTGACAACCATGTTAGCCCACGAGGTCTTGACCCGAAAAATACACCGGTTTCCTTGTGTTTTAGTACGGCAAATATTGAGTAGCTTTGGCTCAGTTGCGTAAGACCTCTAACGAGGCCGTAACAACCTTGTTAGCCTACGAGGTATTTGACCCGAAAAATACATCCCCATGTGTTAAATATTGTCATTTATCGCTTTATTTACATTTACTACGTTGTAAATATTATATTGTGAATATTGTCATTTTCTCCCCATTTTTCCCTTGTGATTTGGGCGTGATAATCCCGATTGGTCGTGGTGGATTATGTAAGACCTCAAAGAGGCTTTATCCACCATGTAATTCCATAGGCATTGGACCCTTTGAAAAAATCCTTGTTTTAAGTCATTTATTGTTTTATTTACATTTACTACGTTGTAAATATTATATTGTGAATATTGCCATTTTCTCTCCCTTAGTCCCTTGAGATTTGGGCGTGATAATCCCGATTGGTCGTGATGGTTTATGTAAGACCTCAAGGAGGCATTAGCCATTACGTAATTCCATAGGGCATTGGACCCACAAAAATCCTTTGTTTTAGACTTATTATCGCTTTAAATACATTTATTGCTTTCCGTCATGCTTTAAATTATTTCTTGCCATTTTTACTACGTTGTAAACATGATATTTCATCATTTTGATTTGGGCATGAAAAGGCCAAACGGTATTGGCGGTTTTAGGTAAGTCTTTCAATAGCACTAAACCCCATGTAAATCCATACGGCATTGGACCCACAAAAATACTCTTTTTCAAACCCGGTTATTTACATTATTTACTACGTTGTTGTAAATATTGTTCATATTTCACTATTTTGATTTGGGCATGAAAATACCAAACGGTATTGGTGGTTTTAGGTAAGTCTTTCAATAGCACTAAACCCCATGTAAATCCATGAGGCGTTGGACCCGTAAATTCCCCACATTTTCCAAAACGATTTTTCTCATTTAAGTCCTATTTGGCTTCGAAGGTTTAGGATAAGTCTTTCAAATAGCACTAAACCCTTCGTGTAAGCCCGAAAAGGCATTGAAACCCATTTTCAAAACAGATTTTTCCTCATATAAGTCCTATTTGGCGTCGCGAAGGTTTAGGATAAGTCTTTCAAATAGCACTAAACCCTTCGTGTAAGCCCGAAAAGGCATTGAAACCCATTTTCAAAAAGATTTTCTCATTTAAGTCCTATTTGGCGTCGAAGGTTTGGATAAGTCTTTCAATAGCACCTAAACCCTTCGTGTAAGCCCGAAAAGGCATTGAAACCCATTTTCAAAATGATTTTCCTCATATAAGTCCTATTTGGCGTCGCGAGGTTTAGGATAAATCTTTTCAAATAGCACCTAACCCCCGTGTAAGCCCGAAAAGGCATTGAAATTCTCTTTTAAATTGCTTTGTTTTATTCATGTAAATCCTATGGTGGTGTCGAGATTCGAGTAAGTCTTTCAATAGCATCGAATCCCGACCCCACGAGGTCTTGACCCTTTCCCTAAAAATTCTCATGAATTGCACCTTGCCATTTCAAATAAATGTTGCATTTATGTCATTTCATACTTATGATTGATGTACTGCTAACATACCATGATCATCCCATTATGTCATACTTGTGATTTATGTGCTGCGAACATGCCGTGATTACTTGTTTGAACATTTTTGGCTTTCATATTCTTTCTTGTAATTTATGTGCTGTGAATATGCCGTGATTACTTGCTTGATTGTTTATTCGCTTTGATATAAAAATGTGATTAAAATACACTTTGCCATGAAAACTTTAAAAAGAGTAAACATGGTAATGTGGGCGTTAGAAACGAAGGTATGAGTCCTTTACACGGGGGCGTGGCTGGTACGTGCTTTCGTGTAAAGGGATTCTACACGTTCTAACTCCCATAGGATCATGGTCTAAAATTCCCCAAAGTGTGAATTAATCACCCAAAACCCCGCCATTTGACGGACCGCTTTACTCTTGGAAATCAAGGGTAAAGAGATCCCGAATATGGCACCAAAAACATTAATTGTTTGTCCCGGCACTAGGTGTTAGGATTTCAAGTATATCCTACCACCGAAATGCCCGGAAATTTAAAAGATACAAAGATAAAAGGGATGGTGAAATAAAGAGTCTAATCAAAACCAAATGAAGGTCAAATTGCGTTTGCCATTTCTTGGTATATCGCTACGACGGAAATTTGGGACATTTGTACATAATTAAAACCAACAAACCTAGGCTTAGCAAATAAAAGAAAACATTAGAAAGGAGGTAACCGTTTTTTTAACGGATGTCGTGGGGTGCCTAACACCTTCCCCACGCATAAGCAAACCCCCGAACCTATCTCTGGTTCAAGACCATTTTTAGTTGTAGATGTCTAAATAAGATAAAATCTATTAGACATAGGTGCCCAATCACACCTTAGAATTTCCCATGGTTGGTGGCGACTCCAAATTGCGCTCATACGCACACACACACACACAAGTTCCCACACACACACAACTCATATCTCGAAACGGAAAAGAGATAGAGATCACACACAACACTCGCCAAATGGGGGTCGGTATCTAGGAAAACAAAATAAAGAAAAGAATTCACATTTAGATTTTCCGCCGGTGTCGACACATATTCTGCACAAATTGACCCAAGCCAAACCCTCTAGAAAAACCCACTAACCAAATGCTAATCCCTTTCCTTCTTTGGGCAAAACTAAATCAAACAACTTAAATGATCTACCATGTTTATGAATGAAAGCTACAGTGCCTAGAAGACTCCACCATTCTTCTTCCCAAAGCAATGAGCTTGATGTTAACTTGCCATGACAAAAGGATCTGGGGGCTTTCTAGGTTCTAAGGGATTTGGGCTATAAATAGAGGGAGAAGAGGAACCACAAAGATCATCACAAAAAGGCCGCAGCCACACTATACACGTTTCCATTAGAAAATGGCCATAGCCATTTTCAAGAAAGCTTGAGAGCTTCAAAGCTTCAAATCTTCAAAGATTTAGATCTACAAAACCCTTCAAAAACCCAACTCTTATCTATTTTATCTGAGTTTTCTACTCATCTTTTAGTCCATTGCATGCACTGATCCCTCACTCTCTCTCCCTATCAAAATATTTACTCTTCAAGTTGTTTGCCATTATATTTATTGAAAATGTTTACTATTCACGGAACTGCTGTAGTTTATTGATACGGCTGAACCAAGTTCTATCCAAGAAGGTGTTGTTAAACCAAGGATTGGGCTTATTGCACTGAGAGCCATTGGGCTGTGAAATGGCCCTTCAAGAGTCCAGGCTTGACCCCCTACTCCTCGAATCCAGATCCAAATAGCAAAGCCACTCAGATCTCAACACGTGGCAGCGTGACAAAATCTACCCCAACACTGGGAAGGAGGTGTCATTTGAGCTATAGCTAGATCATTTGCACCTACAAGCACTTGGATATCGAATTTTAAATGATGAACCTAACCAAGCCTATGTGTCTAAGTTAATTGTAAACTATGCCAGCCCTTTTTTCTGTTATTTTGCCCCCTTGTCTCAAATGATAGAAAAATCTTTACCTACCACACTTGATTGATTCTACAAATTGAGTCTGCCCACAAGTAGTTTAGATGGTAATATGGATGGTTCTGGACCAAATTGGAGCCACCAATGTTGGAACCAGGAAGGGAGAGATTGAACTTATAAATTTTTGTCAAAAAAGAAAAACCATGAATGTTGAAATTTATCATTTTGAAAATAAAAGGCATTGTACCAAGCAGCTTGATAGTCGTAATAATTATAAAATTGTGGTTGAAAAGTTTGACCAAATTTTCTGGGAGCCCATGGCGGCCCTGCCTCCCATTGGAAAGGGCTGATAACATTTTTAATAACACATTTGGAAAATGCAGTTCGGGAAGGATCTCATCTACATTTATTATGGGTTAGCAGAACAGAACTTGTGTCAACTAAAATAAATTCATAAAAAGTTTGCGTTTTGTGATGGTGTTCTAGTTGGAAGTACCACCCTAGAGGAAACATATGGGATACAACTTGTTTGGGGTTGTGGATATTGGCAATTTGTGGTTCTATTGGAAAAACATTAACTTTTGGGGTTTTGAAAACTTGAAGAGATTCTACAGATTGTGGGAATGGAAAGGATTTATTTTGAGTAGTTTGTGATGGAGAGTCATTTACGGAGTTAGTTTTTGAACTTGTTGGTGACTTTAAAGTAGATGCAATAACAGTTTGTGCATAATTTGGTAATTTGGTGGGGAGTGGAAGGAAATTTGCTAAATTGGAAAATCTATTTGAAATTGGAAGATTTGTGGAGGAAGTTTGGGAAGTTTGTGGTTTTGGGCTAGGGGGTTTGGCGGGTGTGGTAGTTTGTGATTTTGAAGGTGATGAGGCCTTTAGTGCATAATCTACAGCATTTTGAATCGTAGATCTATCAAGATGGGTTGTCAATTTGTATTTTTGGTAGGGTGTTATCATTTTCCTTGTAAAAATTCTCGAGTTAAGAAATCAAGAATACAATTTAGTTCACCTTTAATGTAATCAATGTCAAAATCAAAAGCACTTAAAATAGCTTACCATCTTGCAAAAATTTGTTTGGAAGCAAGATTTTCAACATCTTTAAATAAAACATCTTTTGTACTTTTACAATCAACACGGACTAAAAACTTTTAATTTAAAAGATCATCTTTGAATTTTGAAATACATAAAACTACTGATAAAATCTCTTTTTTAATAGTACTATAATTTTGCTGTGCAGCATTCCATACATCTGAGTGAAAACAGACAATTTGTTCTTGTTTTGATTCTAGAACCTTAATTTTGCTTAAGAATACCTCCATAACCAAGTTCAGAGGCATCAGTTTCTATTATCTTGAAAGAATCAGGAGAAGGAAGTCCTAGACACAGGAGAGTCTTAACATGTTTTTTAATTTGTCGAACAATTTGTGTATGAATGTCAGTCCAAGATGGTGGTTTATTTAGTAATCTTTCAAAAAGAGGACGACAAATTTTCCTAAGATTATGGAAATATTCTAAGACATAATTTAGACTTCCTAAAAATCTTTGCAGTTGATTTTTATCTTTTATTTCATCAAGAAATTTATCAGCAAATTGAATAGCTCTGTCTATAGGTGTTATTTTGCCTTGGTAAATATTATGTCCTAAAAATTTGATTTTATCTTGAAATAATTTTATCTTTGTGGGGGAAACTACCAATCTGTTATTTTGTATAATTTTAATAAATGTTTCTAAATTTTTCCAATGCTGATCTATTGAATTTGAAAATATTAAAACATCATTAATATAAACAATTGAGAAATTTGTATAGGGAGTAAAAATATCATTCATAATATTTTGAAATTCACTTGGTGCATTCTTCAAGCCAAATGGCATTACATTCCATTCATAATGTCCAAAAGGGATAGTAAAAGCAGTTTTATATTTATCTTTTTCATCAATTTGAATTTGCCAAAACCCACTTTTCATGTCAAATTTTGAAAAAACTAAAGCATTATGGACTCTTGATAATAAATATTTTTTATTGGGTATGGGGTACCTAATCCATTTTAAAGCAGTATTTAGAGATTTGTAATTTATTACTAATCTAGGGGCGCGTCTTTCAATTTCAGCATTCTTTTGAACATAAAAAGCATAACAACTCCAAGAAAATTTACTTTTTCTAATTAAACCTTTATCTAGTCATTAATGAATTTCTTTCTTGCAATATTCTAATAATTCTTAACTCATTTGAATGGGTCTAGCCTTTGTGGGTATAGTCCTTTCATGAAAATCTGATTCGTAAGGTAAGTTAACAATATGTTGTTTCCTGTGCCAAAAGGCATTTGGTAAATTTGCACAAATTTCATTTTTTATTTTATTTTCAAAATTCTCAATTCTTTGTTTCATTAAAGGAAGTTCTAATTATTCTTCAATTCTTTTATATTCCAGATCTTGTTTTAAGAACATAAGGTGTTTTTCTTTTCTAGTAATCTTGGATTTATAAATTAAATTAATTTCATTAGAGAATGACATTTGTTTTAACAAATTTATGTCTCTTGTCATGGGTGGTAAAATAAAAAGAAAAGTAATCTTTTGTCCTAAAACTTGTGTTGGAAGTCCTTTTTCTGAAATTTCTTTTATAGGATATAATAAAGCTATGAAGGGATTTCCTAATATTACTTTTGAGATTATATCTTTAACTAAAATAAAAGTAGTTTTAATACAAACACCATCTCTACAAACATGAGCATTTGGAAGTTTGAATTCAGTATTTAAACTAGCACCACTAGCTTGTGAAAGTTTTTCAGTTGTTTTTTCATAATATTTTGTAGGGATTAATCCTTCTTGAATACAATTTGAATCTGCTCCTGTATCTAATAAAGCAATAATTTCAAAAACATATTCTTTTCCTATTACTATTTTAATCTTACTATACCATTTTTGGAAAAGTATTTTGTCAATTGTATTTACAAAACTTTCTTTGGAATGTGGTTGGGTTATTAATTGGATAATTTGTTTACAATTTTCTTGTGGTTTGATTTCTTCTTTGATAATAGGATGTTGAGGGTAACTATTATTTATTTTTAGTGCTATCATTTCTTGTGCTAATTGTTCTTCTGTAATTTGAAAATTGGATGTTTTGATATCTTTAATTTCTTGTTTTAATGCATTTATTTCTGAATGAAGATCTGGAGTTTTTGATTTAGGATTGCTTTTGAAAGGTTGACTTCTACAGTTTTTATTAGATATGCAATTGTTTTAATAGTGACCAATCTTTTTACATTTGTGACAAATAGGTTTTTTGTTATTTTGTTTGGTTACATTTTTCTTAGAATCTTTTGTTGGTGACTTTTTCTTGTCTTTGTAAATTACATTTGTATTATTTTTATTTATAGTATTTATTTGGCCATGTTGATTTGCTAGGGGAGTTTGTTGTTTAGCTAAATATATGTTGTCGGCAACCAATTGTTGGTTTGTATGGTTTGTAGTCATAGACTTAGGTTCCCTATGTGTAACTTTGTTTTCTTTTTGTAACAAATTTTTTGTTGTTCTATTATTTAAAATTTTTGGTTTATAATTTCTATCAAACCATTCAAAAAAGTGTTCTTCAGTTTGTATATCGTTCATAAAATCATAATGTTTTTTCCTTATATGAGTTTGTAAAAGTTCAGAATAAGTTGCAAAAAATTATTTTCTTCTATTTTCATATTTTGGGGACATAAAATCTTTTCTTAATCTTTCTTTATTTAATTCAAAAGGTTTTGAAATCATGTTAATTTGTGAATCATACATTTGAGGATAAGTTTGGGGAGAGAAGTATCCCATTTCAGAATTTGTTGGGGAATTAGGATTTTTTGGAGGAATTTGTGAGGATGGGGGAATTTGAGAAGATGAAGAGTAAAAATGAGTATTTATAACGCTACCTTTGATTATTCCTTCTAAATTTGGGTTAGTACTTGGTCTCATAAATTTGTCTAGATTTAAATTGTGTAATCTATCTTCTTCTTGAACAAATCTTGAATTATTTAATCTGTCAAAACTATGTCTTAAATCATCATCTAATCTTAGAGTAATTAGTAATTTGAGATTGTCAAAATTGCATCTTGGTGGTGACACAATTTTTTCTTTGTGAGGGTTACTATATCTAGAGGAGGAAGAACTTGTGGATTTTCTAAAAGGCTGGAAATTTATGCTAACAGAATCATCTGGTTGCTAGTCTATGTAATTTATGCCGTTTTCTAAAAACTATTGCTCCATCTAAATAAAGAAGAAAAAGAATTAAGTGGAGAACGTATGAGCAAGAAGTGGATAAAGAGGACCAGATATGTCCACAATAACCGCCTCATATTTCCTTTAAGAAATCAGAAATAATAATATATTTTGGGTCTTTTAGAACGAGATAAGTATTGAGATGTCATTGATAGATATTTATATGCTGCCCAGTGAATAGAAGACTCTCTAACCATCAATACCATTCTAATCCCTCATGTTTAGCGTATTTTATGGGTTGAAGTCTTTGAAATTCTAGCTGTGGCACAATTTTCCAATCTTTGTACTAACGTGTGGCATTGGCATGGTACAAGACTTTAATTCTGGAAATGTTTAAGCAAGTCTTTGGAAAGAGAGTTCGAAAATTACGGTCTTGTCACTTTTGGGTCAATTTATTAACTATCGTGAATTGTGGACAACGGAATTTTTGCCAAAGACATGGAAAATCATTGTCTTATGGGTCCCTCTATTAACCTGCGTAAACTGTGGAGTGTAGAAAATAGAATTGTGTGATACAAATTCATTGATTCAAGCTAGCTTCGAAACTGAGAAAAACTGGTTATCCCGGTCATGAGATTTATGTCATCTATACCTCTTTTTAATCATTATTATTATCTCTTAAATAGATAAAAGTTCCTTATATATTTTTTTAGTTTACGTGATAAATTACGACTTGTTCCAAAAACTTTAACCCGTTAAGCAGTGACTAGTGAGAAATTTAATAATAATACCACCGTTATAAGATGGCTTGGGCCGTTGGATCAGAGTTCATGCATAAGAGTTGGGTCATGTGTGGGTTGCAAACTCTGGGCCGTGAGAGATCACAAAGGAATTGAGCCTCACAAAACAAAAGTGCCAATTCTCTTCTTCTCATGTTTTTTTTGGGTAATATTGCAAAATGCAAAGCCATGTCAATGGATCTGTCTGTCCACCTTTGTCCATTACCGATGCAGGTCAGACTTGGATTCACTTCACTATTAGTTTTCTCCAATGGAACAAAGAAGTATGTTATGCAATAAGGGTAATAAGGGTATGTGTGTGAGACTCATAAACGTTGATGTCACATAGATTGATATTTACATATACTATCAGATTTGGAGCATAGAGATAGAGTGAAGCCTTTTACGTGGGATATATAGATGATTCATCAATCAATATTAGTTTACGTTTTTGTGTCTCTCAACGGTAGTTGCAAATCATGATTAAGGCAAGATGATCATGTTTTTTTTTTTAATCCCTTTTCTTTCATTTATTTAATAATCTATGAAAGGATTAAATTATATGTGGATAATTGAGTGGAACATTTCAACAGCAACAAAAATCTTTAATCCACCTATTAAGACTTTACAGGTGGCAGCCATCATGAGGCTCCGTGATTGAAAAAGACCATAAAGAAATTTCAACCAGAGGCTGCTGCCTTTAATTAGAAAGAATCGAAATTCAACACAATTTATCAAGCTGAAAAAGACCATAAAGAAATTTCAACCAGAGACTGCTGCCTTTAATTAGAAAGAATCGAAATTCAACACAATTTATCAAGCTTGATAAGCCTGCTTCATCTGCACTGTCCTACAATGGCTAGCATAGGAAGAAATCTTCTCTTTGTTTCCTACTTCATATTGTTCATGGAGCCTGCCTGTTCCCAAAGAGACACATTAGTACAAGGCCAACAGCTAAAAGATGGTCAGTATTTGTCTTCTGCTTCAGGGTACTATAGGTTAGGATTCTTTAGTAGCAGTGGAAGAAAACGTCATGTTGGAATATGGAATACACGAGCCGCTTATGAGTATAAAAGAAAATGGAATACACGAGCCGATTATGAGTATAAAAGGACTGGTGGCATGCCAGTGTGGGTCGCAAACCGAAACACCCCAATCTTTGACGATTCCGGAGTTCTTACAATTGGTAATGATGGCCGCTTGAAAATCTTACACAATGGTGGAAAGGAAATTGTACTATTTTCGGTTCAATCAATAAGCAAAACAAGCGCTACTCTGCTGGATTCAGGCAATTTTGTCGTGCACGAGCTAAATTCGGATGGATCTATAAAGCAGCAGGTTGGTCGTTGGTAATAGCATGTTTTGTCAATTTATTCAAGTTCTTAAAATGTTAAAGTTTTTCAAGAGTTCCATAGCGTTAGGACACTTTGGTTTCTTCGATTTATAAGTGAGACCTTCCAGTCTTGCCTTATCATAAGCATGTTTTTGTTGGCAATTGCGGAAGCAAGATGGAAATGTGAGGGAAACACACCCAATAGATTGAAATCTTCCTTTGATGTAGAGCTACTGCTCCTACAAATTTCGGACTGAATTTTTCTGTATTGCATAAAGCTTTACAGCAATACATATTTATACTTGATAAGAGCATTCTAGATACAAGGAACTAGCATCCTAGATACAAACAACTAGCCCTTGAGAATACCAACAGCCTATATCACTTTGGAAATACTAACTTACTTTACTAACAGACCATCTAGAAATTTCTTTATTAAATTACAAATTAATTTTCAACAGTTTTCATGTTTATTTTTTTTTCTCTTTGTTGTCATCAACTTTGAATTGTAAGCAGCTGTATTTACAATGTTCTATCTGTTAAATTCAAACTGATAATGTTTGGTACTATATATGATCATCCATCTCTGCATTATTTTCTTACACAGGTTTTGTGGCAAAGCTTTGACTATCCAACCGACACGCTTCTGCCAGGGATGAAACTTGGATTTAATACAAAAACTGGGCACAATTGGTCTTTAACATCATGGTCAAATGAGGAAGATCCTGCCTCAGGATCTTTCACACTTGGGATGGACCCCAACAACACAAACCAGTTGATCATCTGGTGGCAAGGAGAAATCTACTGGGTTAGTGGCCTTTGGCTAAATTTAAATTTCAGCTTGCCACATGTGTTATCAAGTGATGAGTACTACCATTTTCGCTACTATTCGAAAGAGAATGAAAAGTATTTCAAATATTTTGTATATGAAGACGTCATCTCATTCCAGAGGTTGACATTAAAGCCATCGGGTGATCTTTTGGGTATGTATATGGACGAAGCAAGAGTTATTCTTTCATGTGAGCAAGCATCCTTCTTTGATGGGTGTTTTGGGAAAAAGAATGTCAAGTGTATTTCAGGTGAAAGGCTCATAAGTAGAAAGGGCATCATGCGGGAGAGTGGATTCGAGTTCAACAAAAGTGAAAAGCTTATCTTAAGCGATTGTAAGGACATATGCGCGAAGTATTGTTCTTGTTATGCCTATGCTTCAAAAAATGACGATGAGACTGTCTGTGAGATTTGGTCATACAACATATACGGATACAACGGATACAACAGAGCTTCTTCAATTTTCGAAAAAAAGAATTCAGATGATTCCCGATATATATACATCCGCCAATCAGATGAAGGTAAGTCTATATCTGTAGAAGTTTTCTTTTTCTTTTACTTTGATAGAAAATATCTGTACAAGCTTATCAAGAGATTAAAAAAACATAGAAGGATAAAATTTATGAGGTAAGCTTCTTAACGAATGCACATTCAACCCCTAGTTTGGCGTTTTTACAAATACTAGGGTATAATCCGTGTAATGCACGGAAAAAACTTTATATAAATACATAATTTGTATATAATCAAAATATATATTCAGAATTATTTTATGGAAAATATATTCCATAAAAAAAATAAAACTAATAATAACAAATAGATAAAATTGTACCAAAAACAGAAAGATAAAAAGAATTAGCTTATGTATAATAATTGAGAAAAAATAGTTATCTTTAATTGATAAAACAGAAAATAAGTTAGACTCAAGCAAAAAATAAAAGATTACCTTACACCATGGTTTTAAAAACCGGACCGGACCGGCCGGTTCAACCGGTTCAACCGGGGACCGGTGTCTAATCCGGTCCGGTTCTCTTTCAAAACCGGAAAAATGAAAAAAAGCAAGAAAAACCGGGAATCGTCAGTTCAACCGTCAAAAGACCGGACCGTCACGGTTAAACCGGTTTTGGAACCGGTTTGATCAAAATCCCATAAACTAAACCAAATGGGTATGCTCCAAAAGGGCAAAACCCACTGCTCTTTGTATTTTGACATCCCACAGAATCACAGACCAGATGTTTACAGTACTCATTACCCATCATAAACCATGTAGTAGAAAAATCAAAACTACATCCTTCCATGGATGCAAAACCCCACTTAAAGACAACAAATTTTGCATTCAGATTTGAGAGAAAGAAATGTTGCACAGAGAGAGAGAGAGAGAGCGCGATAGAGAGCAACACAGAGAAGAGAGAATAGAGAGAGGTTATCTTTTAAGATTTAGGATTTTGCTGTATTTTGTGTTTGTGGGAAAGGGGCGGCGCTGGAGGCTGGAGAGGTTAGGTCTTTGTTAATTTTTGACGTTTTGTTTTCAATTTGTTAATAAAAAAATAACCTGATGCGTGAGTGTGTTTTTAACTTTTTATACACTAGTGTGGGGTTGTATAGTAACAAGTGAGATTGTGGAATAACGTGTATATGACTAAATGCCAGCTCCGGATTCACCTTCTAGGAGATATTAATTAGGAGAGCTAGCTTTCAAAGATTAGCTCTAAGCCGATTAGTTGGCATTATAAGCTACGTTTTACTCCGCTTGACCCTCCTCCTTTATTAGTTAGCTTCTTGCCCATCAATTCCTGGTGGCAAAGTGGGGATATGTGGGCTTGAACTGGTTTTTCTTTTTAATTTTGTTAATGATTAATATTTTATTATATAATTTTCTATTGCTATGTTTTAAGTTTTTAGCTTTAAAGTATGATTTTTCTCAACAACACAACAAGTCCCACATTGGAAAAACAACAAGTTTTCAAATAGCAAATACTATTTATAACTACATCAAAATACAAAACTAATTAACATATTAAAATTTAAATTAGAGCATTCAAATTTTTAACCCATACATAGTTTTAAATCTTCAATTAAAGTCAAGTAAAGAAAGTATTTACCATAAGTCAAATAAACATAAAAACATTCTCCTATGATTTAAATATGATTATTTTGTAATTTTAATATGTTTAGTTACATTTTTTTTTTCTAAATATAAGATGTGAAAACTCATATAAAAGTTTTAAAATTTGTTATATATATATTTTTAACTAAATATTATTAGTTAAATTTGTTATATATATTTTATTAATTATATAATTTAAAAAATATTAATTAAATTATTTATGACGTCACCGGTTCGACCACCGGTCGGACCCCGGTCGGACCAGTGATACGGGAACCACTACCTTTTCCGGTTCTCTCACCGGTCCGGTTTTTAAAACCATGCCTTACACTCCATTTGAGAGGGGGAAGGAGGAATGAAATGGAAAAAAAATATATATATATATATTTTAAGAATATTCTCTCCTTTCTCCTATTTGGAAGTTTAAGTAGGAAGGAATGGAAATATCATTATCTTGTTTGGGAGTTTAAGTGAAGGGAATGGAATGAAATACTCATTCTTCTCTATTCCCTCCAAATCCCAAATTTTCATTCCCCCCAAAATTAAGAGGAATAGGAGGGAATAGATTTAAGTTTAATGATTTTTTTCACCAAACGTCCCAAAATGCCCTTAGTATTTTTTGTAAAATCTTAAATTACCTTTATAGATTTGACCTTTTATTTTCCTCAATTACCATGGTTTTTCTATAATATTATATTTCTAAATGACCATGCATGGACCTTTAACAATATCAATTTTCTTTTTAAAGTTTATTTTGTGGACAATGAATTTCGAATTTCCATTTATTGGGATTATATTTTAGTTTATATTGCTTAGATTTTGTACTTGTTTATAATTAAGCAGATTTTATATCACCTGTTGTCCTGTACTGGTTTCTTTCTTTGTTAGCAAGGGTCAAAAAAATAGAAATAAACTCTCATGGTATTTCTATGATATTATTGTGACACCACAATGTGTCATATATGGTGTGGTAATTCTATAGATTAATCCTACATTTTATAAAAATAAAGGGTATTATAGTAATATTGTTATATAATGATTCATTTCCATTCTTTCTAATATTACTCTCAAACAAAGTTACTTACATTCTATTTCATTCCATTCCTCTATTTTAAAACATCCAAACAAGATTACTTAGTTTCATTTCATTCCATTCCATTCATTAAATTCCATTCCATACTATTCCATTCCCTTGTAATTTATTCCTTCCATTCCATTCCATTTTCCTCTAAACTCTCAAACGAAGCCTTAGTCCAATTGCCTCTTAGATCTCCTTGTAGTCATATAAACGTACAAATAAATAAATAAATAAGAAAAAGAAGCAGAAGAACAAAACTTATACCAGATTACCATTATTTAAATGTTACGTAAGAATATTATGCAAGAATGACGAAACTTTAATTTAACGTGCTCTATTTATCTTCCTTCTATCAAGGAGTATGTCTGTTCATCAAATGATATCTTAAGTAATTGTTCATCAATCAATATATTTTCACTAAAGAGTACTCCTAATACAGTTACACTACAATATTCTTTATCTATTACACTTATTTAAAAAAGAAAAATGGTGTAGATTTTTTTTAAAGATTTGTACGAATCCAATTTTAGAAAATTTGGTGTTGAAATTTTTATAATTTTTTTAAAACATGTTTGACATAATTGTTTTAATTTCTCTAAGAGAAATATATTTTGTTTAGATATCTTTTTGTAATAGGAGATTTATTTAAGTTTTTTTTTAATAAAATGTGTATGATAGATTTCTTTTTTTTTAAATGTTTACTAATCTTTTTTTAAAAAATAATAATAATAATTGGTGTTGACATTTTTCTTTTTTATATACCAATTTTTTTTTTTTTTAAAGAGTCGAAAACATTTAAAAAAATTTAAAAAATAAAAAAAATCTATCATAGCCGTTTTTAATTATGTAATGTCACGTCATTTTTAATTGTGTTTATTATTGAAAGGGTTTTCTACTTCCATCATAACTTTGTGTTGGAAACCAATTTAAACTCTTTATTATGATATTTTATTAAGATGTCTTTTAGTAGTAGGAGACTTATTTTAAGCTTTTTATTATAATATTTTATTAAGATGTCTTTTAGTAGTAGTAGACTTCTTTTAAAGATTCTGTTATTATCTTTTTTTATTTAAAAATTTTTATTATGATATTTTATTAAGATATCTTTTAGCCAAAAAAAAAAAAAAAAAAAAGAAGAAGAAAGTTTTAAACATCTTTAAAAAAAAAAAAACTATCTAAACGTTTTTAATTATGTAATGTCACGTCATTTTTTATTGTGTTTATTATTGAAACGGTTTTCTACTTCTATCATAACTTTGTGTTGGAGACCAATTTAAACTTTTTATTATGATATTTTATTAAGATGTCTTTTAGTAGTAGGAATGTGGGAGACTTATTTTAAGCTTTTTATTATGATATTTTATTAAGATATCTTTTAGTAGTAAGAGATTTCTTTTAAAGATTTTTTTTTTTTTAATTTATTTAAAAGCTTTTTATTATGATATTTTATTAAGATGTCTTTTAGTAGTAAACAACGTATCATTTCAGAAATTTAAACGATAGATAGACATGTAAACCACTTAGGAAATTTAAACAACGTATCATTTCATAAATTTAAACAACGTATCACTTCAGAAATTTAAACAATAGATAGACATGCCACTTGTCATGATATAAGACTTTCTAGGTTTTAACGCTCATGTCTTCTGCTTTTATATATTACTAGTCGCAAACCCGTGCGATGCACGGACAACTATTGAAAATAATATCTAAGAAAATTTTGAAAAATACAACTTAATACTCTTTAGTGTAAGGATTATACTTGTCACTGACATTACCTTCCATCTATTAGATGACATTACATATCGTAGCCATCTTCCCAAATAATTAAGCTATTTAGGCAGCATGAAAAATCTTTTAAAAAAATTATTTTTCAATTTCATATAAGATTCGGTGATTATTGAGGCCAAAGTTGGTTAAATAAATTAACAAAGCTGTAGAGCTAAAAATAGGAGAAATTTGATCCAAAACTTCTTCGACAATGGTGGGTATGCACATTGATTTAGCGCAAAAAGAGAAATGCAAGTACATAGATGATAGATGACCAAAACAACATTAATTCTTATTTTAAATTTTTATTATCTATAACCATATATTTAATTTGGTTAGCAAGAATGCTTTTTTATCGCATTGATGAATTGTTAAGAAAATTTAGATTACCCACTTGCTAGTAAGTCCTAACATTCCATCAATTCAATTAACTACTTAACCCACTAAGCAAACTGGTATGAATAAAAAAAAGAAAGAAAGGAAGTGAATGAGATCAATATCTATTCTATTATCTTCCATACATATTGTTACCCAAATATCAACCTAAGAGGGGGGGTGATTTAGGTTGAGGCAAACTTTTTCGATTTAAATGCGGAATTAAAAACTATCTTCAAATAGCAAATGTTGATTTAGCAAATGTTTGATCACAATTCAATTGCAATATAAATATGATATGAAATCAAGCACAAGTATATATATAAGCAATTAAATATGTAAGAGATAGAGAGAGAGAAAATCAAACACGATGATTGTTATCGAGGTTCGGCTCCCGTGCCTACGTCCCCGCCTCAAGAACACTTCTTGAGGATTCCCAAATCCACTATTTGACAATCTTCTTTCGGGTGAAGATAAAACCGTTACAAATCTTCCTTACACAGTGAAGAGTAACCACCGAGTGAAAAATCCTTTTCACTCCTTAGGATTTATACCAAAACCCTAACAAAATACTCACAGGTTTCAACAAAGTATTTGTTGTACAAGATAAGGCTCTCTCAAAGAGTAATTGTACACAATATGCTCACTCTAATAGTATATCAAGGATTTGATCAATATGGCTCAAAAAGTGTTTAGAGAAATTTTCAATCAAGGATTTTGAATGATATGAAAATATAAGCTTGAGAAGGATGGATTGATGTATAAGATGTTATCTTTTCTATCTTTGATTTCTCTTGTATGCTTGATGTTTAGAAATGAAGAAAGGGTAGTATTTATAGCCATCATGTTGTCTTGCATTCTTCTTGATTTTCAATCAATCAATTTGTTTTCTTTGAAAACTTTTCTTCTTAAGATTTTTCAACCATAATTGATATGGTTGTCTTGCATGTGAATTTCAATCAATTAAGTTTGTCTTTGAAGACTTTAAGAGATTTTTCAATTGATATGGTTGTCTTATATTTGAATTTCAACCAATCAAGTTGTCTTTGAAGACTTTAAGAGATTTTTCAATTGATATGGTTGTCTTATATTTGAATTTCAACCAATCAAATTTGTCTTTGAAGACTTTAAGAGATTTTTCAATTGATATGGTTGTCTTATATTTGAATTTCAACCAATCAAGTTTGTCTTTGAAAACTTTAAGAGATTTTTCAATTGATATGGTTGTCTTATATTTGAATTTCAACCAATCAAGTTGTCTTTGAAAACTTTAAGAGATTTTTCAATTGATATGGTTGTCTTATATTTGAATTTCAACCAATCAAGTTTGTCTTTGAAAACTTTAAGAGATTTTTCAATTGATATGGTTGTCTTATATTTGAATTTCAACCAATCAAGTTTGTCTTTGAAAACTTTAAGAGATTTTTCAATTGAAGTTGGTTTTAAAGTTGAGCCTTAAAGATCAAATCTTAATAAACTTTACAAAACCTAACTCTTACTTCTCATATGTCTCGGATCATTGTCTTTGAGCTTGATTTCTTTGTCTTGAGTCTTGATGACTTTGATCTTCAATGAATTTGCAACTTGTCAACTTTGCATTTGCTTGATATTTGAATTGGCCATCTTGGTCCAATTAAATCAATAGTCAAAATTAAGCTTTAAAACATAAATCATTAGTTCATATGAAAATATCATTAATGAACAACTTAAAATCATGGTTATCATCAAAACTACATGAATGTCCTTGGATTAATTAGCCAATTAATAATTATTGAAACCTTGAGGCTAACAATCTCCCCCTTTTTGATGATGACACATATGATATGATATTTTTATACGATTTATGATTTTGAAGCTTTTCTTGAAAAGCTCCCCCTAAAATAATGCATATCTTTATATTAGAGATTTTTAAATCTCCCCCTATCTTTATGCATAGATTAATTTGTCATTTAAGTATTATCAAGCAATCAATATATATGCGTATTTTTGCCAATTATTGCAAGATATGATAATTCACCAATAGATATGATAATTCATTAATAGATAAAAAAAAATGTCATATCTTTCTCCCCCTTGGCATCATCAAAAATAAAATTATATTCAATATCTCCAAGCATCATTCAACATTTTAAACAACCAAAAAAAAATTTATTTCTCCTTTGATTTAGTTCAAACATAGAACAACTAACTAATATAACATATTTCTCCTATTTGGTACAAAGAAATAAAACAAATACATTCATATTTGTAAGATTCTTCATCCTAGTGGTTTGGTTGGATTGGGGGTTCGGTTGAATATTGCCTTGCCATATGCCTAAGATGCTGATGATTTAAGCAATCCGGGAAGGACATGGGATGATGCCCATATATTACGTACTCTCTCTCTTCTGTCATACAAAGCTTCAGGTGTATCAACAGTTGTATGAACGGGATGATTTTGATGAGGAAGATATATTTGGAGTGTATGCCAAAGATCTTCCCATCAACCTGGTGTATGAGAGAGGTACTTCAACCGAGAAGCATGATCAATAATAATCTTGCTTCGTGGAAACTTGATCAATAATAATTTTGCTTCTATCTGAGAAGATCAAGTATTTGATTTTATGAATCTCTAAATGATGCTGCATCCTCTTAGAGTGTTATCTAAAGAATGAGAGAAAATATTATCGGAGAGGTGTGAGTATGTAGTGGAGAGGTGAAGCGAATTTATAGGACAGACGCGCTGTTTGAAAGAATGGTTCAGATTTTGCTACGTGTCATAAGTGTGAATGAATGGTTCAGATTTTGCTATGTGTCATAAGTGTGAATGAATGGTTCAGATTTTGCTACGTGTCGTAAGTGTGAATGAAGGGTTCAGATTTTGCTATGTGTCAGACTTATCCAATTACGCACGCCATAGACACCGATAAATCAGGAAGTTTGAAAAAAAATTTCTGCTTTTTCAGAAAACAGATCTTGTCGACGCATCGAGTTCTGAGTCAGTGATATTTCCGTATACGTTAAATCTCGAGATTTGAACGTTGAATTTTGAAGAAAAATCTCGGGAGTCGGGTGATAGGTACAGGCTGTTGTTCAAAAATCTGAGGTTTATTTAACACACACTAATTTTCGATGAACTTCATCCTTTTCGAACTTCATCCTTTTCAAACTTTTAGCTTAATCTCTTATTAGATTTTCTAGAATGGCTTCCTTCTTCTTCTCAAAACAAACCAGAAACAATTAATCTAAAATACACCTAGTGTGATGCCAGAATGGCGTCCTTACTTCCTTTCAATTAATGGCCCTGTACAGTAACTGATTCAGTGATAGAATGTGATGCCAGAAGCTGCCGGTCTTTGTACTCAGAGGATGCAAAGGTTTTAGCTGGGAGGTGACCCACAAATAATAAATGAATCTGGCACTCACGACTTCCTTTCAATTAATGGCGTATCCTGTACCGGGGTCAGTAACTGTCATATAATAATTAATAATTTAATAATTATATAAATAAATATAACATTTATATATTTAAAAAAAATATCCCCACATTCAGTGTAACAAATCCATACATCAAACACCAAAAAATATTGAATGACAAAAAAAAACCATAAAATGTAAATACTAACCACAACCATCTCAACACATGAGACTGCCACCTATGTGCAGTTACATTAACATAGCAAGCAGCAAGCTGCCTAATATGAGAAATAAATAAAAAGCAAAAAACCACTTCTTTTAGTCTTTCTTTTACTCTTTACAGTCTTTGTTTGTCTTGGTCTTTACAGTCCAGGTCTTCAGTCTTCACCGTCTCTTTTATTCAAATCCATACACCTTGAAGTCTTCATCTTCGTCTTCTTCGTCTCTTTTATTCTTTTGCAAGTAGCTGTCTTCTTCATCTCTTTTATTCATTTTTTGGACAGCTTTACACCTTCACCGTCTCTCTCTCTCTCACACACACACATTGAGCCAAGATCAAGCTTCCGGTGAGTTTTGGATGGTGCGGAGTTACGGTGAGTTTTGGGCTTTAATATGGTGATACGGTGAGTTTTGGATGGTGCGGTTGAATGGTTCTCAAATATTGGATACGGTGAGTTTTGGAAACTAGAACCGGGCCACGTTCAACCGTGCCGGTTCGCGGTTTTCGGTTGAACCGTCGGTCTCCGGTGACTATTTTTTCTACGGTTTTTTTGGAGAACCGCGGATAAAACACCGGTTCCCTAAACCGGTGAACCGGCCGGTCCGGTCGGTTTTTAACATGGGACGTCGTCTTCATGTTAGGAATATGGAAGTGAAAACGCTGCGTTCTCAAGTCACCATTTTACAAAGGTTGCTGAAGGAGAGTAAGAAGAAAGTAGGGGAGGTCAAGGAGGAGAACAAAAGGCTGAAGGCGCTCGTGGATTCTTATGCCTGATGATTTGGTAATCCGGTCCACAGAGCAGAGCAAGACCACTAATAAGCTGCAGAAGCAGTACGAGAAGCTACTAGCTGAGGTGAAGGAATTGACTTCTCGCTCTATCCCCAAATAAATGTAGTGGGAAGTGTAGTGGTTTTTCCTTTTGTGGTGACTTCTCCTTTATGGCTTTCTTTTTAATAAACTCAAGTTTGTTTAAATGATGAGTTTTATTTCTTATTTTATGCATGAACATATACGCAAATATACATAGAACTGGACATATAATTTAATGTTCAAACAATATAACTAGGAAGATATAAAATGAACAATTTTATGAACATGATATGCATAAAATCATTTTATATTCAATTCTTAAGAGAAAGATAATAAGTTTAAACTTCATTTGATATCAACGTATCTAGCCATACCTATTTCACGTCGAATTGTGCAAAATCGTTCTTCAATGAGAGGTTTCGTGAGAATATCCGCCCATTGACTATCGGTGCTTACAAATTCAAGTTCAATGTCCCCTTTTTGCACATGATCTCTTATAAAATGGTATCTAATTTCAATGTGCTTTGTGCGAGAGTGTTGGATAGGATTTTTACTTAAACTTATGGCACTTGTGTTATCACACCTTATGGGAATATGATCAAAAAGAATTTTAAAATCCTCTAGTTGTTGTTTTATGTAGAGAGATTGAGCACAACAACTACCGGCCGCTACATATTCGGCTTCCGCCGTTGATAAGGCCACAGAATTTTGCTTTTTACTAAACCATGATACTAGTGAGTGTCCTAGAAAGTGACAAGTACCACTAGTGCTTTTGCGATCAATTTTGCAACCAGCAAAATCCGCATCCGTGTAGCTTATTAAGTCAAATGAATTTGACTTAGGGTACCATAATCCTAAATCAATGGTTCCAAGCAAATATCGAAATATTCGTTTGACTGCAATTAAGTGTGATTCTTTAGGACAGGATTGAAATCGGGCGCAAAGACATACACTAAACATTATATCGGGTCTACTTGCGGTTAAATAAAGTAAACTACCAATCATACCTCGATATAGCTTAACGTCCACCGGTTTACCTTTCTCATCTTTGTCAAGCTTTGTTGAAGGACTCATGGGAGTTCCATATGCTTTAGCATTTGTCAATCCAAATCTTTTTAGTAAGTCTATGACATATTTGGATTGATTTAAGAATATCCCATCTTCGGTTTGCTTTATTTGAAGTCCGAGAAAGAATTTTAGCTCACCCATCATACTCATTTCGAATTCATCCTGCATAGTCTTAGAGAATTCTTTGCACAAGTTTTCATTAGTAGAACCAAATATAATATCATCAACATAGATTTGCACAATAAGCATGTCTTTTCCATCAAACATTAGAAATAATGTTGTGTCAAGTTTTCCACGTGTAAAACCCTTTTCAATAAGGAAACCACTTAGTCGTTCATACCAAGCTCTTGGAGCTTGTTTTAAACCATATAAAGCTTTTGATAATTTAAAAACGTGGTTTGGAAATTCATGATTTTCAAATCCAGGAGGTTGTTCTACATAAACTTCTTCGGCAATAAAACCATTTAAAAAGGCACTTTTGACATCCATTTGAAATAATTTAAAATTTTTAAAACATGCAAAAGCAAGTAACATGCGTATAGCTTCTAATCTAGCAACTGGAGCATAAGTCTCTCCATAATCAATACCTTCCTCTTGATTATAACCTTGAGCGACTAACCTTGCTTTGTTCCTTACTATTATACCTTCTTCATCCTTTTTGTTTCGGAATACCCATTTTGTACCAATGACGGAGTGGTCCTTGGGTCTAGGTGCAAGAGTCCATACCTTGTTTCTTTCAAATTGGTTTAGCTCTTCTTGCATTGCCAAGATCCATGATTCATCTTCAATAGCTTCATTTATGTTCTTTGGTTCAATTTGTGAGAGAAACGCCATGTTGTTGCAGATGTTCTTGAGCTTTGATCTTGTGCTTACTCCACGTTCAACTTCACCAATGATCAATTCTTTAGGATGACTATGGACTACGTTCCAACTTTTTGGTAATTCTTCATTTTTGGTTGGAGGAAGCGCTTTTTCTTCATCTTTTGGTTCATCTACTTGATCTTTGACTTTTTCACTTAAATCAACTTGGTTAGATGAACTAGCTTTATTTTCAAGAGAAATTGGCTCATCATCACAATTATTTTTGATATGGAAATGGATTAGTTTCATCAAAAACAACATGCATAGATTCATCAACAACCATAGTTCGTTTATTGAACACTCTATATGCTTTACTATTTGTAGAATAACCAAGGAATATACCTTCATCGGATTTAGCATCGAATTTACCAAGATTATCTCTATCATTCAATACAAAGCACTTACATCCAAAAACTTTGAAATATCCAATGTTAGGTTTTCGATTATTCCATAGTTCATAAGGAGTTTTATTTAAAGTGTTTCTAATGATGGTTCTATTTATAACATAGCAAGCGGTGTTAACAGCTTCGGCCCAAAAGTATTGAGGTAAATTATGTTCATTAAGCATAGTTCTAGACATTTCTTGAAGTGATCTATTTTTACGTTCTACTACTCCATTTTGTTGAGGAGTACGAGGTGCCTGAGAAATTGTGTCCAAAACCATTTTGATCACAATATAGTTCAATATCTTGATTATCAAATTCTCTACCTCTATCACTTCTAACATTGTTAATTGTATAACCTTTTTCATTTTGAATTCTTCTACAATGTTTAACAAATGCTTTATGAGCTTCATTTTTGTGAGCAAGAAATAATACCCATGTATAGCGAGAGTAATCATCAACAATTACAAATGCATACAATTTACCACTTAAGCTAGCGGTTCTAATAGGACCAAATAAATCCATATGCAAGAGTTCTAGAGGTCTTGAAGTAGAAATGACTTTCTTTTTCTTAAATGATGATTTAGTTTGTTTACCTAGTTGACATGCATCACATATTTTATCTTTAACAAATTTAGTAACCGGCAAGCCTTTTACTAAATCAAGTTTAGACAATTTTGAGAGTAATTCCATATTGGCATGTCCTAATCTTCTATGCCACAACCAACTATTTTCATTTATGGCAGCAAGGCAAATTGATTCTTTTGAAGTCATATTATCAAAATCAATAGTGTAGACATTTTCATTTCTAAATGCCACAAATAAAACTTGATTATCAATTTCATTTACTATAATGCACATGATTGATTTAAATATTACATTATAGCCTTTATCACACAATTGGCTAATACTTAGCAAGTTATGTTTCAAACCATCAACCAAGAGAACATCTTCAATAACAAGAGAATGTGTTTTACCAATATTACCTATACCGATGATCTTTCCTTTTGAGTTATCACCGAATTTGACATTTCCTCCATCTTTTAGAGTAAGAGAAGTGAACTTGTTTTTGTCACCTGTCATATGCCTTGAACATCCACTGTCAAGAAACCACTTCTTCTTGGTAGATTTGGATATCAAGCATACCTACAAAACAATTTTAAGTAACTCTTTTTGGTACCCAAATCTTCTTGGGTCCTCTTGGGTTAGTTGGTGGTGAGGTTCCTTTAATAATCCAAATCATATTTTTCATAGGACATGTATGAATATTATGCCCTATTTTTCCACAATGTTTACATATGGGAGATTTCAAGAGGTTTTCATTAATGAAAAATTTTTGATAATGTTTTTCTTTTATTTTCGGGTTATATCCAATACCCGCTTTGTCAAAAACACATCTTTGACTACCCAACAAATTATCCAAATTTTTCTTTCCATTTGTAAAGTTAGTCAAAATTTTAGTTAAGTTTTCAACCTTGAGTTTTAGTTCTTTATTTTCATTAATCAAAAGATTTGAATTGTGAACAATTTGTGATGATGTTTCCACATCATTTGCTTTCATTTTCTCAATAAAATTTTGTGACTTAACTTCCAACTTAATTATTTCTTCTTCTAAAAACAGATTTTTATCATTCAAAGAATTAATTTGTTTTTCTAGAATTTCATTTTTGTTTTTCAAATCATTTAATTCGTTTGAAAGAGATGTGACTTTCTTTTTAAAAGCTTTATTTTTCAAAACATTTTTCTCAAATTCTTCAACCAATTCTTCAAAAGCATTTTGTAATTCATCATAGCTATAAGATTCATCATCTAAAGAATTAAGTTTAGAAGTTACCTCATCTCCATGTGCCATTAAGCAAAGATCTTCGGTGGCGCTTTCATCGTCATTAAATGCTAGCGGACAAAAGCTTGCGTGCTCATCCTCACTTATGTTGGATTCATTTATGTATCCCAAAAGACAAAGATTTGCCACTTCATTGTCACTTGAGTTGTTATCCGAATCACTTTCATCGGAGTCATCCCAAGTTACCTTTAGAGCTTTCTTTTTGTACTTCATTTTCTCTTTGTTTACTTGAGGACACTCATTTTTGTAATGCCCCTGCTTCTTGCATTTGTAGCAGGTAGGAGTTTCAGTTTTGCTTGATTCTCCTTTATTTTCTCCTTTCTTAGGGAATCTTCTTCCAAACCCCTTTTTCTTCTTTAAGAACTTTTTGAAGTTTCTAGTCATCAGGGCAATTTCTTCTTCTTCATCTCTTTCCTCTTCACTATTGTCGTGGTCATGATGAGAGGATTTGAGGGCGAAGTTTTTCTTTGGTTTGACTTCTTCTTCCTCCACTTTACTATTCATTTCAAGCTCATACGTCATAAGTGATCCGAATAGTTCTTCTAAGGTCAACACCTTAAGATCTCTAGCTTCAGAAATTGCTGTCATCTTTGCTTCCCACCTCTTTGGTAATGACCTGAGAATTTTTCTCACATTTTCTTGGTTAGTATAAATTTTTCCAAGGGCCTTCAAGCTATTCACAATATTAGTAAACCTAGTAGACATTTCACTAATATTTTCATCTTTCTTCATAACAAACAATTCATATTCATGGACAAGCATGTTCATTTTAGATTCCTTAACTTGATTAGTTCCTTCATAAGTAACTTCAAGTTTGTCCCAAATTTCTTTAGCCGAGTCACAACCCGAGACTCTATTGTATTCAATTGGGTCAAGAGCACAATATAAAGTACTCATAGCTTTACAATTTAATTCAATGAGTCTTACATCAGCCTCATTCCATTCACTTTCTAATTTTGCTAAGGTTGCTCCTTCCACAGTTTTTGTGGGAATATGAGGACCATTTGCAATGATTTTCCAAACATGATAGTCTTGACCCTTAATATACATGATCATTCTATTTTTCCAATAGCCATAATCACTACCAATGAATAAAGGTGGTCTATGAGTAGATTGACCTTCAAGCATTTGAGGTCTAGGTGTGTTTGCCATGATCTTAACTCTAAGATTGTTAAATCTATATGTAGAGCCTTGGCTCTGATACCAATTGTTACCCAAATATCAACCTAAGAGGGGGGGTGATTTAGGTTGAGGCAAACTTTTTCGATTTAAATGCGGAATTAAAAACTATCTTCAAATAGCAAATGTTGATTTAGCAAATGTTTGATCACAATTCAATTGCAATATAAATATGATATGAAATCAAGCACAAGTATATATATAAGCAATTAAATATGTAAGAGATAGAGAGAGAGAAAATCAAACACGATGATTGTTATCGAGGTTCGGCTCCCGTGCCTACGTCCCCGCCTCAAGAACACTTCTTGAGGATTCCCAAATCCACTATTTGACAATCTTCTTTCGGGTGAAGATAAAACCGTTACAAATCTTCCTTACACAGTGAAGAGTAACCACCGAGTGAAAAATCCTTTTCACTCCTTAGGATTTATACCAAAACCCTAACAAAATACTCACAGGTTTCAACAAAGTATTTGTTGTACAAGATAAGGCTCTCTCAAAGAGTAATTGTACACAATATGCTCACTCTAATAGTATATCAAGGATTTGATCAATATGGCTCAAAAAGTGTTTAGAGAAATTTTCAATCAAGGATTTTGAATGATATGAAAATATAAGCTTGAGAAGGATGGATTGATGTATAAGATGTTATCTTTTCTATCTTTGATTTCTCTTGTATGCTTGATGTTTAGAAATGAAGAAAGGGTAGTATTTATAGCCATCATGTTGTCTTGCATTCTTCTTGATTTTCAATCAATCAATTTGTTTTCTTTGAAAACTTTTCTTCTTAAGATTTTTCAACCATAATTGATATGGTTGTCTTGCATGTGAATTTCAATCAATTAAGTTTGTCTTTGAAGACTTTAAGAGATTTTTCAATTGATATTGTTGTCTTATATTTGAATTTCAACCAATCAAGTTGTCTTTGAAGACTTTAAGAGATTTTTCAATTGATATGGTTGTCTTATATTTGAATTTCAACCAATCAAGTTTGTCTTTGAAGACTTTAAGAGATTTTTCAATTGATATGGTTGTCTTATATTTGAATTTCAACCAATCAAGTTTGTCTTTGAAAGACTTTAAGAGATTTTTCAATTGATATGGTTGTCTTATATTTGAATTTCAACCAATCAAGTTGTCTTTGAAAACTTTAAGAGATTTTTCAATTGATATGGTTGTCTTATATTTGAATTTCAACCAATCAAGTTGTCTTTGAAAACTTTAAGAGATTTTTCAATTGATATGGTTGTCTTATATTTGAATTTCAACCAATCAAGTTTGTCTTTGAAAACTTTAAGAGATTTTTCAATTGATATGGTTGTCTTATATTTGAATTTCAACCAATCAAGTTTGTCTTTGAAAACTTTAAGAGATTTTTCAATTGAAGTTGGTTTTAAAGTTGAGCCTTAAAGATCAAATCTTAATAAACTTTACAAAACCTAACTCTTACTTCTCATATGTCTCGGATCATTGTCTTTGAGCTTGATTTCTTTGTCTTGAGTCTTGATGACTTTGATCTTCAATGAACTTGCAACTTGTCAACTTTGCATTTGCTTGATATTTGAATTGGCCATCTTGGTCCAATTAAATCAATAGTCAAAATTAAGCTTTAAAACATAAATCATTAGTTCATATGAAAATATCATTAATGAACAACTTAAAATCATGGTTATCATCAAAACTACATGAATGTCCTTGGATTAATTAGCCAATTAATAATTATTGAAACCTTGAGGCTAACACATATGTTATAGCACAAATGGATATTTAGCAACAAAAAAAAAAAAAAAGGACACAAACTGTAGTTGATTTATGGATATTCCCAAAGTTGTGTAACACCTAATTTGACTGTAATTAGTTAAAAAGACCTCCTTTAATGCAACCACGATTCAATGTCAAAATTCACATTAACATTATGACTTGAAATTCATAATCCAACCACATGTCCTTTTGTTTATATTCAAAACCACATCAACTTATAATTATGGTTGTCACATTTTTTTTGGGTCCCTTGCTGCACTAAATCTTACAATTGTTCTTTTTGTTGAAACTTGAAAGTAAAATGATCATACCCAAGCTTCACCCACATCGTTCAAGAATCAAAGAACGCTTTAAGCATAGTGAGAATGTTTCATTTCAGCATGTAAACAAAGACTGTAATAGGGTTGCAAGGGCATTGTCATTATATGCATTATGTAAGGGCTCTAGCATCAACTAATTATATCTTGAGGCAATATGTTGATTTTCAAAGGTCATATCAAATATTCTTAATCATAATGAAAAAAAAAAAAAATCACCTAATAGAGAAAACTGCCTCAACATCACCTATTGAGAAAACAATTTGCATTTAATTTCTACCTTATTTAATTTCCAAGGTAGAAGAGCCATTGTGGTTATGTCAACTTAACTGTCAAATTAGAAAGAAAAAAAAAAAAAACTTACATATTTCAATTAGAAACAATACAAACAATCAATTAAGAAGGAGCTCAAACAACTTCATCTCAACTTTGAACAATACAAACACATTCCTTCAATTAACTAAGAAGGAGCTCCAAAACACAAAACTTGGTGCATGTTTAGTTGTTTCACAATTTTATACATCTTATTCCCAATCACCCCTTTAATTCTATGCACTAAAATAATGCCACTATCTTCTGAGAAAAAGAAAAAGATAAGGAAATGAGATAGAATACTAACGCAAATTTTTTACATTAATTATAAAAACATGCATCTAGCATGCTATTCTTTTTGCAGTACAAAGATTGAACTCTGTCGGGGTTGTCAAATGACAGCAGTCTTTGTCGGGGTTGTCAAATGACAGCAATCTTTGTCGGGGTTGTCAAATGAACTCTGTCAATCTACAGTTGAATAACAATTTATTTTTAGAGATCACTGGACAGTTTTGAACATATGTGTGTTTACGCATGTTATATATAATTGGCATGAGAGATTATAATTGGAAGGCACGACTATATTAGTTCATTACCTTCAGCATGAGGTTAATGGCAAAGCAGCTGCCTGCTCTGTGATTATCAAAGTAATCAAGTGTCTCCAAGCCATCAACACGCACTTAACTGCAACAATAGCATATTTAACTGTAACAATAAAAACAAAGAATCCCATGCAATATAAAATTACAATCTTGAGTAATTAAACTAAAATCCGAACCTCAAAATCCTACATGTTAACTAAAAGTCCACCATTACCAATAGGAACACCTCAACATCTTGGATGCCATCTTATAGGCAAGGAAAGCTTCAACAGTAGCATACTTAGATATATCATCTAAAAGAGTATGGGAATCATAATAGAACAATATAATAGATTTGCAAGAATTCACAAAGAACTGCAAATGAACCCATGAGGATGGTCTTGCCACTCTTACAATGACCGTTGTTCTAAAAATTCTTTAGTAGAATATGAAGATAATTTTACTTACCCCTTAAAAAAAAAAAAAATGTAGTGCTTTTCCAATTCCCATTGAATATATTGAATATGAAGAAGTATGTTTCGTATGGCTGTACATAGACTCCAATGATGTTATGCAATAAACATGTCTGGGAGAAGTTTGTATCACATAGCTTGGAAGTTGGAAACTATGATATAGCTTTTCTGGGTTGAAATTAAAGATACACAATAACATAAGAAAGAAAATACACATCACAACTATCAGAAGAAAGTTTATGACTTAACATGTAGTGATTCAAAAATAACAAAATATTTCAATTTAGAACATTCCATAGGAAATGCTTAGGAAACAAATTAACCAATCAATTGAAGAAATATTCACTAAAAATGCATACTCTCTGAAACAGAGAATTTCTTTTTAATAAGTAATTAGAGGGAGCTGGTAATGGAAGGAATAATAAATCAGAAAAAATGAAAATCTGCGGCAGCGAAGGGCACCTGATCTCAAAAAAACAACCACCCATAATCTAAAACTTTATAATACAACAAAAATCCAATGAAAACAAAAATACCCACATAGCAAACACACAAAACCCACGTAAAAATCCAATTTTTACATTAAAATAAATGAATAAAACTCACCTTAGAATCACTCATTCTTGCTTCTTTCTAGGAAAAAGATGAGAAAACAAAAGAAAGAAAGAGTTCCTCCAAGAAAATCAGTGGAGAGATAGAGCAAAATCTATTTAAATCAATAGAAGTCACAACTGAAGTAAAGGAAGGGTAAAAAAATAAAAATAAAGGGAAGAATCGCATTTAGCATACCTTCGACAGGGCTATATTGCATAGTGTTTTATTTGGTTTTAATTGTTCAGTATAATTTATTAAAAGCTGTAAAGCTTTTATAAAGAGCTGTAAAGCTTCTAAATACATTTATTAAAATCAAGCCATCATTAAGCATACCTTTGAGTGGTGTGAAACAGGAGACTTGCTGTGAAAGAGAGTCAAGTAATCAGCTGGAGTTGGGTTGTTGTTGGGGCTTTGGTATGAGTGGAATGGTCAAGCATTTTGACAAACACCTTGCGAGCAATATCAGAAAAGCTCAACCCATTGGCCTAAAAAGCCGAAGCTATCACAACATTGGCAACCCATACCACAAAAAGTGCACACACTGAAAGGGGTATTAGAAACAAAAAAACCCTTCACAAATCCACCAGGAAAATAAAGAAAATCTGAAAATTTTAAAGAAATATAAAAAGACTCACCTTGGTTGTTGTTGGGACAGCATGTACTGAAACTCTGAAAGGTTTAAATAGGAGACTAAGTAATGATTTTAGTAGGAGTTAGAACAGGATGGATTTAATGGGGAAGGGGAAAAGATAATCAGGGAGGGAGTTGAGGAGTTGAGTGGTAAGAGAGAAAAGAGGGGGAAGTAGGCGTTGGAGGTGGGAAGGGGAATGGACAATCAGAGAGGGAGATGAGTCGAGCGGTAGAGAGAGAAAAGAGAGAAAGGGGAAAAAAAACAAAAAAGAAGAAGCGTGAGGGTGAGGGAGAGGGAGAGATCAGAGATGTGTGTAACGGGGATTTAATGGAGAGAGAGAGAGAGAGAGAGAGAGAGAGAGAGAGAGAGAGAGAGGCGTTAGAGGATTAAGCAAACGTGTGAGAGAGTGAAATAGATAATTAAGCATTAATTAATTATTAAAAAATAAATAAACAAACCTGAAGTGTCAAAACTATAAAGCTGAAAAACGTTAAAATAATAAAAGCCCAACAAAATAAAAAGGAAAGTGGGCCGGATCATAAAAGCCCAACAAAATAAAAAAGAAAGTGGGGCATGAGATTTGGAATGATGTGGGAATAGGTAAATCTGATGTGGCAAGTTTGGGAGAAGACAAAAAAAAATCTCTCAGCTTCACCTATTAGTTTATATAATAGATATAGATTATCCTTGAATTTTGCAATGAGTGTCCATTTAATCTTTGCATTCAATTTGAACAATCAATCCCAAGATATTTTTTTTGATAATCAACCCCAAGGTATTAGATTTGTGATAATTCAAACGTTCGGTTTATCACTAGAGTCAACTAGTAGGATAATGGAATGGGTAATACTATCAATGAAAGTTCTCATTCTTAGGGTTCCTTTTTGCTTACTACTTCCGACAGTGAAACCTAGTAGACATGTTTGGTCCTTTTAAGTTCAAAAAGACTTCTTCTATTTTAATAATAAATGGTAATAATGATATTTTAAAAATTATTGATGATGTGGCATATGCACATCATATGATTAACTTTGTTAGGCTTTTACCGAAAAAAAAAAGAAAAGAATGTTTGATTTTTCATAAAGCTAATATCCAAAGAGTTAATTGTTCAAATTGAAGTCAATGACTAAATTGACCGTCACGTCAAAGTTTAAGGATGATATTTGTAGTTTTATGTTGGGGCCTTTGATCTTATTAAACATTATGAATTTTAAAACATCAACTCATTGTGATAAATTTTAATATTTGCTCTCATTTTTATGACATTATTTTAATCAGTTTTTTCTCATCCATAAAGTTTAATAAAGTTTTGTTGTAAAATAGAAAGCAATAATAATGTAAAGATGAGAGAAGAGAGAGCGGAAATAAAGAGTTTTAACATGGTTCGGTTACGAAGACCTACGTGCACATGGGGAAAGCCTTTTGACGAAGACATATTTACTATATATTTCATATTTTACAATATCCCCAATATTCGATTTATATACCAGAGAAACTTAGACTAGGTTTATACACAAGTACATGAGCCTACACTAGGTTTGGGCCCTATAGGCCACATAATATCTCTAACACTCCCCCCTCAAACTGGAGCTTATATATCATATAAGCTTATATATCATAGGTTAAACTATTATTTTCATCCTTAAACTTTGCATGAAATTCGATTTTCATCCCTAAATTTTGAAAAATTCGTTTTTCATCCCTGAACTTTGAAAAAATTCATTTTTACACATGAATTTCGTCCTTGGACTTTTTTTTTAAAAGGAAGAAATTCATGTATAAAAACGAACTTTTTAAAAGTTCAGGAACAAAAAACAAACTTCATGCAAAGTTTACAGACAAAAACAATAGTTTAACCTATATCATATAAGCCAACTTGCAACATATAAACAAAAAGTACAACAACCATAAACAACTACAATATGTGTTCTGTTGATCCACAAAACAACTTCGAGAGTGACGGCTGAAGCATCCAACACAGTAGCCATAGCGACTACGAAACGAGGATGTTGAAGGTGAGGAACCAACAAGTACAAGGTAAGAATGTTAAAAGTGAAGAACCAACAACTACGACATGAGAATTTTGAAGATGACAGCCCTCTCTAGCATCTTCACACAATAACAAACTTAACCCAATCTAATAACAAAATAGAGGATTGATTGATTGGACTATTTCTATCATATTCCTATCATGAGATACGAATATAAAAAACATTGCCAGCAAGAACAACAACCACAATACTCCGGCAAGAAATGGATCACGTCAAAATACCAAGAAACAACAATAGAGATGTCAAAAGACACCCCAAGAATAACAGATCCAGTCAACAAGAAACGAGAAATACCAAGATGAACTGAGAATTGGCTGAAATAGATATATACCGACTTATCATCTATTCTCTTCAAAGAGAATCCTTTCTCTGCTAAACACACTTATCATATAAGCTTCACAAAAATGGAAGAGGCATGAGAAACACAAAATGGCTACAAAAGAAATGATCTATCATCTATACTTGTGTAGGAGAATAAACATGAGTTACGTAAAATTTTTAATGAGATACATTTAACCATTTCTAGTTATATTATCTTGCTTGCACAATGGAAAGAGACGTTGGTTTATCTCTCCATCAAAACAAATTAGCCAAAGGTATGCTTTGATTTACTAATTTGAATTCAAACAAGGACTTCATTTTATTTCATTTGGCTTTGAACGAGATATTCATTTTTGTCGTAGGATTCATAATTCCTATTCATACCCCAGTCTTTTATAACTTATTGTAGGCATTAAGAATAATCAATTGAAGTGTTACCTTTATTTGTTAATGCAGAAGAATCGCGAGCGTTAACCCTAGGTATATGGATCATCGTTGCAACAATAGGAGGACTATTCATGTTGGCATTGTTGTACTATTTTATACGGATAAAACTTCGATCAAAAGGTATTCTCTTTGTATAACGATATTTGGTTTGAGTGTGATATTTATTAGTTTGTCTTCATGTACCGTTCCATATATTAAGCTTTTTTCTACATTTTCTGTTTGTGGTGATTCTAAGCATCAAGCCTAATCAACAAACATATATTTTTTCGTATTTAATGCAGCTAAACCGCGGACGTGGATCATCATCACAACAATAGGAGGTCTCATTGTTACTCATGTTCAGATCCATATACTACGCAATACAAGAAAAACTTAGAGTTTTCGGTAATGCGTCAGCAATAATTTGAATTATATGCATCTAAGTAATAATTAAATTGATGAGTTATCTCTTACTCTGTCTTACCTTAATCAACAGGGAAGATCAATAGAGAGAAAGATATATTATTACATGAGCTAGAAAGAAGAGATGGTAAGAAGAGCCATGAATTGCAATTTTTCAGCTTTGAAAGCATAGCATCAGCCACAAGCAATTTTGCAACTACAAACAAGCTTGGAGAAGGTGGGTTCGGATCCGTTTATAAGGTAATGCTTCATATGCCTTTAAATAAAATGATGGAACAACTAAAGATAAGCTGTTATATTAGGACTAATTAGTTATTATTTCAGGGACAACTGCCTGATGGTCAAGAAGTGGCAATAAAAAGGCTTTCAAGAAATTCTGGACAAGGATTTTTGGAGTTCAAGAATGAAGCTATACTCATTGCCAAACTTCAGCACACTAATCTTGTTAGGCTTGTTGGATGTTGCATTCATAAAGAAGAGAGGATGCTCATCTATGAATACATGCCTAACAAAAGCCTTGATTTTTTCCTCTTTGGTTAGCAAATTTTGACAATTTAGTTAAATTATCTTTCTTTTGATTTTTGTTGCTCACACTTATGTTCTACTACAGATCCTGTGAAGAAGAAAATACTAGATTGGAAGAAACGCTTCAACATCATTCAAGGGATCGTTCAAGGGCTTCTATACCTTCATAACTACTCAAGATTAAGAATAATTCACAGAGATCTGAAGGCCAGTAACATTTTACTTGATATCGAAATGAATCCAAAGATATCAGATTTCGGTATGGCTAGAATATTTGGGTCAAATGATTCTGAAGTAAACACAAACAGGGTTGTTGGGACATAGTGAGTAATCAATTCATTTTACAACTAAGTGCATGAGTAAGAGTGTGCTCATGATGAATCGTTTATTCCTTCATATACTAACAAAGTTCATTCAATTTTTAATGTAGTGGTTATATGTCTCCGGAGTATGTGATGGAGGGAGTTTACTCGACAAAATCAGATGTCTTTAGCTTTGGAGTCTTATTGTTGGAGATTGTGACTGGTCAAAAGAATTATAGTAGCTACCATTTTGAACGTCCACTCAATCTTATTGGATATGTAAGTTCCTAAGAAAACTAAACTTATTTTATGTATAAACCATCTTATCTTATGGTTTATAAGAGTCTTGGAATTCTTTCAGGCATGGGAGTTGTGGGGAGAAGGAAGAGGCTTGGAGTTGATTGATCCAACTTTAGGTGATTTAAATCACACTGATCAAGTGTTGAGGTGCATTCATGTGGGTCTCTTGTGCGTCCAAGAAAGCCCAATTGATAGACCTGTCATGTTAGATGTGATATTTATGATATATAATGAAGCTAATAATCTACCTGCACCAAAACAACCAGCGTTTTACTTCGAAGGAATTCGCCAAGGCAGAAATTGTAGAATGCAGCCCAGAAAATTGTTCATCAAATAGGGTATCAATTTCAGATGGTAGCAAGGTGAAAGGACTGAGTCTTTCAACCAAATTGTTGTAAAGAATTTTTAAGATAGAAAGCAACGTAATATCCCATGCTAAGAGCAACTCCAGCAGCTCTTCATTTTTCTCTTGAATTGGAGAAAAAAGCGTCTCTATTAGTTTAACTAATTTCATCTCCAACAGACTCTTTATTCATTCTCTATTCCCATTTATATATTATTTCTTAATCCTTTTTTATTAAGTCAAAATCAACACAACCACCGTCAGCCCCTCCACCAAGCTCCACCGCGGACCCATGCCATCGGTCCCTCCACTGCGAGATCATGCCGTCGCCCCCTCCACCACGAGACCCAATCATCGCCTCCTCCACCACGAGACCCAAGCCGTCAATCCACCGCGAGACCCACGCTGTCAACTCCTCCCCCGTGAGATCCAGCTATGCCGCAGCTCCTCCACCGCGAGATCCACGCCGTCGCCCCCTCCACCGCAAGACCCACGCTGTCGCCCCCTCCACCGGGACCCAAGCTGTCAACTCCACCGCGAGACCCATGCTGTCAATTCCTCCCCCGTGAGATCCATGCCCACCGCAGCTCCTCCACCGCGAGATTCCTCCAGCAGTTTAGGAGAAGGAGTCGAGAGGCAAGCTGCTATTGGGTTTCTGAGGAGAGAGGAAGGGAGCAACTGCCGGTTTTTTAACAGATGAGAGAGGAGAAAGGAAGCTTCTGGTTAATATTTTTTTATTCAATGAAGAGAAAGCTTTTCATTTGTGAAAAGCTACTATAGCATTTTGACAATGAAGAGCAAAATGGAGAGCTGTAGGAGATCATTTATTCATTTTGCTTTCCACATGTGGAGATAACATGAGTGTTGCTGGAGGCTCTAACATTGTGTGTGGTACATTTTCATTTTTGGTAGAATCATCGAGTATATATGCCTATGTATATGGCTATATGCATATAGTGTTTAAATTTATTTGACTAACTTCTTCCTTGTGATATTATTTTATACAGCCAAAGCCCAAGTTAAAGAGTTATTTTAATGTTAGCATATGTTCTACAAAAAAATGGTCACTGTTCACTCAACAAAGTAGGGGTGTCAAAAAAAACCCAAACCCATTAGCCCACCCAAACCCACCTACTAATTGCCCACCCAAACCTACTTATTTAATAAATGGGCAAATGGGTGCTAGCCCAATTAGACCCAATTAAGTTGAGTTTAATTGGGCTTTAATTGGGTTGCTTATTGGGCATCAACAAAAGGCCCAAACCCAAAAAAAAAAAAAAGCCCAAACAACAAAAATAAATAAATAAATAAACAAAAAAAAAAGCAAGGAAAAATAAATAAAAAACCAAACCCAAAAAAAAAAAAAAAAAAAAAAAAAAAAAAAAAAAAAAAAAAAAGGAAAAATAAACAAAAAGCCCAAACCCAAAAAAAAAAAAAAAAAAAAAAAAAAAAAAAAAAAAAAAAAAAAAGGAAAAATAAACAAAAAGCCCAAACCCAAAAAAAAAAAAAAAAAAAAAAAAAAAAAAAAAAAAAAAAAAAATAAAAAGCCCAAAAAAAAAAAAAAAAAAAAAAAAGATTCTAAGAGGTTTTGGTCATTTTGGAGGTTCCAAGGGTATTTCAGTAATTTTTCTAAGTTTTAATTGTTTTTTCATCATTTTATAGGCTTTAAGGGTATTTTGGTAAATATCTACTTTATTAAATGGGTTTAAATGGGTGGGTTGGGTTTTAGTTTAGATAATTGGGTTGGGTTGGGTTTGGGTAATATCTATTTTATTAAATGGGTTTAAATGGGCTATTGGGTTTTAAAGGCCCAGCCCATTTAATGCCCACCCAAACCCACCCAAACCCACCCATTTGACACCCCTACAACAAAGTAATCATACCAATAATGTAATGTTAATACATAACAACCAATTCCATACCCTAAAACCATCAGATGTGACTTGTAATTCCAGTTTTTCCTTCCATTCAAAACAAAAAGCTAAATATTTTCTATTGATCTTTTTTGAGCGCCACTACTACACTTTCCATTCTCTCATTCTTATTTTATTTTAAAAGCACCTGCCAGGTAAAATTTATGACATCAGTTAAATAAATCTACTAGGTAATGTTAGTGGTAGAGAAATTTACATGATCAACATTTCTTCTCTTGGTCGGTTCCTGATTAATATTCCCTCAAAACAAGTGATTAAAGATTGAGGTTAATGAATACACCAGTAGGGTCTCAAAAAAGAGTACTAAAATGCTTTCTGGGCCTACTCCACTATCCACACACACACATACACAGTGCTGAAATTTGCAAGTTGTAACAGAATATGTTGGAACCAAGAACCGAACCACTCATGCATTTGCTTTGAAATAAGACCTAATTGGGTCCACTTTAGGTGTGTAATATATGATAAGTAATTCTATAGTCAAGTCAATAATCTGCCCAGAAGAAAATATCAACAAAGGGTTTACAATTTTTGCCATATACTTTCCATTCTTCAACGATATCATTGAGCCAAGAAATTAACAATTTCGAGAAATGCATTTTGCTGAAAATACATTTGCCATTTCTCATTTTTTTTTTGAAGCAGGACTGAGGATTCTCTGATTCTGCATTCTACTCACAATTTCTACTGAAGTAGTTGGAAACCATTGAACTTTCCGGGCTTCACGCCTAACGTCTCCTAGTCCCTTGTTTTTTCTATTCCCAATTTTCTTCTTCTTTAACTCCTTATTTGGTTTCTTGCTCTCCCGAATCTTCGAGTGGTCTATAATTTCATTAGATTCATCAATTTCACAGCTCTGGAAGCTTCTCGAGTTACACTGCTTTGTGTTAAGGATGAAACAGCAGAACAAACTCAAAATGCATTTATGTATAGAAATATGTACACACAAATGGGTATTTGTAGGTACATATGAATATAAATATATTCTTAGAAAAATAAAAGATAAAGAATGAAAATTTTTGGGCACAATGTTATGCATTTTTTTTCTCTTTCTTTTTTCTTTTTTTTTTTGGCACGTCGCCATGTGCGTGCTTTTAGTGGGACAGAAATTTTGGAAAGTATAGGCTAAATTTGGGATTTACACAAATTTAGGAAATCCTTTAATTAAAGTCAGGGTTCCGAGGAATCCCGGGGAATAGACAAATCTGACCCAGTTTGAAATTTTTCAAACGGTTGGGGGAAATTAGGATTTGGAAGTTGTTCAAATCTCAACTATGGTAATCTGAACCGGTTTGGAAATCCTCAGTCCTAATGGTCGGGGAAAATTGGAATTTGAAACTTGCTCAAAATAAAGAGTTTGAAATGATGAAGAGTTGAGATTGTCTAATGAACAACTTCAAAACTACACTCTCGAAGAAACTGAAAACAATATGGTGAGAAATGGTAGATCCTTGAAAGAGTTTGAAATGATGTCATATCTAGAAATGATGTCATATCTAGATATGATGCGTCTAAGAGAAAGCAATAATCGATTGATAGTTGAAGAACTTAACTATGATAAGTTAGGTGAAGCAAAAGAACATGCTCGAATTGTCCGAGATTTAAACACCGATCAAAGGAATATATATGATGAAGTTAGGAAGTCTGTAACATGCAACAATGGTGGATTTTATTTTGTTTATGAGCATGGAGGAATAGGAAAGACATATCTTTGGAAAGCACTGATTACTTGGATTCGGTCAGAAGGGCAAATAGTATTAGTTGTGGCATCATCAGGAATTGCTGCATTGCTACTGCCTGGTGGCAGAACGGCGCACTTAAGATTTCAAATACCGATTAAAGTAGGTGATGAATCTACATGCTCAATAAAACAAGGCACACATGCAGCAGAGCTTATGTCTAAAGTGAGCCTTATCATTTGGGATGAAGCACCTATGGCTCATAGAAATTGTTTTGAGGCTGTCGATCGTTCACTTCGAGATTTGTTACGTTTTACTGATCCAACAAGCCTTGACAAACCTTTTGGGGGAAAAACTGTTGTTTTAGGAGGAGATTTTCAGCAAATACTTCCGATAATACCTAAAGGACGTAGAAAAGATATAGTGGAATCTTCAATTAATCAATCGTTTTTGTGGGATTACTGTACGGTATTCAAATTGACACAAAATATGCGCATTCAACAAAATCTTGGTGACAAACCAACAAGAGACTTTGCTGAGTGGATCTTAAAAGTGGGAGATGACACAATTGCCAATGCTGATGGGAATTCAATCATAGAAATACCTAAAGATCTATTAGTACCTGGTGAATTGGACCTAAAAAAGGATATCGTTGAGGCGACCTACCCCAATTTGCTAGAAAGCTATATGGATGGAAGCTATCTACAAGAAAGGGTGATCCTTGCTCCAACAAATGATATTGTGAAAGAACTTAATGATTATATCATTGACCTTATTGACTCTCCGGAAGCAACTTATTTAAGTGCAGATTCAATCTGTAAAGCCTCTAGCAATATTTAACATCAAGAAGCGCTCTACCCTGTTGAGTTCTTGAATTCACTCAAATTTGCAAGAATACCCAATCATGAGCTAAAACTAAAAATCGGGCTGCCAATTATGTTGCTTCGAAATCTAAATCAAAGTGCTGGACTTTGTAATGGGACCAGACTTACAATCACACAATTGTCAAGATGGGTGATAGAAGCTCAAATAATAACAGGCACACATGTTGGATGCAACGTATTCATTCCAAGAATAATTCTGTCACCATCTGATTCTAAGTGGCCTTTCATCTTAAAAAGGAGGCAATTTCCTATTTCAGTTTGTTTTGCAATGACTATAAACAAAAGCCAAGGACAATCATTAGATAATGTTGGACTTTATCTATAGTATTCAGTCATGGACAATTGTATGTGACGATCTAAAGGGTTACCAGTAGAAGTGGTCTTTAGATTTTGATAATTGATGATGATGGTGAACGTTCATCTTCAACTAAAAATATAGTTTACAAAGAAATATTTACTAATTTGGTATAAGGTAAATGCTAGAAGTTATGTATGCTAACAATAATTTACAATGTATTATAAAAACGGTTATATTTATAATTAACTAATATTTACACATCTATGCATTTAAAAAATCAAATCAAAATAAATAATGACAATTAACTATTTTTTATTGCAGGTGATATTATTGTTCAAGAAAATGTCTTACAATACCTTGAACCAAATCTCAACAAATAAAGACACACGGATCATTAAGGTTCGGATTGCAAGAATGTGAAATGCAATTAATACAAACACAAATCAACTCATCAGCATCGACATGATTCTGGTTGATGAAGAGGTATGCAACTCAAAAAAAAAAAAAAAAAAAAAAAAAAAAAAAAAAAAAAAAAAAAGAAGTTTTTATGCAACATGGAAAAAATATATATATATACTGTCACGACCCAAATCCGGAATATGATTCGGAATCGGACCGGCATGCTAATACCAAGCCTGTACCTGATATTAACACGAACCAACTAAAAGGAGTATAAAATTTTTTTTTTCTTCTTTTCTCTCTTCTCTCATCCTGATTCTTTAACTTCTTCTTGGGTTGGGAACTCCTATAATATAATAACGTACTCCTTTGCAAAATAACTGAATATACTAGTCCACCTAAAGGAAGTGATAGTAGTCAGAGCATTTATAACTGTTTATACAAAATTCATTAGTATGTGTGGACATAATAACTCTAATACAGCGAAAGACTATTTAAACATATACATCACTTCTGCTTTATATACACCAAAAACTCAAAACGTCTAAAACTAGTTCTAGATACAACAAAATTGCTCCTCCTTGCTCAAACTCTTGGCTGCACTATAGGATGTTCCTGCAATCTGAGCAACCCACTTTGCTCAGTAAAGGAGGCGTGACATGAAGATTTAACAGTATGCATGAATACATGATAAACAGAATAATCTTTGTGGATATGACTTGCGTATAAACAATTCATGCTAAAATGATTTCATGAGTTTCTTGAACATATATGTTTCATACTGATGAACATAATATCTAATAACTTGTAAGGCATAATATAACTATTGAAATCTGAACATATAACATAATTCCTTTATATGTAAACAAAACATGCTCCCTTAAACTGTTCTGAAGAGAAAACTTATCTCATACCATTGCATAATATAGCAAAAACTATATGGAACATGTAACTGTACTATATCTTTAAGACTTTGCCCCTCGTGACCTTACTGGTGCCATGTCTACAGGGAAACTATCCCCTCGTGGCCTGGGTTGCCAGTCTACAAAGATCCAAAGATCCCCTTGTGGCCTAGGTTGCCATATCTTCAGGGAATACAACCCCTAGTGGCCTTACTTGTTGCCGGTCTACAGGGAATAAAACCCCTCGTGGCCTTTCTGCTACCATGTCTTTACGGCATACGATCCCCTCGTGGCCTTGGGTTGTCAGTCTACAGGGCATCACACTCAAAACTGTTTTAGGTATTCGTAAAACACATCATGCTTGTTTATTTTTCAATCTCTCTCTTGCCTTACTAAGCCAAAATTCATAGCATATTCACAGCTTACTTCTAAAATCTGTCTTAACTATACCAACTCAATACTGTTTCTAAATCAATGCATGTTTTCTTTATAAAAAAGTATCAAATTGAGTTTACTGAAAGCATTGATAAAACATATATAGATATATTCTTAAAACATGGACTATTAAATTTTCATGGCACATTCCCTTACCTATACACTGTAGCAGAACCTGAACCAGAGTCTCAAGCAAGCCTGTAGTCTCACCTAGTGTCTTCGAATTCTCCTAAACCAAGGGAAATACTAATTACTAATTTTTCCAATACTTAGCTTAAAACTGTCCTAAACCCTTTCGCAACCCCAATCAACATATTGAAGGCATCCAAGGCTAACCAACCTCATAATTATAATACCAAATACAACATACTTCAAGCAATCACACATTGTTGATAAGGCACTAATGCAGAAACCGTAGTTACATGGATCATAACTTTCTTTATAATACCAAACAATGGAATCAATGCATAATAAAATTCACTTATACAATAAACATGCAATTGGTCCTACACATAAAATATCAACTCAAATAAATCATCCAATTGCAAGAATAAATTCGTCAAAGTCTCATTCTTTCAGGAAATAAAGGTTCTGTCCCACTACAAGGCAGACCATTTGAACAGTGAATTTAACTATCCATTCACTAACCAATTTCCTTGATATTTCATTAACTTGTTCTATTATATGTATAGTACTTTACTTAAAAATTTCAACTCTATTTGAGCTTTATACAAAATTATAAAATTCAACCAAGGCAGAAGACTCAAATCTGCCAACACAGTTTTGAAGGTAACTTTAAATCAGTACCCACAATTCCTTATTTACTAAAATTGTATGGGGTTAATTCCATTATTAAAATATACATCCTAGGGTTCCAGAAACATATTCCAATCACTTAAATTCGAAATATTGGATTTATTATGCAATTTCAAACCGACAAACACAGAATCTGTCAAATTGACAGATTTGCACAGTTTTCTTGTAAAATCACAAATAATTATCAAACAACCTTGTTTTCAAGTGAAATTTAATATATGGGCAGTAGACATGTGATATAATAAGTTAAAGAAAGCCATTTCTTAATTGCTCTTCTCAGAAATTCCAGAATTTATGCAACCCACTGATCACTGCAGAAACAGCAGCAGATCGGGTTTATGCTCAAGCACTCTAACAACTTCCAACCATTAGCCAACAACTCCTTCTAAATGCAACACATACAGTACCACATCAAGTCTAATCTCATCCTAACTCATCATGTTCAGCCCACACCAGCCATTCCATCCCACATGCAAAGCTTAATCCATCTTAAAACATACATGCAAAGCTAAGATTTCACCCAATCTAACACATGCATGAAATTTCAGTTTAAACCCCCAATTAAACTCCATGGAACCCTAGAGAATTTGAGGAACTTACCTTCTAAAGGTTAGGAATATAAGCCCTAACAAGAGCTATCCTTTTCTTGATGGAGTGAAGCTTGAAGGAGAGCAACTATGGAGGTTTTTTCCTCCAAGGGATTTTCGGCCAGCAGAAGGAGAGCTTCTCTCTTTCTTTTCCTTTCTTTCTTCTTGAACAATGAAATGAAATGAGAAGAGCAATGCATGGCTGGTTCTAGAGGAAAAATTTTGGCTAGTGCATTACACATGTCACCTTGCATGTGGGTGAGATTTAGTTAGTGGAGTCCAAGTGTCAATTTATAAGAGGGTGGAGGTTTGCTAGTGGATTCCATGCGTCATCTTTGGAGAGGAGGGCTTAGCTAGTGGATTCTATGTGTCCAACTCCTATTGGTTCATTAGACCATTAACAGGCATTACCTTAACTTAACACCATTAACCTTTAATACTCTTAATTAGCTTAACCTTAATTAATCATCTAATAACTAACTTACAATTACTAATTATCCTACATGCCATTAACATATATGCATGTTTATTATTGCTAACATTAATCATATAGCATGACTATATTCCTTTTGTGACTTAGTATTAATATAATTAATTTATAATGCTAGGTGGTGTGGGGCATCGCATATACTCTGACCTTATGTATTTTTTAGGGAACAATGATGCATGCATGTGTTAGGAAACATCATGAACTACGTTACCATCATCATTTGGTAGAAGGTCAATCATATGTTATAAAGAATTTCAATGTTACCATGAATACTGGACAATTTAGACCTATTCAAAGTGACATAAAAATCCTTTTTATGATGACAACGACAATAACTTTAATCCAAGAGGAAAAAGTTTTTATACCCATCCATTCATTTCAATTTGCAAATTATGGTACTTTGACAAATCGTTGCATGAACAACACTTACCTATCTGGTAGTATTTTTAATAAATTATTGTACACAATTTTCAATCTCTCTCTCTCTCTCTCTCTCTCTCTCTCTCTCTATATATATATATATATATATATATATATATATATATTTAAAAAAACTGAATATTACTTAACATTATTGAAATTTGAAATGCACATATAGACATTGTTGGAACACTGACTGGAGTTGGACCGACTGAAAATATCAACGCAAAAGGAGCTACATGTATACTGCGCAACATCTACTTGAAACTAAGAGAGTAATGATACTATCCCTTCTAATTATGTGTAAATCATACAAAAAAAAAAAACTAAACTTTATACAATTCTCAAGGGAAAAAACTATTAGAATTACACTGTGGAATTCCACTGCAACACAAATTGATGATGAATTCTACAAGAATAATCTAGGGCCATTCGTCATCATTGTCACCTCAACAACTATCAAGACATTCGGAGGTATTTATATACAACATATAAAATAAATTATTTTATGGTTTATGTTATGTTGATTTCTTTTAAAGAAAAATTAACTATGATACTAGGTCAATATTCATTATCTTCAACAAGTGCGACTAAGGTGTATATCAATCTTGAAATACCAGAAGTTGATGAATTGTTACAAAGGTAGATACTTCATATTGATAACTTCAATTCACAAATATAAATATTTTAGTATATTTTTGTAATACATTTGATACACTAAAAAAACTTACGTCAATATGTAGACAACCAGATGTACATGTCGAGGAAATAATAACACAAAAGAAAAGTAAGGAGCTCCTAAAGCAACTTACTACATCAAACAAGAAAACAATTGCCGAGATCAAATCAATTACATGGGAATCAAATAGTGAGGTAATAAAATTCCTTTCAATTTTAGTAAATACCAAAAAATAATAATAATAATAATAAATACAAAGTTAAAAAGGATAAATTATTTAAACCTCATTTTATGTTGAAATACAGGAACTTGAATTCATATGTGCTGCAAGAATTGAAAACGTTGATGGCTCATTTGGATGGCAGTACCCTTCATGTTTTTTATGTAACAAAAAAGTATGGCCCAAAGATGGAACATTTTGGTGTCCAAAATGTGATTTAGAACGAAAATATCCTATACCAAGGTGAGTAACAATGATATTGTGAATTATGGGAAAAAAAATATGAAAACTAAAGGAAACTAAAGCGATAAAAGATATTATATGTGTAACGCCCCGAACCCAAAGCATGAGCTCGACACGTGACAACGGCCGCACACCCATAAGGCGTGCCTTACAAGTATGCCAGGCCTCACTAACAAATTATAATACTAGCACCAAATGAAATTAAAATCTCCAAAATATTCCACTAATCAAGGATGTATCAAATAATTAAATTTCATAACATCAATAATCCAAAATTTTCTTAAACAAAGGTCTCTCACAAAATCACAAAAATAGCAATCATGATACGCTTGATAATCTTGTCTAACTTTCTTCCCACACTACTCCCTTGCAACGTTTGCGCTAACTAATCCTCAGAATCTGAAATGGGGAAATAAATGGGGGGTGAGCTGGGAGGCCCAGTAAATAACCAATATCCTTATCCAGTCGGATCAAACACACATTTGTTAAAAACAGATATACATAGGTAATACAAAATTCTCAAATGATTGTTTTGATAAAGCATTTGGTTTAGTTCACAAAATAAAATATATTATTTTATTTGCAAACAGTAAATTCAACATATTCAGAAATAAATACAGATACAGATATAGTTTCAAATACAGATATAGATTCAAATACAGATTCAAATTCAGATTCAGATTCGGATACAGATATAGATATAATACATATACTAAACAGTCTTTAGTGACTACGGCCACATTATCCTTGTGACAAGGCCCAAAAACCACACATAGGTCGGTGGCAAACCCCAGAATGAAACTAGTTTCGGTACCAACGTATAATCCCCATTGGCGGGGCCCAGAACATAGTCAGACTGAGAGTTTTCAAATATCAAAACACATTTAAAATATATTTGAATTCCAAAACATAGTGATTTTCAAACCTTATTCAAATTATGTACAAAAACAAATCAGTTTAGCAAATAAGCTGTATAAAGATTCTTGTAACATATAATCACACGTTTGATCCGAATTTTTGAAGTAAACAATACTTTACAAATACAATGATTTTTCTGATATTTCGAAACAAGGTTGATTTTGGCATAATAGAATAATAAACTATAATAATAAGTTCGCAAATAAGAATATTTAATATATAAAATTGAGAAAATACTAGTTAAGGATAAAGGTCACTTACCTCTAGCAAGTAAAAGATAATGTAATCCTTCTTATCTTCTCTTTTCAAATCTCACAAATCAGATCCTAATCAATTATACAATAACCAAAATACATTAATTGATATAAACAATGTTATTTACTTAGCAACTAATTTATTCACTGGACTGCCTACTATTGGCCTAAATCCTTCTCCATGCTTTCATGTCAATAGCTATAGCCATGACAAGTTTTATTATTTTTATTTATTTTCTTTGACTGTATGTACATCAGTATTTAACCCATACTTCACGTTAAAGACTAGGACTTGTTTATCTTTTATATATTTTCTTTTTGTTTCTTTTCCTTTTTCTTCACGTCAATGGACTAGGCTACCTTTTATTTCTTTTTCTTTTACTGTTGCATGTACAGTGGCCATCAATCTCTATCACGTCAAACCTATACTCATGCCTAGTCTAGGAAATCAAACAATAAATATAGATATGGTATTCATAGTTCCTATGCAGCAATTCTACTACGTATTGCTCCTAAATTTGGCTGATTTAGACTATGATATTCATCAATAGTAATTAAATCTAAAAGAAAAGTTTTATATGCTCTTACCTTAAAGAATTCTCCAATTTATCTTTTCTTGAAATCCTTCAAATCTTGCCGTCAAAGAGTGTCTATAGGTATTGAATAAAGATTATAGGTCTATTTATACCCTAATATTGCTAGGGTTAGGGCTTATATTATTTTCTAGAAACTCCTTAAAATAATAAATTATTTACTATTTACCCCACAGTTAAAATTGATTAGATTACCCACCTAAAGCAAACTCTTTTTTTTTTTTTATCCTTTGGGACTGGGTATTACAATATGATTATTAAAATTATTGTTATTCAAGTACAGACTACAAGTTCAAGTCTCAGACGAAACAGGAACTACAACTTTCGTTCTATTTGACAATGAAGCAAAGAAAATTGTGCATAAAACTGCAAAAGAGATTGCTGAAACACATATAGAGGTAGATTAAATTTATTATAAATAAATTAAAAAAATTGAAAAAAAGAGTGTCAAATTATTTATAATTATTTCTAAAAAATATGAAGTCAATAATGATGCAGGAATCAGATGACAAAGAGATCCCACAAGAATTAAAGAAACTGGAAGGGGGGAAATTATGTCTTCGAAATACGACTTAATGAATATAATAGCCACGATGGGCTTCAAAATTACACAGCCACAAAGGTCTATGAATCAGAAGAAGAAATAAAAGGAAAGAAAAAGGTACAATGCCAAACTAATTGTGCATATATATTAAGTAAACAAAATTAATAACAATTATAAAGTCAAAAAAAAAAATTAACATAATAATAAAATGATGCAGGAAGACAACCATGTCTTACAAATTGAGTATACTAAAGATGATTACAATGCAATCCAAAAAAACAAAGGGAACAAAGGCTATACTACTCATAAAGATTCATCAGGACATATCCAGCAAAACAATGGAGGAGATACCAGCACTAAAAGGACAAAGCGTCAAAAGAACGATGCTTAAGCTCTCTACAATTAAGGGCAAGCAATAAATTCATATGTTTAGCAACAAATAATTTGTCATGAAAGACTACCACCTATTAATACAATGGGGTTTAAATTAATTAGTAATTTACATTATTAAAATAGAACATATGAAGTACCAATAAAAACATTATATATGGTACAAAACATGTCATTCCTTCCAATTTCATGCTAAATAAAAACAAAACAAAATATAAATATAAAATATTTGAATGGTTTTAATTTACGATTTAAAAAAAATAGTAGAAAAAATTAAAGAATTGCAAATTCATAGAAAAAATTAATTAGAAATAAATAAATTTAATATTAAAAAAAAAACACGTGCATCGCACGAGTTATTGTCTAGTTTTACTTAACATTCCCCCTCAAACTCAAGGTGTAATTTTTAATGAAGCATTTGAGTTTGGTAACAAAAGAATAGCTCAAATATCTTGGCCCAACTCGACTTGGCTCTTATCTCGGCTCAATGGCTTGGATTTTGGCTTGGCGACTTCAATCTCAGCTTGGCTTGGTCAAATCATAGCTTGATGGCTTGGATCGCAGCTCCAATTGCTCAGAGGGTCGGATCTTGAAATGGTCTTGGCTCGGGATCTCAGCTCAGTGGCTCGATGGTTTGGCTCGATCTCGGCTCTTGAAGATAGAATCAAAATATATCCCACAATTTCCAAATATTATATATTATATTTTATATATATAATTATATATATTTTTGAATTTTGAAATTCTAAATTTTATTTTATTTTATTTTTTTTTTTTTCTTTACTAGTCAATGCCAATTTTTTTTTTTTTTTTTTTTTTTTTTGAATATTACAAACAAAAAATAATAATAATGCAAACAAAACATAAAATAAAATGACTACAATTTTATTTTTTTTAACTTCATTGGTCGCACCCAATCTTCTACATTTTTTTTTTTGAATTTTTAAAATTTGAAAATTGAAAATTGAATTTTGATTTTTTTTTTTAAATAACGGATCGGATGGGGTTAGACGAGTCGGGTCGAAAGAACCATGGGTCAGAACTACGGGTCATTAGGGCTGACCTGGTAGCAGAGGGTGATGATGTGTGCGTGAGGTGCGTGGATCGGGCGGCTGGAAATGCTACTGGCGCGTGGGGGCGAGTGGACAGTCTAATTGTCTAAATTTTTGTGCTCATGAACAGATCGGCCTCCAATCTATCAAATGGAGGTGGTCTCCACTTGAATCAGTGGCTGGAAGAGGTAGAACTGAGATGGTGGTGCTGGCGGTGCATGAAAGAAGATCTGAAACTTTAGACGGCGCGTTGATGGTCTAAATGGACTCTAGTTCTCGTCATTTGCCCGATCTCTGGATGGTCTACTGATCTATGCGATCAGTTTTTCAAAAAAATGAGATTTGTGGTGAGGGGCTTTTTGGATGGGATTTTTTTTTTTTTTGAAATGCGGAAGCGGAAGGATCGAGTTACTTAGAGCTTTAGAGCTCTAATATCATGTGGAAATCTATAATCTAATGGAGAATAACAATAAATATAAAATGGAGAAAGAGATTGAGAGAGATGGAACCCAATGGTCTATATCTTTATTAATAAATCTCCTTCTGCAACAATGTGTGCTATCCCCAAAAATCCCTTCTCAGTAACTTAGTAGGCCTAAAGATAGCATATTTGAAGGCTATTTATGTGGGTGTCCCTGTCCCCTTGCAAATTGGTCATGGCCAAAAATCACCCTTTACAAAATCATTGACAAAATGAAGTCCTCAGTAAGTGGGTGGAAAGCAATGATACTATCACAAACAGCCAGGTCAACCATTATAAACTGAGCTCCTGAGGGGAAGAGGAGTTGGTGACTGCTGACTTTGATTTTGATTTTCTTTTGGTTTTTATTGTGGATAAATTTTCAACGCAATTGGGGCCCAAATGCAAAAAGAAAACTCCATAGTCGAGTCAAATAACCTGGCCAAAAGAAATGGTCAATAAAGTCAGCAAGTTGGCTTAATTAACAAGTTGGAGTATTAGTCCAGTACCTTATCCCTCCTCTCTTAATTTTCCATTGATGGCTAGCAAAGGAAGGAACCTGATCTTCCTCATTACCTTGTTTTACTTCTTAATCATTCGACACTCTCATTCCAACACAGATGTATTGGTACATGGCCAAAAGCTTAGAGATGGGGAGCAGCTGGTCTCAGCTGATGGTAGATTCAGGTTGGAATTTTTTAGCCCAGGCACTTCAAGAAACCGGTATGTTGGAATTTCATTTAACATACCAGATGATAAAACAGTGGTAATTGCCAATAAGAAAGTGGTGTGGGTTGCTAACCGGGACAACCCAAGTTGCTGACAATTCTGGTATTCTTATGATTGATGAATTTGGCAGGTTGACCATTTCACATAGTGGAGGCAGTGTCTTTGTGTCAAATTCTGTTCCAGCAGAAAATAATGCTACTGCTACTGCCATGCTACTTGATTCAGGCAATTTTATATTGAGGGAGCAGAATTCAGATGGATCTACAAGGCAGAATTTATGGCAAAGTTTTGATTATCCCACGGATACACTTTTGCCTGGCATGAAACTAGGAATGGGATTGAAAACTACGGATATTTGGTCACTAACATCGTGGATAAGTGAAAACAACCCAGCCAAAGGTTCTTTTACCCTTACATCTGGTTCTGGCATGGATGGTACAAGTATGTTGGTCATTTGGTGGCAAGGTAACGCCTACTGGACTAGTGGGAATTGGCAAAATGGGCATTTTGAATTTGTGCCTCGGTTGTCCAATGATGGTTATAACAACTTCAGCTTTATCTCAAATGAAAATGAAATGTACTTTACATATTCCTTGAATAAAAATCATAATTTATCACGATATATGATAGATTCCACAGGTGCGATACTTGAGATAACAGGGCTGGCACCATTTGGTGGTGGTCCTTGTTCCTATGGTTCATATCCCGGCTGCGTGAAGCAACAATTGCCAGAGTGCAGGAAGCCTGATGATCGATTCGAGCAAAGAAAAGGTTTTATGTCTGGTGAAGGATTCAAGTTTGATGGAAATTACAACTTGAGTCTCTTCGATTGTCGGGAAAAGTGCATGAATAATTGTTCTTGCATTGCTTATGCTTTCACAGAAAACAACCAAACTAGCTGTACGATTTGGAGCAAAGGAGTGAACTTCAAAGAAAACAATTATTCTTACAGCCAGGAGATTTATGTTCTTATTGTAGTTAAAGGTTAATTTATCTTATCTGTGACAATTTTATGCTTCATTTAAGTTCTGAAGTAATTATCTAGACAACTACCCTATATGTTTGTAGTTTGTCATGCTTCTCATAACACTCACACACACATATTCTGCATATAGGATAATGGTGGTAACGATTATTTGTTACTGCAGCAAAGTGGTGGGTATGGTTTGTCCCATCTCTGGCTGGGTTTGTAGCTCTACTGGTGTTGTGCTTATTATACAATTTCATTCAAAGAAAAATCAGAGAAAAAGGTAACCTCTCAGAACTCATTAAAGTAACTCCTCAACTTTATTTAGAGATCACTTTTGAGTGTTCAATATGATTAATAGAGAAGAGTGAAGCAGAGCAAGAAATCTTACTATGTGAGCTAGGAGTTAGCACAGCAAATTCTAGCAGATCTAGGAAGAGAAAGGTATTCAAAAGAGGCAAGGTCAGTGTATTACAATTTTTCAGCTATGAAAGCATATCAGCAGCCACAAACAATTTTGCAACTACATGTAAGCTTGGAGAAGGTGGGTTCGGGCCCGTTTATAAGGTATACAGCAGTGACCATTTAAAATAAAATGATATAAGAATTAATAATAAGTTGTTAAAATGAGGAGTAATTAATTTGTTGTTTTTCAGGGAAAATTAGCCGATGGTCAAGAAGTTGCAATAAAGAGGCTCTCAAAAAATTCTGGACAAGGAGAAGTGGAGTTCAAGAACGAGATGATACTAATTGCCAAGCTGCAACACACTAATCTAGTCAGACTTGTTGGGTGCTGCATTCAAAGAGAGGAGAAAATGTTGATATATGAGTACATGCACAACAAAAGCTTGGATTTGTTTCTCTTCGGTTAGCAAATTTTAGTACTTACATTCTTACAATTCCATTCTTTGTAATTTTTTATTTTGTTTAATGCTCGTACTTACATTAAAAAAATTTCATGGATAGATCTTATGAAAAAAGATTTATTAGATTGGACAAAACGCTTCAACATCATCGAGGGGATTGCTCAAGGTCTTCTTTATCTTCACAAATATTCAAGATTGAGAATAATACATAGAGATTTAAAAGCTAGTAACATCTTACTTGATGCTAAGATGAACCCAAAGATATCTGATTTTGGCATGGCTAGAATGTTTAGGCAAGATCAATCTGAAGAAAACACAAAAAGAGTGGTTGGAACATTGTAAGTAAATCATTAATCTTTCACCGACCACATGCAAAAGTAAGTCTATGTATTCTTATGTGAGTGGTGTCCTTACTAAATTTTTTGTTAAACTCTTTTATTCAGTGGATATATGTCTCCCGAGTACGCAATTAAGGGTACTTTTTCAATGAAGTCTGATGTATTTAGCTTTGGAGTATTATTACTAGAAATTGTGAGCGGCAAAAAGAATAACAGATTTTATCAACATGAAGAAGCACTAAACCTTATAGGATATGTAAGTTCCTATTTTATGTTATCCTTCCCCAGATGTATCTCTCTATGAGAATAACTCATTTCTATTCAAAATGTAACTTTGACCTTTTCTTTTTTCTTCATCTTTATTTCAGGCATGGGAATTATGGAGAGAAGGAAAATCCTTAGAGATTGCAGATCCTGCATTAGGTGATTCCTATCATACGGATGGAGTTTTGAGATGCATTCACATAGGTCTTCTATGCGTACAAGAGAGTCCAAAAGATAGGCCCCCCATGTCGGATGTTGTTTCCATGATTACTAATGAAACTTTGTCATTAGTTCCACCAAAACAACCAGCATATTTTATCAACAGGAGTTTGCCCGAAATCATGTTGGAGGATTTTTCCATAAATAAGGTATCAATTTCAAAGATGGAAGCCAGATGAAGGGCCAGAGATTCTTCTACCAACACAGCTGTAAAAGAAATAGTATAAGAAACTATATTTTATTTTTTTTCTTTTTTACAAAAAAAGTTGCATGGATTTTAGGTTTTGAGAAGTGTATTTATTGTTATATTCAACTAGTCCTTCACCCGCACGATGTGCGGGAAGATTCAATATGATTATTATTTTTTATTTAATTACACATTTAGTCCTCAACATTTACCCATTGTTGCTAAATAGTCCCTATCATTTTAAATATTTTATTTTAGTTCTTATATTTTTAAGTTTGTGTCAAAAAGTTCTTTGCCATTAAGTGTTTGATGGAAAAAGGTAATGGAAATTTTTGAAACGTGTGGATGAAACAAACAAAGAAGAATGATAATACTGCCTTCTCAAAAAGAATGATAACAAATACCTTCTAGTAACAAAACATAAGTTAGCTTGATTGGTTTGCTGCCTTCTAGAAACAAAAGATCAAAACATGTTGAGAGAAAATTAACATTTAGTCTTAATGCTAAACTAAGAAGACTAACCATTGAAAAAGTAATCAAAAGTTGAAACACCTAAACAAAAATCAAGATAGAATGAAAACAAAAGAAAAAAGATTGATATGTAAAATAAATTTGATTACCAAAGATTCAAGAGAGGATCAAAGAATTCCTCTCAAATTGCAAGCAATAAACGGACGGTGATGCTTGATAATTTTGACACACACCCTTCAAATCCGTTAGGCATCGACTAAATAAAGAAATTTGGGGAAAAAAAAAAAAATTATATATCCGAAATGGAGAGAGAGATAGGAATTAACTGTGGAATATAAGATTTTAGATTCAACTGTTTAAAGTGAAAGGGTGATTTGGGATTTGAGATTTTAGACATATTAAATATAGAGACTCTAAGTCTACAAGAAATGTTACAATATCAAAGACTTTTTTTTTTTTTTTTTTTTCATGATGTGAATAGTGTAAGACTCATAAGGTCATAATGGTAAAGAATTTGCTGGGGCATAATGGCAGCTCAATTTAGGAAGAAGAAGGAAAACAAATTTTAATGAGAACTAAAATAGACCACAACAAATGAGAACTAAAAAAAAAAAAAAAAAAAAAAAAAAAGAAAAAAAAAACAAAAAAAAAAAAAAAAAAACAAACTTAGAAGAAAATGAAAGGATTTATTTGCAGATGAAAATTCATTTTAATTATATTAAATGTGGATTTGAAGTTAACGGATTGGGTAGGAAATTAGGAAGTTTTAAAATGGAAAAAAGAAAAAGAAAAAAAGAACTGATTAAGTAGGAGAATAAGTAGGGGTGAAGTTAAAACTTAAAAAGCAATAATTATTTACAATTAATATGATTCTAAACTAAATATCACTAATTAGAGATATTAGTGGAGACAAATGACCTTCCAAATTCGGTGACTTAAATGTGGAATAAAATAGGAAGTCAAACAAAAAAAGGTAAATAAAAAAAAAAATGATGTGGAATTTTAGAGGAAGAGGCTGGAAGGCTGATGTGGCATGCTTTGGGGAAGGCAAAAAAAAAAAAAACCTTGAAGCCTCAGCTATTAGTTTATATATATGGGAAATTGCACTTTCCCCCCTTTAACTATTGGGTCTATCTCAATTCTCCCATTTATCTATAAAACCGAGTAATGTCCTCCTTTATGTATTGAAAATATGTGAATAACCCTCATTGTCTAATTTTATGTTAAATTCCAACAAAATTAACAAAATGTTTTTATTTATTTTGTCAATTTTTAGTCATAAAACTCAAAATCAATCATTATATATTAATATACTATAAATATATTCTATTATTTTGGCTTGGATTTAACATAAAATTAGACGGTGGGGGCTATTTGCATATTTTTAATACATAAGGGGGGAAATTGCTCGATTTTATAGATAAAGTGGGAAATTAAGATGACTCAATAGTTAAAGGGGGAAAAGTGCAATTTACCCTTATATATATACTAAACAATAGCCCGTGCAATGCAAAATGCTTCTACAAACTCTCCTTTTTTTCTTTTTTTTCTTTTTTTTTTAAGTGTAATTTATAAGTATTATATCTTCCCTTTCAATGGGAGGTTTAGATCGAGGTCGTATCTACTCAACTTTCATTTTGAAAAAATAGAAAAATATAATATATTTAAATATTAAATAATAATTTGTGTGCTCAAAAGGTGGAATTTATTCCATAAAAGAAAAGTGTAATTTATAAACAGTATATCTTCCCTTTCAATGGGAGTTTAGATCGGTGGGTTGTATCAACTCAAAAGAAAAACACTTGGATGGTAAAAAAAATTAATACAATTTATCATATTATTATCTCACAGTAGATGTTATCCTTTGTATAAACCAATATAGCTTGAAACAAATGCTCCTCACATTTCTAACACCTGCCAGCAATTCTTACGATTTGTAATAACTATATAACTATCACCCAAATTTTCTGATTACCCTTCTTGATAACTTGAATTGGTTGAAACTACACAGCGATCACATTAGTTAGAATGTGCCACAAATGCAGCCCTTGAAAGATGTATTGGTTTAGAAGAATATTAATAGGACACTTACAATTTAAGACATTTGTGTTTCAAATTAGAATTTGTTAGTAAGAACAAGATTCAGAAACTTAATTTGGGAACTTTGGAAGCCATGAAACTACTTCATTGAATCAAATTAAAGTAAGCTAAGAACAAGCAATATCAATAGAAATTTACCAAGAAATCACCAACTAAATATAATGTAATTTTAGCTAGTGATAAATTCTTGCTAATCGTCAAAATGTCATTTGCAGGAGGAAGAATATCAAGACACATAAAATTGTTCATAAGAATTGAAAATGTGATTCCACTCAAAGGTTTTCTACAATTGCTATAATTATAACTACCACTATTTTGTTTGCAATGTTTTCCTTTTCTTTTCTATCTTTTCCTTCTTTGACTTTCCTTTATTTCTATTTTCCTCCTTTTATGTGCAATTTCTAACTTAATTAATAATCAAAGACACAAAATTTGTGACCTTGGAATATCATTAGACAAAAATAGTACCCAAAAAAAAAAATAAATAAATAAATAACATAAAAAAAAATATCAAAATTATAACCACCTACATAACCATCAAAGTAGTTCAAAATATAACCATATACTAAACAATTCAAAATAATTTGAGTTTAATTTTCCAAATGTTTCAAACAAAAATTCAACAAATTAAATCATCTGCTTCAACTTGGTACAAAATATCAACCAAACTACAACATGTCTTCAATCTTGGGAGAAATAATCTATATCTTGTTCCTGCAAAATCACCTTTTTGTAGAATTTTGGTAAAAGGCATCATGTCAGGTTTCACAAAGACACTTTCTCACACTTGGCCATTAAAACTAAACAAAATTCTTCTCTTCAGTGCTTTACTCAACAGTTTCCTTTCTAAGAGCTTGTAACTTCTCCCAATTTCATACTCTTTTCAATGTTTTCTTTCCGCTTCAAAACTTTAAGTCAATGTTTTAAAGATTTTAATGATAAAGAATGTCAAAGTAAAGACCCAAACGAAACTGAGACCCATATGATGAAAACTCACTTCCTCCTTGAAACAACATCAGGCTTTATTCCCTTAGGCTCTGTTTGTTTTGCTGTAAAATGTTTTACAGAAAACATTTTCAGCATTTGCGAATGTTTGTTTGCTTGTAAAATATGGTCAAACTAAAAATATTTTCAGTTGACCGGAAAACATAGTGTAAAATTTTGGAAAATGGTTTACGCCTAAAATTTTCGTAAACCATTTTCCAAAACTAAGAGCTTGCACGCAGAGACTCCCTTCCCCTCAAAACTCTCTCTCATTGAAACTCCCCACTCAAAACCCTCTCGCACAGAAACCCCCCCACCCTTCTCGTCTCTCTCCCGCAACCCCCCCCCCCTCAAAACTCTCTCGCACAAACCCCCCCTCGTCTCGTCTCTCTCACACCCGATCTGGACACCAATCTAGATGCACCCATCGCCAATCTGGATACCACACCCATCACGATCTCGACACCACACTCCTCACCATTGAGGAGCTCTGTTGTGACGATCCTCGCAGTGGACTCGCGATTGTGATGGTTTGTGGGTTGTGTGGGTTTTGATCTGTATATTTTGGCTGTTCTTTGTTTTGATTGAGTGGGTTTTGTTGTGATTTTGGGTTGTGATGATTTGTGGGTTTATGGTTTTTTTATGGGTTTGTGGTGGCTGGTGGTCGATTTGGTGGTTTTTTTTGTTGAATTTGTGATGGGATTTTGCTGGTTTGTGGTAGCTGGTGGTGGTCAGTGGTTGGTTTTTGTTGGGTTGGTGATGGTTGGTGGATGAGATGGTTGAGCTTTGTTGGGTTTGTGGTGGCCGGAGAATATTGTTGGATTTGTGGTGATTTTGTTTTTGTTTTTTTTACGTTGCCAAACACTGTAAAATATTCGGAAAAAAAATCATTTTCCGTGAAATCATTTGCATTTGAAAATATGTAAAATATTTTACAATGAAACAAACAGAGCCTTAGAATATGATTTAATAAAGAGGAAAGTACACTTTACCCACTCGTGGTTTGGCCCATTTACAACTTGCCTACTTGCAGTTTAGAAATTAACATTTTACCCACCTGTGGTCCTACCCTGTTTGCTTCTATTACTCAGACGTTAAAAAATATTACAGAAACATAGCAAATTTTTCCTTGCATTTTTTGGCGGACAGAGTTTGACTACAAACTAGATTGTAGCCAGCTTACTATAACCCACTACGTATCAACTAATAAAATCATTCACGTGTACTTTAGTCACATGACCTATTTAATGAGTCATGTGACTTCTTTAAATAATACATGTGAATGGTCTTATAAGCTACCACATAATGGGTTGTAGCAAATGGGCTACAAACTGGTTTGTAGCCAAACCTTGTCCTTTTTTGGCACTCCCTTTGTATCCTAGTTCTGCTAGCTTTCTACCATGACCCAAAAGAGTTTTTACATAAACGCATTCAATCAAATCAAAATTATACAAATTCATTTCTCTTGCATCATATGAAAATTAAGAAAACAAAACCCCAACCCACACTGATTTGGCCGTTCTGAAAAGGCAAAAAATAAAAACAAAGATAAGAGAGAGAAAGAAGGATGGTTATAGCTAGCTCATGAATCATGAGGAAAAGAGATAAGAAACCATATGCGTATTGTGAGCAGAATGACCTAGAGTGTGTCAATGAGAGACAAGTGAACGGAAAAGAGAGATCTTAAGGAGAAAAACCAATAACTAGCTCTCACTACCATTAATAAAGCTTTCAATGTTAGCTTTGGAGGACAATGCGTACTGGGGTTTAGATCCTTCTCTTTGTTGCATCTTTAATTTCCCAATGGAATTCCAATTTCTAATATATTAATTCTAGCACTAGGAGCTGCGACAAATGAAATAATCAACTGGATCTTCTATATATAAAAAAGAAGTTTTCAATTTCAGTTTCTTGACGAGGCAACCATTTTCGATCGCCAATGGCTCCTGCTCAATCAGCCTAATTTTGTTTTTGTAATTTTTTTTTTTGACGTTTAGGTAACAAAAGCAAACAAGAGAGAACCACAGGTGGGAAAAATGTCAGTTTCTAAACCACTGGTAGACAATTTGTAAATGAGCCAAACCACAGGTGGGTAAAGTGTACTTTCCCCTTTAATAAATCATATGATTTAATACACATGGATGGTCTTCAAAACCACCTAACCCATTTTAGAGAAAAACTTTGTACCTTAGAAAATGATGTTCACTTCGTTTCATCTATATCTATCTATGGTAATCAGCTATAGTCCACTTTTAGTTCAAGGAAGTTTCTTTAAGAAACGACGTCTATGTGAGACTATAAAAGTTTCTTTCTCTAGCTATGCTATGCATCCTCATTCAAGCCATGCTTGTAGTAACCATCACCTAGCCTCATTATTGTATAAGTAAATTATGTAATACGGCACATTTGCAACTTCTCATATATTTATTGCCCAAGGAACCATCACAATCTGTGTTTAACTTAATTATCCTTTGTCATCAACAAGTCATGGATTAGATAATTAAAATTATGCAAATCTCTAGAATATTTTAATCTTCTGCAATCAATAGATGCAAGCTTTAATTTGCTAACGTATAGCACTTATAAGTTATATCATCTGGCTTTAATAATTTTCTTAAATAACCTGAATTTAAGAAAAAATTAATTTGAATTTGAATTTAATTCAAATAGCAATAGAGTCAAAAATAAAAGGAGATGCCACAAATTTCAATTTCTTAAATAGCAACCAAGTCCAAATCAATTCTGTAACATTATATGGTTTCTAGTGCTAGATTTCCCACCATTTTAGCCAAGTGTACATGACACTTCGTAATAAATTTAATACCACAATTACTTTTGAATATCTAACCTGGACATATTTGAGGTGTGTCCAAAGAAAAACTTAGAAAAAAAAAAAAATCCAAACTGGAAATCAAATTCCAGGGTACATACACTTTCTATTACTAGTTAGCTTCGAAGTGTGAATTCAATACCAGAACTAGTTTCGCACTAAACAAATTAGAAAGCAATAATCAAAGCTAGATATCAAGAATTGAAACAAAATTCTAGGTTTTCTTCAAGAGAATCGAATAGGAAAGAAAGATAGAAGGAAAAAAGTAAAAGATAGAGAGAGAAACCTTGGTGATGAAATCGGACTTAGACTTGCAAATGCAACAACAGTGATCCTTGCAGGCCATTTCAAAATTTGACTGATTCAATACTTCTTCTACATCACCTATGCCACCACTTCTTCTTGAACAGAATCAGTTCTACGTTACCTATAATTGGACTGAACTATCACCATTTCAACGGATGGCAGATGCTCTACTTTCAAAATTCAAATTTAAATTTGTTTTAAGATATTAATACTTCCTACATTCATCACCAAAAAAAAGAAGAAGAAAAAACCCACTTATAATGGATATAGACTTGTTTCTTAAAACAAAAACTGACCATCACATGGGAAAACTGGACATGCTAAATTGTAACTGAAGCCAGAAACAAATTCATGTTTCTTGTGCCGTGTAAAATACATCTTCGCTCTGCAATAACGATCAAATTACACTTTAAAAATAACAATAATAATGATCAGTAATGTTAGAATTATGAATAATTATCTCTATATTGAAGTATATAATACAATGCAGTAGAGTGGTTTTATATAGGAGGCATATAGTGATGTACAAGGAAAAAGAGTGATGCAAAAGTAAATACATACATGAGCTAGAGCCCAAAACCCAATGGACTAATTATAACATTAACAGCCCCCCTCAAACTCAAGGTGGAGGATGAGAAACCAACTGGAGTTTGGAAACCATATCACGAAAACGTCTAGTGGGGTGTGACTTGGTAAAGATGTCTGCAAGTTGATCGTGAGAGGAAACATAGATCAACTAGAGGGAACCCTGAAGAAGATGATGCCGGACAAGATGACAATCGATCTCGATGTGTTTGGTCTGCTCATGGAAGACATCATTGTGAGCAATCTGAATAGCACTCCTATTTTCACAATAGATAGGAGTAGCAGAAGAAGTGGCCACACCTAAATTCTGTAGTAACCATCGCAACCAGAGGAGTTCAGATGTGGTATCCGCAAGGGCATGATATTCAGCATCGATACTAGAGCAAGCCACAATCGACTATTTCTTGCTTCGCCAAGAGATCAAAGAAGAGCCAAGGAGAAAGCAATAACCAGTAGTGGATCGGTGATCAGTGGGATCCCCTGCCCAATCAGCATTAGAGTAGGCTCTCAAAATAAGCGGAGACTGAGCAGAGAAGTGGAGATGGTGGAAAAGAGTGCCTTTAAGGTATCGAAGGATGCGCAAGACAGTAGCATAGTGAGTCAATCGTGGAGCAAACATAAATTGGCTCACCTGATGAACAACATATGAGATGTCTGGTCGAGTGACTGTGAGATAGACTAGGCTACCAACCAATTGCCTATAAAGAGTAAGATCAGGCAATGATTCTCCAGAAGAAGGAGTCAAATGCGCATTAAGTTCTATTGGTGTATCAACAATCTTGTGACCGGTAAGGCCAGCTCGAGACAGAAGATCAGATGTGTACTTGGCTTGAGTGAGATAGAAACCATCATTAGAAGAGGCAATCTCAAGACCCGGAAAGTAACTAAGGTGACCAAGGTCTTTCATTTCAAAATTCTGACTAAGAAAATCCTTAAGTTCTTGAATCCCACTGAGGTCATCACCAGTAATGATCATATCATCAACATAAAGAAGAAGAAAAATGGTGCCTCTGGCAGTGCGACAGAGGAAGAGGGTAAAATCATAAGAACTGATGGAAAACCCAATCGAGAAACTGTAGAGCTGAACTTAGCAAACCAAGCTCGAGGTGCTTGTTTCAGATCATAAAGGGTATGACGAAGTTGGCACACCATGTCAGGTGGATGAGAAAGACCAGGTGGATGTTGCATATAGATTTCTTCACTCAAGTCCCCATTGAGGAAGGCATTTTTGGCATCCATCTGAAATAGCTTCCACTGACAAGAGGCTGCAACAGCCAATAAGGTGCGGACAGATGAAAGGCGAGCAACTAGAGCAAAAGTTTCCTCATAATCAATGTCATACTCATGTGTGAAACCTTTTGCAACATGACGAGCTTTGTATCGCTTAATGGATCCATTAGACCAAGTTTTGATTTTGAACACCCACTTACAACCAACCATAGATTTGTCATGAGGCAAATTAACCAAATCCCAAGTACGGTTTCTGGATAATGCATCAAGTTCCTCAGTCATTGCAGTTTGCCATAAAGGGTTAAAGAAGGCCTCACGATAGGAGTGAGGCTCATGCAGTGTAGCAAGAGCAGTGTAACAATGGAAATCATGCAAATGAGAGGGAAGAGATGTTACCCGAGAGGAACAGCGAAGTGTGGTTGCAGGTGCAGGATCCTTGGAAGGTGTAGGAGCCAGGGACTCAGAAGAAGAATGAGGCGTCTCGTCAGAGGATGATCTAGAAGAGTGGTCAGACGACTCAGTTTGCGAAATGGAGGTAGACACTTTTGGAGAAGGAGTAAACACCTCTGGAGAAGGAGTAGACACATTCGGAAAAAGATCAGAGAGAGAAAGGAGAGGGAGAATGAGGGACGAAATTGAGATACCTCAGTGAATAGACGATGCTCCCAAAAGACAACATGGCGGGAGATGCGAAGGCGATGAGCAATAGGATTATAACATCGATATCCCTTTTGAGTTTTGCCATAACCAAGGAAGCAACAAAGGCAAGAACGAGGCTCTGGTTTTGTTATGTTCATAAGGCTGAAGAAGGATGAAACAGGCAGAGCCAAAGGATCAGAGATGTTGATAGTGAGGTGGAGATCCAAAAAGGCGCTTATAAGGAGTCTGATTAGAAATGGTTGGGCTTGGAATACGATTGATGGAATGGGTAGCAGTGAGAACAACTTCTCCCCAAAAGGGTACAGGAACTTTGGAAGACAGGAGAAGAGCACGAACAGTGTCAAAGATGTGTCGAAGTTTTCGTTCGGCTCTTTCGTTTTGCTGAGAGGTGCCTGGGCATGAAAATTGATGAACAGTTGATGTCGGGTCAATTTTGATAAGGGATGGATAGTATAGTAGTGAAGAGGGTTGTCGAACCACAGGGAGATTGGAATTCAAGAGACACTTTTAAAAGGGTAAAAATAAAGAAAATAATATTTTGAGGTTTGTAGAAAACTAATAATTAAAATTAAGAAAAATGTGATGGGTAAAAATTCTTAGACTTTAGGTTCATCCACTTTATAAGAATACTATTAATTCAATTTTACCATGTCATAACTCAATTGATAGTTTCTCATCCCAAACCATCAATCGGAAGATTTGTAATAAAAACTTTATAAATAATTCTAATATAAATTTTTCTAAAGATTGTCCATTGATTAAAGCATGAAATCAATAACTACACTAGAAAAATCATAAGACGACAATATACTCTCAAGCAATAACGCAGCAAACAATAATATCTAATGCAATTAAGGTTTTGTATTTGATAAATCTAAGGTTCTTACATAACTATAAGAAAAGTTTGACTGAACTTATGAAACGATTCAAACCTTAAAAGTTTCAAATAAAAAAATAATATAATAGGTATGAACAATCAATAGAAGAAATTATAAACATTGAAACACATTCATGGCATTAAAAGAATAAATAGTATCTTACAAAGGGGAATCCCCCTTAGTCTAAGTTAAGGTTTTAGCCTTCCATGAAAAATACTAAACAAAAATCTAAAGAAAACATTGGGGGAGAGAGGCAAAGAGAGACTAAGAGAGAGGAGAGAAAGAAAGCTCTTAAATTTGACCTAATGAACCTTTAAATAGGTCTAAAAATCCTAATAAAACTATAATTTTCGTAAGTTTAAAATCTCAGATTTTTTAGGCTTTACTTGACCATCACGTTTGACCCATTATAAGTCAGAATTAGGCAATTCTCATCAGAGACAAAATTGTATCCCTTTGAATCATCTTTCCATCCCAACTTGAATCGCATCAATTCGATATTTGAGTTGAAAGTTATGGCCCAAATACGAAGGCGTATGCGAGTTGGACTCCTAGTACAAATTGGACTGCGATTTTTCTTTGATTCCTTATTCTATTTGGACTCCAATTGAATTGGGCTGACCTTCTTTTTCTTCATTAAGACCTACAAATATAACAAACTAAGTTAACACTCTATGGGATCAATATAACTCACATAAATGGTAAATTTCATGCGATGCAATGAAATTAAAAAATTGTAAAACTTATGTGTAATTCAAAGTATCATGCATAATAATCCTATTAAATTCTCTCTAAAACATAGGTAAACAAGTCATATTTCATGACTTATCACACCTTCCAACCTGAACTTTGCTAGTCCCTAGCAAACTAAAAACAAAAATAACAAAATATAAATCAAAAAAAAATTAACTAAGCCACTTTCGCTGGCACTCTCGATTGCATTTAGCGTATGCAACAAGCCTTTAAACCCCTAGGTGTCCCTAGTGGACGAGTTGTAGTCTCATGAGGGTTTACCAGAAGTGATACCCACAAACGCTATGAATTGCTCAATCTTGGTTTCAAAACAAACACATATTAAATCATGTTATCAAATGAGAATATAGCATCACACAAACAATGGTTTTGATTCATTAGCAAGCTTAAATAGATCAACTCCACTTTCAAATCTTTAGAAATCTTAACTAAGTCCAAATCACTTAAATTCAAGTAGTAGAACATTACACAAGTTCCTTGATGTGTGAAGTGAAATAACCTATAATCATGGGGTTTTAATATCTTTCCAACATAATAATATAGAACAATGGAATTCCCATTAGATGAATCAACCAGGGCTTTTTTTTTTTTTTTTTTTTTTTTTTTTTTTTTTTTTTTTGTGAGGACTGTGCAATGTTTAACTTCATTAAGCTTTCTAATTGACCCATGTATCGAGTGTTAGACTAGTGACTCCCGAACCAGTTGGCTCAAGGGGCACTAGGTGTAGAGACACCTCTAAGAGTTTACTAACTCGAGTCAAAAAGGCTACGAAGCTAAACTAGTCACTCATATCTCAACCATTTGAATTGTTTACCTTTTTTATCAAAGGCTCGCATGGTTTTTTTTTTTTTTGCCAAGGTTAATTACCTAACAAGTCAACCAATTTAATTGCGTAACAATTGGATGCATACTTCATACCTCACAAATTACATTTGCTTCACGCTAGAAACTTGTCCTTTATTAGTGATGATAAATAAGGATTTGTATACTAGCATAGATATTGAACAAACTTTTCACTCCAATTCATCGCAAAGAAAAAAGAAAAGAAAAAAAAAAAAAGCAAAAGCTAATGATAAGTTTAGGGAAAAACTGTCAAAGAATAGAAATAGAGGGAGACAGAGGATTATCTTGCTTTACATAAGGAAAATTTAACTCATATTCATTCCAACGAAATATTTTTCAAAAAGTTTTTCTTTTGGGAAAGAAATAGTCGTTTAATAGATATTTTTTAATGAATGAAATATTTTTAGTACGTTACAAACAAATCAATGACTTAACAAATTTAGTAGATTAGATTAGATTAGATTAACTCCTACTTATTTAGGTATAAAAATAAGTGGAGCACTTTAAGGAGACATTTAAGGGCATATTTAGTTAAGTATTTATTAATAAGTTTCATTTATTAATTAACACATGATAAATAAGTAGTATGAAAGCTGATATGGACAAATTAATTGTTGCCATGTGGTGTATTATGTCCATGTCATTCAAAGTCAATAAAATATTCTGACACATGTCAAGTCATGGAAATTTCAAACTTGACAAATGGTAAACATTCGGCAAAATCCTTTGCTTTAATACATTTTTATTTTATAGAATATAGATATAGATTATAGATTATAGATATAGATTAGCTGCTTGAAGCTTTGTACTTGGATATTTGTACATATAATAAAGGTTCCTGTTAAAAATTGGGAACACCAGTCACCAAACCCTTCATGTTGTACTTCCCATGACAAAAATATGAAGGTCACAAGTTGAAAGGAAATAGTTGTTTGTGTTTCTTTTTTCATTAGGCTTACATAGTTACATTATATATTTACCCTTTTACCCATCTGGTTTTAGATTAACCTCCAGTTATAAAATGAGGTGTTTACACAAGCCTATCTTGCAATCTACTAATTAAGAAATTAAAGTCTTAGCTACACCCTCCATGGTTCAAAGGGAAGCCCATATAAAACCCTAGATTTTGAGTGGAGGGAATATTAAGAATAGAACTCAGGGTTCTTTGTGTGTGATAGGGGACATGACATTTCTAGAAAAAAAAACCTTTGATTTATCTTGATTGATTTTTTTGCCTCGCCAACAAGAAGAAATGGGAAACAAATTCCTCAATGGCCTCACATTTCTTCCTATCCGCCTTAGCAAAGAGGAAGAGGATGTCTATGAAAAAAGATAGGAAAATGTAGGCCCAAGCTTAAAGGCTTCAATAGGTTTCCATCACTTTTGCTCACGTTTCTTAAGAATTGAAACTCTCAAATATTCCTTACAGAAAATGAAAAGGTATGTTGAAAAGGGATCTCCTTGCCTAATTCCTCTCGAAGGTTCAAACTTCAAAGTACTTTAATCTACCCCAATTAACAAGGACAAAAATTGTAAAAGATGATACACAACTCATAATTAGTCTTATGATATCTTTAGGGAACTTGGAGTAATTCAGGACTTCTCTAATGAAGCTCCACTAAAGACAATCATTGGCTTTTGTCAAGTCAATATTAATTGCCATCAACCCAATCCAAGTTTTAGATAATGGCCTAGTGATAAGTTGATGTTTAACTCTCTATCTCTAGTGGAATTGCCATTGTGAGCATGGCAAGGTGTGACTCATAATGTCACCACATTTGCCATATGAATGACTCTTTTGTAAGTTGCCCTGTGTGGATTTGTCCTACACACAGACCCAAGTGTAACCCCACTAACTCTAAGGTTAGGGTGGATAAATGAGTCAATACTTGGTTATAGGTCTAAGAACCATTTTGAATTTGGAGTTACTGTACAGGCTTGGGAAGGTGTTAGGCACCTGAATCCACCTAATCCAATGGATCAACCTCCACTTATATCTCTAGATCAGTTCAATCAAGGGTCCCATTAAGTTGGTTCCCATCTAATTCATACAATAAAAAAGAAATTTCATAACAAAATTAAATGACACGAAAGGATCACAAAGACATACATTTGGTTGGGCTGTCTAAATCTAGGATTGATGTTGTTTTGGTTATGAGGGTGTATATGCATGGATTGGGGTTGCTTACACACGTGTCAAACATCTGTATGTATAGACACCACAATTTGTACTGGTTGATACTCATGGTCCCCGATCTGAGTGATGATAATTAAGATCTCTTATAAACGAATGTGTGTTGAAAACAACCCTGAAAGTACTAGAAAACAAGTTTGAGAAGCTAAAGGGGCACACATCTGTAGTGAAGAGGCATACGCCAGTGCCGCCAAGCAAAAACCCTAATTCATGGAGGCTGGCCGTTTCCAGCGGGATTAGGTCATTTTTTCCCTTCTTCAAGCAAACCCTAGCCCCTTTACCACTATAAAAGGAGCCTCATACCTTATAAGCAAAGGATCTCGAAGAGTCTCCATAGAAACACTGAAAATACCAAGAAGCACTGGTATAGTAGAGTAGAGAGAAGTTGGAAGAAGTAGTCCTAGAGTAGCGAAGCTCTACTGAAATAGAAACATAGAGTAGAAAAGAGAAGAAATAGATTTAGGGGAGCAAAGCCCTGCTTAGAAGAAGATAGTGAGGAAGAGTTCTTAAGCAAGTAGCTATTCTCTAGTTGAAGAACTAGAAGGATAACCCTTTTCTCACAAAACTCCAATCATAAACCTAGGCGTTGAAAGCCTTTCTTATTGAAGATCAACACCCAAACCCCATCAAAGAGATCAAGTCTAAGAGACCGGTGAATTGCTAGCTTGCAACAAGCTCTTTAGAGGCTAGGTATGGATCTTCTCAATAGGCCATACCAACCTCCATGAATGTCTGTTTATGATATTGCTTTCTAGGTTTAGTTAGAATAACTAAATCTTCATTTAAAATGCGTGTTTAATCATGCTCCAATGAGCTATGCCATGTTTTGTTTGATTATTAGTTAACATGTGTTCTAGGTTAGAAATATAACTTATGTTGTTGTGGGGATGAACCCTATAACTTGGTGAAAGCTGGATGTGAGGTGAGATTCCTTCTTTGACGTAAATATTGATGTTATGCCATGCTTTGTTTGTCTCTTGATTGTGCTAGAATTAGGTTTACATGCTTTTGAATGTTTAGAGATTCGTTAATAAACTCTTTCAAGAATATCAAGTAAGATAGAGGAAGGCCAACTATTAGGTTGGACGTTCTTGGGTGCCTAACAGCTTCCCAAGACGTACCTTAGCTCCGAACCTAACTCAAGACTAGTCCTTTTGTGCATGAAGTCATATTTATGGTTCTTAGACCAATAAACCAAGTGGCGACTCCTTGTTCCTCTGTTCCTAACCTTAAAAAGGTTTGAGAATACGAACAACCCCTTAAAGAAGAAGAGGCGACCAACGCGGCATCTCAAAATATGCACCCATGGGCCATTCATACTTATCCTTCAAAATCCTAGTTCTACTTCTACCATTATTACTTTATCACAATTAACAAAATTATTGTGCAAACAACCCTAGCTCTAAATCATATAAAAGAACAAGTACTTGCAATTACAAGACAATACAAAATTACAATGAAGAAAAATTACCTTGCTTGGTGGGTTCTTGGACTAGATATTGACCGGCCCCTCAGGGCTTGGAGTAAACCCTCTAGGCTAATATCCAAACCAACCAAGAAACCCAATGGTTAGTGAAAGCTAATTAGAGTAGAGCAAAAAAAAACCTTTTGAGAGAGCTTTTTATATTTAGGATAATTTCTCCACATAAATTTAGAGAGAATGAGAGAAGAATATAAAAAAACGTCTAGTCTCATAAGGGATGCTTTGCCTCATGGACCTAAATCCCCAAAATATCCTTGAAAACCATGTGCTCCTACAATTTTGGAGGGCTTTTTGTAGTTCTAAAAAGTGGTTTTAGAGTTTCTGGTCGTTGGGTGCGTATGTGTGCACCGACCATGCGTACACACCAACAACCGTGCATATGCATGCTTTTTAGCACATGCACACACGATTCTTTTGGAACCTCAGCTTTCTAGCCTTTTGAGTGCCCGTTTGGAAACCCATTATGGATTTCCAAAAAGCATAGTTAGCACCAAAATGTGATTATTATGTGTTTGGTAAGCTCAAAGGAGCTAGAAGTTTCCACAATTTTGCCCTTCTAAAAGCACTTTTTTGACAACGGACTATCCATTGGAAAAAACCACGTTTTAGCTAAAAACTCAGTTTGGTAATGGGTTACCAAATTAACCCTGAGTCGCTGTTGCTTGGGTGTTGACTCCCCATTTTGCAACCATTATTTTTACCTTTTTACACTTTAGTGAATAAAGGGTAAAAATGGTAATTTCACAAATCTGAAAATTCAAAATTGGTCCACAGATCAAAATCATATTTTAATTGGTCAATATTAAATTAAGGATGAGAGGACATTTTTCAAATTGAAAATTGGATAAAAAACCAAGATTTTATAAAGAAAACAATTTTAATTGGTTGAAAATAATATTTACCATAAGCTTGCATGCATAGGATTATTTTTAAGTTAATTTGATTGGTCTTCCAAAGGATTAAATTAAAATTAATTTATAATTAATTCTTATTGGTTGAAACACACCAATATGGTAAGTATTAATGCATGAGATAAATTCCAAGAGTATGATGCAAGATTAATTGATTTTAAATAACGGATAATTATTTTAATCAATACGTATCCAATTATTTATTATTTAATTAATTAAATTTATGGAATCCCAATTACAACTGATTATAAGAGTTCTACATCAATTAGAAGTGGAAAATAATAAAAAGAATCGGATTTACCCAAGCCAAATTCGGATTTGAATTCCAGCCTGTGCACTGCTCATTATTTTAACCATAAATTTTGACTCAGTTATCTAATTAAGTTGATTCAAATTGAGCTGGAAATATAACTGAATGGGATACAAATATGTATTTCACGACAATGTCCAAATTATAACTTTTAGAGGGTTTAATCGTGCCCGAAATCCGAGCCTAAAAATCAGTTGCACAATTTCAAGATTTTCACGAGAGAATTTCAGTTTTTGACTTCCAATACAACTCCTAGTAGTCCAGAACTCGGAAAAGGGGTTTCTTAGCCTACTCTTTAAATAAATAAATAAAACCTCCCATTTCAACAGAGAGGTTGGAAAAATTAGTCAGAGCAATCTTAAGCAAAATTCAAGAGTATTTTTGCAATGGGTTAGACTTTGGTGTAAGAACACAAGTGTGCTCTTATAATAAAGTCCAGAGATTACAAAAGCCATTTCTATAATCTCTATTTCCAATCTTTTAATTCCATTTTTTATTTTTTTACCAAATTTAATAGTTTTTCTCAAGAATAAATTTTCAGGTTGGATCTACTCAACTCGGATCAGGAAACTTCCTTCCACAAACATATGCAGGTACTTCTTTTCTTATTTTTAACCTTTTGGTGTTTCCATGAATGTATGACTATTAGATTATTTTTTATTTTATTTTAGGACTATATTATTCTTGTTTGTTCTCACTTGTTTTTTATTTGATAAATTGTAATATGACTTCGGAGCATGTTGGGATGAAATCATAGCTTTAAAAAAGTTAAAAACAATGGAGGAATCGGTTTTCATGAGAGTCAGTAACTGAACACCGATATGGCCTCCTTGGGCACCGATCTGGCCTAGGTGGGACCCGATCTAGTCTATCTGAGCACCGATCTGGGTTTTGATTATGATTTACATATTTTTGTACAGAAAATATTTTCTCATTGATTCTGCCATGTGTGTTTCCGATTGATTTTGATCTTAACATGTTATATTTGGTTGCCTAGATGTATGATTAGGTATATTTGCATGGTTGTTTTTAATTGCTAGGTGATTAATCACACTTATTCATTATGTTTTGCATGTACCATATATGATTTCACATCAATGCGAGTCTGGTTTGTATGTGAACTATAGGTTAAGGGTTCTGTAGAGACTGATTTAGGTCAAGTTGAATGGGTGTCTAACACCTTCTCACTCAATCCTCTAGCCCCCAAACTCCAATATTTAGGGGAAGTAGATTAGTTTGTTTGTCTTATTATTCTTTCTTTTAGATTGTACATTAGGACACAAAGATTGTACTTTGCTTTTTTCTTAGATTGTATTTAGGATTTAAGCATGTAATTTTATTTTATTTAGATTGTATCTAAGGCAAAACTATGTAATTTGTTAAATTTTCAAAGAATCTTGTATATTTATTTATTCAATAAACAAGAGATATTTTTTCTTAGTTTTTATGTAAAAGCTAAGTGGTGACTCTATTGTAACTTCCCCTAATGCTTAGGATGGGAAATAGTGTAGCTCCTCACTGGAACGATATTGAGAATCATGTTTAAGCCTTTTTCATTGGGTTAAGGGTTGTGGTCTCACATTGGGATATTGTGGTTGAGTTTTCCTTTCAAGGGAATTATCATCATCGAGGTATGGAACCTAAGTTGTTGGTCGATACAAAATAAGGTGTCTACAAGCCACTCTCTCACCTTTCCTTTTTATCCTTGCTACCAATCTCCTTTCCAAGCTCTTATTGTAGAAAGAAGCAAAAGGTTATCTCAAAGGAATTAAAATTGCTCGCAATTGCCCATCAGTCTCATTTTCAAAGACGACCCTATCGTCTTTTCTTGTGCAAAAGATAAAAACTTGGAAACTATACAATCATGCTTAAACCAATTTCAAGTCTGTCTGGCCCTTCTATCAAAAAAAAAAAAAAATCTGCGATCTTGTGGATGTGGAAATCTATAATCTAATGTAGAATAACAGTAAATATAAAATGGACAAAGAGATTGAGAGAGATGGAAAGTGGAGGCTAGGGTTTTTCACGTGGTTCGGCACATTAGCCTACGTCCACAGGATGGAGCCCAATGGGCTACATCTTTATTAATATTTTCTCTGTGTGATATTTTGGATGAGTTGTGAGGTGTCCATTTTTATACATCTCTATATACATCTTTATACATAGAACTACTAACACAACTCTCATATCTAATCTATGTGAAATTCCTTAATATCTATATATATATTAAACCAGAAGACATTGCCATTTCTCTGCCATGTGGCATATATGGCAATGTCTTCAGGTTAACACGTGTTATCATACTTGGACAAATAACACCACGCGGATCAACACTTGTCATCTTACTTGGACAATTAACACCACGCGGCAGAATTTTATTGGTAAAGTATGAAATACTTTATGGCATTCTTAAATTACTCATGAATTACATTAATAGAAATTTAAATGTTAGCATTAATTTGACAAATTTATTTGCTCCTTAAATCCCTCTCTTTCTTACTGTTGAAAAGAATATGACATTCCAGGGAGAAGACAACTGAAGGGGTTTAAGGAGTGATTAAAAGCATTAAAAATAAGAGTAATTCAACGATTCCATAAACCTATAGCCCATTGAATTTCCGTGGTTGTGAGATTGGTCCACAGTTAATAGCATATTTCTTAGGAGTAATTCAAGGATGCATTAAAAATAATCATTACAAATTTGGTCCATGTTAAATATGACTTTAATCTTGTGCATACACTCGGAATTTTCTAACATCTTTTTCAAAAAACAAAACGTCTGATTTATGGCGACTAATTTAAGGGGCTTGACATTAAGACCTTACTAATTTAATTTAATCAATGATTACTTTTGGCATTTTTCTTTTTTGTAAATATGGTTATACAAGGCATGTCTCAAAACGACGTCGTTTTGACAATTATATTGTTTGTTTGTCATAAAGTTTTTAGGAGTAATTTAAGGTGGAAAAAATCAAAATTAAATACCTAACTTAAATACACTATTGAAACTTCATTATTTAAATATATTTTTATATATATATTATATATATAATATATATATATAATATATTATATATATATATATATATATATATATATATATATTTATATTATTTATCTTTATTTCTCTTTGGTTAACCCACTTAATTTTTGAAGTATGAATATAAAAAAATTAGTGGACTATTAAAATAAAAAGAAAGCAAATTTCCTTTTCTGTAAATTGGATTATACAAGGAATGTCCCAAAACGATGTCGTTTTGGGCCTTTATGTATAAATTATTGTTTATTAAGTGAATTGTTTGTTACATATTAAGAGCATGGACCATTCTTTTATTATGTTATTAAGGAAAAGTTGACTCTCATGTGGCCCAAAGATCAATCATTTTGAAATTATTATATTCTTTCAAATATAAATAGCATTTTTTTTTTATTAAAAACACCATGTTTTTTATGTTTTTTTTTTGGTATATTCGATTCCATAGGTCCTATTTGGGGAACTTTTCTAAAGAAATGTATTTTTAGTAAGCAATCAAATTTCCAATATACTAATTGCTATAATTACGTGTGTATGTTTTCTTAAATAGTTAGATTTCTTCCCATACGGGTAGAGTTTACTTTTTCCAGAAATTATCTATTTTAAATTTATTGTTAATACAGTTTTTCCTTTTTATGTCTTTCATAGGAAATGAGACCTCGTTTTGGTTGGATCTGAAAAATAAATTGGTGGTTTATGAGTTATACCGGTGATTTAATTTTTTTAAGGAAACAATGCAATGATGGGAGTTTCATGAGATTTTGATTTGTTTGGTTGCCCAGTTAACAAAGGAAAAATGAGGGAAGGTAGGAGAGAAAGGGTTAAAAGAGGCGGAAGATTTTCTTGTTCCGTTAGCAATGGGTCAGCTGGAATCTGATTTGGAATTTTAATTGACTTGGTGTGTTTTAATTGGACCAACTAATTCACATTGCAGGCATTGCACCTTAATAAATTGCAGCTGATATGATCCCTCTCAATATATTTCTGTCATTTATTAGATTCCAAATCCACAAAAAAAAAAAATGTTGTCCTAAACTCAATATATTTTCCATCTATATATTCTTCTTCAATACAAACATAACAAAATTCATAAAATACAATTAGACTTTATTTTAATTACACTTAAACTTTATTTTATGTAGTTTCTATAAATAGAAAATAAAATAAAATAAAATAAAAAGCGACTAAATTTCTACCAATATTGATGTAATTTGTTTCCATAACTCATATTTCTGGAACTTTTTAAAACAATGTATCTTTAAAACCCTTGGGATTTAGTTTTTATCATAACGAATGCCTCTTTAGTTTATTATATGCCAATTGAAAAATCTGTTGGAAATAAGTTTTTTTTTTTTTAGTATTTTTTGAATTTGATTGGTTTATATTTTTTAAAATCAATCATTGATCAGTTGAATTATTTGTATGAATTTCTTCACCTCTTATTATGCCCTTAAATAACAAATAAATACAGCAGTTTTTTTACCCAAATTTTCTTTTCGTAAAAGAGGCACCGTTAGTTCCTAACTCCATGCTCTGGTATAGTTGTGTTTAGATAATCACACTTGCTACTTATCTGCTAAATTCGTCCTCTTTTATATTTTTAAAATTTTTAAAATGTGATTAATGGTATGAATTTGTTAACAACTTAAAATATTAAATCATACATACAGACCATTTTTTTTTTTTTTTTTTTTGGGGGTGGTGGGGGGGGGGGGGGTGTTTGTCTAAGAAAATAGAATTGATTCTAGAGACAATTAAAATTGAAGAAGTAGGTTATTTGACTTTGAAGTATACTTAGTAAACTCAAAGAAAGTTAGAAGTATTTGGTTATTTAATTTGGGTCTTCTGGTTGGATTTTTGACCAATACAAAATAAATATTACATTAAAACATGCTGCTTGGTCCCAGGGTGGATATAAAAAATTGGGTATATATGTGTAGCAAGACTTAAATTATGAATAATTCTTCCTATCTGTTTTTTTAATTCATCATCCAGATTTTAGCAATTTATTTCTTTGTGACAATTGGTTGGTACCTTATATTTATAAACCATTAAATAAAATACCTCTCTGTGCAGGAACTATAGAGAGAAATAACCGTTGAATTATTTTAAAGGTAATAATATTCCAGCTTATATTTTTTAAAGCGCACTTCGTATTACATTTATATAAAATGTACTCTTTACTCTTGCAAATTCCAATAGTATCAAAGCCCAATTAAATTCTCCACCTTATATTGAAATAGTAATATAAATTTAATCTAACACTACAAGGAAAAAAAAAAATTTGCAACCATAAATTCAAGTATTATACATTCATGTCAAATTAAATTCACCCTTTCAGTATCCATCTTTGTTCATGCTTACATATGCCATGTGGTGTTTGAATTGCAATTAATATTTAGGGAAGGAAAAAAATATATATAACAATAGTGAGATAATGGATGATGCCAAAAATGCTCAAAAAAGGAGGCTATCTATCATTAAAAAGAAAAGAGCAGTCAAGAAAATATGTCAAAGACTTCCAACCCATGGTGAAGGTACCTCACAAAGTATTTTTGAGGCTACAACAATCCAAACATCTATTATTCGCAAAGCAAAAATGGCGTGGTTGAATGAAGGCTTTTAAAGGGTCCTCCAAGAGTTAGTTTGGAGTGTAATGAATATACTAGAATACATCCTACTCCGGGTAAAGCATCAACAAATCAAACAGTTCCAAGTCAATCAAATTCAGGTATTTTCGTCAAATATTTCATTTTCATATTGAAATTGTCTTACTAAAGCATACCTAACTAAGGAAAAAAAAAATTTAATTGCTTGCAGGCAAAAATGTGGAACGCTTGGATTTTGGACATCCAACTCATAAATGTGTGTATTGTGATTGTAATACCCTATTCCCAAAAAAAGAAAAGAAAAAAGAAGAAGTTTATTTTAGGTGGGTAATCTAATCAATTTTAACTGTGAGGTAAATAGCAAATTTATTTATTATTTTAAGGAGTTTCTAGAAAATAATGTAAGTTGTAACCCTAGCCGTTATTAGGTTATAAATACAATTGTAAGTTTCATTGAATACCTACGACCCTTTTTGATGGCAAGACTTTCAAGGATCTCAAGAAAAGATAACTTGAAGAATTCTTGAGGTAGGAACCCTAACACATTATTTTTATTTTTTAGTAAATCTTATGCCGGCCAATTGTTGAAGTAATCTTGCGTTCATAGGCACCAATATGATTTTATATATGTGTTAGTATGAATCGGTGGACATAACTTTAGGATATTGGCAAAAGCTTTGAATTAGCATAAGCTTTAGAAACAGTAAGAGAGATTTAATTTGATTAGTTTTCATCCTAATAGGTTGTATAGGATGAATCCTTTTGGGAAATTGGTGTTAAAGAAAGTAGTATTTTGAAACATGGTATAGTTGGTATAGTTGGTCTCTTTGATGGTCTTGATCCGTGCAATATAAGGTTGGAGGTTTGGGATTCATTAATACAGAGGTGTATGTTATGAGGTATTAGAGGTAGTATTTTTGGGCACCTTTTTAATAATTGATTTGATTACCACGAATTTTAGGTTATGTGAGAGTGTTCTTGTGGAATCACAAGAGTTTTTGAGTACGCATCAATTGAGGTAAGCAACCCTTTTCTTAACTAGTTATATTTTGCTAAATGTTCTCTATTTTATTTATTAAAATACATTTGTTTTTCTGTACAGATTATTATTTTAATTATTTTAGATACATTGATTTAAAGAAAAGAATTAGAGTTTCTTTCTTTTTGAAAAATACTAAATGTATTTGATTTAGTTGGTTATTTAGAAAATTCTATTTCTTCAACTGGGATCAAGCATTTTTTAATTTTGTGAAAAGAACCAAACATTATTTGAATTATGATTTTATTGAATATGATCTTTTGACATGGATTGAAATGAAATTGAATCTGAACCATTTGACTATGCTTTGAACCCCGCCAATGGGGGTAAACGTTGGCACAAAAACTAGTTTCTTCTAGGGCTTACCACCGGCCTATGTGTGGTTCTGGGCCTAGTCACGGGAATATAGCGTGACCATAGTCATAATGTCTTATTTAAACATTTTGAAATCTAATTGATTGCGTTATTTTAAGTAAATAAGACTTTTGATGTTTTGAACTTATTGTAATTTATATATGATTTTCCGATGCACTGTGTTATATTTCTTAAGTTTATGAGATTTATCCTATGAACAATTATATATTTTATTTGAATAAATGCTTGATCCACCCTTTTCAAATTATAGTTATTTACCGAGCCTCCCAGCTCACCCCCCACCCTTTCTTTCCCATTTCAAATTCTGAGGATTAGCTAGCTCGGACGTTGTTAGGGAGTTGTGTGAGAAGGACTTTTAGGCATGAATAATATTAGTATTTCTTATTTGTTGATTAGGGACTTTATGATAGACTTTTGTTTATTAGGATTTGGAATAGTAATGCATGGATTTAATTCATTTGAACTTACTGGTTAATATATTTATTTGGAGATTTTATATCAAGGATATTATTCTTTTTAGAATTTGTTAGTAAGGCCTAGCACACTTGTAAGGCACGCCTTATGGGTGCGCGGCGGTTGTCACATGTCGAACTCATGCTTTGGGTTCGGGGCGTGACAGTGATGCTTTATTATGGTATGAAGAAAGGACAGAGAAATCCAAAAGGCCTACAAATCCAAATATGATGTCAACAAGGTATAGTCAAATTGCCTTTTCTAAAGGAAGCACCAATTGTTCTAAGAGAACTATTGGATGGACATGGAGATCAACGATGTAGGAGATTTATAGAAAATTTAAGGGCCTATAATGCATTGCTTGCTATGACATCTATGGGAGGAAATGTTGATGGTAATATAAGTGATGGCAAGGGCCCATATATTTTTCGTTTAAATGGTCAAAACCACCACAAAATTGGATCAATATTACCAATTGACGAACATAACCCGTGTTTTGCACAGCTATACATCTTTGACACTGAAAATGAAGTTAAGAACAGAATAAGTGTTATGAATAGAAGTTCCAAACATAATGGAATTGACAAAGATGGGCTTCAAGCCTTGGTTCAAATGCTTGATGAAAATAACATACTGGTCCAATCATTTCGGATGGCACGAGATAGGTTTCTGGGATCACAGGTGCGTGATTTTAAGCTTCATTTAATTGGGACTCGCTCAACTGATGGGACAAAGCATAACTTACCAAGTGCTTCTGAGATTGCTGCAATCATCATTGGTGACTTTGACCCTGAAAGTGGTTACCATGATATTATTGTGGAAAGCAAAGAAGGTTACTTAAAGCGAATCAATGAACTGCATCCTAGCTTTATGCCCATGCAATATCCTTTATTATTCCCATATGGTGAAGATGGTTTCTGTTGTGAAAATTAACTGTTTGCGCAAGATTAAAGAAAAGAGAAAGAGATCAAACACACAAATAAAGAACACAAGAATTTACGTGGTTTGGCAATATGCCTACATCCACCGGCGGCGACAGGGAGAAAGTTTCACTAAGAAAATAGGGAGATTACAACAGTGGTACCAGGACTCTCTCAAAGAACCTAAACCCCAAATACACCCTAACTCTTTCTCACACAAAGAATAACCAAGAGAACAATTTCTCTAATATTCTATGCTATGCTACACAGCACATAACCTTGAGAAAGTCCAATATATATAGTACTAATGTTAGGTTTGCCGCACTAGCACAAGACCTTGCTAGTAAGTTGGCTATAAAATTCCTATTGATATAAGACTTGGTCAATATAGCTTGACCAATCAGCCACCGACCTAACAAATCTCCACCTTGGCATGAATTTGGTCAAGCCTCACGAACTTCTCCTCCATCGCCGCCACCATAGCCCCAAAGGGCTATCACAAGCTGCTAACATTGACCAAGTCTAAGCAATGCTTGAACTTGGCTGTGGAAACCGGCTTCGTCAACATATCAGCTGCATTCTCTGAAGTGTGCACTTTCTCCAGAACAATATCTTCTGTAACAATTAACTCTCTTATCTTGTGGAACCTAACATCGATGTGTTTCATCTTGGCATGACAAACCTGATTCTTTGCCAAGTAAATAGCACTCTAACTATCACAATGCATCTGAACTCCACCTTGATTCAAACCAAGCTCTTTGACTAGCCCCTTTAACCACAATGCTTCCTTTGCAGCTTCAGCTACAGCCATGTATTCAACTTCTATAATGGACATGGATACTATGGATTGTAATGTAGATTTCCAACAAATAGGTCCTCCTGATAGTGTAAACACATAACCTGTAGTAGACCTCCTGTCATCCACCTCACCTGCGTAGTCTGCATCCACGTATCCTACAACTGAATTAGTCCCCGGCTGTCTTGAAAATAAGATCCCATGTTTCGCAGCGCCTTTCAAGTATCTGAAAATCCACTTCACTGCATTCCAGTGCTCTCTCTCTGGGTTCACCATGTACCTACTAACAGTACTCACTGTATGAGCTAAATCCGGCCTGGTGCAAACCATTGCATACATTAAGCACCCCACTGCACTAGCATATGGAACCTTTGACATATTTTCAATTTCTTCCTCATTCTTTGGACACTGACTACCAGATAATCTGAAGTGATTTGCCAATGGTGTGCTCACAGGCTTAGCATCCAACATGCTAAATTTTTCAAGCACCTTCTTGATGTAGTTTTTCTAAGACAACCACAGCTTTCTTGCCTCTCTGTCCCTACAAATCTCCATACCCAGAATTTTCTTTGCAGCACCCAGGTCTTTCATTTCAAACTCTTTGTGTAGCAAAGATTTTAACCTGTTAACCTCACACATGCACTTAGCAACAATTAACATATCGTCCACATACAGTAGTAGAAAAATATAAGAACCATCTTCAAGTATACAAAACATATATGCAACAATCATATTCACAACGAGTATAACCAATCTGGATCATATACGAATCAAACCTTTTGTACCACTATCTAGGAGACTGCTTAAGACCATAAAGTGACTTCTTTAATCTGCAGACAAGATTCTCTGTACCAAGTTGCTTGAACCCCTCTAGTTGTACCATGAAAATCTCTTCCTCCAAATTCCCATGAAGGAAAGCCGTCTTCACATCTAGTTGTTCGAATTCCAGATCCTGATCTGCTACCAAAGCCAATACCGCTCTAATAGATGTATGCCTAACTACAGGTGAAAATACCTCATCGTAGTCAATCCCATGTCTTTGTGAATATCCATTTGCTACCATTCGTGCCTTGAATCTTTCCCCTTTTTTTTCTGATACTGCTTCCTTCTTCTTGAACACCCACTTACAACCCATAGATTTCTTTCCTTTTGGAAGTTCCGTTAACTCCCAAGTTTTGTTCTTGCTCAAAGACTCATTCTCCTCCACCATAGCTGCCATCCACTTATCCTTTTCAGAGCTTTCAATTGCTTCTTGAAATGTAGAAGGATCCTCGCTACTGGTAAGTAGAGCATAAGAGACAAGATCCTCGAAACCATACCTGACCGATGGTCTTTTGTTGCGTTTAGGCCTATCTGATCTGGTGCTATCCTATTCTTGATCATTACTGTGAGGTTTCTCATCTGACTGAGACTCCAATTCATCAAGCTCCACCTGCACCGTTGATCTACCAATGTTATTACTGCTTTCCGCTGCTTGAGACTTCTCTTCTTTGAATGCTTTTGTCATTGACTTCTCATCAAACACTACATCCCTGTTGATCACCACCTTCTGCGCAACTGGATCCCAAAACTTGTACCCTTTTACCCCTTTCTTAAAACCAAGAAAGATGCACTTCTTTGATTTTGGATTGAGTTTTAACCTGCCTTCACCTAAGATATGAACATATGCGGAACACCCGAATATTCTCATGAAAGAGTAATCAACTTCTTGTCCTGTCCATACTTCTTCAGCGACTTTCCCATCAAGTGCAACTCTAGGTGATCGATTGATGATATAACAAGCCATATCCACTGCTTCCACCCAAAAAAATTTAGAAAGCTCAGAATTCAATCGTAAACATCTAGCTGTCTCTGTGATGGTCCTATTAAGTCTCTCAGCCACCCCATTTTGTTGAGGAGTTTTTCGTACTGTGAAGTGTCTCTTGATACCATGCTCTTCGCAGAACTTCAAGAAATCACCATCCCTGTACTTAGTGCCATTATCAGTCCTAAGGCACTTTATCTTCCTTCCAGTCTAATTTTCCACTTCTACTTTCCAAATCTTAAATTTAGCAAAAGCCTTAGACTTGTTCTTCAAGAAATAAACCCAAGTTTTTCTGGAATAATCATCAATGAAACTCATAAAATATTGAGCTCCTTCTTTCGAAGGAGTTCTCACTGGCCCCCAAATATCTGAATGCATGTAGTCCAATATACCTTTTGTCTTGTGTGTGGCAGTTTTAAATCGCACCCTACACTGCTTTCCCATAATATAGTATTTGCAAAAATCTAATTTGCATGACTTAATCCCAGTCAACAGATTTCTTTTGTGCAATTCCCTCATACCACGCTCACTCATATGCCCTAGCCGCATATGCCACAAGAGTGTATCATCATCCTCAAACTCAGCTACTGCAGCAACTCCACCTAGAATGGTATTGCCTAGCAATTTATATACATTGCTACTTATTTTCTGACCTGTCATCACAACCATAGCACCTTTTGAAATTTTCATTATCCCATTCTCAGACTTATAGCTATAGCCTTTTGAGTCTAGGGTTCCTAATGAAATCAAATTATTTCTTATATCTGGGATATGTCTAACCTCCTCTAATGTTCTCACCACACCATCGGACATCTTAATTTTAATTGTTCCCATTCCAATAATTGTGCATGTAGCATCATTACCCATTCGAACAGAACCACAATTAATTGACCTATAAGTGTCGAACCAATTCTTGTGGGGAGTCACGTGAAAAAAAACATGCAGAATCCAAAAGCCAAGAATTATTCAAACCGTCAATGCTTGATGAAACAGAAAGCATGTCGCCATCAGATTCCAAGTCTGCTACTACGTTGATAGATGTAGAGGACTCTTCCTTCCCCTTATTCCATTCTGGACATTCTCACTTGATATGCCCCTTCTTTTGGCATTTGAAGTACTTTACTGTCTTGCTCTTGGATTTAGATCTTCCCCTAGCAAATTTGTCATCCTTGTCTTTCTTCCTTCCACGATCTTGATAACCCTTTACTACTAGCCCTTCACCAGAACTCTCAGCTAAATCCTTATGTTTCCATTGGTAGTGATCCAACAGGGCTCCTGAAACTTCTTTTAATTCCATAATTTCTTTTCCATAAAGTAGGGTCGTCACCAAGTGTTCGTAGGAAGTTGGGAGGGAGGTTAGGAGCATCATCGCCTTATCTTCATCCTCGAATTTTATATCAATTCGTAACATATCACTAATGATTTGTTTGAAGGTATTGATGTGCTGCCTCAGGTCCGCACCCTCTGTCATCTTAAGCCCATACAACTTTTGCTTTAGATGCAATTTGTTCGTGAGGGATTTGGACATATATCTTTTCTCTAGATTCAACCAAATCCCTGCAGTTGAGTTCTCCTCCATGACATCGTCTGCCAGTAAACCGCCTTCATGTCTAGTTCTTCCCATTCATCGTCTGTCATCTTCTCTAGTTTCTTTGTCTTCCCGTACAAAGCCTTCACCAAACCTTGCTGCACTAACAGATCCTTCACCCTTCTTTGCCATAGCCCAAAGTTACCAGTCCCGTTGAACTTAACTAGGCCTACCGTCGCAATAGAAGCATTAATTGCCATTGTTTCGACCAACAGCTTTGATACTAATTATTGTGAAAATTAACTGTTTGCGCAAAATTAAAGAAGAGAGAAAGAGATCAAACACACAAATAAAGAACACAAGAATTTACATGGTTCAGCAATATGCCTACATCCACCGATGGTGACAAGGAAAAAGTTTCACTAAGAAAATAAGGAGATTACAACAGTGGTACCAGGACTCTCTCAAAAAACCCAAACCCCAAATACACCCTAACTCTCTCTCACACAAAGAATAACCAAGAGAACAATTTCTCTAATATTCTATGCTATGCTACACGGCACATAACCTTGAGAAAGTCCAATATATATAGTACTAATGTTAGGTTTGCCACACTAGCACAAGACCTTGCTAGTAAGTCGGCTATAGAATTCCTATTGATATAAGACTTGGTCAATATAGCTTGACCAATCTGCCACCGACCTAACAGTTTCTGTTTAGGAATATTATATCGAGAAATAGATGGCAGGAAAAAAATAAAAAGAACATCAGTCACAATGAGAGAGTACTATGCA
>OU015766.1:13258874-13296440 GCA_907173295.1 Fagus sylvatica | reverse complement strand
AAATATTGGATTTATTATGCAATTTCAAACCGACAAACACAGAATCTGTCAAATTGACAGATTTGCACTGTTTTCTTGTAAAATCACAAATAATTATCAAACAACCTTGGTTTCAAGTGAAATTTAATATATGGGCAGTAGACATGTGATATAATAAGTTAAAGAAAGCCATTTCTTAATTGCTCTTCTCAGAAATTCCAGAATTTATGCAACCCACTGATCACTGCAAAAAGCAGCAGATCGGGTTTATGCTCAAGCACTCTAACAACTTCCAACCATTAGCCAACAACTCCTTCTAAATGCAACACATACAGTACCACATCAAGTCTAATCTCATCCTAACTCATCATGTTCAGCCCACACCAGCCATTCCATCCCACATGCAAAGCTTAATCCATCTTAAAACATACATGCAAGCTAAGATTTCACCCAATCTAACACATGCATGAAATTTCAGTTTAAACCCCCAATTAAACTCCATGGAACCCTAGAGAATTTGAGGAACTTACCTTCTAAAGGTTAGGAATATAAGCCCTAACAAGAGCTATCCTTTTCTTGATGGAGTGAAGCTTGAAGGAGAGCAACTATGGAGGTTTTTTCCTCCAAGGGATTTTCGGCCAGCAGAAGGAGAGCTTCTCTCTTTCTTTTCCTTTCTTTCTTCTTGAACAATGAAATGAAATGAGAAGAGCAATGCATGGCTGGTTCTAGAGGAAAAATTTTGGCTAGTGCATTACACATGTCACCTTGCATGTGGGTGAGATTTAGTTAGTAGAGTCCAAGTGTCAATTTATAAGAGGGTGGAGGTTTGCTAGTGGATTCCATGCGTCATCTTTGGAGAGGAGGGCTTAGCTAGTGGATTCTATGTGTCCAACTCCTATTGGTTCATTAGACCATTAACAGGCATTACCTTAACTTAACACCATTAACCTTTAATACTCTTAATTAGCTTAACCTTAATTAATCATCTAATAACTAACTTACAATTACTAATTATCCTACATGCCATTAACATATATGCATGTTTATTATTGCTAACATTAATCATATAGCATGACTATATTCCTTTTGTGACTTAGTACTAATATAATTAATTTATAATGCTAGGTGGTGCGGGGCATCACATATATTCTGACCTTATGTATTTTTTTAGGGAACAATGATGCATGCATGTGTTAGGAAACATCATGAACTACGTTACCATCGTCATTTGGTAGAAGGTCAATCATATATTATAAAGAATTTCAATGTTACCATGAATACTGGACAATTTAGACCTATTCAAAGTGACATAAAAATCCTTTTTATGATGACAACGACAGTAACTTCAATCCAAGAGGAAAAAGTTTTTATACCCATCCATTCATTTCAATTTGCAGATTATGGTACTTTGACAAATCGTTGCATGAACAACACTTACCTATCTGGTAGTATTTTTAATAAATTATTGTACACAATTTTCAATTCTCTCTCTCTCTCTCTCTCTCTCTCTCTCTCTCTCTCTCTCTCTCTCTCTCTCTCTCTCTCTCTCTCTCTCTCTCTCTCTATAATATATATATTATATATATATAATATATATATATTTAAAAAAATACCGTCATCATTTGGTAGAAGGTCAATCATATATTATAAAGAATTTCAATGTTACCATGAATACTGGACAGTTTAGACCTATTCAGAGTGACATAAAAATCCTTTTCATGATGACAACGACAATAACTTTAATCCAAGATGAAAAAGTTTCTATACCCAACCATTCATTTCAATTTGCAGATTATGGTACTTTGACAAATCGTTGCATGAACAACACTTACCTATCTGGTAGTATTTTTAATAAATTATTGTACACAATTTTCAATTCTCTCTCTCTCTCTCTCTCTCTCTCTCTCTCTCTCTCTATATCTCTCTCTCTCTCTATTCTATATATATATATATATATATATATATATATATATTTAAAAAAAAAAAACTGAATATTACGTAACATTATTGAAATTTGAAATGCACATATAGACATTATTGGAACACTGACTGGAGTTGGACCGGCTGAAAATATCAAGGCAAAAGGAGCTACGTGTATACTGCGCAACATCTACTTGAAGCTGAAAGAGTAATGATACTATCCCTTCTAATTATGTGTAAATCATACAAAAAAAATAAATAAAAATCTTTAATACAAAAAAAACCTAAACTTTATACAATTCTCAGGGGAAAAAACTATTAGAGTTACACTGTGGAATTCAACTGCAACACAAATTGATGATGAATTCTACAAGAATAATCTAGGGCCATTCATCATCATTGACACCTCAACAACTATCAAGACATTCGGAGGTATTTATATACAACATATAAAATAAATTATTTTATGGTTTATGTTATGTTGATTTCTTTTAAAGAAAAATTAACTATGATACTAGGTCAATATTCATTATCTTCAACAAGTGCGACTAAGGTGTATATCAATCTTGAGATACCAGAAGTTGATGAATTGTTAGAAAGGTAGATACTTCATATTGATAACTTCAATTCACAAATATAAATATTTTAGTATATTTTTGTAATACATTTGATACACTAAAAAAACTTACGTCAATATGTAGACAACCAGATGTACATGTTGAGGAAATAATAACACAAAAGAAAAGTAAGGAGCTCCTAAAGCAACTTACTACATCAAACAAGAAAACAATTGCCGAGATCAAATCAATTACATGGGAATCAAATAGTGAGGTAATAAATTTCCTTTCAATTTTAGTAAATACAAAACAATAAAAAAAATAATAAATAGAGAATTAAAAAGGAAAAATTATTTAAACTTCATTTTATGTTGAAATACAGGAACTTGAATTCATATGTGCTGCAAGAATTGAAAACGTTGATGGCTCATTTGGATGGCAGTACCCTTCATGTTTTTTATGTAACAAAAAAGTATGGCCCAAAGATGGAACATTTTGGTGTCCAAAATGTGATTTAGAACGAAAATACCCTATAACAAGGTGAGTAACAATGATATTGTGAATTACGTCACTTGGGAAAAAAATATATGAAAACTAAAGGAAACTAAAGCGATAAAAGATATTATATGATTATTAAAATTATTGTTATTCAAGTACAGACTACAAGTTCAAGTCTCAGACGAAACAGGAACTACAACTTTCGTTCTATTTGACAATGAAGCAAAGAAAATTGTGCATAAAACTGCAAAAGAGATTGCTGAAACACATGCAGAGGTAGATTAAATTTATTATAAATAAATTAAAAAATTGAAAAAAAGAGTGTCAAATTATTTATAATTATTTCTAAAAAATATGAAGTCAATAATGATGCAGGAATCAGATGACAAAGAGATCCCACAAGAATTAAAGAAACTGGAAGGGAGAAATTATGTCTTCGAAATACGACTTAATGAATATAATAGCCACGATGGGCTTCAAAATTACACAGCCACAAAGGTCTATGAATCAGAAGAAGAAATAAAAGGAAAGAAAAAGGTACAATGCCAAACTAATTGTGCATATATATTGGGTAAACAAAATTAATAACAATTATAAAGTCAAAAAAAAATTAACATAATAATAAAATGATGCAGGAAGACAACCATGTCTTACAAATTGAGTATACTAAAGATGATTACAATGCAGTCCAAAAAAACAAAGGGAACAAAGGCTATACTACTCATAAAGATTCATCAAGACATATCCAGCAAAACAATGGAGGAGATACCAGCACTAAAAGGACAAAGCGTCAAAAGAACGATGCTTAAGCTCTCTACAATTAAGGGCAAGCAATAAATTCATATGTTTAGCACAAATAATTTGTCATGAAAGACTATCACCTATTAATACAATGGGGTTTAAATTAATTAGTAATTTACATTATTAAAATAGAAATATGAAGTACCAATAAAAACATTATATATGGTACAAAAAATGTCATTCCTTCCAATTTCATGCTAAATAAAAACAAAACAAATATAAAATTAATATATATATATATATATATATATATAATAAATAAAAACAAAATATATATATATATATATATATATATATATTTGAATGGTTTTAATTTACGATTTAAAAAAAATAGTAGAAAAAATTAAAAATTTGCAAATTCATAGAAAAAATTAATTAGAAATAAATAAATTTAATATTAAAAAAAAAACACGTGCATCGCACAGAGTTATTGTCTAGTATTACTTAACATTCCCCCTCCAAACTCAAGGTGTAATTTTTAATGAAGGATTTGAGTTTGGTAACAAAAGAATAGCTCAAATATCTTGGCCCAACTCGACTTGGCTCTTATCTCGGCTCAATGGCTTGGATCAATTTGGCTTGGATTTTGCGACTTGGCGAATTCAATCTCAGCTTGGCTTGGTCAAATCATAGCTTGATGGCTTGGATCGCAGCTCCAATTGCTCAGAGGGTCGGATCTTGAAATGGTCTTGGCTCGGGATCTCAGCTCAGTGGCTCGATGGCTTTGGCTCGATCTCGGCTCATGAAAGATAGAATCAAAAATATATCCCACAATTTTTTTATATTTTTGAATTTTGAAATTCAAAATTTTAATTTTTTTTTTTTTTTTTTTTTTCTTTTTTTTTTTTTTTTTCCCTTTTTTGTTTTTTTTTTAATATTACAAACAAAAAATAATAAAATGCAAACAAAACATAAAATAAAATGACTACAATTTTATTTTTTTTAACTTCATTGGTCGCACCCAATCTTCTACATTTTTTTTTTTTTTTTGAATTTTTAAAATTTGAAAATTGAAAATTGAATTTTGATTTTTTTTTTTAAATAACGAATCAGATGGGGTTAGACGAGTCGGGTCAAAAGAACCGTGGGTCGGAACCGCGGGTCATTAGAGCTGACATAGTAGCAGAGGGTGATGATGTGTGCGTGAGGTGCGTGGATTGGGCAGCTGGAAATGCTACTGGCGCGTGGGGGCATGTGGATGGTCTAATTGGCTGAATTTTTGTGCTCATGAACAGATCAGCCTCCAATCTATCAAATGGAGGTGGTCTCCACTTGAATCGGTGGCTGGAAGAGGTAGAACCAAGACGGTGGTGCCGGCAGCGCATGAAAGAAGATCTGAAACTTTAGACAGCGCATTGATGGTCTGAATGGACTCTGTTTCTTGTCATTTGCCCGATCTCTGGATGGTCTACTGATCTATGCGATCAGTTTTTCAGAAAAATGAGATTTGTGGTGAGGGGCTTTTTGGATGGGATTTTTTTTTTTTTTGAAATGCGGAAGCAGAAGGATCGAGTTACTTAGAGCTTTAGAGCTCTGATATCATGAGGAAATCTATAATCTAATGGAGAATAACAATAAATATAAAATGGAGAAAGAGATTGAGAGAGATGGAACCCAATGGTCTATATCTTTATTAATAAATCTCCTTCTGCAACAATGTGTGCTATCCCCAACAATCCCTTCTTAGTAACTTAGTAGGTCTAAAGATAGCATATTCGAAGGCTATTTATGTGGGTGTCCGTGTCCCCTTGCAAATTGTTCATGGCCAAAAATCACCCTCTACAAAAATCATTGACAAAATGAAGTCCTCAGTTAGTGGGTGGAAAGCAATGATACTATCACAAACAGCCAGGTCAACCATTATAAAGTGAGCTCCTGAGGGGAAGAGGAGTTGGTGACTGCTGAGTTTGATTTTGATTTTCTTTTGGTTTTTATTGTGGATAAATTTTCAACGCAATTGGGGCCCAAATGCAAAAAGAAAATTCCATAGTCGAGTCAAATAACCTGACCAAAAGAAATGGTCAATAAAGTCAGCAAGTTGGCTTAATTAACAAGTTGGAGTATTAGTCCAGTACCTTATCCCTCCTCTCCTAATTTTCCATTGATGGCTAGCAAAGGAAGGAACCTGATCTTCCTCATTACTTTGTTTTACTTCTTACTAATTCGACACTCTCATTCCAACAAAGATGTATTGGTACATGGCCAAAAGCTTAGAGATGGGGAGCAGCTGGTCTCAGCTGATGGTAGATTCAGGTTGGAATTTTTTAGCCCAGGCACTTCAAGAAACCGGTATGTTGGAATTTCATTTAACATACCAGATGATAAAACAGTGGTAATTGCCAATAAGAAAGTGGTGTGGGTTGCTAACCGGGACAACCCAGTTGCTGACAATTCTGGTATTCTTATGATTGATGAATTTGGCAGGTTGACCATTTCACATAGTGGAGGCAGTGTCTTTGTGTCAAATTCTGTTCCAGCAGAAAATAATGCTACTGCTAGTGCCATGCTACTTGATTCAGGCAATTTTATATTGAGGGAGCAGAATTCAGATGGATCTACAAGGAAGAATTTATGGCAAAGTTTTGATTACCCCACGGATACACTTTTGCCTGGCATGAAACTAGGATTGGGATTGAAAACTACGGATATTTGGTTACTAACATCGTGGATAAGTGAAAACAACCCAGCCAAAGGTTCTTTTACCCTTACAGCTGGTTTCAACATGGATGGTACAAGTATGTTGGTCATCTGGTGGCAAGGGACCACCTATTGGACTAGTGGTAATTGGCAAAATGGGCATTTTGAATTTGTGCCTCGGTTGTCCAATGGGAATTATAACAATTTTAGTTACATATCAAATGAAAATGAGAAGTACTTTATGTATTCCTTTGATAAGAATCATACTTTCTCGCGTTACATGATAGATTTCACAGGTGCAGTACTAGAGATGACAGAGCTGGCACCATTTGGTGCCGGTGGTTGTTCCTATGGATCCTATCCGGGCTGCGTGAAGCAACAATTTCCGGAGTGCAGGAAACCTAATGAACAGTTCAAACAAAGAAAAGGTGTTATGTCTGGTGAAGGATTCAAGTTTGATAGAAATTACAACTTGAGTCTCTTCGATTGTCGGGTAAAGTGCTTGAATAATTGTTCTTGCATTGCTTATGCGGCCACAGCTTACAATCAAACTAGCTGTACAATTTGGAGCAAAGGAGTGAATTTTAAAGAAAACAATTATGACTACAGCATGGAGATTTATGTTCTTGTTCCAGAAAAAGGTAAATTTAACTGAGAAGTGAGCCTTCCCCAATAGTTTAAGTAATTATCTAGACAACAACCCTCTATGATCATAGCTTTGGCATGCTTCTCATTTTACACACACTTGCACGCACACATGTTTGGCATAAACAAATGGTGGTAACTATTATTTGTCACTGCAGGTAGGTGGTGGATATGGTTTGTCCTATCTGTGACTGGGCTTGTAGTTCTACTGGTGTTGTGCTTGTTATACTATTTTATTCAAAGAAAATGCAAAGAAAAAGGTAATCAATCTCTCAGAACTAATCAAAATAATGTCTGAACATTATTAATTATGATTAATTAGTAATCACTTTTGAGGTTTTCCTATTCCTATATGATTAAAGCAGAGCAAGACATCTTACTATGTGAGCTAGGAGATAGCACAACCCATGCTAGCATATCTAGGAAGATAAAAGGATTCAAAAAAGACGGGAACAAGGGTAGTGTATTACAATTTTTCAGCTTTGAAAGTATAGCAGCAGCCACAAACAATTTTGCAACTACAAGTAAACTTGGAGAAGGTGGTTTTGGGCCCGTTTATATGGTATACTGCGGAGACCCCTTTTGATAAAATGGTTTTAGAATTAATGATAAGTTGTTATATTAAGGGTAATGAATTAGCTATTTTTCAGGGAAAATTAGCTGATGGTCAAGAAGTTGCAATAAAGAGGCTCTCAAAAAATTCTGGACAAGGAATAGTGGAGTTCAAGAATGAACTTATATTAATTGCCAAGCTGCAGCACAATAATCTCATCAGACTTGTTGGGTGCTGCATCCAAAGAGAAGAGAAGATGTTGATATATGAGTACATGTACAACAAAAGCTTGGATTTCTTTCTCTTCGGTTAGCAAATTTTAACACTTCAAATTCTTTTACTGGTGACACTTATTATTTTTATATTATTCAATGCTTGTACTTACATTCACAAATTGTTCATGAGTAGATCCTATGAAAAAGGATCTATTAGATTGGAAAAAACGCTTCAACATCATTGAAGGGATTGCTCAAGGTCTTCTTTACCTTCATAAATATTCAAGATTGAGAATAGTACATAGAGATTTAAAAGCGAGTAACATCTTACTTGATGCTGAGATGAACCCAAAGATTTCTGATTTTGGCATGGCTAGAATATTTGGGCAAGATGAATCCGAAGCAAAAACAAAGAGAGTTGTTGGAACATAGTAAGTAAATCATTAATCTATCATTGAGCACTTGAACAAGTATATATGCATGTATGTTCTTATATGCATAGTGCCTCTACATACTAACTGTTTTATTGAACTTTTTTTATTCAGTGGATATATGTCTCCAGAGTATGTAATTAATGGTACCTTTTCAATGAAGTCTGATGTATTTAGCTTTGGGGTATTATTACTAGAAATTGTCAGCGGCATAAAGAACAACAATTTTTGTCATCGTGAAGAAGCACTAAACCTTATAGGATATGTAAGTTCCTATTTGATGTGATCCTTGTCCATATATTACTTTCTCTGAGACCAATTCATTTTCTATGCAATATATAATTTTGACCTTTTTCTTCTTTTTTGAAGGCATGGGAATTATGGAGAGAAGGAAAATCCTTAGAGATTGCAGATCCAGCATTAGGTGATTCCTATCCAACAAATGATGTTTTGAGGTGCATTCACATAGGTCTTCTGTGTGTACAAGACAGTCCAATAGATAGGCCTTCCATTTCAGATGTTGTTTCCATGATTACCAATGACACTGTGTCATTGCTTCCACCAAAACAACCAGCATCTTTTAACAGCAGGAATTTGCCCAAAATCATGTTGGAGAATTTTTCCATAAATAAGGCATCAATTTCAGAGATGGAAGCTAGATGAAGGGCCAGTGATTCTTCGATTCTTCTACCAACACAGCTGTAAAACAAATGAGCAAAAGAACACATGTAAAACAAATATTATAAGAAACTTTGTACCAAAAAAAGAAAGATGGAGTTTGTTTTGAGAAGTGTTTTGCTGTTTTGTTCAATTAGTTGCTTGAAGCTTTCTGCTTGAATTATTATATATAAGTAAAATCTTTAACTAATTAAATAAAGGGAAGGGGGAGGAGAAAGGAGTTTATGCAACACAAGAAAGAAGTTTCATAACCTGAAGGTTTAGGATTTGTTATGTGTTTGTGTACTTGTGTGAAGAAAGCGTATTTCTTAATGCTTAACTAGCAAACCTCTATTGAATTGAATTGCTATTAGTCATAAATCCACATCTGAAATATTGTTGCCCACTATATATGCTTGTTCTTTCGCCTTCGTTTTTTTTTCAAAGGATAAGATGCACTTTTTTTTATACTTTAATTTTGCTATTTAAGATAGGATGATGAGTTACAGGATCTTCTTTTACAATTAACATAAAATAAATTAATTTATAGACAACAATTATAACATTCTTAAGATCTTTACAGGTTCAATATAATATGAAAAATTACATCTAAGATTTTATCAAAGCCTTAAAAGAAAGGGTAAAACTTAGATACAGTTCCTTAGATTAGGTACATTAGGTTCCCCAATTAAATTCCAACACATTGTTGCACTAACTAATGAAAAACAAACAATGTTATCTTTTCCAACAATATTTAAATTCAATGCAGTTGTATGTTTGAATTCAATTAAGGAACCTAATGTACCTAACCTAAGAAAATGTATCTAAGTTTTACCCCAAAAGAAAACACTCTCAACTACTGCGTTTTTTGTCTAAATTTTTTTTAAGTTCATTACTAATTTCAGTAATTTATCCTCCATCTACCAGGTAAAGGTTGTTTGCTTTGATCCCTCAAGCATTAATCATGTCAATATATTATCTCAATTATTAATTATGACAATTTGGTTTCTCAATTTTCAAAATCAAGTCAATTTCATAGTCATCCTTAAATATGCTCTTGGTTTAAATTTTAACATAATTAGTTTTAGTAGAAGTGACAAATGAAGTAGACGTTAAAAGGTAATTGTGGAAAGTGTACAAATTTTCAAAATCATGTCATTTTTAACTGTTAATTTCTTTTAATTTAAATAGGGAGGAAATCTAAAGATGACATTAACTTGATTTTGAAATTTGAGTAATTAAATTTATATAATTAATAGTTGAGAGAGTTGAGCTCTCCCTCTAAAAATAAAAATAAATAAAAATTTAAAAAAAGAAAAAAAAATCATTTCTTTTAAGCTCCCTTAAAATAGTTGAGAGATCAAAATGAACTTTGTCCTATAGTTGGAAGACTAAATTAATAACTGAACCAAATTTTTAAAAATAAATAATTAAACAAAATCCCAAAAAATAGTGGTGGGTTAAATAGAATTTGTTTGGAGAAGATTAAACCTAATTTAATGAGAATTTGTTTAACCATGTGTTGCTTTATCCAAAACAGACGGTGAGTTATTTTACGATTATTTGTAACACTAAAAAGAAATTAAAAAATAATAAAATAGAAAAAAAAAAAAAAAAAAAAAAAAAAAAAAAAAAAAAAAAAAAAAAAAGAAGAAAAGAAAGAAAAAAAAAAAGCCATTATTATATTATTAGTGATATTGCCATGAAGGAAACATAATATTAAACATAGAGTAATGCTAGAGACACAACTTATTTTACAACCAAATGCTGACAAACTGATGTGGCATCCAAGGTGGAGGTTGTGATGTCATTAAAATAATAATGGCTAAATTTAAGTGTTATATTTTAATGACGTGGCAACCTCCACCTTGAATGCCACATCAGTTTGTAAGCATTTGGTTGTAAAATAAGTTGTGTCTCTAGCATTACTCTTAAAAATAAAATCTAAATTAATTTTGATTCCTTTTACTTTTTTTTGTTTATATTTTTTTTTTTTCTTTTTTTCTTTTTTTAGTTCAAAATGTTGTAGGCAAGATTGATAAAGAGACTTTACGAATCGGATTTAGAATAGATCTTACTTTTTGGTTTAAAAAAATAACTAAGAAAGTATTTACCATAGGATAATTAAAATTTAATATAATGTAATTTTTCTTTTGGCATAAGTTGAATATAGTCTAATTTTTATAAAACACGATTCATGTTTATATTTACTATATAGATCATGTTTCTATCCAAAAATAAAATAAAGGATACTTAAAATAAGAAGAATGACAAATAAATACATGGCACATGATTATATGATCAAACCTAAATAATTTTCATAACTCATTTCAAGCTCACATGGTTTCATTATAACAAATCCATCCATCTTTCTCCATTGCCAGCAACAAAATTAAATGAAATACATAAAAAAAAAAAAGAAAAAAAAAGAAAACTAAAAAAAATCTTGATGAAAATTGATAATTATGATTATTATTAAAAGATATTTATATTGTGTTTATATATGGAATATATTTTAGTATTAGACATTAATTATGATTGTGTTTTATATATGGAATAATATATTCTTATATTAAAGAAAATATGATGTGTCAAAATTCTAATGGAAGGTTTAATAATAGAATAAAATTTAAATTCAATTAGAAAATATATATTAAAATTATGAGATTTCAAAAGCTTATGTGGCGCAACATGATGATTTCAACCAAAAGTCAAAAAGCTTCAGTTTTACATTATAGTATAGATTATTATTATCACTAGTCTCTACTCTCTAATTCATTTAGCGGGGAAAAAAAATAAAAATTAAAAAATAAATCTTTAATTTGTGCAATACCCAAGAAAGTTTGATAAGAAAATATTTATATATGATACGTGTTTAATTAATAAGTATTAATAAATAAAAAAGTAAATAGTCAACAAAAAGTCAAAGATTTCCATTTTATATATCTACTAGTCACTAACCTATGAATGCATAGAAAAATTTGACAATATATATTTATATATGGTTCATATCTAAAAATTCAAATTAGAAATATAGATATATAAAATATATATTTAATTTAAATATATATATATATTTTTTCTTTAGGAAAGATCAAACTATAAAAGTTTGTTTAGTATTTGGTTGTTTTATCCATACGTGGAAGTCATTGACTTCTTCCAATATTCTCGCATTAGTTTTTGAAAGTCCATATTTTCCATGTAATCATTTTAATATATATTTTTAATTTAGTTTTTTAGAGTTATGAATAATGCTAAACTATGTTACTAAATAGGCATTCGTTTGGCTAGCTTATGTTAGCTTTATACGAATTTTTGTTTATTTCAACTTTAATTCAAAATTTAAATAAATTAGCTATTTATCTTTTTTTAAAAATAAAAGCTACTTTTTAAAAAGTTTGAATTAAAGTTGAGACAAAAAGTAAAAATAAGAAGAAGAAAAAACTAACTTATTCGTTGCCAAACATACACTAGAACTTACCATATTTTGGTTAAAATAACTAAAGGTTTGATATTCTTTAAATAAATTCTAATTAAAATTATTTTAAACAAGAAATAGTTAGTCTCTCTGACCTAGGGTGCGACTGCGTCAAACCCTAGCCGTCAGTAGAATAGTGTCCTTGTCCGAGTACAAGTTTGTGTCCCTTCCAGTGGTTCTCCCACAAGTAGGACGTTTGTCTTCTACTTTTCTTGTTCTCTTTCTGTGTCTCTCTTGTTTACTCCTTCTGTATCTTTGGCCCCTCAACCTTGTTCTTTACTCGTTTATTAGGGGGATATGATGGAAGACTTAGAGGACTTATGGGAGAAGCTTTCTCTGACTAACAAGGAGGGGGGTGGTACCGGAGGTGGGGTGGACCTAGTTGAGTCCTCTCAACGCCCTGAGTACATCCTTGTAGCAAAGTTTTTGACACCGCGTGTGTTAAATACGGAATTTGTTGCCCAAACTTTCAAACTCCTACGGAAAACTTGACAAGGTTTCACAGTCCAAGACCTAGGGCAAAATAGAATGTCTTTCGCTTTTGAGGAGGAAAGAGATCTCGCCAGAGTCCTAGCAAATGAACCATGGTCCTTTGATAAATATCTAGTATTTTTTCAACGACTAGAAGAAGAAGTGCGCATCTCTGATCTTGAGTTTACGCACACATCTTTCTGGGAGCAGATTCACAACCTTCCCCCTTCGCCATATGAATGAAGAATCAGCAGAGATCCTTAGTGCAACCCTTGGTTTGGTGGAACGGGTGGCAGGCTCTGATGAGGACCGAGAAGGCGAAAACTGTGTACGTGTAAGAATTAAAATGAATATCACTTCCCCACTATGTCGAGGTCAAAAAATTAAATTGGAGGGGGGTAAGATGGGTTGGGTCTATTTCCAATATGAATGACTGCCAAACTTTTGCTATTGGTGTGGCTGCCTCGATCATGTAGATAAGGATTGTGAAATTGCTATGAGCCATCAAGCAAATATGCCGAAACCAAAACAACAATATGGGGCCTGGTTATGGGCTAGTATGGATCGGCCACCACGCAACACAATGATTACAGTTCTGGGGAGCCAGCCGAGACAAAAAAAGCAATCTGGTACACACCCTCCCCCCCCCCCCCAAAGGTGTATTGAGACAAGTAGCAAACCCACATACCTCACCTCCGTGTGGGCATAATGAAGATATCACTCCGCCTACTACAGTGGTGTCAATGGAGGTGGAGCAATCAGAGGGGGGCAAGAATTAAACCCATATCTCACCTTTGAATGATGCGGATTTTGAGGAGCAATTAAGGGTGATCGATAACGCCATAAACTTTGGTCCAACTAGCAATAATAGCAAGGAGAATATCTCGGCACCTTTCACGTTACCTACACCTATCAACCAACCCAACATGGAAAGTTTCCATCCCCATGCAGCTAACTCGACACGTGCTATGTTTGGGGATATCACAAATGTTACACCAGAGTTCAAGCCCAAGATTTCCAACGGTGGTGCAAAATGGAAAAGGCTTGCACAGGCTCAAAGTGCTCCCCACTCTAATCTTGTTGCACCCCTACCACTGAAACATAACAATCCAAGTAACTAACCGCAGCATACACGAAAAACAAAGAAGAAATATTTAGCTTCGCATGAAGATGACGAGGATATAAGTATTTTTATAGATAAGATATCGGCAGAGGCTAGCTACCAGCCCTGGCGGAAGCCATGAGTTACTTGGGTTGGAACTGTCGTGGGCTTGGGAACCCAAGGATAGTTCAAGAACTCGTCGTTATCATACGAGAAAATGACCTCTCCGTCTTGTTTTTATCCGAAACATGGATGGATGATGATCGTTTAGAAGCTTTACGTTGCCGTTTTCATTTTGTAAACTGTTTTATTGTAAAAAGAAGAAATAAAGGGGGTGGTTTAGTGTTATTTTTGAAGCAGGAAGTGGACCTTGTCATTCAATCATACTCTCTGTCCCATATAGATGCCTTGGTGGATGGAAGCTCCACTAATGCATGGAGACTTACTGGGTTCTATGGAGCCCCAGAGACTCATAGATGTGAGGAATCTTGGAACCTTCTCCGATCTTTGAATAATCAATCATCCTTGTCGTGGCTGTGCTTTGGGGATTTTAACGAAATTGTCCGTCGAGCGGAACTGCGAGGGCATCGAACCAGGAATGAGAACCAGATGCAAGGCTTCCGTGATGTTATCAATGATTGTGGTTTTATTGATTTGGGACACAGGGGATCAGAGTTCACTTGGTGTAATAACAGAAAGGGTCTCTCTACCACATGGCTTCGCCTGGACCGGGCTATGGCTAATAATGATTGGCTATTGCGATTCAACATAAACATAGTACACCACCTAGAGAGTTCGGCCTCAGACCACAAACCCTTGCTCGTTGATTGCCACCCAATGCCAACACAAGATCAAAAACACAAGTTGTTTCGGTTTGAAGACGTATGGCACTCCAATCAGGGTTGTGAAGAAACCATTAACGCCTCCTGGACATCAACCCCGAGTTTTTCAAGCACTTCAAAGATGGCTAAAGTTGAAGAAAAAATCACAAGATGTCGATATGAATTATTGAAGTGGAGCAGGTCCCATTTTGGCAATATCACCAGAAAGTTAAAAGAAAAGAAAAAAGCACTCAAGGAAGCAGAATAGGCAAGCATGCAAGGTCACTGTCATGATCAGGTTATTGCTCTTCGACATTAGATAAACACCTTACTGGTGCTAGAGGAAAAATTGTGGAAACAACGATCTAAAGTCTCTAGATGCAGGGAGGTGACCGCAATACCCGATATTTCCACAGTCGTGCAACCCATCGCAAGAGAAGGAATTCCATCAGGGCACTTCACCTAGACACAAGTGAATTAATTGCTGATAATAAGCATATTGGTGACAAGTTTCTCCAGTATTACCATGACCTATTCACAGCATCACCAGCAATAAATATGGGGGAAGCTTTGGATGGTATAAGCCCATCTGTTACCACTTAAATGAACTCCACTCTCCTTAGACCCTTCACTAGTGTGGAAGTGAAAGATGCTCTGAATCAAATGGCCCCATTAAAAGCACCTGGCTCTAATGGTTTTTCTCCTATCTTTTATGAAAGCTATTGGCATGTGGTCGGACAAGATGTAACCGAGGCAGTGTTATCTTGTCTCAATTCGGGTACTCTCTTATCTTCTATTAATCATACTTTTGTTACTCTTATTCCTAAAGTCAAAAATCCCAAGAAAGTAATAGAATATAGACCTATTAGCCTCTGTAATGTTGTTTACAAGTTGATCTTAAAGGTCCTTGCAAACCGTTTGAAGCTTGTTTTGCCACATGTTATATCTAACACACAGAGTGCTTTTGTGCCTAGCCACCTGATTACTAACAATATCTTAGTGGCTTTTGAAACTTTACATCATATGCACAATCAAAGAGGGGAGAGGACGAGATCAATGGCTCTGAAACTCGATATGAGCAAAGCCTACGACAAAGTAGAATCGAGCTTTTTACAACAAGTGATGATCCGTATGGGGTTTGATCCTAAATGGGTCTCTCTTATCATGGAATGTGTTAGCACTGTATCATATTCTCTTCTCATCAATGGTGAACCTACTGGCTATATTATCTCAACTCGGGGTCTTCGTCAAGGAGATCCTATATCTCCTTAATTGTTTCTCATGTGTGCAGAAGGATTAAATGGGCTCCTTACTCGTGCTGTTAACCAAGGGGAACTTCATGGTGTTTCAATCTGTAAAAGAAGCCCCAAGCTCACTCATTTGTTCTTTGCGGATGACAACCTATTGTTTTGCAAAGCAACCCAGGCTGAATGCCAAAAAATCTAGGAGGTGTTGGAAACATATGCATAAGCCTCAGGTCAACAAATTAACAATGTAAAAACAACCTTGTTCTTCAGTCGTAATACCACTCCCGCAATTCAAAACGAGATAAAGGAGATTCTGGGCGTTCCCATAATTCGTCAGTATGAGAAATACCTGGGACTTCCATCTTTCATAGGAAGGGCAAAAATGACATGCTTTGCTCATCTACAAGAATGAGTTTGGAGTAAGGTGAAAGATTGGAAAGAAAAACTATTATCACAAGCAAGGAAAGAAGTCCTTATCAAGGCAGTGATTCAGGCTATTCCGGCATACACTAGGAATTGCTTTCAACTACCAGTCAGATTATGCAAGGGTATTGAAGCCATTATGAGAAGATTTTAGTGGGGGCATAAATAGGAGCAACATAAAATTCACTGGTTGCGTTGGGAAAAACTCTATTTACCAAAAGGAGAAGGAGGTTTCGGGTTTTGCGAGCTCCAAAAATTCAATCTAGCTCTATTGGGGAAGCAAGTGTGGCGCTTACTACACTGTACTAACTCGATGTTTTACAAAGTATTCAGTGCCAATTTTTTTCCAACTGGGAATATCCTTGAGGCTCAAGGCAACCCCAATGGGTCTTATGCATGGCGGAGTATCCTTCGCGCTCGAGACCTAATCATTGCTGGATCCAGTTGGCGTGTATGGGATGGAACACAAATAAACATCAAATCTGAGAATTGGCTCCCAGAATCTGGTCACAGACAGGTCCTTTCACCTCTCTCTGGCCTATCCCCAGACACAAAGGTAAACACTCTTATGCTTGGCAGCCACCCCAGATGGAATGAAGTGCTCATTCGGCAGATCTTCCTTCTTTACGATGCCGAGGCCATTCTTCGTATCCCTTTAAGTACTCGGGCCCCAGAAGACAAACGATATTGGCATGAAGCAAAGAATGGTAAATATTCAGTAAGAACTGGTTATAGACTTCTGTAGACCGAGTCTCGGCAATCCAAGACTAGCTCGTTTGATGTGCATGTTACGAATGGGCTTTGGAAGCATATCGGGAGTCTAATGGTGCCCACAAAAATTAAGAGTTTCCTTTGGCGCGCCTGCCAAGACTCACTTCCTACAAAGGCTGGTCTCTATTGAAGAAAGGTAGTCCAAGATCCAAAGTGCGAGGCATGTCAAATGGCATCTAAAGACTGCCTACATGCGTTGTGGAGCTGCCCAAGCCTTAGTGAGATGTCGTACTCTAGCCCCGAACTTGCCCCCTACACTCATCATCAGTTTTAGTCTATCTCGGACTTGGCTCTGAAAATTCTGGAGTCTCCCACTAGCTTCGGACTAGAGAAGTTTACGACCACTGTATGGTTTGTTTGGCAGAAGAGAAACCAAACTCAACTTAACCAACCTAGCGACCAGTATTCTCAGATTTGGACCCAAGCCTTATCATACCTCAATGAGTTCTTGGAAGCTACAAGCAAAGTGAGCCCTGTGAGACCACCACCCGTGGAAGTGAAGTGGAAGCCCCCTGATCAGACATGGTACAAAGTTAACTATGATGGTGCACTGTTCCAGGACAGTAATGAAAGTGGCATAGGTGTTGTTATCCGAGACAAGCATGGGAATGTTATAGCCACCCTAAGCCAGAAAATCTCAGCATGCCCCTCAGTCGAGATGGTGGAGGCACTTGCAACAAGAAGAGCCACCTCCTTTGCACTAGAAATTGGGACTACAGATGTAGAGATTGAAGGAGACTCAACAGCTATAGTTCAAGCCCTGCGTTCTCCTGATACTTCGCACCTTGCCTATGGTCATGTGATTGATGATGCTACAACCTTAATTTATTCCCAGCTTTCACCATATTTTGTTTTCGCATACTCGAAGAAGTGGTAACTCTGTTGCCCATACTTTAGTACATCGTGCTAAAAATTGTCAAGACTGTTTAGTCTGGATGGAGGAATTTCCTCCAGATATTATTCATGTAATTCTAAAAGACTTTATTTCCGTTTAATGAAATATTCTAATTTTTCCTCACAAAAAAAACAAAATTCTAATTAAATTAGGTAAGATTTCTTCCCCAAATTCTCTAATTTGACATCTTATTTATTAATGCTTATTAATTAAGTATAACATATAAATATTTTTTATTGAACTTTTCGGTGTGCATTGCACATGTTAGTACTAGTATTATAAATAGATGAGCTCATAGAAAATTCTTATAGGTAGCAACTTTAATTTAAACTAATGGTATGCTAGTGTGTGATGCATGAATTAATTAAAAAAATATGTGTAAATAAAAAAAGAAAATATTACTTATTTGTAAAATTTTTGAAACTTAGGTAATACCGTAATAGAGCTTTATATAAAATATAAAATAAATTATCCTAACCACTAATAAGTCACTTTTGGTAATAGAGTTTAATCTAAAGTAAATATATTAATAATTAATGAGAGTGTAGCCACTTGGTACAAAGAGAAGGTAGACACTTGGTCCAACAACAAATTTATATGTAAATTAAAGAAAATATTAACTCTATATATAAATAAAAAAAAATTATAAATATCATCCAATAGAAATTGCTTGAAACCTTAATAGAGTTTTACCTCAATTAAAATTAACTATCTTAATAATTGAGACACATAAATGTATCCAATCACTTGATGAAAACATAGTATGTAGTTTCAAATTTGTGAAAGTTTTTATCATATTAAAACACAAATTATAATATATAATCAAAATAATTAAAATAAATTTTAAATTTTATTTCTTTTGGTAATAGAATTTTAGTTGAAGTAAAATTTTAAATTTATTAAAACTTTGTAATAGAGTTTTACCATAATAAACTATGTTAAGAATTAATAAATCACGTTATATTTTAATAAATCACGTTATATTTTGGTAATAGAATTTAATCTAAAAATAAACTATCTTTGTAAAAAAATTGCAAATGGCCTAAAATTACTAATAATTTATTATTATTTTTTTTAAAAGTACTAAATTCAGCATGGATAAAACTTAGGTATAGTTCCTTAGGTTAGGTACATTAGGTTCCCCAATTGAATTCAAACACATGGTTGCATTAACCAATGAAACACAAACAATATTATCTTTTCCAAGAATATTTAAATTCAATGTATTTGAATTCAACTAGAAACCTGATGTACTTAAAGTAAAGAACTGTACCTAAGTTTTACCTATTAAAAATTCCCAACATGTCCCTGTCTACGTAGGAGTAAAATTGATCACACACGTAGCACGTGTTAGGCCTGCCCCATCTTCTATATAATCTTCAAAGGGTTAGGTTTAGATTCGTCTCTGTAGGAACTTTCTTTGTAGCTTTGGGAATTTTTACCGAAACCTAACCCTAGATCACAGCCAGCCATGTCGTCCAAGCAAGGTACACGTCAAAAACCTTAAATTTGTTAGATTTGATTCACAATTCTTCAAAATCTGCCTTTATTTCTTGTTGATTAGAACAAAAAGCCCTAGATTTGTTACTTGTTTAAATTTTTATGTTTTTGTGTGATAAAAGTTAAAGGGGCTTTTGCTTTGTGGGTTTGTAGGTGGAAAGGCAAAGCCTTTGAAGCAACCCAAGGCTGAGAAGAAAGAGTACGACGAGGTATAGTGTTCAATTCATTGAAATTTCTTTCAATTTGTGTTTTCGAAGTTTGTAGCTTTAATGTTTTGGTACTTTGGTTGTCTATCTGGGGTGGAAAAGATTCAAATTTGTTGAATCGAAGGGATTTAATACTTGGGTTGGTTTTGATCTGTAATATTTCGCTTTTTTATTAAATAAAAATATTAATTGTCTGTTTGGTTACTGAGAAACATAGATAAGAAAGATAAGGAATTTTTTTTTTTTTTTTTTATGGATTTTTTAAGTGAAAATCGTAGGTAAAGTATTTTATGGAATTACTTGTTTGGATTTTTTTATGGGTTTGCTTTCTCTTAACTTTCTCAATTATGTATATTATAGTTTTTTTTTTTTTTATGTGTTTGCATAAATTTTTAATGATCTTTAGCTATTCCATAAATTATAGATATGAAGTTTTAACATTCAAATATGGTGTAAACTAGTAAAAGAAAAGGGGGATTATTGAATTCTTCCAAAAATTTTATAGTTGATGAAAAAAATTCAAGTTAAAAACTTCTCTTTATTGTGCTTTTACTTTATTTTTCTTTCTTTCTGCTTGGGATTTCCTTTTTATACTTACTGTCTGGGTTTGCGCCCGTTTCACACTTTTTTCAATGAATTTATTACTTATATAAAAAAAATAATAAGAATAATATATTTCTATTCACATCACTGTGATTTGAATCTTTTCATGAGACAGTGTACATCTCTATGCATGTCACAACTTGCCTGATTATATGGTTTGGATCTTACTGTTATTTGATTCTTTAACCCTTCCTCTACCTTGAGGCATTTAGTGGTACAAGTAGGTAGGCCTTTGCTGAAGTTGGTTATAGTAATGATGTTTGATCTTTCTCTGTGGTATCATTGTCTCAATTTGGCTTCATATGCTCCTACAGGTTGACATGGCCAATATTCAAAAGAAGAAGGATGAGGAAAAGGTAATATACTTTGGTTTTATAGCTTCGTTTCATGTTCCTTTCATGGTTTACAGCAAATTATTAATTTGATCTTGATTTATATGATTAGGCACTCAAGGAGCTTAGGGCCAAGGCACAGAAAGGACCCATTGGAGGTACTGGGCTGAAGAAAAGTGGGAAGAAATGAGGGCTTTATGTCCCAAATATAACTGTTTATCAAATCTTCTTCTTGTACAAGCATTATTATGACAATAACCTACCTTTGATTATTGTGATTATCTAGCTTCTTGCTAAGTGTGTTACTAAACTTTGGGGGTAATCTATGTAAGACTAAATTCTCAAGTTGCATGTTTGTGATATTTTCCTGTTCCTAAAATGTCTGCTTTGCATATTTGTGGAGATGATTTTATTTGAGCGGCTAGTTATTGATTGAACTATAAGTTTTATTTTGTCCATTAAATAAGTGCAGTCCAAAACTTTCCAATTGGTCAAATTATCTATCTTATGTACAATAGAAATGAATGAGATCTCATCTGTTCGCTAAAGCATTTTATTAGTTACTCTAATGTGATCGTTCGTTGGTTGGTTGGGTTTGGTTGGGTTGATTTTTATAAACTTGTTATATAAAAAAAGACATAGTTTACCTCCAACTTGATTTAGAGGAGTTCTTCTTCAATCTATTACGTGTCACTATTTTCAAAGGATAAAACCTAGGTATAGTTTTTTAATTTTTTAGATCAAGTACATTAAGTTTCCTAATTGAATTTAATTATATGATTGTATTAATCAATGAAACACAAATAATATTATTTTTTTTAAAAATGTTTAAATTCAATATATTTGAATTTAATTAAGAAACTTAATATAATTGACCTAAAGAACACGTTGACAGTTTATTTAATTGCCTCCTATTGGGTTGGAGGTAAACTATTTCGTTGTGCAACTTACATTTTGGTTATGGGTTGATTCACTGGTTTTCCTTTTTTGAATGGGTTGATTCACTGGTTTTCCTTTTTGGAAGAATCTAATTATTTCTTCTAAAGACACTTTACTTGACCGCACTTTACTTCCAGGTGATTGGTTGAGAGTCACTGGTTTTCCTTTTTGAAGAATCCATTCTACTAAACACGCGTCATGAGTCACTGGTTTTCTTTTTTGAAGAATAATAATCATTTATACCAAACAGGTCATCAAAGACATAAACTAAATGTATAAATCATATATCCGCAAATAGCAAAACATTAAACTTGGATCTGCAAATCTCTATTGGCTTTATAAACTAAATTTAATGTTTTGTTTGTTTTGGTGAATTATTTTTTGCTGAAAAATACTTTTTTTCCCATTTTTAGATGTCAGGTTTGTTATTCAATAGTATAACATGACTTACAATGGACGGTTAATATATTGAACTATTTTGGACGGTTAAATTTTTTTTAATGATTTTTTAATGTTTGTGATCTAGTAAATTTGCCTTTGAAAAAAATAAAATAACTTTTAGGTTGTTTTCTACTTGGTCTATGTAATATTAAGGGAAATTGCATTTAAAACCCTAAAGTAGGGGGTATAACAAAATAAACTATATAGTTTTAAAAATAACCAATCAAATCCCCAAAGTTTTAGAAAGTAATAATTAAACCATATAATAACTACAAGGTTTCAAAAAGTAATGAAATAGACCTCACTTCATTTAAGTGGAATGACAATGTGTTTGGGGTTTAATATAGAACTATAAGTTTAATTTGTTACTTTTTTAAATCTCAAGATTTAATTTTTGAAATTATAGGGTTTAATTTGTTACTTTTTGAAACTCCAAGGTTTGATTTATTACTTTTGAAAGTACGTTTAATTTGTTGTACCCCTAAATTATAGAGTTTAAAATGTAATTTTCCCTAATATTAATATAATATTGTGATTTTTTTTTTTTTATTAATATAGCTATTTGGAATTATAAGAAGTATTCATGATTTTATGTGTGAACTAGACAACATAAAATGTTTTTATCTTCATTTTTAGGGTCACATGAAAATGAGTTAATTTCCCCACCGCGTGCGCACGCACACACACACACAATGAAGCATAAATAAATATATTAACTAGATCTACAATTACCCAAAATATGACCAAATGTGCCATTAGGTGATTTTTTTTTTTTTTTTTTTTTTATTATAACATTAGATGTTTGAGCTAGCGTTCTATCAATTAAGACTAGATACTCCCCATCTCTAAGCTTCATCACTTTTTTTTTTTTTTTTTTTTTTTTTTAACCTTGGATGTCCGAGTCAGTATTCTATAGATATACGCACCCCAACACTCTACTAGCACGTGTGCCATGATAAGCTCAAGGTTTTATCTTGAGTATGTGATCCTGAATGGACTCGAACTAGTGACCGTTGTAGAGCATACTCAATATCGAACCAGTTAAGCTATCCCTATTGGGTTTAAGTTTGATCACTTGATAACCTTGTGGTTCACATACAATATTTTGTTCCGATGGAGCTTGGGTCTTCAAGAAATATGTGTGAATTTCATGATTTTAATAACCCAAATAACATGACTAGCGTATAATTGGGTATTTCCTCCGAGACCAATTTTGTGTAAATATGGGTTTTAAGGCCCATTGCCCGAGAGCTGAGAGAAATGATGGGGCTGAGCCTTGATCCATTAAGGAGAAAATATGGACCTTGAGCCCGATTCCCGATGCAAAAGAAACACAGGTCATGAGCCCATTCCGTGATATAGACAAAAAATTGGCTTGATGTAAAGGAATATAGGTCATTAGCCTATTAAGAGCATTCCCATCCGGGAAGCTAAACGTTCATTTTAGTTAAAGTAGCTACTACTGTAGCTAAAAAACATACAAAAACCCCTCACATCCGGTTATTTACTTTTGCTAAAAAAATACCTCTTGTGAACAGTACTCGGTATTGATATCGAGTACTATTCACAAGAGGTAAAGCTATTATAATTTTTTTTATTCCTTCTCTCTTGCCTCTCTCCTCTCTCCTCTCTCACAGTACTCGGGTTTGGGTTTTGGTTTGTAGTGGGTTTTGCGGTGGGTTTGTAGTGGGTCTGATGGCTTTGGGTATCGAAGGCGGCGGTGGGTTTGGGTCTGATGGATTTGGGTATCGAAGGCGGCGGTGGGTTTGGGTTTTGCAGTGGGTTTGGATTTGGGTTTCGCAGGTGGTGGGTTTCGGCTTTGATGGTGGGGGGTTTGGGTTTGCGGTGGGTTTCGGCTTAAATGGTGGTGGGTTTCGGCTTAAATGGCGGTGGGTTTGGGTCTGATGGATTTGGGTATCGAAGGCGGCGGTGGGTTTGGGTTTTGCAGTGGGTTTGGATTTGGGTTTCGCAGGTGGTGGGGGGTTTGGGTTTGCGGTGGGTTTCGGCTTAAATGGTGGTGGGTTTGGGTCTGCAATGGGTTTGGGTCTGCGGTGGCCGGCGTGAAGTATGGTAGGAAAGTGGAAAAAAAAAAACTAATTGTTTTATAATATTTTAATAGGATATAGTGTAAAATAAAGAGTGGGATGTGAGGTTGTTATAAATGTTGAGAGGTAAAATAAATAAAATGGGTTTTGAAGAGCTAAAGTAGCTAAAAAAATAAACAACCGGATGTGAATGCTCTAAGCATGAGGAATTTTAGACAAAATCTCAATATGGGTGGTTGGATGAAATTTGGACCTTTTTAGGTTTTAAATGAAGTTGATTCAAAATTCCATTCTTTTTTCATTGTGAAATATGATGAGGAGGCATGAGTTGAATAATTGGATAATGCCACGTGAACCAAAAAATAGACCTTTGTTGCATCAATAAAATTTTTTACCTTATTAAACAAATGAAACCGTTCGAATAATAAAAGATACAAATAAAACATGATATAAATAATCAAATCATGTATTTTCTTTTTAACTTTTTATATAAATAAAAAATTATTTAAATAATAATATGATTATTATTATTATTATTATTATTATTATTTCATCATTCATCATTGAGGAATGATATTTCCACACCAATTTCTTATATTTTCGCACTTAACTAGTGTAAAATATTACCCCAGTTTTTATATTTCCACACTAATAGTAAGGAAATATGAAGGTGTGGAAATAAAAGGGATTTTCTTCATTTTCTTTCTCTTTCCTTCCTTTATATACTTCCATAGTTCCATACCCACTATAACCGACCATTGGCTCAAGACTTCCCTTGCCATCCATTAGACCAACCATTGGCCAAGATTTGTTAACAAACTCGAAGCCGGAAAGCTATCACATCTAGGCCAGGTAGTTACCTTCCTGCCATTGGGTCAATAATAATCATAATAGTAATAAGGTGTTTGTTTGCAATTATTCATGAAGCATTGTTAATTAGATTTTGTTAAAAGGCCTTTGTTAAAAAGTATTAAATACTCACATTTTAAGGAAAATAACAAATTTTTAATATTAAAATAATTAATGAAAAGACTAAAATACTCTTAAAATATGTTTCTGTATTATTTTAATATTAAAATTTTACTACTATTTATAAAATGGAAGCATTAAATACTTCATTAACCTTTGCTCTAAGAACACCCATTAACCAGACTCTTGTTTATTCAATCGCCCATGATCATTTCTCCCTCCCCAATGTCTACACTCCGCAGTCCACATCTTTTAATGGGCCACCTCCACTAGTTGGGCCTCTATCTCGAGTCATTATGAAATATTTTTAGAAAAGGAAAAATGCATGTACACCTCCTGAACTTGACCCAATGTTCTTTTTTTTATAGCTAATTTACTACTTAAACTTTCACATAGTGCCAAATAGCCACTTATGTTACTTACTGTCCAAAATCCCGTTAAATTCCTCACGTGACAAGCACGATTTTTTCAACTCACTCCTCGAATTTCTGCTTCTTCTTCTCTCTCATCTAGTTCTTCTTGCTCGCTCTCTTCTCTCTCTCATTGACAGCTTCCTCTTCATCTCAGGGATTTCAACGATCTCGGCCCATCAATGGTGGTGGCAATGTGATCAAGGAGGTGGAGGAAGGGCTGACATGGATGTGGGGAGAGGGGAGTGTTGTTTGGAGGATGCGATTGGGATTGAACAATTTTATGGAGGTGGTGGATGGAGAGCTTAAGGAAGTGGAGGGTGGTGGTGAGAAAAATTTGAGAAAAAAAGGGGATAAGGTGACAAATCAATAGGAGAGGAGCTAGAAGCCTTAAGCGCTAGGCCTGACTGATTCCCTTTCGTCTCTACAAACATGGGCGGTGGGAAGAGAAGGATAAGAATTGGTTCACCCGGTTGGACCATATCCATGATACAAAATCTTTTTTCTTCAAATTAGCCTTAAAGGAAAGGAAGCTCAGAAGACCTCGTCTATTGTGGTTTGTACATATATAACCTATGGCAATATTCTGTTTTCTTTTTTTATGTGGGGAAGTGGCTAAAAATTTGGTTAGAGTGCATGGTTGTTTGCGGTGTTGGTTAGGCGGTTGTGTATGGCTATTTGCGGTTATGGTTGTGGTTAATGGGTGTGTGTTTGTTTACAGTGGTGGTTAGGTATGTGTTTGTTTACAATGAACCTCTAGTCCAAGACCCATAGAAACACCATCACCGAGAGAGAGAGAGAGAGAGAGAGAGAGAGAGAGAGAGAAAATCGTGCATGTCACGTGAGAAATTTAACGGGATTTTGGACGGTAAGTGACATAAGTGGCTATTTGGCACTATGTGAAAGTTTAAGTAGTAAAAAAAAATAAAAATAAAAAACATGGGGTCTAAGTGAAAGTTCAGGGGGTGTATATGCATTTTACCCTTTTAGAAAACATTAATAACTTATTATCTCCTCTCGTATGAGTGGTGGTCTCAATCACCCAACTCAACTAAACTAAAAATAATAATCTGGTGAAATAAATATTTTCAGTTGTGATTGATACATAATAAAAGTTATTGTTATGTTGGTGGTTGATTGTTCAAGACCAACTTTAATACTAGGATACTTAGCCTTGCCGTGTAGAACAAGGACTTGTAAACCAAGTCCTCATTGGTTTTGATATCCACGACATTAATGCTCTTAATGCTGGCCGACCTACTATCAAAGCCGACTCTATGAATTTTGGGGCTTAAGGTGACTACTAAAATGATTTTTTTTATTTAAATAATAATTAATTATATTTTTAATATCATAATCACCTTTTTCTTTTCTTTTCTTTTCTTTTCTTTTTTGCATTTTGAGATACAAAATTACTATTTAAATGTCTGTATTCAAGTTCTTCTATAATATAGCTAATCCACTAAATTTTTCGGTTCTTCTCTTTTTAAAAATAAAAATAAAAATTTCTTAAGTTTTTCAATATCCAAATTCATAGTAAATATTTATAATTAATAAAATATTTACAATAAAAGGAACGTTATCTATAATATAAAATTATAACAACTATATAAAATAAAATTTCAAGTGTAGAGCAATAGAGCACTATTACAGCTCCACTTAAAAATAAAAATTGTTACCCAAATATCAACCTAAGAAGGGGGGTGATTTAGGTTGAGGCAAACTTTTTCGATTTAAATGCGGAATTAAAAACTATTTTCAATTAGCAAAAACAAATTTAAGAACACAATTCAATTGCAATAAGATATGATAGAAAATCAAACACAAGCATATATAAGCAATTGAATAAGTAAGAGATAGAGATAGAGAAAATCAAACACAGTGATTGTTATCGAGGTTCGGCTTCCCCGCCTACGTCCCCGCCTCAAGATCACTTCTCGAGGATTCCCAAATTCACTAATTTGACAATCTTCTTTCGGGTGAAGATCAAAACCGTTACAAATCTTCTTTACACGGTGAAGAGTAACCACCGAGTGAAAAATCCTTTTCACTCTTAGGATTTATACCAAGACCCACAAATCTTCCTTACAAGGTGAAGAGTAACCACCCAGTGAAAAATCCTTTTCACTACTTAGGATTTATACCAAAACCCTAACAAAAACACTCAATGGTTTCAACAAAGTATTTGTTGTATAAGATAAGGCTCTCTCAAAGAGTAATTGTACACAATATGCTCACTCTAATAGTATATCAAGGATTTGATCAATATGGCTCAAAAAGTGTTTAGAGAAATTTTCAATCAAGGATTTTGAATGATATGAAAATATAAGCTTGAGAAGGATGGATTGATGTATAAGATGTTATCTTTTCTATCTTTGATTTCTCTTGTATGCTTGATGTTTAGAAATGAAGAAAGGGTAGTATTTATAGCCATCATGTTGTCTTGCATTCTTCTTGAATTTTCAATCAATCAATTTGCTTTCTTTGAAAACTTTTCTTCTTAAGATTTTTCAACCATAATTGATATGGTTGTCTTGCATGTGAATTTCAATCAATTAAGTTTGTCTTTGAAGACTTTAAGAGATTTTTCAATTGATATTGTTGTCTTATATTTGAATTTCAACCAATCAAGTTGTCTTTGAAGACTTTAAGAGATTTTTCAATTGATATGGTTGTCTTATATTTGAATTTCAACCAATCAAGTTTGTCTTTGAAGACTTTAAGAGATTTTTCAATTGATATGGTTGTCTTATATTTGAATTTCAACTAATCAAATTTGTCTTTGAAGACTTTAAGAGATTTTTCAATTGATATGGTTGTCTTATATTTGAATTTCAACCAATCAAGTTGTCTTTGAAAACTTTAAGAGATTTTTCAATTGATATGGTTGTCTTATATTTAAATTTCAACCAATCAAATTTGTCTTTGAAAACTTTAAGAGATTTTTCAATTGATATGGTTGTCTTACATTTGAATTTCAACCAATCAAATTTGTCTTTGAAAACTTTAAGAGATTTTTCAATTGAAGTTGGTTTTAAAGTTGAGCCTTAAAGATCAAATCTTAATAAACTTTACAAAACCTAACTCTTACTTCTCATATGTCTCGGATCATTGTCTTTGAGCTTGATTTCTTTGTCTTGAGTCTTGATGACTTTGATCTTCAATGAATTTGCAACTTGTCAACTTTGTATTTGCTTGATATTTGAATTGGCCATCTTGGTCCAATTAAATCAATAGTCAAAATTAAGCTTTAAAACATAAATCATTAGTTCATATGAAAATATCATTAATGAACAACTTAAAATCATGGTTATCATCAAAACTACATGAATGTCCTTGGATTAATTAGCCAATTAATAATTATTGAACCCTTGAGGCTAACAAAAATATCTAGTAGTCTCATTCTACATAAATAAAGACGGATTCATTATAACCCTGAAGGGTAGCTCAACTAGTCCGGTCTTGGGTATGCTCCCCAATGGTCACCAGTTTGAATCCCCTCATACTACTTACCCAAGGCAAAGCCTTGCGCATATCGTGATATACGTGCTAATAGGGTGTTGCGTGTCCCCCTGGGATTAGTTAAGGTGTGCATATCTACGGAACGCTAGCCCGGACACCCAAGGTTAGCAAAAAAAAAAAAGATGGATTCATTCATTACACAATAAATTAGCACCAGCAAAATCAAGTTTAGTTTTGTACAGAGAATTAAATATAATACACACCACACACTCTTTTTATTTATTTATTATATAGTCAAGAATAATACAACAAATTTTTAGTACGTGAAGGTGTGAAGTGTACAAATTACAGTTATGTCAATCAAGTGTTATTAGTTATGTACAAATTACAGTCAAATAAAAAAATAATTAAAACTATATATGCAATCACATGTGACTATGTAAAAGCCAATGTACATATTACTCTTATATTATATAACAACAAACACCACATTTAACTAACTCAAAAAATTTGTGAGGCAAGAAATTTGTTGTGATCCCAAAAAGCCTATATCAAAAAGGTGTTTTAAAAGTTTAGTTTGCTGGATGCTAGGTCTGTGAGCACACTATTTGCGAATCACTTCAAATTATCTAATAATCAATGCTCGAAAAATCACGAAGAAATTAAAAATATGTCAAAGGTTCTATACGCTAGTGTAGTAGGGTGCTTAATGTATGCAATGGTCTACATCAGACCGGATTTGGCTCATACAATGAATACTGTTTGCAAGTACATGACGAACCCAACAAGAGAGCATTGGAATGTAGTAAAATGGATTTTCAGATACTTGAAAGGTACTACGGAACATGGGATCTTATTTTCAAAACAGTCGGGGACTACTTCAGTTGTAGGATATTTGGTTGCTAACTACGCTAATGAGGTGAATGATAGGAGGTCTACTACAGGTTACTTGTTTACACTATCAGGAGGGTCTATTTATTGTAGATCCACATTACAATCCAAAGTAGCCATATCCACTATAGAAGCTGAATACATGGTTGTAGCTAAAGCTGTAAAGGAAATGTTGTGGTTAAAATCTAATCAAGGAGCTTGGTCTGAAACAAGTTGGAGTTCAAATGCATTGTGACAATTAGAGTGTCATTTAATTAGGAAAGTATCGTGTTTATCATGCCAAGACAAAGCCTATTGATGTGAGATTTCACAAGATTAGAGAGTTGATTGTTACCGGAGAAATTATTCTCAAGAAGACTCACACTTCAGATAATGCAGCTGATATTTTGACGAAACTAGTTAGACAGTTACTGCAACCAAGTTCAAACATTGCTTGGACTTGGTCAATGTTTGCAGCTTTTGATAGCCTTTAGGAGTTAAGGTGGTGGCGATGGAGGAGTTTCGTTCATGAAGCTTGACCAATTCAAGCTAAAGTGGAGATTTGTTATGTCGATGGTTGATTGGTAAGACCAAGTCCTAGTAATATTAGGATACTTAGCCTTGCCGTGTAGAACAAGGACTTGTAAACCAAGTCCTCATTGATTTTGATATCCACGACATTAATGCTCGTAATACTAGCCGACCTACTATATGTATATATAGGCTTTTATTGTGCTTGTGAAAAGTGCCGCAACTAGAAGAATAATACATAAGGTTTTCTCTTGGTTATTCTTGTTGAGAGATAAAGAGACTTATAACTATAGGAAAGATTGTATTTGAGTTTCTGGCTGCCTGTATATCTCAGGAGCTTCTGCTATATTTATAAATGAGAATTTACAGAGAAAAATCAGGTAGGGATAATTGATACATTTGAATATAACTTATCTTGATAATCTAGTATTATCAGCTATCAGGTTTGTTTCTATCTTTATCTTTAACCTTTAAGTCTATCTGATGCTGTTGAGGTTGTTTGGTTGCAGCTGTTATATCAGTTGTTGTAATTGATAAAGATGAAACAATATCTGTCTTAATATGCCCCTGCAATCTCAAGGGGAGTTCGTGGATATTGAGATTGTCCCTGAGAGAATTGAACCTTGCCGTGGGTAAGGGCTTTGTGAAGGTATCTGCAATCTGATCTTTGGAGGAAAGAAAACAAATAGATAAAGCATTGGTAGAAACGAAATCACGAACAAAATGTACATCAATCTCGATGTGCTTGGTGCGTGCATGGAACAGAGGATTGGCTGCAAGGTAAGTTGCACCAATGTTGTCACACCAGAGCAGAGGCGGGCTAGAGGAGGAAATACCAAGTTCTGACAGAAGAGATTGCAACCAAACAATTTCAGCAGTGGCTTGAGCAACAGCACGATATTCAGATTCAGTGCTGGAGTGAGATATGGTACGTTGCTTGCGGGATGTCCATGAAATAAGATTACGACCAAGATAAAGACAATAGCCGGTTGTTGAACGACGGTCATCCAGACAACTTGTCCAATCGGCATCAGAAAAAGCTTGAAGAGTAAAGGTGGTGTCACGATGAAGGAAAACGCAGTGGTTTATAGTATGCTTGAGGTACCTTAAAATCCGTTTGACTGCACTCCAATGATCTTCAGTTGGATTTGCCATGAACTGACAAACTTTACTAACAGCAAAGGCAATGTCTGGGCGAGTGAGAGAAAGGTACTGCAGAGAACCCACTGCACTGCGATACGAAGTTGGGTCTAAAAGTGAAGTACCTGAATGTTTGCTGAGTATGGTGCTGGATGACATTGGAGAAGTGACTGGCTTGGCTTCATGCATCTTGGTTTTATGAAGTAAATCAGAAATATAGCGACGTTGAGAGAGATACATACCTGAGGCAGTGGTGTGTGCTTCAACACCAAGAAAAAAATTTAGAGGACCAAGGTCCTTTAAGGCAAAGTCTTCTTGTAGTTTGGCAATTAAACCAGCAATGGATGTAGAGTTGGAACCCGTGACTATGATATCATCAACATAGATGAGAAAGAGAGTAATATCTAAACCTGATCGAAGAATAAATAGGGACGTATCTGACTTGTAGCCTTTGAAGCCAAGTTCAACTAAACGTGTGCTGAGGCGAGAGTACCAAGCTCTTGGTGCTTGTTTGAGACCGTAGAGGGCCTTGCGAAGATGACACACGTGATTTGGGAAGGAAGAATGAACAAATCCTAGAGGTTGACTCATGTAGACATCTTCAGATAGAAAACCATGTAGGAAGGCGTTAGTGACGTCTAATTGACGAATATTCCAATTGGAGGCTGTTAGCCTCAAGGTTTCAATAATTATTAATTGGCTAATTAATCCAAGGACATTCATGTAGTTTTGATGATAACCATGATTTTAAGTTGTTCATTAATGATATTTTCTATTGATTTAATTGACCAAGATGGCCAATTATGTTTTAAAGCTTAATTTTGACTATTGATTTAATTGGACCAAGATGGCCAATTCAAATATCAAGCAAATGCAAAGTTGATAAGTTGCAAACACATCAAAGACAATGAAGATCAAAGTCATCAAGACTCAAGACAAAGAAATCAAGCTCAAAGGTTTTGTACAATGATTATTAAGATTTGATCCGAAGGCTCATATGAGAAGTCTCTTAAGAGTTAGGTTTTGTAAAGTTTATTAAGAATTGATCTTTAAGGCTTGATTGGTTGAAATTCAACTTTAAAACAAACTTCAATTGAAAAATCTCTTAAAGTTTTCAAAGACAAACTTGATTGGTTGAAATTCAAATGAAGACAACCATATCAATTGAAAAATCTTTTAAAGTTTTCAAAGACAACTTGATTGGTTGAAATTCAAATATAAGACAACCATATCAATTGAAAAATCTCTTAAAGTTTTCAAAAGACAAACTTGATTGGTTGAAATTCAAATATAAGACAACCATATCAATTGAAAAATCTTTTAAAGTTTTCAAAGACAACTTGATTGGTTGAAATTCAAATATAAGACAACCATATCAATTGAAAAATCTCTTAAAGTTTTCAAAGACAACTTGATTGGTTGAAATTCAAATATAAGACAACCATATCAATTGAAAAATCTCTTAAAGTCTTCAAAGACAAATTTGATTAGTTGAAATTCAAATATAAGACAACCATATCAATTGAAAAATCTCTTAAAGTCTTCAAAGACAACTTGATTGGTTGAAATTCAAATATAAGACAACAATATCAATTGAAAAATCTCTTAAAGTCTTCAAAGACAAACTTAATTGATTGAAATTCACATGCAAGACAACCATATCAATTATGGTTGAAAAATCTTAAGAAGAAAAGTTTTCAAAGAAAGCAAATTGATTGATTGAAAATCAAGAAGAATGCAAGACAACATGATGGCTATAAATACTACCCTTTCTTCATTTCTAAATACCAAGCATACAAGAGAAATCAAAGATAGAAAAGATAACATCTTATACACCAATCCATCCTTCTCAAGCTTATATTTTCATATCATTCAAAATCCTTGATTGAAAATTTCTCTAAACACTTTTTGAGCCATATTGATCAAATCCTTGATATACTATTAGAGTGAGCATATTGTGTACAATTACTCTTTGAGAGAGCCTTATCTTGTACAACAAATACTTTGTTGAAACCTGTGAGTATTTTGTTAGGGTTTTGGTATAAATCCTAAGGAGTGAAAAGGATTTTTCACTCGGTGGTTACTCTTCACTGTGTAAGGAAGATTTGTAACGGTTTTATCTTCACCCGAAAGAAGATTGTCAAATAGTGGATTTGGGAATCCTCAAGAAGTGTTCTTGAGGCGGGGACGTAGGCACGGGAGCCGAACCTCGATAACAATCATCGTGTTTGATTTTCTCTCTCTCTATCTCTTACATATTTAATTGCTTATATATGCTTGTGTTTGATTTTCTATCATATCTTATTGCAATTGAATTGTGTTCTTAAATTTGTTTTTGCTAATTGAAAATAGTTTTTAATTCCGCATTTAAATCGAAAAAGTTTGCCTCAACCTAAATCACCCCCCCTCTTAGGTTGATATTTGGGTAACAATTGGTATCAGAGCCAAGGCTCTACATATAGATTTAACAATCTTAGAGTTAAGATCATGGCAAACACATTTAGACCTCAAATGGTTGAAGGTCAATCTACAAATAGACCACCCTTTATTCATTGGTAGTGATTATGGCTATTGGAAAAATAGAATGATCATGTATATTAAGGGTCAAGACTATCATGTTTGGAGAATCATTGCAAATGGTCCTCATATTCCCACAAAAACTGTGGAAGGAGCAACCTTAGCAAAATTAGAAAGTGAATGGAATGAGGCTGATGTAAGACTCATTGAATTAAATTGTAAAGCTATGAGTACTTTATATTGTGCTCTTGACCCAATTGAATACAATAGAGTCTCGGGTTGTGACTCGGCTAAAGAAATTTGGGACAAACTTGAAGTTACTTATGAAGGAACTAATCAAGTTAAGGAATCTAAAATGAACATGCTTGTCCATGAATATGAATTGTTTGTTATGAAGAAAGATGAAAATATTAGTGAAATGTCTACTAGGTTTACTAATATTGTGAATAGCTTGAAGGCCCTTGGAAAAATTTATACTAACCAAGAAAATGTGAGAAAAATTCTCAGGTCATTACCAAAGAGGTGGGAAGCAAAGATGACAGCAATTTCTGAAGCTAGAGATCTTAAGGTGTTGACCTTAGAAGAACTATTCGGATCACTTATGACGTATGAGCTTGAAATGAATAGTAAAGTGGAGGAAGAAGAAGTCAAACCAAAGAAAAACTTCGCCCTCAAATCCTCTCATCATGACCACGACAATAGTGAAGAGGAAAGAGATGAAGAAGAAGAAATTGCCCTGATGACTAGAAACTTCAAAAAGTTCTTAAAGAAGAAAAAGGGGTTTGGAAGAAGATTCCCTAAGAAAGGAGAAAATAAAGGAGAATCAAGCAAAACTGAAACTCCTACCTGCTACAAATGCAAGAAGCAGGGGCATTACAAAAATGAGTGTCCTCAAGTAAACAAAGAGAAAATGAAGTACAAAAAGAAAGCTCTAAAGGTAACTTGGGATGACTCCGATGAAAGTGATTCGGATAACAACTCAAGTGACAATGAAGTGGCAAATCTTTGTCTTTTGGGATACATAAATGAATCCAACATAAGTGAGGATGAGCACGCGAGCTTTTGTCCGTTAGCATTTAATGATGATGAAAGCGCCACTGAAGATCTTTGCTTAATGGCACATGGAGATGAGGTAACTTCTAAACTTAATTCTTTAGAAGATGAATCTTATAGCTATGATGAATTACAAAATGCTTTTGAAGAATTAGTTGAAGAATTTGAGAAAAATGTTTTGAAAAATAAAGTTTTTAAGAAGAAAGTCACATCTCTTTCAAACGAATTAAATGATTTGAAAAACAAAAATGAAATTCTAGAAAAACAAATTAATTCTTTGAATGATAAAAATCTGTTTTTAGAAGAAGAAATAATTAAGTTGGAAGTTAAGTCACAAAATTTTACTGAGAAAATGAAAGCAAATGATGTGGAAACATCATCAGAAATTGTTCACAATTCAAATCTTTTGATTAATGAAAATAAAGAACTAAAACTCAAGGTTGAAAACTTAACTAAAATTTTGACTAACTTTACAAATGGAAAGAAAAATTTGGATAATTTGTTGGGTAATCAAAGATGTGTTTTTGACAAAGCGGGTATTGGATATAACCCGAAAATAAAAGAAAAACATTATCAAAAATTTTTCATTAATGAAAACCTCTTGAAATCTCCCATATGTAAACATTGTGGAAAAATAGGGCATAATATTCATACATGTCCTATGAAAAATATGATTTGGATTATTAAAGGAACCTCACCACCAACTAACCCAAGAGGACCCAAGAAGATTTGGGTACCAAAGAAAGTTACTTAAAATTGTTTTGTAGGTATGCTTGATATCCAAATCTACCAAGAAGAAGTGGTTTCTTGACAGTGGATGTTCAAGGCATATGACAGGTGACAAAAACAAGTTCACTTCTCTTACTCTAAAAGATGGAGGAAATGTCAAATTCGGTGATAACTCAAAAGGAAAGATCATCGGTATAGGTAATATTGGTAAAACACATTCTCTTGTTATTGAAGATGTTCTCTTGGTTGATGGTTTGAAACATAACTTGCTTAAGTATTAGCCAATTGTGTGATAAAGGCTATAATGTAATATTTAAATCAATCATGTGCATTATAGTAAATGAAATTGATAATCAAGTTTTATTTGTGGCATTTAGAAATGAAAATGTCTACACTATTGATTTTGATAATATGACTTCAAAAGAATCAATTTGCCTTGCTGCCATAAATGAAAATAGTTGGTTGTGGCATAGAAGATTAGGACATGCCAATATGGAATTACTCTCAAAATTGTCTAAACTTGATTTAGTAAAAGGCTTGCCAGGTTACTAAATTTGTTAAAGATAAAATATGTGATGCATGTCAACTAGGTAAACAAACTAAATCATCCTTTAAGAAAAAGAAAGTCATTTCTACCTTCAAGACCTCTAGAACTCTTGCATATGGATTTATTTGGTCCTATTAGAACCGCTAGTTTAAGTGGTAAATTGTATGCATTTGTAATTGTTGATGATTACTCTCGCTATACATGGGTATTATTTCTTGCTCATAAAAATGAAGCTCATAAAGCATTTGTTAAACATTGTAGAAGAATTCAAAATGAAAAAGGTTATACAATTAACAATGTTAGAAGTGATAGAGGTAGAGAATTTGATAATCAAGATATTGAACTATATTGTGATCAAAATGGTTTTGGACACAATTTCTCGGCACCTCGTACTCCTCAACAAAATGGAGTAGTAGAACGTAAAAATAGATCACTTCAAGAAATGTCTAGAACTATGCTTAATGAACATAATTTACCTCAATACTTTTGGGCTGAAGCTGTTAACACCGCTTGCTATGTTATAAATAGAACCATCATTAGAAACACTTTAAATAAAACTCCTTATGAACTATGGAATAATCGAAAACCTAACATTGGATATTTCAAAGTTTTTGGATGTAAGTGCTTTGTATTGAATGATAGAGATAATCTTGGTAAATTCGATGCTAAATCCGATGAAGGTATATTCCTTGGTTATTCTACAAATAGTAAAGCATATAGAGTGTTCAATAAACGAACTATGGTTGTTGATGAATCTATGCATGTTGTTTTTGATGAAACTAATCCATTTCATATCAAAAATAATTGTGATGATGAGCCAATTTCTCTTGAAAATAAAGCTAGTTCATCTAATCAAGTTGATTTAAGTGAAAAAGTCAAAGATCAAGTAGATGAACCAAAAGATGAAGAAAAAGCGCTTCCTCCAACCAAAAATGAAGAATTACCAAAAAGTTGGAACGTAGTCCATAGTCATCCTAAAGAATTAATCATTGGTGAAGTTGAACGTGGAGTAAGCACAAGATCAAAGCTCAAGAACATCTGCAACAACATGGCGTTTCTCTCACAGATTGAACCAAAGAACATAAATGAAGCTATTGAAGATGAATCATGGATCTTGGCAATGCAAGAAGAGCTAAACCAATTTGAAAGAAACAAGGTATGGACTCTTGCA
>OU015766.1:13147123-13258774 GCA_907173295.1 Fagus sylvatica | reverse complement strand
GAGATATGGTACGTTGCTTGCGGGATGTCCATGAAATAAGATTACGACCAAGATAAAGACAATAGCCGGTTGTTGAACGACGGTCATCCAGACAACTTGTCCAATCGGCATCAGAAAAAGCTTGAAGAGTAAAGGTGGTGTCACGATGAAGGAAAACGCAGTGGTTTATAGTATGCTTGAGGTACCTTAAAATCCGTTTGACTGCACTCCAATGATCTTCAGTTGGATTTGCCATGAACTGACAAACTTTACTAACAGCAAAGGCAATGTCTGGGCGAGTGAGAGAAAGGTACTGCAGAGAACCCACTGCACTGCGATACGAAGTTGGGTCTAAAAGTGAAGTACCTGAATGTTTGCTGAGTATGGTGCTGGATGACATTGGAGAAGTGACTGGCTTGGCTTCATGCATCTTGGTTTTATGAAGTAAATCAGAAATATAGCGACGTTGAGAGAGATACATACCTGAGGCAGTGGTGTGTGCTTCAACACCAAGAAAAAAATTTAGAGGACCAAGGTCCTTTAAGGCAAAGTCTTCTTGTAGTTTGGCAATTAAACCAGCAATGGATGTAGAGTTGGAACCCGTGACTATGATATCATCAACATAGATGAGAAAGAGAGTAATATCTAAACCTGATCGAAGAATAAATAGGGACGTATCTGACTTGTAGCCTTTGAAGCCAAGTTCAACTAAACGTGTGCTGAGGCGAGAGTACCAAGCTCTTGGTGCTTGTTTGAGACCGTAGAGGGCCTTGCGAAGATGACACACGTGATTTGGGAAGGAAGAATGAACAAATCCTAGAGGTTGACTCATGTAGACATCTTCAGATAGAAAACCATGTAGGAAGGCGTTAGTGACGTCTAATTGACGAATATTCCAATTGGAGGCTGTTAGCCTCAAGGTTTCAATAATTATTAATTGGCTAATTAATCCAAGGACATTCATGTAGTTTTGATGATAACCATGATTTTAAGTTGTTCATTAATGATTTATGTTTTAAAGCTTAATTTTGACTATTGATTTAATTGGACCAAGATGGCCAATTCAAATATCAAGCAAATGCAAAGTTGATAAGTTGCAAACACATTGAAGATCAAAGTCATCAAGACTCAAGACAAAGAAATCAAGCTCAAAGACAATGATCCGAGACATATGAGAAGTAAGAGTTAGGTTTTGTAAAGTTTATTAAGAATTGATCTTTAAGGCTCAACTTTAAAACAAACTTCAATTGAAAAATCTCTTAAAGTTTTCAAAAGACAAACTTGATTGGTTGAAATTCAAATGTAAGACAACCATATCAATTGAAAAAATCTTTTAAAGTTTTCAAAGACAACTTGATTGGTTGAAATTCAAATATAAGACAACCATATCAATTGAAAAATCTCTTAAAGTTTTCAAAAGACAAACTTGATTGGTTGAAATTCAAATATAAGACAACCATATCAATTGAAAAATCTTTTAAAGTTTTCAAAGACAACTTGATTGGTTGAAATTCAAATATAAGACAACCATATCAATTGAAAAATCTCTTAAAGTTTTCAAAGACAACTTGATTGGTTGAAATTCAAATATAAGACAACCATATCAATTGAAAAATCTCTTAAAGTCTTCAAAGACAAATTTGATTAGTTGAAATTCAAATATAAGACAACCATATCAATTGAAAAATCTCTTAAAGTCTTCAAAGACAACTTGATTGGTTGAAATTCAAATATAAGACAACAATATCAATTGAAAAATCTCTTAAAGTCTTCAAAGACAAACTTAATTGATTGAAATTCACATGCAAGACAACCATATCAATTATGGTTGAAAAATCTTAAGAAGAAAAGTTTTCAAAGAAAGCATTGATTGATTGAAAATCAAGAAGAATGCAAGACAACATGATGGCTATAAATACTACCCTTTCTTCATTTCTAAATACCAAGCATACAAGAGAAATCAAAGATAGAAAAGATAACATCTTATACACCAATCCATCCTTCTCAAGCTTATATTTTCATATCATTCAAAATCCTTGATTGAAAATTTCTCTAAACACTTTTTGAGCCATATTGATCAAATCCTTGATATACTATTAGAGTGAGCATATTGTGTACAATTACTCTTTGAGAGAGCCTTATCTTGTACAACAAATACTTTGTTGAAACCTGTGAGTATTTTGTTAGGGTTTTGGTATAAATCCTAAGGAGTGAAAAGGATTTTTCACTCGGTGGTTACTCTTCACTGTGTAAGGAAGATTTGTAACGGTTTTATCTTCACCCGAAAGAAGATTGTCAAATAGTGGATTTGGGAATCCTCAAGAAGTGTTCTTGAGGCGGGGACGTAGGCACGGGAGCCGAACCTCGATAACAATCATCGTGTTTGATTTTCTCTCTCTCTATCTCTTACATATTTAATTGCTTATATATGCTTGTGTTTGATTTTCTATCATATCTTATTGCAATTGAATTGTGTTCTTAAATTTGTTTTTGTTAATTGAAAATAGTTTTTAATTCCGCATTTAAATCGAAAAAGTTTGCCTCAACCTAAATCACCCCCCCTCTTAGGTTGATATTTGGGTAACAATTGGTATCAGAGCCAAGGCTCTACATATAGATTTAACAATCTTAGAGTTAAGATCATGGCAAACACATTTAGACCTCAAATGGTTGAAGGTCAATCTACAAATAGACCACCCTTATTCATTGGTAGTGATTATGGCTATTGGAAAAATAGAATGATCATGTATATTAAGGGTCAAGACTATCATGTTTGGAGAATCATTGCAAATGGTCCTCATATTCCCACAAAAACTGTGGAAGGAGCAACCTTAGCAAAATTAGAAAGTGAATGGAATGAGGCTGATGTAAGACTCATTGAATTAAATTGTAAAGCTATGAGTACTTTATATTGTGCTCTTGACCCAATTGAATACAATAGAGTCTCGGGTTGTGACTCGGCTAAAGAAATTTGGGACAAACTTGAAGTTACTTATGAAGGAACTAATCAAGTTAAGGAATCTAAAATGAACATGCTTGTCCATGAATATGAATTGTTTGTTATGAAGAAAGATGAAAATATTAGTGAAATGTCTACTAGGTTTACTAATATTGTGAATAGCTTGAAGGCCCTTGGAAAAATTTATACTAACCAAGAAAATGTGAGAAAAATTCTCAGGTCATTACCAAAGAGGTGGGAAGCAAAGATGACAGCAATTTCTGAAGCTAGAGATCTTAAGGTGTTGACCTTAGAAGAACTATTCGGATCACTTATGACGTATGAGCTTGAAATGAATAGTAAAGTGGAGGAAGAAGAAGTCAAACCAAAGAAAAACTTCGCCCTCAAATCCTCTCATCATGACCACGACAATAGTGAAGAGGAAAGAGATGAAGAAGAAGAAATTGCCCTGATGACTAGAAACTTCAAAAAGTTCTTAAAGAAGAAAAAGGGGTTTGGAAGAAGATTCCCTAAGAAAGGAGAAAATAAAGGAGAATCAAGCAAAACTGAAACTCCTACCTGCTACAAATGCAAGAAGCAGGGGCATTACAAAAATGAGTGTCCTCAAGTAAACAAAGAGAAAATGAAGTACAAAAAGAAAGCTCTAAAGGTAACTTGGGATGACTCCGATGAAAGTGATTCGGATAACAACTCAAGTGACAATGAAGTGGCAAATCTTTGTCTTTTGGGATACATAAATGAATCCAACATAAGTGAGGATGAGCACGCGAGCTTTTGTCCGTTAGCATTTAATGATGATGAAAGCGCCACTGAAGATCTTTGCTTAATGGCACATGGAGATGAGGTAACTTCTAAACTTAATTCTTTAGAAGATGAATCTTATAGCTATGATGAATTACAAAATGCTTTTGAAGAATTAGTTGAAGAATTTGAGAAAAATGTTTTGAAAAATAAAGTTTTTAAGAAGAAAGTCACATCTCTTTCAAACGAATTAAATGATTTGAAAAACAAAAATGAAATTCTAGAAAAACAAATTAATTCTTTGAATGATAAAAATCTGTTTTTAGAAGAAGAAATAATTAAGTTGGAAGTTAAGTCACAAAATTTTACTGAGAAAATGAAAGCAAATGATGTGGAAACATCATCAGAAATTGTTCACAATTCAAATCTTTTGATTAATGAAAATAAAGAACTAAAACTCAAGGTTGAAAACTTAACTAAAATTTTGACTAACTTTACAAATGGAAAGAAAAATTTGGATAATTTGTTGGGTAATCAAAGATGTGTTTTTGACAAAGCGGGTATTGGATATAACCCGAAAATAAAAGAAAAACATTATCAAAAATTTTTCATTAATGAAAACCTCTTGAAATCTCCCATATGTAAACATTGTGGAAAAATAGGGCATAATATTCATACATGTCCTATGAAAAATATGATTTGGATTATTAAAGGAACCTCACCACCAACTAACCCAAGAGGACCCAAGAAGATTTGGGTACCAAAGAAAGTTACTTAAAATTGTTTTGTAGGTATGCTTGATATCCAAATCTACCAAGAAGAAGTGGTTTCTTGACAGTGGATGTTCAAGGCATATGACAGGTGACAAAAACAAGTTCACTTCTCTTACTCTAAAAGATGGAGGAAATGTCAAATTCGGTGATAACTCAAAAGGAAAGATCATCGGTATAGGTAATATTGGTAAAACACATTCTCTTGTTATTGAAGATGTTCTCTTGGTTGATGGTTTGAAACATAACTTGTTAAGTATTAGCCAATTGTGTGATAAAGGTTATAATGTAATATTTAAATCAATCATGTGCATTATAGTAAATGAAATTGATAATCAAGTTTTATTTGTAGCATTTAGAAATGAAAATGTCTACACTATTGATTTTGATAATATGACTTCAAAAGAATCAATTTGCCTTGCTGCCATAAATGAAAATAGTTGGTTGTGGCATAGAAGATTAGGACATGCCAATATGGAATTACTCTCAAAATTGTCTAAACTTGATTTAGTAAAAGGCTTGCCAGTTACTAAATTTGTTAAAGATAAAATATGTGATGCATGTCAACTAGGTAAACAAACTAAATCATCCTTTAAGAAAAAGAAAGTCATTTCTACCTCAAGACCTCTAGAACTCTTGCATATGGATTTATTTGGTCCTATTAGAACCGCTAGTTTAAGTGGTAAATTGTATGCATTTGTAATTGTTGATGATTACTCTCGCTATACATGGGTATTATTTCTTGCTCATAAAAATGAAGCTCATAAAGCATTTGTTAAACATTGTAGAAGAATTCAAAATGAAAAAGGTTATACAATTAACAATGTTAGAAGTGATAGAGGTAGAGAATTTGATAATCAAGATATTGAACTATATTGTGATCAAAATGGTTTTGGACACAATTTCTCGGCACCTCGTACTCCTCAACAAAATGGAGTAGTAGAACGTAAAAATAGATCACTTCAAGAAATGTCTAGAACTATGCTTAATGAACATAATTTACCTCAATACTTTTGGGCTGAAGCTGTTAACACCGCTTGCTATGTTATAAATAGAACCATCATTAGAAACACTTTAAATAAAACTCCTTATGAACTATGGAATAATCGAAAACCTAACATTGGATATTTCAAAGTGTTTGGATGTAAGTGCTTTGTATTGAATGATAGAGATAATCTTGGTAAATTCGATGCTAAATCCGATGAAGGTATATTCCTTGGTTATTCTACAAATAGTAAAGCATATAGAGTGTTCAATAAACGAACTATGGTTGTTGATGAATCTATGCATGTTGTTTTTGATGAAACTAATCCATTTCATATAAAAAATAATTGTGATGATGAGCCAATTTCTCTTGAAAATAAAGCTAGTTCATCTAATCAAGTTGATTTAAGTGAAAAAGTCAAAGATCAAGTAGATGAACCAAAAGATGAAGAAAAAGCGCTTCCTCCAACCAAAAATGAAGAATTACCAAAAAGTTGGAACGTAGTCCATAGTCATCCTAAAGAATTAATCATTGGTGAAGTTGAACGTGGAGTAAGCACAAGATCAAAGCTCAAGAACATCTGCAACAATATGGCGTTTCTCTCACAGATTGAACCAAAGAACATAAATGAAGCTATTGAAGATGAATCATGGATCTTGGCCATGCAAGAAGAGCTAAACCAATTTGAAAGAAACAAGGTATGGACTCTTGCACCTAGACCCAAGGACCACTCCGTCATTGGTACAAAATGGGTATTCCGAAACAAAAAGGATGAAGAAGGTATAATAGTAAGGAACAAAGCAAGGTTAGTCGCTCAAGGTTATAATCAAGAGGAAGGTATTGATTATGGAGAGACTTATGCTCCAGTTGCTAGATTAGAAGCTATACGCATGTTACTTGCTTTTGCATGTTTTAAAAATTTTAAATTATTTCAAATGGATGTCAAAAGTGCCTTTTTAAATGGTTTTATTGCCGAAGAAGTTTATGTAGAACAACCTCCTGGATTTGAAAATCATGAATTTCCAAACCACGTTTTTAAATTATCAAAAGCTTTATATGGTTTAAAACAAGCTCCAAGAGCTTGGTATGAACGATTAAGTGGTTTCCTTATTGAAAAGGGTTTTACACGTGGAAAACTTGACACAACATTATTTCTAATGTTTGATGGAAAAGACATGCTTATTGTGCAAATCTATGTTGATGATATTATATTTGGTTCTACTAATGAAAACTTGTGCAAAGAATTCTCTAAGACTATGCAGGATGAATTCGAAATGAGTATGATGGGTGAGCTAAAATTCTTTCTCGGACTTCAAATAAAGCAAACCGAAGATGGGATATTCTTAAATCAATCCAAATATGTCATAGACTTACTAAAAAGATTTGGATTGACAAATGCTAAAGCATATGGAACTCCCATGAGTCCTTCAACAAAGCTTGACAAAGATGAGAAAGGTAAACCGGTGGACGTTAAGCTATATCGAGGTATGATTGGTAGTTTACTTTATTTAACCGCAAGTAGACCCGATATAATGTTTAGTGTATGTCTTTGCGCTCGATTTCAATCCTGTCCTAAAGAATCACACTTAATTGCAGTTAAACGAATATTTCGATATTTGCTTGGAACCATTGATTTAGGATTATGGTACCCTAAGTCAAATTCATTTGACTTAATAAGCTACACAGATGCGGATTTTGCTGGTTGCAAAATTGATCGCAAAAGCACTAGTGGTACTTGTCACTTTCTAGGACACTCACTAGTATCATGGTTTAGTAAAAAGCAAAATTCTGTAGCCTTATCAACGGCAGAAGCCGAATATGTAGCGGCCGGTAGTTGTTGTGCTCAATCTCTCTACATAAAACAACAACTAGAGGATTTTAAAATTCTTTTTGATCATATTCCCATAAGGTGTGATAACACAAGTGCCATAAGTTTAAGTAAAAATCCTATCCAACACTCTCGCACAAAGCACATTGAAATTAGATACCATTTTATAAGAGATCATGTACAAAAAGGGGACATTGAACTTGAATTTGTGAGCACCGATAGTCAATGGGCGGATATTCTCACGAAACCTCTCATTGAAGAACGATTTTGCACAATTCGACGTGAAATAGGTATGGCTAGATACGTTGATATCAAATAAGCTTAAATTTATTATCCTTTTATTTGATTCAACTGTGTTAAATCTATATATACCTTAAGAATTGAATATAAAATGATTTTATCCATATCATGCTCATAAAATTGTTCATTTTTTTTTATATCTTTCTAATTATATTATTTGAACATTAGATTATATGCCCAGCTCTATGTTTGAACTAAATCAAAGGAGAAATAAATTTTTGTTGTTTAAAATGTTGAATGATGTTTGGAGATATTGAATATAATATTTATTTTTGATGATGCCAAGGGGGAGAAAGATATGACATTTTTGAATCTATTGGTGAATTATCATATCTTGCAATAATTGGCAAAAATACGTATATATATTGATTGCTTGATAATACTAAAATGACAAATTGATCTATGCATAAAGATAGGGGGAGATTCAAAAATCTCTAATATAAAGATATGCATTATTTTAGGGGGAGCTTTTCAAGAAAAGCTTCAAAATCATAAATCGTATAAAAATATCATATCATATGTGTCATCATCAAAAAGGGGGAGATTGTTAGCCTCAAGGTTTCAATAATTATTAATTGGCTAATTAATCCAAGGACATTCATGTAGTTTTGATGATAACCATGATTTTAAGTTGTTCATTAATGATATTTTCATATGAACTAATGATTTATGTTTTAAAGCTTAATTTTGACTATTGATTTAATTGGACCAAGATGGCCAATTCAAATATCAAGCAAATGCAAAGTTGATAAGTTGCAAACACATTGAAGATCAAAGTCATCAAGACTCAAGACAAAGAAATCAAGCTCAAAGACAATGATCCGAGACATATGAGAAGTAAGAGTTAGGTTTTGTAAAGTTTATTAAGATTTGATCTTTAAGGCTCAACTTTAAAACAAACTTCAATTGAAAAATCTCTTAAAGTTTTCAAAAGACAAACTTGATTGGTTGAAATTCAAATGTAAGACAACCATATCAATTGAAAAATCTTTTAAAGTTTTCAAAGACAACTTGATTGGTTGAAATTCAAATATAAGACAACCATATCAATTGAAAAATCTCTTAAAGTTTTCAAAAGACAAATTTGATTGGTTGAAATTCAAATATAAGACAACCATATCAATTGAAAAATCTCTTAAAGTTTTCAAAGACAACTTGATTGGTTGAAATTCAAATATAAGACAACCATATCAATTGAAAAATCTCTTAAAGTTTTCAAAGACAACTTGATTGGTTGAAATTCAAATATAAGACAACCATATCAATTGAAAAATCTCTTAAAGTCTTCAAAGACAAATTTGATTAGTTGAAATTCAAATATAAGACAACCATATCAATTGAAAAATCTCTTAAAGTCTTCAAAGACAACTTGATTGGTTGAAATTCAAATATAAGACAACAATATCAATTGAAAAATCTCTTAAAGTCTTCAAAGACAAACTTAATTGATTGAAATTCACATGCAAGACAACCATATCAATTATGGTTGAAAAATCTTAAGAAGAAAAGTTTTCAAAGAAAGCAAATTGATTGATTGAAAATCAAGAAGAATGCAAGACAACATGATGGCTATAAATACTACCCTTTCTTCATTTCTAAATACCAAGCATACAAGAGAAATCAAAGATAGAAAAGATAACATCTTATACATCAATCCATCCTTCTCAAGCTTATATTTTCATATCATTCAAAATCCTTGATTGAAAATTTCTCTAAACACTTTTTGAGCCATATTGATCAAATCCTTGATATACTATTAGAGTGAGCATATTGTGTACAATTACTCTTTGAGAGAGCCTTATCTTGTACAACAAATACTTTGTTGAAACCTGTGAGTATTTTGTTAGGGTTTTGGTATAAATCCTAAGGAGTGAAAAGGATTTTTCACTCGGTGGTTACTCTTCACTGTGTAAGGAAGATTTGTAACGGTTTTATCTTCACCCGAAAGAAGATTGTCAAATAGTGGATTTGGGAATCCTCAAGAAGTGTTCTTGAGGCGGGGACGTAGGCACGGGAGCCGAACCTCGATAACAATCATCGTGTTTGATTTTCTCTCTCTCTATCTCTTACATATTTAATTGCTTATATATGCTTGTGTTTGATTTTCTATCATATCTTATTGCAATTGAATTGTGTTCTTAAATTTGTTTTTGTTAATTGAAAATAGTTTTTAATTCCGCATTTAAATCGAAAAAGTTTGCCTCAACCTAAATCACCCCCCCTCTTAGGTTGATATTTGGGTAACAGAGGCAACCACAAGAGATAATACAATACGTATTGTGATAGGTTTTATCACGGGGCTGAAAGTGTCACCGTAATCAAGGCCTTGTTGTTGATGAAATCCCTTGGCAACTAAGCGGGCTTTGTGTCATGCAAGGGAGCCATCAGCATTTCGTTTGATACGAAAAACCCACTTGCACCCTACAACATTTGTGTGAGACTTTAGGGGGACAAGATTCCAAGTGCCATTCTTGAGTAAGGCTGTGAATTCAGTGTTCATAGCAGCTCGCCATTCTGGAGATTTGGAAGCTTCAGTGAAGCAGCTAGGCTCAGTGGTACTGGCGGTGTTGACTGCAAAGAGAGCCTTGGGCAGTGGGTACTTAATGATGCCAAGGTACAGCTGCTTGGGTTTAACAATGTTTGCACAGCTTCTAGTCTGCATTGGATGCTGATTCAGTCTTTCAACTGGGCAAGGAATCTGCATATTCACATTAGTAGAGTATGGAAGTGAAGGAATGGAAGTAGAAGATGGACTTGCAGTGGGAGTAGAAGTACTGGGGGTATTGTGTAGCACCAAATTTGGAGGAGAATTTGATATAGGTTGTGGAATAGAAGGAAGAGGAACATGAGTGGAAGATGTATTGACTGAGTGGGGTGCAGCTGATAGATGAGAAAAAGGAAATAAAGTTTCATCAAAAAGCACATTTTTGGCAATATAGACACGATTGGTGGAGAGATCCAAACATTTATAACCTTTATGATGGAGACTATAGCCAAGGAAAATACATTGTTTGGAACGGAAATCTAATTTGTGAGAATTATAAGGACGGAGGTGGGGCCAACAAGCATAGGCAAAAGTTTTGAGAAAGTTGTAATCAGGTTGTTTGTGATAGAGAATTTCAAGTGGACATTTATTTTGGATAACGGGAGATGGCAGACAATTAATTAAATAGGCAGACGTGAGAAAAGCTTCATCCCAATAGGACAAAGGAACTTATTCATTTGCAAGAAGGGTGAGACCAGTTTCAACTATATGTCTGTGTTTACGTTCAACGAAGCCATTTTGTTGATGCGTGTGTGGGCAAGAGAGACGATGAAAAATGCCAAGAGAAGAGAAAAATTTATTTAAGCCTCTGTATTATCCACCCCAGTCGAACTGGATGGATTTAATTTTTCTATCAAAATAACGTTCAACAAAAGTTTGAAATTTAAGAAAAATATTGTAAACATCAAACTTAGAAGAGAAAGGAAATAACCAAATAAACTTGGAGTAGTCATCAATGAAACAAACATAATATCTATTTCCATTTATTGAAAGTTGAGGAGAAGGACCCCATACATCAGTAAAAATTATTTCAAGAGGAAACTGAGACTTAGAGGGAGATAAATAAAAAGGAAGACAATGACTTTTCCCAAGCTGACAGGCATGACAGACTGGTGGAGACTTATTTGTTGAAATTGCAAGATGATGTTGGGATAAAATTTGACGCACCACACGTAAGGCAGGATGACCAAGACGAGCATGCCATTGAGTAAGAGAGACTCGTTCACCAAGGAATGCACGTGGCTTTATTTTGTGGAGAGAATGAAGGGGGTAGAGACCATCTTTACTCTTGTCGCTGAGAAGGATGGCGCCCGAGAATAGATCCTTTACATAAAAGAAGGAAGGGTGAAACTCAAAGAAAACATTATTGTCTTTAGCAAATTGATGGATAGATAGTAAATTTTGACTAATGTGTGGAACATGAAGAATGTTTTTGAGAAAGAAGTCATGAGAAGAAGAGCATAATATAGAAGAACCAATGTGATGAATATGCAAACCTTGACCATTGCCGATGTGAACTTGATCTTGACCATTGTAGTTTTCAACATTCAAGTTGAGGTTGCTAAGATCAGAGGTTAAATGATTGTTGGCGCTAGTATCAGGGTACCAAACAGGATCAACAGATGAAGAGGTGGTAGCAACAAAAGCTTGTGATTGTCCAGGTTGAGCTTGATAATTTTGTTCAAATCGGTGCCAACAAGTTGGAGCAGTATGGCCCACTTTGAGACAGATTTGATAGAAGGACCGTGAAGAGCTGGTGTTGGAGTAAGAACCATTGTTGCCTCGGCCACGGGAGAAGTGGCCTTTGCCACGACCTCTACCACCATTGTTGCCACAACCGTGAAAATTAGTGAAGGGATGGTGTGGTTGATTTGGGGATGATGGCTTGGTTGCAAGATTAGCTGTGGGAAGGCCCAAATCTGGGACAGTAGCTTGTTGCTCCCATTGTAGTTCATGAGTGAGAAGATGACCATAGAGATCATCTAAAAGAAAGTCTTCAAGGCGCATTGTAACAGTGACGATGAGGGAATCATAATCTGAGGGTAAGCCAGCGAGAAGATAAGTGACAATGTCATTGTTGCTGAGAGGTTGTCCAATGGAAGCAAGCAAGTCAGAATAGGTCTTGGCGTTGTGAAAATACTCAGATATTGTAGAGTTGCCCTTCTTTAAGGTTGCGAGGTGATATCGGGTTTGCATGACCCGGGCTCTGGACTGAGAAGAGAACATCTTTTCAAGCGTGATCCAAACTTCAAGAGAGGAAGAGAGACCAACGAGGGTAGAGACCAGGGATTCAAAGATGGTGGATACCAGCACACTCAGCAAAAGTTGATCTGTTTCAAACCAAGTGTTATAGGCGGGATTGGGGATGAGATCACTAGGAGTGGTGGGAGAGGGAATGTGTTTGGGAGGGGCAGCGGTTGTACCGTCAATATGGTGAAGAATCTTATTGCCATTGATATATGGAGTGATGGCGGTCTTCCAAGATAGATAATTGTCTTTGGTGAGTTTTATTTAGAGATGAGTTGAGGATGTGAGAATAGGAGTGGTAAGATTTTGAGAGTGGGAGGTTGAATCTGTGGTGGTGGTGGAGGAGGAGGAGGGAGACATATTGACATAATTCTAATAGTGCTCTGATACCATAAAGAGACTTATAACTATAGGAAAGATTGTATTTGAGTTTCTGGCTGCCTGTATATCTCAGGAGCTTCTGCTATATTTATAAATGAGAATTTACAGAGAAAAATCAGGTAGGGATAACTGATACATTTGAATATAACTTATCTTGATAATCTAGTATTATCAGCTATCAGGTTTGTTTCTATCTTTATCTTTAACCTTTGAGTCTATCTGATGCTGTTGAGGTTGTTTGGTTGCAGCTGGTATATCAGTTGTTGTAACTGATAGAGATGAAACAATATCTGTCTTAAAAAGAGAGAGGTTTGGATGTATTAGGGGTTTAGATTTCTTGAAGTGTCGTAGTAATATTGTTGTAGTCTTCTTATTTTCTTAGTGAAGCGTTATCTATGTCACCGCCATTAGATGTAGGCATTTTATTAAACAACAAAAAATCTTGTATTATTTATCCATGTGTTTTATTTCCTTCTCTTTTCTTTAAACTTCCACAAATAATTAATTTCCACAACAATTATGTTAATAATAAGCTTGTGAGTGACATCTAATCAAAACTGATCATCTAACCGAGTTATGAAAAAGGTCGTTAGTTAGTGAAAAAATTTATATCCTAACAGTGTTTAGCTGGGCTGCACAAGAGTGAAAGATTTTGTGTTTGATTCCTTATAATTTTTTTTTGCCCATTGCGGAAAATTCCCCACTGTTGCCTCCCGTAAGAAATACAGCATCCCACTTTTCTTTACTACCCAAGGCTTTGATACATTTCGAAATCGAGAAATTTCTACTAGAGCCCAATACGAGAAAAAAAAGGAGGGTTCTAGTGTCCGCGTTACCGAAGGCACCCCTCTCTTTGCCCATCTTCAGGCACGCTCGTCTAGAACATATGCGAAGGGTAAAAGGAGAAGTTGAAAGTGACAGCTAACAGATTAGTTATCAAAAAAAAAAAAGTGACAATTAACAGATCTAATGACTTTCATTTGTTCGTACCATGATTATATATATATATATATATATATAAAAGAATGATTTGTTTGTACATTATGTAATTGATCATTGTTGGGTCAGTTGCTGAGTCACTCACCCAAAAAAGAAATCAACAAAGGTTAAGCATGTATATTTTATGTTCAATGGTCTCATTTGTGCTATTGCATCGTCTAGAGTGTGTTTATTGATCTTTCTTTCATTTTTTTTTTTTTTTTTTGCGCTGGATGATCTTTGTTTCATTTCAATGCCAGTGAAAATTGGACAAGGAATGGGGCCTGCCCACCTCATTGTTAACCTAGTTGATCATGTGCTGGTCTCAAAGATTAAACATTCCCTCCAATCTAGTACTAGTGCTTGCTTTGTCACGTCTACCATTATGTTCAATCTAATCAAACTACGACATACTACTAATTAATATTATCATAGCAAAAAGGAAATAGACCTTTAAAGGGGAATTATTTGGTATGACATTATGAATTGATGCATCACAAATAACTAGTGTATAGAATATGACCCTAACAAAAAAAAAATGGAGCCAAAACAACGTTTTTTTTTTTTTTTTTTTTAATTAAAAAAATATCTTTGATATGAATTCATGCATCACCGGTTAATAAAAATTAGTGTATAAAAATGACTAACAAAAAAGGGGCACAAAAATAAGAGAAAGTCTACAAACACAATGAATTTCCACACATGTTCACAACATGTTTGTCTTGAGTTGTGATGGGTTTTAGTGCAATCTATTTTTATATTATTTTGAACCTAATGGCTAACACCTTAATTTATTGTGAAAGTATTGTGAGAATATTTTATGCCAGTAGAAAACTTCAAAAACAACCCCAAAAGGTAATATAATTAATTGGAAATCATTCCTCATAAAACAAAAGTAATTTGTTCAATTCCCTCTTTTTTTTTTCTTTTTTCTTTTTTTGAGGTCACTCCATTGGAATGGAGAAATAGTCCAGTCTAAGAGCAACTCCAGCAGTGCTCTAAATCTCCTCTGTATCTCCACAAGTAGACAATAAAACCCAGATAATTGCTCCAACAGTGCTCTAAATCTCCTCTATATCTCCAATTTCGGATACAAAGTGTACAGTAGCTTTTCACAAATGAAAAGCTACTGTACACTTTGTATCCGATTAAAAAAACCATTTCTAATCCAACACCCGTACCGAGTATATATCTTTTATTTTTTTCCTTTCTTCTCATTTGCAAGATTTTTTTCTCTCTCTTCCTTCTCTTTTCCTTTCTTCTCTCTGTGCTCTCTCTTCTCTTTGGGTTTTCTGGTGGTTGATTCGGTGGCTTGGGCGTGGTGGTTTGGGCTTGCCGATCTCGGCGTGGTAGTTGATTCGGTGGCTTGGGCGTGGTGTTTTAGGCTTGCCGATCTCGGTGTGGTGGTTGATTCGGTGGCTTGGGCGTGGTGTTTTAGGCTTGCCGATCTCGGTGTGGTGGTTGATTCGGTGGCTTGGGCTTGCGCTGCCGAGATCGGCCTGGGGTGGTGGGTTTGCGCTGGGTTTGGGTCTTTGCCAAGGCTCACCACCAGATTGGCCTGGGGTTTGGGTCTTTGCGCTGGTGGGTTGCTGAGAAATTGATTTTGTGGTGGTTTTTGTTGGGTTTGTGGTGGTTTTTGTTGGGTTTGTGGTGGTTGATAGTTGATTCATGGTGGTGGTCGCGGTGGGTTTTGGTTGCTCTGGATTGATTCATGGTGGTTGTGATGGTGGCGGCGGTGGGTGGGAAAGATTTGGATTATAGTTGTTGGTTATACGGGTATTGTTGGCGGTAAATAATAAAAAATATAAAAAATATAATATTTAAATAAAATAAAAGAATAAAAAAAGTATATTTAAATAGAATAGAGAGTGCTGCTGGAGAGTTTGTCTGAAAAAATAAATAGAGAATTATTGAATAGTGTACATATAGAGATAAAATAGAGACTACTGCTGGAGTTACTCTAAGTGTGTGTATGAGTTCGAACCCATTCCTTTACTGAGTGATGAGGATTAAGTGAGGGGAGAAGAACCTATACCCTCTACTCTTTTGATGAGGATTAAGTGAGGGGAACCCATACCCTCTACTCTTTTCATAATTCGATCAGAAACACACTTATCAAAAAATACAATAGGAAAAACAATCATTATACATCGTTGTAGTTTGAGAATACTGATAATTATTTATACATATTGTTCTGCCCATTGGTCTCATACTTTTAAAAATAAAAAATAATAAAAGAAGTATGGGACTTATAATGTGCATCTAAGGCTAGCATTTTAACTTCACATTCTGTTTTGTGTCGGTGGGAGCTAGTTAAAAATCAGTGATGGGCAGAAGCCTTTTTATTTTATGTTGTAGTGTTTCTCCACGTGATTTTATCGATGACGTGGAGCACTTCCAAACGCCAAAGTCAAAGTGGGTGGGTAGAGTGAGACTCCAGACGAAATGCAAACAGTGAAGCAAAGGGGTTCATGTCACTCCTGCCTAAGAAACGTGTTTTGTGCAACTATTTGTAACTAAAGCCAACTCACCATGCCACATAAAAGTGATTCATAATCCTATTAGAGAAAGGATTTAGGATCAGACAAAAATTGATAAGAATGATGCACACGTTAGGTGCCTCGAATATTCTTGAGATATAAAATTATCATATCATACATAACATTCCTTTTAAATTCTTTTTCCATTTATAAAATTATATTACATGCGCCTCAAAATTTATACAAAAAATATAAAAAGACTGAAATAAAGAAGAGAGTCTCAAATATTTTACTACAACTGTGGTGTGCTATCTTCATAATTTTCCTTCAAACAACTGATGAATCAGTCAATCATAAGTCACGCATGTGCATATTCTCCAACACCACTTTCCACCATATGAAAACGACTTGGATTGGGTGGATTTAATTTGAGATTATAGAAAAAAAAAAAAAAAAAAAGTACTTTGCTTTTAATTGAAACAAAAATATGGTACACCAGGCTTAAAGCACCGTGTAGAGTATAATCGTCCACTTGTCACCGTCCCATTGGACCTCCGGAAAAAAAGAGACGTTGGCAGTTTCTCTTCTAAGAGGAACACTCCCAAGTCCCTATATAATTGCACCTGGTGGCACATGTTTCGTTCCTTTAGTTGAAACCAAAATCTTACCTTGTGGCCGTTAGATTTTTAGGCCTTGGCCCTTGTGTTGTGTCTTGTGCTCTTTTTTTGTCTATGTTTCTCTTTTCTTTCTCTCTTTGCTAGAAAAAAGATATTAAAAAGGATTGAGAAAGAAGAGAATTTGAAAGGAGTTGGATTATATTTAATTCTCGGATTTGGAAAGTGAGAAAGAATAGTTTATGGGATTCTGCTATTTTTGAAAGGAATGAGATAAAAGGTTTGGTAAAGTAGAGGAAGAAGGTACCAAAAATCAAGGTTCGTGGTTTTTTTTTAAGCTACAAAAAATACAGGGCCTAGACAAGGTATAATTTGTAGGATTTTTAGCAATTGGGTGGTGTTGTACAATTGTATTGCAATCCTTGTATTCAAAAGAGATTGTTAATACACACACAAACAAACACAGATTGAATAGTTTGATCCGTACCAGGAAAAGTGAGTACAAGATTTGATCTTTTTGGGCTTGTGGCTTGTACAACATAAATAGGAAGGCAAAAGGAGAATTGGGTTTTCATCGAACTGAGAATTGCCGGCGTAAAGGTGTTTTCTTTGTTGAAAAACAAACTCACTTTGGTTATCAACTGCAAAATATAAAAAGGGTATAATGGATTTCTGGCCAGAGTTTCTTGCAAACAGTTGGGGCAGAGAATTTGTGGCTGGAGGCTTTGGAGGCATTGCAGGTATAATCTCTGGTTATCCACTTGACACGCTTCGTGTCCGGCAACAGCAGTCGTCGAAAGCCGGTTCTGCCGTCAGTATCCTTCGCAATGTCATGGCCACAGAAGGGCCTTCTGCTCTCTATAGAGGCATGGCTGCACCATTGGCTTCTGTCACTTTTCAGGTCATATTTTTGCTCTCTTCATCTGTTACCTTGATTTTATCATATTCCAATTTCTTAAAATTTTCAGTGTCCTTTATATTGATCAAAAGTTATGTATGATTATGATCTCCCAACAAAGGTTTTTTAGATTTCATTGATGTGATGCTGTAAATTTAAGGTAATCGCTTGTAGGGTTGGTTATAGTCAGTGTCATTTGAGGTATTAGAATCCTTTATCAGATCTAGACAATGAAGTTTTCCCCACCAAGAATAGCTTATCAACGCTGTTTGGCTCTAAGGATTTCTTGCCTTTTAATTTTGGTTCTGGGTTATTTTTTTTTTTTTTTTCTTTTTTTTTTTTTAATATCAGAAGAATTTACTGATGTTCTGGCAAATTTTTTCCTTTTCTTTTTCTTTTTTTGATAAGTAAATCTTAGTCCTTTTGGATGTTGGTTTTTGGTATATGCTTGAACTGATAAAAGTGATTTCATATCATTTTATTTATTTGGTCCTTATAATATTCGATATTCTGCAGATAGCTCATCAATATTAGCCATGTGATATCTGATATGTAGCCTCAGTGGTGGTCCTTTCATCGTTTTCTTTTATCTAGATTTTGTTTTTTGGTAAAACGAAGGACAAAAGAATTTATTGGAGTATAGTGATTATTTGAAATCCCTTACTTTGGTCCACATGTTGGGGGATTCTAATTTAAGGTGGTATCTCTTTTGGTATCTGTATATGGGTGAACTTTCTGCGTCAAACTTATGGGGCAGCACAGGGAATAGGACATCTCTATAATTGTAAATAAAGAACGAAACGCCTTCCAACAAAGGTTTAGCTTAACATGAATGTCTTTATTCTGTCAGAAGCATAACATGGTATAATAATCCTTGCATCAAATTAGTAGATAAACTAAGTATTGGCCTCCTCGAGAATTGGTCCTTTTTAGTCATGGGGCAGTTGCCGAGTACCTTTCCAACAAAGCATAATGCTTTTCGCACCCGTGATACCTATCACTTGACAGTGAGATCGCCAGATCAGTATATGGTTTATCATGTAAGAAAGTATAATGCACTTACCATGCCATTGAAGACCAAATCAAGACATTGATTGCCAGAGTCTTGATTTGGTCTTTACTGACATGGTAAGTGAATTACATACAAAGTGTCAAAGGTATAACATAGGAAACCCTTTCTGCTTTCTTAGAAGGTTTTGTTTTGCACTGGTTTACAGTGTAAGATATGTTCACTAAGACTAAGACACAAATATTCAATTATGGTGCTTGCGGGGATCTCAATCCCTTTAATATTACCAGAACATAGTGTAACCCACAAGAATAAAATTTAAAATAAAAAATTGATGCAACTTACACTTCAATCTTGGATACAGCCAGAAAAGAAAAAGTGGAGTCTTGCTTGGTTTTGCAATGTAGTCTGCAGGCATGTGAGTTTATGTCTCTGTATATTTTTATAATGTAAATGTGATTCCTTTGCTCGTTGTGATGGTTTTTGGTTTTGCAAAGCTGATATAATTCTTTCCACTGACTCAAGCTATGCTGGTATTTATTTGCACATTGCAGAATGCCATGGTTTTCCAGATCTATGCTGTCCTCTCTCGAGCATTTGACAGGTCCATTTCAGCAACAGATCCTCCTTCCTACAAAGGTGTTGCTCTAGGAGGAGTTGGCACTGGTGCTGTTCAGAGCCTAATTCTCACTCCGGTAGAACTAGTAAAAATCCGCCTTCAATTGCAGAACAATAGCTACACAAAACTACATCAGGCAGATCCTTACAAAGGACCTGTGAGTGTTGCCAAAAGCATATTCAAAACAGAAGGTATAAAGGGTATGTACCGCGGTTTAACCATAACTTTGCTCAGAGATGCACCTGCTCATGGTTTCTACTTCTACACATACGAGTATATGAGGGAGCAGCTTCATCCAGGCTGCAGAAAGAGTGGCCAAGAAAGCCTGAACACAATGTTGGTAGCAGGAGGGCTAGCAGGAGTTGCAAGTTGGGTTTCATGCTACCCCTTAGATGTTATAAAGACCAGACTACAGGCTCAATCACTCTCATCTCTGCAGAAATACACTGGCATTGTTGATTGCTTCCGCAGGAGCGTAAAAGAGGAAGGGTACCACGTGCTTTGGCGAGGATTAGGAACTGCTGTTGCTAGGGCATTTGTGGTGAATGGGGCTATATTCACTTCTTATGAGTTAGCTCTGAGATGCCTGTTTAACAATGGAAGCATTCAAACGGAGAATGCAATATAGGAAGGACTTCTATCTTTCCAGAAAAGAGGCTCAACTTTTAGCTGTTGAACTCCCTATAATAATATTCTACTGGGCGAAACCATAACAACAATGTAAATTATGTATGATATGTCATCATTGTTGAAGCACTGCTTGATTAATTTTTCAGAGATATTGACATTTAAATAATGAAAGAGTTGCAATTTAGACCTCCAATCTGGTTTGGAAGAATCTTCCTTAACCCACTACGTGGCAAGTAAATAGACCATTCACGTGTGTATTTTAAAAAGTCACATGACTCATTAAAAATATCATGTGACTAAAAGTACACGTGGATAATCTATTTACTTGGCACGTAGTAGGTTGGAGGTAAACTATTTCCGAAGAAGAAATGGATGCATTATATTAAAGCAAAGCATTTAGCCAGTGAAAGAATTTAAATTATTTTTCCTCCTAACAGATACAGAGAAAAGTTACTTCAACAAATTACGTAACACTTCAAATGATCATCAATGTATGCTTTAATTACATTACGTAACTCATTTAATAGTTATGTAACTTGTTTAGATGGCTTAATAATCATGTGATTAAAACACGTATAGAGAAGATTACTCCACAGCATTTTATCAATTCAGTGTCTTTGCTGATAACCTGTGCAGCAAATTATTTATTAATGAGAATTGTTTAACATCATATACAATAAAAGGTTGGACGAATTATTACGCTTGTCACCTGCAAGATTTTGGCTAATTGGTTGTGATTTCACTCAATGAGTTGCAAAGAACAATTATAGAAATCAGAACCAGGTTAAATGAACACAACAGTAGGACAGACTAAGCATTCCCTAAGTAGTAGCCTCGAAAGACCCACATGCTGCATAACACATAAACATAACCATGCCTTGGAATCATCAAACTCCTAGATAGTCTCCGCCAATTCATCTATATCAAATTTAATCTAATATCTTTTTTTTTTAATAAAATAGTAGAACTTTATTGATAAAAAGATAACCAGAAACAGGAAGCAAAAATTACAAAGAATTCTGTAACATCACAGGAACTTCCTCAATCCAAACTCTCGAGTCATTGAGAGTGGACCCAAACTTAGCAAGAATCCAAGCACCTTGGTTACTATATGATGAGATGCAAGAAAACATACACCTCCGAAACTTTTGAATTAGAAACCAAATCTCCTCCAACCATGAATCCTCAATGGTAGACCCCATAGGACAAAACTTAAGAGCCATCAAAGATTGAATGGTTGGCCCCTCACAAATAATATCCAAAAAACCCATCTCCAATGCAAAGCAGAGAACCTGAACACAAACATAAAGCTTTGGGTGAGCCCCACGTGGAGGAGACAAAGCAGGCATACATGTTGCAGCCAACACCTGGCCCTCATAGTCTCGGATCAACACTCCAGCCGTCCAAACTCTTGTAGACGAATCCATGTAAGCTTCCCAATTCACCTTATAAAAACTCCTAGGAGGAGGCACCCATGCTCGCGAAGGTTCCCGTTGAGTTTGGCCTACTAGACTGTCAACCACTCGATCACGGACCCCAGCAGAGTGTAACGTGTCTCTATAGCCTTGTAGAAGCTTCGTTGCTCTCTGCACAACCGCAAAAGGATTGCTAGTAGCCCCTTCATAAACCATGTTGTTTCGTTGCCTCCAAATGAAATATGTCACACATGAGAAGAGCTGCACATCCTCGCGAGATAATCTTTCCCGAACTGCCATCATGAGATCGCAAAAATTTGGTATGTAACGATCCCACTTCTGTAGCTTTAGAGAAGACTCCGCCCAAACATCGTTAGCCACCGGACATGTCCACAAAGAGTGGGCTGTCGATTCCATCTCCAGAGTGCAGCTTGGGCAGAGCCCATTGTCTCGCATATGTCTATTAAAAAGCATCTCATATGTGGATAATATTCCTGAGCACGCACGCCACATAAAAACCTTCACCTTAGGAGGAAGGGATAACGACCAAAGAAATTTCCAGAATTTCCGATCCTTCCCCCCAAAAGAGCTTTCCCCCCACAAGAGCTTTCCCCTATAATTTCCAGAATTTAATCTAATATCTAATTAAGCTATAATCTATATGAAAATCTTCAACATTTTGTTTTAAAACTCATATTTTTCGAGATCATTGTTCTATTATATATTTTCTAATTGAGTTTAAATTATATAAGTATTTCTTATAATATGTCTTCTATTTCACCGTCCATTAGAATATTATGGCATCACAGTAGAATAAATAATTCATATATAAACACAATTATAGTAAATATCTCGGAAGAACTAATAGTTGTTAGATGGTTGGTTGACATGTCTTTGGCTAGCAAAGAACCCAACAAAAACTAGTACAGTAGCACCTAGTAACTACTATAATCATCAAATTTCATGTTTAGTAAATAAAATAAAATAAAACAGAGAGAATATCATTTATTGTTGAACTTTTTCCTACATTGCCATATGGCGTATTCCTTGAGGATGAAAGACATTTCTCTTCATTGTGGCGAATTCCTTGAGAAGAAAGACAATTCTCTTCATTTAGCTTTCCACCTTACCAAAAGTTTTGCATTTATGTCAAAGAATTAATTAATTGTCATGTGTTAATAAGGTAAATGTAACTATTTCCATGTATTATGGTGACTAATTATTTATGTAAAATGAATATATATTGCTATTTTTATAAAATTTAGATCAAAAACAATTTTTTTGGAATATTTATGATTCAAGAAAAAACAATTAATTTAGAATACGATATTTTCCCTCATGTTTAGTTGCTTTTGCAACAATTGAAATAAAAATAAATAAATAAACAAAACAAAAAAAGAAAACCTATCAAAAGGCAAAAGAAAACTTAATATCACATGCAATCAAGAATATAAAAATGATTATACACTAAAATTAATCAAAATAATTAAATATTTTTCAATTCACTCAAGCAATAGGTTTGTATTCTTTATATTACTTTTAACAATGCTTAATCAAAATAATCAAATATTTGTCAATTCACTCAAGCAGTAGGTTTATATTCTTTATATTACTTTTAACGATGCTCATTTTTTTTGTTTCTAATAACGTATAATATAATTGAAGTTGATTTTACAAGTATTATACATAGGCCGAAAGATATTTTTAAAAAAATATTTAAAAAATGCACTACGTATCATGCAAGCAGACCATGAGATTGGTCTACCTCAAAGAATGATAAACAAGAGCTCAGACTATAAGGTTGACCGAGTAGACAGAGGTGGCTCAAAGAATTTTTTCTAGGATGTTTATTAAAAAACTTAAATAGTTATTAGAGTTTGTAGACCAAGTGCAGTAACAAGACCAAGATTTGAACTTGGAAGGAACAAAGAATAAACAAACGAAAATATTCTGAAATCCAAACTAACTATTACAAGCATAACCATTAAAAAAATTTAAAAACACAAACTGATTTCCCCCACAACTAGATAAACACAATGAAGACACATTTGTACATCTTTTCTTTTCAAGGTTCATACATGACTATTATGTCATGATTTTCAAAGTTCACATGATTATTATATCATGATTTTCAATATTCACATGACTATTATTATACCATGATAATATTATATGTATCATGAGACATAGTTATCATATATTCACATATCATAAAAAAAAAATAAAAAAATAAAATGGATTTTATGGGGCAATATGTATTTTTTCGAGATGGGGCCAAGTATATATATTTTGAGCCCAAATTCATATTTCTATGTATATACTATCGATTTTTTTTTCTTTTTTAAATGAGGGTTCATGACCCCTTCCAATCTCATGCTAGTTCCATCCCTAATCAAGTGGTGTAATACAAAACTAAAGTTTAAAGTTGGTTTGATCTATTAGAATCTTAAGTTAAAGTGTGTTGAATTTTTTATTTGAGGGTCTTCAACGTTTTATTTGAGTGCTTTCAAAACAGACCATTTATATAAAATTTTATTTTTTGCATTTTATTAAGAAATGAGGCACTTGGCTGTGGCACCGCCAGTGCGAGTGGGCCAAAAGACTTCTCAACCTCAAAGAATGAGGAACGAAAACTTGGACCAAGAGGTTTACTGGGCAGCCCATGAGATTGGCCAACCTCAAAGAATGAGGAATGAGAGCTCGTACCATGGCCAGCCAAGAGACTAGTCAGCCCCAAAGAGTGAGGAATGAAATCTCAGACCATTGGACTAGCTTAGCTAACCAAGTCATAGTATAGAACTAGGCACCTAGCTAACAAACAAAATAAATCAGGCGATTGATCAAGGTCATAAGACTTTCAGACCACAAAAAATGAGCAATAATTACTAGGTCATAAGGTTGGTTGAGTGAGTTGCAAATTAAAGATGGGAATTGGGAAAGATTACTCAACCACAAGGTTGGCTAAGATGGACACGAAACCAATATTACCCCAAAGAGGAAATCCTCCCAACTCCAAGGCTATATGAAGCTAGCCGAAACAAAAATCTTCTAGTCATGAGGTAGACCCGAAGGAAATCAAGTGATACAAGCTGTGAAGGAAAAACATCAAAATCTTGTCAACCGTTATGGAAAAAGGAAAACAATTACCCCTAATTATGAAGGTTGAATTTTCTCATGCACGTCAATAGTAATAATAATTTGTGATAAAAGTCTTATAGTTCAACCAGCACTTCTTGGTGTTTCGAATAGAGACATTCAAGATTTAAATTCTCCCTTCCCCAACTCTTGAATTACCAAAAAAATTTGTTTCGGATGAATTAGTTTTTCTGTTACAAGGAAAGGGAGGGGGTGAGACCATGATAATTTATTATACATGTGCCATGATAATTTATCATTAAATATTTCAAAATATAACTATAGTATACCCGCAAATCGTGCAGAACATAGGCTAGTTGATATGGTTGTAGTGGCCAAAAGCCGAAACAACTCAGCTGGCCCACTTATACAGATTCAGAGGTTTGAGAAGTTCAGAACCGTACAAATCATCAGACCAGTTGCATCAGGAATGCTCCATGCACAGAAATCAGAATGTTACAATCCTTGTGCAGTATAGTGCAAAAGCAGGCAGCCTAGCCATTTGCTTGATTTGTGCTGCATGATTCTGAGGCGCCAGCATCTTCTTAAAAACACATGTAGGCATTTTCTGCATTCCTAATAGTCAAATATTATTGTCTTCTCATTACCAACCACACATTCCGTTCATATCAATGATCAGCAGAGGGTGACTCCACCAAAACAAAATTCATGTGTCCACAGCATTCTTGTGTCTTCCATTATTCTCATGGATGCCTCTTCAAGATGATGCACTCAAAAATAAATGGTACCCAGAACTTATGCTTATTAATGTACCAAGAATGACATTGTCGCCGATACTCAATCAGCTGCCAATATATACAATTCCACAAAATGCTTAGTACAGACCCTTGCCATTACTGGATATGAGACTATCTGCTTGATTACCTTAATAAGAGGCAGGTTGGCAAGCACATCTTGTACTCAGATGATTGCTGGGACGCATCAAGATAGAGCAAGCTCTGGCTTCTTCAGCAATCTTGGCTTGTTTTAAATTGGTAACTTCAAGAATGACTCCCCTCAAAGCACCTGGGCTAGTACCACCTTAATGAACATTTGGTTCTTTATGAAACAGATAAACGCTATTGGAGATCATGTACGATGCCGTCATTGGCCATGCCACATGTTTGTGATTTTGTCTAATGAAATACTAATGAGGAAAAGAAAATGAAGAAGGGAACTATAAAATATGCTATTTCCCCACCATTACAATAATATATCTGATGCAGCACAAAACTTCTAAAGAAATTTGCGGGAACACGTGCAGGAAATAAACAGAAAATAACAAACTCTAACATCACCATCTAGAGTAGCCTGAACCCTAGGCTTCACCACCTAAACTTAGCCTAGCATCACCGCAAAGCTATGGAAAATTTTCAATACAATTTTATTCATCAAAATCAACATACCAAAAATGTTTCCTTTGCGGATAAAATTGGGTCCAATTCCCAAATTACATCAAATAAGGAAAATCAACTCATAATTAAAATAGCAGTCAAATCCCATAAAACCCTCAAAATAAAATCCAATCCCATAATAGCTCTACATCAAAACAGCACAAATCTGGACCGATGGAGCAATCAGCATTAATCTGGTGTATGCACCAAGATCCATCTAGCATGCATGGATAGGTAATGCAATGGATCTCTCCTTTATCCTACCACACCAACTATGCAAGGTTTGCTTCAGTATATTAATAGTATTCTTAAATAAAAACCCCTTCAGTTCATTATAAGCTGATGCCTAGAGAAATATATATAGTTGCAAATTTTATCTTTCTAGCTCAAGTTAAAAGCTCACTTCAAGGGTTAAAAAAAAAACGGAGATTATTCGTGATCAACCATGGAGCTAGTAGCAACATGCTAAATATTACGTTTAACTCTAACTTGGCATAATTATTGATACATCAAATGCAAGTTTTTTAGTATTTATTAATTACTAATTAGTATACTATTAGACTTTTCGACTCTTGATCATTTTTCCTGTTGAATTATGATTGAAACAACTATATATCTGCAAGTGCTATCAATCAACCTATCCCTATTTAATTGTTTCTAATCCCAAACACAATATACAACAAACAAAAAGAAATTACAAACATTAAGTAACTACTCAAAGTGAGGAATATAAATATTTGTGTTTCTTTCAAGCATTTTGGTCTTCCAAATAAAATATATAGGTAAAATGAAAAATTAATTATACTCTATGAATTTATAACAAGTATAAACAATTAAACTTGAAGTGTGAAACCAAAGGGAATAACTACAATAAGGATTCAACAGTCAATAATTAATGGCGTAGAAACATTACCCAAGTGGTTTGGATAAGGCTACAATCCCTAAATCAATAAGAATAAATTACAGCAACTGTATCAACATTACATGAAAAAATCAGCATAGGCTTGAAGAGGAAATTTCAAAAATAACTCTTAGTACCAAAGGAATAGAAAAACTAATAAAATAATCTCAAACCCTATCGATAAAGAAATATAAAAGTTTTTATTGCTCTTCAATTAATTAGTGTGTATAGTATAGAGTTTATTTAAAAAACACAAAAAAATAAATAAAATAAATAGCACAAAAAAATAAATAAATAACACAAAAAACAAATACAAAAAAAACACACACAAAAAATACAGTAATCCACAAATTACTATAATGAATCAACTAAAGTAACAAAATCCTAAGTAATCAAAACAATTAAGTGCAAATCCAAATTTGGGCTTCCAAAGCAATTTTCAGATTATTAATGAGTACAAGGATTGCCATTAAACCAAACACGGGAATAAAAGCAAAAGGCAGATATAAATCAAAATTGAAGTAATAAGTAGAATAGTTTGTTTGATAAGAAATATGGCAAAAGACACATAATAAGTAGAATAGTTAGTTGGTGTTGTATGTGTAAGGAGGACAGGGAATCTATTGACCACATGTTTCTCCATTGCAAAGTGGCTAGAGAGTTGTGGGATACTGTCCTCAATCTATTTGGAATGAATTGGGTGATGCCTAGGAGGGTGGTGGACCTATTAACCTGTTGGCAAGGTAAGTTGGGTCGGCATAGGCATATAGAGATTTGGAAGGCTGTTCCACATTGCTTGATGTGGTGTCATTGGAAAGAGAGAGAAACGCACGTATTTTTTAGGATAGTGAACGGATGTTTTGGAATTGAAGCTGCTATTTTTTCATACTTTGTTTGATTGGATGACAGCTACCAGACTATTTTCTTCCCTATCCTATTTGGAGTTTTTTGATCTTTGTTCTATTCCATTGTAATTCTTTGGTTCTCGAGTTCACACCTAGTGTACTCTAGAATCATTCTTGATCAATAAAACTTTGTTATTTATCAAAATATATATATATATATAAATGACCCCAATTACCAAAACATTTGAAACAAGATTTATTAGATAATGAAATCAATGAACCTCACCTTTTCTTTTCCTTTTTATAAGGAATGAACTCCACCAAGTTTTTAAGTCTAATGCTAGGATTGTGGTGTGATTCTTTGTTCTGTGAAGATGTTGATAAGTTGGTCTAGATAACTTGTAAACACTAAATTAAATAAAGCAAATTCTATCTATCATATCAAAATTAAATTAAACTTAATGGAATTTTTGATGAACCTGTTTTTGTTTGTCTAAAATAAACTTAATGCAATGTTCTGACAGAGGAGATGCAAAGGATATTAATCTGGGCAAAAATCTGGTTGACTTCAAAGTTGGCAATCTCAATAAGAGGAACTGGATTTCACTGTTTTGTTTGGTTCTGAAAGTTAACAGTAGGATTGGTTTAGGGTTGTAACTGACTGAGAGACACAACGAGTCAAGAGAGAAAGACAAAGAACCAATCATAGCTAAATCACCAATATGTTTATGTGATTAAATTAGGCAAAACCATGCCTAATTTCGTACTTGTCCCACAGATTTCTAGCCACATAACAATCATATTGAAAGTCAAGATATACCTGCGTGTGCTTGATTCCTCATAGACTGTGGCAAGGTCATTGGAAGAAGGCAGCTGAGGCTTTGCATGTTGACCTGCAGATAGCAGCAGTAGGAGCATAGAAAAGAATCCTCAGAATTCATCTCCTCACGAGCCCTCTGTATCCATCCTTTTTAACCATTGTTCGAATTACATCCCCAATTGAACCACTTTTATATCTGTCACATCTGCAAACACCCTGTACAGCCAATTGATGTTAATGATAATATAAATAATCAGTTAAAAAGTTGCATCCCATATCATATACATCATCTTAAAGAATTAGAGATTAAGGTATAAGCATTTAGCAACAAATACATCTTCATAGTTGTTTTTCAACACCTACTTTTCTAATTATTCATTTTTTCCCCATAATGTTGCTGAAGGGAGCTGTTTACAAATTAAGAAGGAATGCAGGACCAAATACGATGATGCCCTCATATCACCAGATCATCGTCAACAGATAGGAACAGTAAGTTGAATAAGAAGCACCAAACACAGGAAATAAAATCAAAATTCATGAAATGCATCCTAGTCAGGTCTTGAGACTGGAATGTGTAGTGAAAACAGGGTTAAGTGTACCGAAGTTAGAAACCAGGGTATCAATTAATTTAAAGAGAACAGCTGGCAGTTTACTAATAAAGTTTCCATTTCAATAATACAAATGATCATCTATTGGCTGTCTTTATGTTATGTTATTCTCTGTTACATGGAAGTCAATAAGTTTGTGATGGACATCTAGTGTCTCTCTTTAATACTCTAATGCTTTTGGTTCCAAGCTTCTTCACAAAGAAGGGGAGAGTACTACTGCTCAATCATGAATAGAAAGTTAAATATGGAAATTTTACTCCATTAAGAAATTAAACTTCACCAAACACAAATCAAGTATAAGTCTAGAAGATTTGATTTTGAGGCATTGGAACTTAATGACATAAATTGCAATGCCTAAAATTCAGATACAACCATTCTTTCAGGGAAACAATTGCTGCGCAATTCCTAGTAAGGATAACTGATCGGGTATGAAATTATGGTAACCTATGCTAAATTGCTAATGAGCTTTAGCTTAAATGGCACCTTTCCTTGTGGAGAGCAAGGTGGAGTGTGAAATTGCAGGTTCAAGACCCACTGAGTGGATGTGGCTTACCAATCAATAAAATTATAGCAGCCTATGTACATTAAGATGGATTCAGGAAATGATGAAAGTAAGGAATTGCAATTTATTCCTAATGGAGATCAAATGCAGAGTCCATGAATGGAAAGGTCATGGGTATTACAACGAGTAGCTTGCGTTGAGCAGAAAAGGTAAATTTGTAACAAATATCTTTTCAAATTACATTTCATTTCTAGGCTAAAAGTAGAGTGAACAATACATGTTGCTTTGGCATCGTTGTTGGGTTCCTACCTCAATTCCAACTCTACTAAGATAGATATAACAATACCAATGCCTCAGATAGATATGCTATGTGGAACGAACCTGCAAGAACTTTTCAAAGTTAAACATAAAAGATTGTTATACCTGACACTGCAATTGGGTTTTGTCCACATGAAGCAGTGTTGTCACAGCATCAGCCAAGGCCCAGTAGCTGCCTCAGCAGTGCCATGCCCAATCAAACACTCATCATTCGTGGTCTTTGGCGAAATCTCCATCAAACCCTCTTGGCAACCTCATAGGTTGCAAAATGCACAGTGGTAAACCGCGCATTCATCAACACGGTGGTCCTTTATGATGCATAAAATGCTCCAAACCCGTCCTCCCTTAACACTCTTTTCACACAATCCCACACCCCCCTTATAAGGAATATTATTCAATTGTTACAGTATGCTCTACGACATTCAACTCCCCAAGTGAAGTTCTCCTAGGTTATCAAAAAAAAAAAAAAAGGAATATTATCCAAATGCAAACTCTGCTTCACCATATTCATCGGGGTAAACACTGAATCACTCACCACTGGTGAGAACACAATGCATGTGCTGTCAAATTATTCGGGTTGTCACCAAAGAAAAACTTCTTATATATCTAATAAACTGAGAAATAAACAGCATGGGCTGGTCCTGCGCCAATCCCTCTATAGAGCCCCCCAAGGCCCTTTGATATCAAAATTGAATGGAGGTCTTGTCGAACACCCTTGGTCCATTCTACCGTGAAATAAGCATTTAAATCTGTCATATACAAAACATAAAGAACTAGAATTCAAAGGCCCTTGAAATTCAAAATCGATTGGAGGGCTTGTCGAACACTATGGTTGCACTCTTTCACGGCAATTTATTATGTTCACAAAAACTTAGGGACAAGTAGCAACCGTTGGTTGTGCTCTTGTATGGCTTTTTTTATAAGTAATAAGAATTTGTATCAATACGAAAGAGAACCTCTAGGTGCATAAAGAATGCACATTAAGGTCAAAAAGATTACAATGAAGAAGAAGAAAATGAAGTAGCAGATAAAGAAACTACAAAATCAGTAACAATAGGAGTAGTTGTCAAACCCAAGCTCCAAGACCAGTCAAACAGCTCATGCACAAAAGCACCTGTTAGACAATAGAAGTGACGCCAGTAGACAGAGAGATAGAGAGAGTTTTTTCTGTGTTTATTAAATAGAGAGAAGGGTTGGATCCAACGTGGCACAACTGGAGAAAGGCTCAACATTTTTTATATATATTATAAATTGAGATTGACACTGTGCATAACATAGAAGTGTTAGAGAAAGGTGGGAAGGAATTGTGAAGATTGAGATTGACACTATGCATAACATAGAAGTATTGGAGGAAGGTGGGAAGGAATTGTGTGATGAATATCAAAGGCTTCAGTGGAGGTTGAATGTGGGGTTAACGACTGACTAATAGAAATGCAGAAACTTGTCTTTTGTTCCAAGGTAAAGATCCTAATTTGGTGGCCTATGTAGACTTCTGCAATTCAAATCAAGAGACTTTGCAAAGAACTCCTGTCCCCTGCAATGAAATGCTTCAGAGTCCCACATCAATTCTCCCCCCACCCCCCAAAACACTTTTATTTTGTGATTGTATTAATGAAATAATCTCATTTTTCATTAAGATGAAAAAAAAAACAGAGCAGCAACTATTACTAACTCAATCCCCAGGATTTATCCCTTTCATACTTCTCCCAATGCAAAAGCCACAAACAGAACTTTGTGGTTAACACATTTGTGACAATAAGCTCGGATATGGATCTCAGTACTTCTTTTTTATTTGAAAAAATCAATATAGTGTTCTACTTCTACATATCAAAAGTTAAGACAAAAATGCCAAAAAGATCTCTCTATTTTTGTTTAGTAACAGTCGATTAATTAATGGTGGACCATATGCTATAATTAATGTAAAATTCATGTATCTCTTTAAAGAGATCAACATCTAAATTAAAAGAAACACAAAGTTCACTACAAAAAGTTTTAAAAAATCCCATCACCAAGTCAACAACTCGGTTGCTCATATTGAATTTAGTAACCATTGAATCTTTTTGGTAAATTGGCAACTGGGGTTTCTTTCCGAATTGGCTATGTGCATTTTATTTGGTTTTATCTTGTACACAGATCCTCAAGATTTTGACAAGCTGAATAACCAACTAGATCATTTCATTTCTACATTTCCACAAAATCAGATGCATCATATAGTATTCATTCAGATCAGATTCGCGGTACAGTGAGCACAACAACAAGACGGACCTAGTATACCCTCTACATTATTCTAGTACCAAAACAAAAGAGACCCATACGACTCATCAACATATTATCCTACAAAACAAAACACAACGCACATGCTCAGCTCAAAAACAGACAAAGTGAGATACATTACAATGATTCTTGAACCACTAAACACCTCCATGTGCAAACTGTTCGATCATGTCCTCACTGAGATTCATACCGGCCATGCTATCCTCCAACCCACTGCTAGTTTCCACCAGCACATGTGGATCATTGTAATGTCTAACAGCTTGGATTATGCCCCGAACACGCTTATATGGATCCGAGCCATCGAAAATCTCCGACGCCACGAACACGCCATCGCAGCCTAACTGCATCATTAGCGCCGCATCGGCCGGGGTCACGATGCCTCCGGAGGCAAATTGAACCACTGGCAGCCTGCCCATTTGCTTGGTTTGTGCCACGAGATCATAGGGTGCCCTTATGTTCTTCGAAAAGGCGAAAACTTCATCTTCATCCATGTTATTCAAGATCCTTATCTCACCCATTACTGCCCTGACATTCTTGACGGTCTTAGATACATTTCCAGACCCAGATAAATCTCCTTGAATCCTTATCATAGCTGCACCTTCTCTTATCCTGCTTAAGGATTCTCCGAGGTTTTGACACCCACAAACAAATGGGCAGCGAAAGTTGTGCTTGTTAATGAAGTTTCCCTCGTCTGCAAGAGCAAGAGCTTCGCTCTCGTCGATGTAATCGATCCCGATTGCTTCGAGAATCTGGGCCTCGACGAAATGGCCGACACGGGCTCTGGCCATTATAGGGATCGAGACGGTGCGTTTGATTTCCTTGATGAGAGACGGGTCGGGCATGCGGGAAATGCCTTGGTGGATTGGCTCCGAGACAATTAGACAGCATGCACCGGCTTCTTCGGCGATCTTGGCTTGCTCGGCGTTTGTGACTTCGACAATGGCCCCGCCACGTAGCATTTGGGTTAGCCCGGCCTTGAGCGAAAATGGGTTTTTCTTGGCGTCGGTGATGACGCTGTTATTGTAGACCGTGACAGCACCGTCTTCAGCCATCGCAAAGTGTTTGTGAATTTGCCTGAACGAAGTAGAAAATCAAAACGAATTGAAAAATGGAAACGCAGCTGAAGGAGAATTGGTTAGCTCTTGGAGTTATAAAGAGGATGGGATAGAAAGTGGAGGGGTTGGTGTCTTTCGGTGAGTTCGAGAGGTTTCGGTGGAGTTCCAGGCTGAGTCATTAATCGGTGACGAATCAAACTGTAGAAACTTCGATTCTATTCCTACATTCCGACTTAGGAGGTGACTTGCACTTGTTTGGACTTTGGATGTGTATTTTTCTGAATAACATTTGGCGTATCTTTCAAGTTTTAGTGTTTAGCCCATGGCTTGTCTTAAGTTTCGATTTGACTAGTTTCTTTTTTTTAGAATTCGACTTGACGGTCAAAGTTGCTAAAAAATATATTTTTTCAAGTTTTTGGATCAAATATGATTTTGTGATGTTATTTGAAAGATGGAATTGTTCAAAATCATCTTTGTAAAAAACACTTTTAAACGTGAAAATCGTCTTTTTAAAAGATATTTTCTGACCAAAATTTTTATATTTCTAAAGACAACTTCTTATCAAAATTTGGTCAGAAAGTATCTTTCAGAAAGACGATTTTTACGTTCAAAAGCGTCTTTCACAAAAATGATTTTGAATAAGTCCATATTTCAAATAAATATTACAAGAGTCATGTATAACCCAAAAACTTAAAAAAAAATATATATTTCTTAGCAAGTTTAGCTTCGACTTGACTAATTTTATGGGCATATGTAATCTCTTTAATCTAGGCTAATTATCAGATTTAACGGACTTAGAGTCACCTCAAAAAAATTTGTAATAGTGGTTGGCTTATTTTGTTTAGACATTAAACTAAAATGTAAATAGCACCCTTTGTCTTTTGGAATAGGATCCTCTCCATTTCAAATGAAATGGAGAGTCTCCATTTCATGGTCTAAATTTTATTTCACAAATCTAACGGTGTACAGAGTATCTCATCATTTAAAATTTTAAATGACGTGGCACTCTGTATATTGTTAGATCTGAGATATTTAATCTAGATCATGAAATGGAGACTCTCCATTTCATTTGAAATGGAGAGGATCCTTGTCCTTGTCTTTTGGGATAATTTTAATATTGATTCTTGATATTTTAAATTTTTAAATGTAGTTTCTACTATTTGACAATGTTTTACATATCGCGTCCAATTCCATCTCTTAAATGAGCAAACTAAGTTGTAATTTTTATAGTGGATCCAATTATAGCACCCAATGTTACTTAAATGATACAAATCTATATAATTATATCAAATCAAGGATGATTGAATTTTTATTGACTACTTTACAATTTTAGAAATCGTCATTTATTTATTATTTATTTTTTAAACACTAATTTTACACATCATCGTTTTGTAGGGTTTAACTGAAACTCTATTCTTTGTTAATGCTAAAAGCAATCCAAACTTTTTATTTCATTGAGTTCAAATAAAACTTTATTATTTGTTAATGTTAAAATCAATCCAAACCAAATGGAGACTATAAAAGCAAAAGTCATCCACTGGTGAGAGATTCATGATCATCAATTTTTATTGTTTCGTGTTCATCAAAGATTTAGAGGCTGGGGTCGCCAACCCTTTGTCCTTCTTAATGGTTTGCTCCCAAATTCTTCTATTTTCTTTATTCTTTCTTCTCTTTATATATATATATATATAGAAAAATCACTTATTATCGCTCAATTTTCTTCTCCATGTTTATATTAGTAAAATATTCACTTCTATGTCTCAAGTTTCTTCTATATGTTTATATTTTTTAATTTCTATTGTTAACTCATTAGAATGTCTATTAATTGGTGTGCTCTAAAACAAAAAGATTTAACAATTTTTCAATATCTTTTAATGCAGCATTGACATACATGACTGATTCTATTTGAACGTATCAGAAATTTAAATGATTTAATACTTTGTCAATGGTTTTTAATATATTATATTTAGTAACTTTCTCATGTATAGCATGAGTTTGCGACTAGTTAGCAAATATAATAAAAGAAAATGTATATCAACATATATTCCCTTTTGAGAGCTTCTCCCTCTCTTCACCCCCGCCCATCTCTCTCTCCACCAAGTTGTGTTAAAGGACTGTAGATACCCATTTTTTCGGCCCTAAAATGAATTGACCCCCTTACCAATTGATTGGGCTCAAATAAGGCAATTCCTACTAAGCCCAGCAAGCACAACTTGAAGGTTTGGCCCACTTATTGCTACCCACTAACCAGCCAAGATGAGTCTTAAAGATCTGGTACTAAATGAATTATTTGGGCTCGCCACGGAGCACTTAGCCATGCCTAATTGGAAGCCTAGCCTAGTTATTCCTGCTGTCAGCTCCAGCACATTATTTCAGGCCTAAAAATGATATTTATTAAATAAAGAAGGCCCAAATGGAAGCCCAAAACCTTAACTCAGCCTTGGCCAGCTTGGGATAGTCTGTCCATGAGTCCCACAAGTCAAAACAGCATTTAATAAAAAAAGTTGAAACAAAGAATGACTCTTCATGGGGCTCACGTTTCTTTCTCTTACTTTTACAGCAATGGGGGAATGTGCTCTTCTTCCCCATTTAATACATTTCAAACCTTGGAGACACATGTAAGCTCATCCATTGGTCCAAGGTTCAATTGAAAATCATGGCCACCGGCACAATGCTCCACAGCAGGATTCTGATGACCTGAATTTACTGCTATAACCAATCAGCCCCTTTGCATGAGACTTATTAAAAGCAAGCAAGCCCATATTAATGACTTATCTTCTTCAAGCCAATAGGTCTGCAACTCATTCATTGATCACTGGAATAGCAATCATGACAAGAGCTCCGACTACCATTGGCCACCAAAAGCAGCAGTAATGAATGGCAATGTAGAGAATCATATTTTATCTTTATAATCATTACACAACCAGGCAATGAAGGCTGAAGGAGTGACCACTACAACCCAAATCTGTGCTAGGTTCACTCCTCCACTTGTAAGACTTAGGGAGTTTGGTTTGGAGGAGGGGAGTTAGTTCTATAAGCTGAGGATTCCACCAAAATAATTGCCTTATGCCTATTGGGAGGCATGGCTATTATTTCATGGAAACCAAAGCCAAGAAACATGCATAATCATCCCATTATCAAGGGAATCTTATCTCTTCCCTTTGATATTTGAAACCTCATGATTAAAGGAAATCAAAAAGACTTGATTTCCCACAAAAAACCATCTATAAATAAGACCCTTAAACACCACCCTAATGACCTTAATCATCACATCTTAACTATTATAATCCAGATCATCCCAAACGCTCACCTACAATCGGATCAGATCACAACACCACTAAGATTATAAGGATGGTCTGAAACTCATTACAGCAATAATCAAACTATTCTCCTCTAAAGCACTCTCTAGTATATTTCCTCAAACATAGAGTTCTAAGGTCATCTTCAACCTTAAAACTTTGATCCTCAACCCTAAATACCTACTGAAACCCAAGACACCATGATTTAAGCTCATATCTTCAAAAGTGTCTCTTGACAGATATTCGGGTTATAACAGTAAATGCTATATTGAGCTCTCGGTCTTCTTCAACCTTGAGACTCACACCGCAAAGGTCTAAACACTCTCATTTCACCTTACGTGCATGCTTCATAGGACTGACTTTCTCTCGTTTAGTCAAACTCTTTTATGTCTCTGCAAGTTCATTATTAAGGGTTCTATTTGTTACAGCAGATATCAGCGATGAATCAAGGCATTAATGATTCTATGTCTATTTCAGTTAAAGTTGCTATACTTTAAGTCCAGATCCCCTATGAAATAGTGGAAGTCTCGGTCCATTGTTGCTTTGGGTTCTTATTAACAAAACTCTCATGTTGGACCATTTTCCCGCTGTATCTGCTACTGCTCCTCTTGACTCAGGCATGGCAAATTTTGTTTTGCAATCCGGCAGACATCAGTTCTTAAGGGAAGTATTATCCTCTTATTAAATCTATGTTATATTACAACTATATCAAATTATTATCTTGAGTTCAAACCCTTTACAAAATATGGAAAACCCTCGCTTCATCCTTGTTTTGAGTTTTAACTAACAAATGCACATTCATGTTTTGGCAAACATCAATTATTGATGAAACTATTAATAATTTAATATCTCTTAAATAAATCTGAGTCATATTATAATTATTTCAAGCTATCATCTATATTTCAAGTCCTTTACAAGATATGTAAAGCTCCACTTGACCCTTGTTTTGGGTTTTGACTAACACAAGTTATTTCATTGGATTGTAGTGCTACTATTCATGCTGATATGGGTCTAACAAACTTAATTCAAAGCCTTTCAAGGAAGCTGCCCCATTAGCCCTTGGGCCGACTTTTGGGCCCTTGGATGAATTTTGGGTTCAACTCTCTTACCCTCAAAAATTCAATTAACGTTCCAACTAATCTCATTGTGGCACGTGGCATAGCAACAAAAAACCCCCCTCACATGGACTAAGCAAATAAGTCTTCGTGGAGGCATGGTGTAACAAATTTCTCTTCTCTCTCCATTAAATCCACATCACCTCCACAACCAACAAACGCTAGCACCTTGAATCAATGAAAAAAAAAAAATCATAATGGGAACTCTCGTCATATATTGACAAGGATTTCAATGGCAACAACAACTCATCATCAAACACAACCCTTGCTTCCTTAAACCCGGTTTAATTCCAATTTCCACATGTTTCTCTCTATATATATGTGAGTGCCCCAAGACGTAACCCATAAATGTCATCATTTCTACCAATTGAAAGCTCTCTTCGATGTTGTTTGGTGTGGGCCCATCCTACACATGGGTCCGAGAATACGACACGGGCCTTTTATACTATGATTGGAAATTTGGAGGAAGATGAGAGTGGAGGGTAAAGGGGGGATGAGAGGAGAATGGGGGAGAATGGTTACACATTTCTCTTGTTTTGATGTCTGGAAAATTGAGTAAGGGAGAAAGGGAACAAATACCTCTTCCTTTTGTTTGGATGTTTTAAAAATTAAGTAGGAAATGAGAGGAGATGTGAGTGGGCATATATATTGACAAGTACGACCCACATTTGCTAATTTAAAATAATAGATATAAATTGATATAATAAGGGCATAATTGACAATTTTTTTTTTTTTTTAAATATAAGTGGAACCACTCCCCTTCACTATCCCTTAAATTTCTCCAATTTGGGAGAATTAAAAACAAGGGGTTAGTTAAATTGATCATGTCTCATATAGTTCAGCTTAGTTAAATTAACTCACTTGTGAGGATTAGACTAGAGATGAGTGAACATCCAAGCCTAAGCTAAGGGGAAAGTAAGTTTGTTTCCTATTTCAGACTCATGTCTTTTATACAAAGAACTCATAAGGTTCGATTTATTTGCTGGTAAACCCTAAATTGAACAATCCAAGAACTCCTCATGCATTAGGATCCCACCCTAGTCCTAAGGGTTCTTAACCCTAAAAAAGGCATGCATGTATGCTCCATCTCTCAACTAGTCATCAAAGAATAACCAAAATGGCAAATAACTAAATTTACGAATAAGAAATAAGCAAAGAACTTTTGAAAAGCTCGGATTTTCCAAACCTTAAAAGAACTAAATTGATATTTTAAAAATGGATTTTGTACCAAATGTCAAAACTCTTTTTGCATAAACAAATATTCCTTCAAAATCAACCACATTTTGTAAATTTAAAAGAGTTTTTCCTTCAAAATCAACCAAATTCTATAAATCAAAAAAGAGATTTTTCAACAAAATTTTCTAAATCAAAAGGCCATGCATTTGGATGTAGGTTTTTTTTTTGGCTAAAAGCTTATTTGTTTAATCGTTGAAAACATATTTATTTAAAGTATAACTATACCTAAAGAGAAAAATAAGATTGTAAAAAGTTAATATAAATAAATAGCCTAAAAAGTTAAAAGGTGAAGTGTTACCAAACAGAAACAGCTTTTAACCAAAAACAAAAGCTTTTAAAGTATAAGATATTTTTATGAATTAATGACACAATTAAAGTCAAACGTTGGGCTTTCTTTACGAATTTTTCCAAAACAAAAACAAGAGTACTTTAGGTTGGGGAACAAAAATGTCCCAATAAGTGTGCCGAACAGTGTCCAGGTGTTCCGAGAATTGCTTCGGGGGTGACCTCGGTGGGGCTCACCCAATCTACGTTCAAAATCCATCACTACTGTACCATTCAAACGCCGCCGTACATCCACTATGAATGCGGGTCCATCTCAACAAAAACACAGCTCCAGGATCACGCCACGTGGCCACCACTTTCCAACTCTTCAAATCTAAAATCACGGAAGAAATTTGAATTAGGGAAGTGAAAGCGCGCAACGCCTGGAAACATTAAAGAGAAATCACAATTATACAAAACGAGGATAGTGGTGGTGGTCCCCACCATGTGGGACGGTGGGTGATGAACTGATAGATAGGCCAAGCTCGAAATGCCCACCGGACCCAACATAAGCCCACGTCTTTTTCTTCTCCAGCATAACTCCAGACTTACCAACATTTTTAAACACCGCAAATATTAGTAATCTTCAAAAAATCCCAAAAACTTGATTCTTTTTTTTTTGGCTAAACTTAATTCGTTTTATATATTTATTTAATTATTAAAATTAGATATCATCTTCTATACTTTTATTATTTTTTTCTTGATATCTTGGGGATTTCTTTATTAGAAAAATTTATTTAAGGAAAATTCCTCTGATCTATACATAACACCTCAAATCAACCTAAATACTGTCTTGATTATAAGAATCACAAATTTCATTTTTAAGAAAAAGGGACATCCTCTAATGAGACAAAATAATCTTATGTATTATATGTATCTACCTAATTTATGAGCAGTAGTATTTCCTTCTTTCTTTACATGATTTATTTCGTGCCCATTTGTGGAATTACGTCAAGATGGCAACAGACGCATTTTGAAAATGCATTTTCTTGTTTTTTGCCTTTGATAAGAACAAAAAACCATAGAAACTAACATTCACAAGCCTTTGAAAACGCTCAATTTGGGAATGGAACTCCTGCATCCATTCCTGAAATGTATCTTTTACAAAACGCATTAAACAAGAACGTGTTCTCAAAAAGACCGTTGATACCATTGGAAGTCATTTAAATTTTTCTAATCTAAAAAAAAAAATATGATCATATCATCTACAATAATCTGATGAGACACGTTAGGAGTTATGTTAAGCTAAGTAAGAGTTGAGTTGGTTTTTATTTGACATGTCAGATTTTTATTAGTCTAATTAAGTCCTATTGCAGAAGTTATATTTTATTTGCAAATGATTCAAAATGTCAAATTTCTGAAATTGCTTAACAAAGAAAATCCTAATAACACGTCAAGTAATTTATTTGAATTGTTACGTAATGACTAACGTTAGTCCAAGTCAATTGACAAGAAAACCACGTCTTTTATTTTCCTGAATCCAAAATAATTCCGATTAATACATGGTTCTTAATTCTTAAAAAGATTTGAATTACAATTTATACACGTGTATAGGCATATATCGCACGTGCCAGGCTTGTCATTTCTTCAAAAATTCAAAAGTTGTCTCTGTATTTCTCTGCTATATTCTTGGCTTTTACTCTTTCTCACACACACCAGCCTCCATTTCAGTTCACGTTAGCTTCTTAAGGAAAAACAAAGCTCAGAGAAGCTTCTTCTTCTTCCTCTTCTGTGTTTCTTGCTCCTTACTCTCTCACTTTGATTTTTTTTAGAGAGAGAAAGTAGAGCTCCGATCGGAGCTCGAATCGAGGTTAGTAAAGTATAAAAGGCTCCGACCCGGAGTTCAAATCGGAGTTCGGATCGGGTTTTAGAGATGAACGGAGTTGGGAGACAAGGGCAGAGATCTGGCGCGGCAGGGGTACACCACCAGAGGCAATACTCAGACAACTTTCTAGAAAGTTCCTCCAATGGTCGGTGGCTCCAATCCACTGGTCTTCAGCACCTCCATTCCTCTTCCTCTTCCTCCAACCCTTCACTCCCTCCTCTTCAGGTTCTTCAAACTCTCTCACTCTTTTGATATTTTCATGCCTCTAACTTTAGATCTCAGCCGTTTGATTTTGATTTGAAATGAAACCAGGACTATGGATTCTTTGGTGGAGGAGGGCAGGGGTCTAGGATGTATAGAAATGCGCAGAGGGGATTCAATGGAGGGAGTGATTTTTTCCTGGAGCCTTCCACGCCTCCGCCTGGTAATTCTCGTACCAGGAAGAGCAATGGCGGAGGCGGCGGGGGTGAAGATTCGCCTGGCGAGTTCAGTCCTGGCCTCTTGGATCTGCATTCTTTCGATACTGAGCTTCTTCCTGAGGTGGGGTCTCTTCTCACTTCCATGAATATTTGATTGATTGGTATTGGGTACTTTGTTGTATTATGTATGTTTGATTTGTACTCGGCATGCCCCATTTAGCCGTATGCGTTTGCTTTTGATGAATTCATGTTGTGATAATAGTAAGATATATATATATATATATATATATATATATATATATATATATATATATATATATATATATATTTTTTAACTTGACTTGGTGTTGACCCTTTGAAATTGTTGGTTTCAAGTGCTTTTCTTGATTTTCATTCATCAAGAAAGCAAAAGGGTTTTTATGGATTGCTTGAATTAGAGCTTAAACGTTGTATAATTCTCTGGCTGAGTTGGGTTTTGTTCCAATTGACCGTGAAATATTTTGGGTTGATTGGATCTGCAGAATAATGAATATGGGAAAGATAATGTCCCGTTTGTTTTTACTAAACTCATGCTATTTTGAAGTTGATTGTATATGCCATTTGAATTTGGGAGCTCATTGTAGAATACATAGAGTAGCTTTTGTTTTAAACAAGAACTGAAATGACTTTTGTATAATTAATTGGGCTGATGCTGTTTTCTATCTCATTGGTAGATGCCAGTCTCTGGTCTGTACGATGGTGCTTCTCTATATCGTCCTGTTCGTGGCAGAAGTTTTGATGACTCTGAGCCCTACATTGCAAACAACAAACAAACCGTAAGAACTCGTGGTTTGCCGGATAACAACCTCTTGAAAAGCTTTGCTGCAGATAAAGAGAAATCCAGTTCTGTAGCAAAGATAAAAGTTGTGGTATGTTCTTTTTGTTCCCTTTAACTTTATCTCTTCTATGGATCTTTTTAATGCTTGCTTTGCTCAAGGATTTATCATATCCTTTCAGGATTTTGCATGCATAATTGACAGGGCATTAATATCTACCTTTTATTCTAAGACTTGCTTCTAATTTCTGAATGCAGGTGCGCAAGAGACCACTGAATAAGAAGGAATTAGCAAAGAACGAGGAAGATATTATAGATACACATTCTAATTCTCTAACAGTTCATGAGACTAAACTTAAGGTAAGTCAAGATTTACCTAGTAAACACTCGATTTAGGACTTAGCACATGTATGCACAACACACTCATAAATTACAATCCTATCCAATCAAATCCATACAATCAAAATCTTCTCCATTGTGATTCAGTGCCCCTGAGCCGCATGGCATCACCAAGTTGGCTTTGATACCATTTGTCACAATCCGAGGAAAGCGCTAGCCATATTTGTGTTCTACTCCAAGAACAGTAATCAAGTTACAATTTGGGTTCTCGTAATTGCTTATATAGTCAAGATCTACCTAGTAAACATCCAATGTTGGTTTTAGCACACACTCACACAATACACTCATACAATCCAATCCAATCCAATCCAATCTACACAATCACAAGTGCAAACCTCATTTTGAAAGGTGCCATGATGTATATTTAAAAAGAACAAGAATGGGAACAAATAGAAATAGAAAATTAGATTTAACTAATCTAATATGCTCATGTTTCTAAGTGGAATGTAACTAGCTCTTGATACACTTTATCAACTAGAAGGCCATGCTTCTCGTAAAATCCTAGTTTATTTGCTTCTGCTTTTCTGCTATATGCAACTTCTAATTTTTTTATATGTTTTTCTCATTTTTCTTTGCTTAGGTTGTTCTAGCTTAATGCCTTATAAGGCACTTGATTATATAATCTATATTGTTGCTGTATGTTCTTAAAATCATATGAATGTTCTGTAGGTTGACCTCACAGAATATGTAGAGAAGCATGAATTTGTTTTTGATGCAGTGCTGAATGAAGAGGTCTCAAATGATGAGGTGAGTGTATTACAATAAAATTAATAGAACAAAAAATCAGTGCAGAACGTGGACAAAGGAAGTAATTGAGCAGATACAAACATGGCTTCTAATGATTCAATATGTGATTTTCATTTCATTCATTTCTTTAGGTGTATCGTGAGACTGTGGAGCCCATAGTTCCAATCATTTTTCAACGCACTAAAGCAACTTGCTTTGCATATGGGCAAACAGGTGAATAGCTGTCTGCCAAATCTCACTAGATGCTATTACAGAACATTTGGACAGCTCAGTGTCAGAATTATTCTATGCTTGTTTGATTATGAAACTTACTCTCTCAGTAGTGTAAATCATTCAATCATTCTGAAGTTGTTTTGGAATTGTTTTTGCATTATCATGTAAGTTGTTCATTAGGATATACATGCTTTATACCTCACCTTGATCAACTCTGCACCTTCTCATGATTCACTGACTCTTGGTACAAGATCATATGCCTAACCATGATTAAGGACGTTCAAAACATAGACCAGTTTGCTTAGTCACACAATATATACTTTCTGAATGTTTTTTGGTTTCAGTCATGTGGTGACTAGTGAGTCACTATCTGCTTGCTTCACATCAAATGAAAAGGTGTTAAATTCTGTAAAGTCAAAGGAATCACACTTCTTTTCCTTTTCTTTATGTCAATAGAACGATGATCTCTTGCCCTTGTTAGCTTGAACCATTTATAATAAAATCTGCTCTAAATAAGCCAGTGCTTCTTGTTTCTCTGTTTTTTCAGGGAGTGGAAAAACTTATACGATGAAGCCATTGCCCCTTAAAGCATCACGTGATATCTTGAGGTTGATGCACCATACTTACAGAAATCAAGGATTTCAGTTGTTTGTGAGCTTCTTTGAAATATATGGAGGAAAACTTTTTGATCTCCTCAATGATCGAAAGTAAGTTGTTATAGCCTTCCCCGTTTGGTTCAAATTTGCAATCTCAAAATTTTTCCCAAATTAATAGCTGTGATATTGCAGAAAACTTTGCATGAGAGAGGACGGGAAGCAGCAAGTTTGCATCGTTGGTTTGCAAGAGTACAGAGTATCAGATGTGGAAACAATTAAGGAGCTCATTGAGAAAGGAAGTGCCACAAGAAGTACTGGAACAACGGGTGCAAATGAGGAATCCTCCCGTTCACATGCCATACTTCAGCTTGCTATCAAGAGGTCCGTTGATGGCAATGAATCAAAGCCACCTCGTGTTGTTGGAAAGCTCTCCTTTATAGATCTTGCTGGAAGTGAACGCGGTGCAGACACTACAGATAACGATAAACAGACAAGGTATGGTTTACTTCATTTTTAATCTTAGAAGAAAGCTAAGATATCTGTTTTGTGGTCTATAACATTTCTCACAGTAGGAAAATATATGATGTGTATAAAGCTCATTGAGTCAAAGTAAGTTAAACCTAGGATATCTGTCTACTTGTACTTTTCCATTATCTTACTCATTGAGTCACTGTTCCACTCATAAGGATTTCAAAAATGAATGTGCAAACTTATTTGCATTAAAATGAAATAATTCAATGGGAAAAATAATTTCAGGAGACTTATTAAAATTGCGTAATCCAAACAATGTTTATAACTATACTACTCTATGCCCATTATTTAGTGCATTCTGATTGTTTATGTTGTCATAGGGAGATATGCTTGCCAAAGGGGGTTCAATGCTCATATTTATGTTTTTTTCTTCTTCTTCTTGATTTGCTTGTTAATTAGCTGTTTCAAAATATGTTATGCAGAATGGAAGGTGCTGAGATCAATAAGAGCTTACTTGCATTAAAGGAATGTATTAGAGCTCTTGACAATGACCAGGGTCATATTCCTTTCAGAGGCAGCAAATTAACTGAAGTTTTGAGGGATTCATTTGTTGGTGACTCACGCACTGTTATGGTATCATGCATATCTCCAAGCTCGGGTTCATGTGAACATACTCTGAACACATTAAGATATGCTGACAGGTGAAACTAAGTACTTTTGGTCAAAGTAAATTTTCTAGTCTTGATTGTACTAATTTTTAAACAATACCCAATAGTATATCCTAATATAAAAAAGAAAAATTACATTTCAGAGTGAAGAGCCTTTCTAAAGGAAACAATCCTAAGAAGGATATATTATCATCAACCTTCAACCTTAAGGAATCAACTACTGTACCATTGTCTTCAGTTCCTGCATCCAACTTTGAGGATGACGTAACTGATTCATGGCCTGAACAAACTGAAAGAGATGATTTTGATGCATCTGAGGAATCCTATGAGCAAGGGAAACCTTTATGGAAGAAGAATGGGAAGCTAGAGCCATACAATCCCCCTATTTTGGAAGACAAAATTAGGAAACCCAATGGTCAGACTAAATGGAGGGACCTGCCAAAAGTTGAACCCAAAAATTCGCATTCAGATGATGATCTGAATGCCCTCTTACTGGTAAAAACATTGAACAAATGATTTTCATTGAATATCTGTAGAAACCTTATTTGACAGGTAAAGCTTTTGTTGCATGTTTTCAGGAGGAGGAAGATCTTGTAAATGCCCACCGGAAGCAAGTGGAGGATACTATGAATATTGTTCGAGAGGTGTGTGATTTGGTGAATTCACCCTTCAAGCTTGATTATTATCTTGACTGACCATTTAAGGCATTACTTTGGAATGTCCCACACTGTAATCATATGCATGCCCTAGGCCAAAGGAAAAAAAATGATATTCATGGTCATGTTTAGCATGGCATATTCTACACCACAAGATAGAGTTACTCTCAAATCTGAAATCTATCATGCTTCTATTTATTGTGTAAATTTGATGTGAGGACTTCCATTTTTTCACTAGTTTGCATCCATTGTCTTTGTTAGCTTGGGCACATATGATTGTTCTTTGATCTGCTCCCTGCGTGCTTTGTCTGGCATGCGAATGATTGATTTAACATTTGTACATGGTTTCATTTGCATTTGCAGGAGATGAACCTGCTGGTTGAGGCTGACCAACCAGGGAATCAACTAGATGATTATGTTTCTAAATTGAATACCATTCTATCTCAGAAGGCTGCAGGCATCCTGCAACTACAAAATCGTTTGGCTCATTTCCAGAAGCGTTTGAAGGAGCATAATGTTTTAGTATCTACTTCTGGTTACTGATTTCATTTGGAAGGGCAAATGCTAGTAAATTCTACCGGGTAATGCTTTAAGAATATAATTGCAAGGCTAGTGGCTTGGTGATGGGTTATGCATTTGATTTGATATGGCATCTCAAGTGGCAGTGTGCTGGATTATTCGTTAGTCGATCTGTATCTTTCATAATCTTTTACTGGGTTGGAGAGGGGTTGGAGGTTTCCTTTTATTAAGGTCCCGTTTCTCTTTCACAGTTTGTCATTGCTATAAATTTTTCCCCCATAAGCAAGTTATAGACAAAGTATTGGATTCATTTGCCAACTGGCATACTACTGTAAAGCTTTACAGCATTGTAATTTGATTAATTGATTGAATAGTTCTTGTTGGACTATTTACTGCTTGTTTTCCAGTGGTCTATTCTATAATAGAGTTTTCTGCCTCTTTTGTAAGTTACTCATATTTATGAAGCCACATGCCATGTGCCATATGGCTTTCTTCAGCAGCGTTAGCATCAGAAATTTAAGCTCTAAGAAAAGTCAAGATGACGTCTTTGTCATCGCATTGAAGGATTCAGCTAAAGAATAGCCACTCATAATGTAAAAATATATGTGAAATTTATGAGCCTGATATTATGAGAGGACATTGATCCGTGAAAGAGGTTGTAAAGAATCTTATCCAACAGAACCTGTCCAAAATCCGTGAACAGGATTGATTGTATTGGGTTAACGAATGTGATACATTATGAAAGCATGTGGCACAGCTAAATGTGATGATGGACTGGGCATCTGTTTTCTCTACCACCAAAATTTAACACTTGAGAATCTACCATTGACTTTTCTTTTATCCTTTTTGGTGGTAAACCTATGCTTGGACTAGTAGTTGGCGCTTGGGAGTTGGGAGTCATTGTCTGATGGGCTAGGCAAATACGTAGCCGTGGGCATATCCAAAACTGTTTTTGTACCTCCAGCCTATCGTATATCCATGTACTCACCTCTTTTATTGTTTTTATATTATTTTGTCCATATTCATATATAGCATTAACCCATGTCCATCAACGGCCATGATCAATCTGAATTTCAAGGACATTCTAATCAACTTTATTCCCAACTAACTTAACAAACTTCAAGCTGGGCATTCCGTCATTTCATACTACCTTCCCGCCACCATCTTCTTTGAAAGAAAAAAAGGCTATCTTTTACACTGAACACTCTAAAACAGAATTAAGAGAAAATCAAGTGCATTCAACTAAGTATGAAACGCAAAATAAGATGCTAATTCCAATCTTTTACATGGAGCTTATGAGAAAAATGAGCTTTCTGATATTTTTGCTATGCTTTTGGATCTCTCTCAAGAACCAAAATGCTGAACCCAAGAAGGGTTTTACCACTGCTAGATGGTCTTCTTCAGTGGATTCATCTTTGGTTTTCTTGGCTTCGTCATCACCTCAGCCGATGGTTTTGTCATCGGAGAAAGAGATGCTTGAGTTCAATGGTTCTGGATCGCTTGAATATGATTTCTACCGCAATTTGTGCCCACAAGCTGAGCAAATCGTTCGAGCTGTTGTCCAGCTTCTGCATGAAGTCCGGTCTGATGTGGCTTCTGCTCTCCTGCGCCTTGTCTTCCATGACTGCTTCATTGAGGTGAGTTTTCTTGTGCTTTCTTGTTGATTTTGATGCGTTTCTTTTTAACATTTTTTATATGGTTATTCTGGGTTCTTTGTGTTTTTGAGCAGTATTTATATGAAACCTTGTTCTTTCTTGTAGAAGTTATTGAGGGATTTGGTGAGGCTTCTTGTGAGTTGTGAAATCTATTTGGAATTCAGGTTTCAGAGTGATTTAACATGTAATTTGTTTATATTGTCAACTGGGTTTTCTTTGGAACTTTATGATTTTGATCCATTCCTTGTAATAGTTTTTCCTAGTTTGTGTAGGTAGTATTCTTGTTCCTTGTTTCTGAAACTGATGTGTAACACTTTGAATTTGGCATTGGTGCAGGGATGTGATGCTTCTGTTCTGTTGGATGCTGCAGAAGGAATTGATTCCGAGAAAGAGTCTCCTCCTAATGAAACTTTAAAAGGTTTTGATGTAATCAACATTATCAAGTTGGAGATTGAAGAAGTATGCCCTGGAGTTGTTTCTTGTGCTGATATTCTTGTTTTGGCAGCCAGAGATAGTGTTGCTTTGGTAAATCCTTCTCTCTCTACCTCTCTCTTTCTCTCTTAAAAGGATACTAAAACTTTGAATTTCAGGCTGGTGGTCCATTCTATCCTCTGTGTACTGGTAGGAGAGAGTTCTAATTCTTTCTTAGACCTTGCAACAAATGAGATTCCTTCACCCCATGATGATCTATCCCAAACCCTTGCATCTTTTGCATCAAGGGGATTTGATGAAAGAGAAACTGTCACTCTCTTAGGTATAAGTTCTCAATCTATCTTTTCATTTGTCTTCTTTTCTTAGTGTAAATCTCTGGTTAAGTTCTGTGGGTTGAATTAGCCTTTACCTGTTGTATGATATTCTGTAGACCAGCCAGTAGCTCAAAGACAAGTTAACGTTCTTTGTATATGAAAACCTCTGTTATTTGATACATCATCCCTTTGGATGCTAAGTAGAAGTACCTCAAATTTAAGTTTAAAATTTACCAAGACCAACTTATTAATATTACATGTTTCAGCATTGGGTGGTTGGAGCAAACTCAGCTGAGTGTAATAAATTGTGTGGCTTCGTTGAGCTTAATTGTTTCCACTTTTCTTGGATGACAATATAACACAATACACAACATCAAAACTGCACTCTCTTTTCCTCAGTCCTCTCAGCAAATGTGCTAAAGACAAAAACAGTTTTATAATTAATCAAACTTGAGTGAGTTAATCACATATGCAGATTGATAATTTGCTGGAATTTACTGCATTTATGATTCATCTCCATAAAAAATGATAGCAAAATGTGTTTAATTAATGACTCTCTCTAACTCTGCGGGTTTGTGCCCATGAGAGTGTTTGATTAATATGAATTTTTCTTTCGTGTGTGTAATCTGTGGTTTTTTCTGTTTCTTTACTTTGGTTGGATATAGAAATGATATCGTTCTTTCAATTCAAGATATCTTCTCCGTATAATAAATCAGAATCTGAGTGTTTCTTTACTTCCAGGTGCCCACAGCATTGGAGTGACCCACTGCAAATTCTTCCAAAACCGTCTTTACAACTTCAGCGATACTGATAAGCCTGACCCATCTGTGGATACTAGATTCCTGAACCTCATGAGATCAAGATGCAATAGCACTCACACGTCTTCCTCTTCCTCTTCAGCAACAGGCTATTCTTCTGGCAGCTCACTGTCATCATCAGGAGCACTATCAAATTCCCATGAAGGCTCACCATTCTCCTCACCTGAGGAGCCTGGAATGGCTATGGACTACGAGGGGCCTGGATCACGTTTTGGTACCCTGTACTATCGTAGTCTTTTGCAAGGTAGAGGACTCCTTTATGCTGACCAGCAGCTAATGGCAGGGAAAGGAACAGGGAATTGGGTCAAAGCATACGCTTCACATACCTTCTTGTTCCGCCGAGACTTTGCCCTGGCAATGATGAAGCTCTCAAACCACCGAGTCTTGACAGCATCGATGGGCCATATCCGTCTCAATTGTTAAAAAGTGGGGTGAGGCAGAGTTTTATTTCTTCTTATTTTTTTGGGGGAGGGTGTGGAGGCTGTAGTACTTGTTAAGACAACAACTGCAGTATGTGTTATATGCATTGTATTTTCACCTGCTACAGCTATAGTCTCTACAGCCTGAAGTGGTTTGAAATGTTTAGATACTATGATACATTAATGGATCTTTATTGTTATGCCATAGTTTCAGCAGCCAGAAAACGTGTCATTGCTATTGAATGTTGTTCATTCAAACAAAAATGTTAGTGGTTTTTCTTAAAGTTGGTTGTATTCATTAGTTTGTAGCATTGGATTATTTCATTCCATTGCCACGGTTTGTAGATGTAGAGTTATTCTAGTGGACATGCTTTTGCACAGACCTAGGCCAAAAGTGTGGGAAAAGGAAAACATCCTAGACACTCATAACACTTTAAAGCAAGTTTGAGATCACTTTAGCCAAACTCACAGTGAACTTGTGCTGTATCCAAGCATCTTCATTAAGAGAAATTCATGTAAAAAATGAATACATTATACATAGCCCCCAAGCAATGGGGGTGGTGATAATAGCTCTGTAACTTCATGAAAGATTTATTTTGTCTATTGGCAACAAGACAAGCTCAGGCAAATAACAATTGTGTGAGACTTAAGAATGGTCAACAAAGCTGGAAATGAAAACCAAATGACAAAAACACAAACACAAGCGAAGGAATGAAAGAAAGGAAAACCAAATAGAGAAAAAGCATATCCATATGCATGCACAAGGAAAAACTCACTAATATGACCTAATCGAGCCAAGTCTCTTCGAACTGTTGATGCTGGCAGAGGCCGGTGGAACAGAGAATTCTGTGTACATTTCCATGAAAAACTTGTCGACAATGTCTAGGTAAGCCGGGCTTGTAAGGCGAGAATAGTAGTGAAGTGCCTCCTCTATGTCTAACACTTGTTCCACATCACCTACACCCATCTCCAAATCCTTCATCTTTTGTGCTAATTCATTGCAAGCTCCATTGATGTTCTTTGAACATAACTCCTCTCCTTTTCCTCTTTGGGGACTTTCCTTGTTCTTCTTTTCTTTTTCCACCCCTTCTTCTATGCTGTTCATAGGACTTTGCTTTGCAAACTTCATGAAGCTTCCACCACATGCATCTTCTTCCTTCTTGGGCTCTTTTGAGGCCATTATACTACTATTGTAGCTCTCCGCAGCCTTATATAGATTGGCCTCCCATTCATCACAAAAATTAATATAGAATTGATCTCTTTGATGATCTTTTCGCTTGGCACTGCCACAAGTGAAGGGACTGAAGGAAGGTGGTTTGGAAAGCTTTTGGTACCCTCCAAAGAAGATACACTTGAGGTTCTGAAGAGTTTTGTGAAGAAGGATCTTGGTTTTATAAATGGTTTCTCTAAGAAGCATTTTGTGGCTCTAGTGTGCAATTGTAGGCTACTTTATAGTCAGGGTCTGCAAGAACAGACACAACTTTCTTCTCCTGATGTTGCTTCCAATATACAGATAATCAAGTTTGTTAAAGCAAACTGGTGACAAAGGCAATGGAATTCAGAGGGAACATTGTCTTCTGTTTTGGCTTCTACTAAATCTTCTTTTTGTCCATGCCCTTCTATATTGTCTTTGCTCTCTCTCTCTCTCAGGTTGAAACCTGATAATCGTTTGATTATATGATTTCAAATCAGACGGCCCGAACACGACAAGCTTTCAGGTAAATTCTTTATGTCCAGAAGATATTTAAATTTAGATTATGAGACTGAGAACTTTGGAATCCAATGATTATGAATGTTCCTTTCTTTTTTTGACTACTTGTTGTATAAAGTGCTGTGGCATTCATTAAGATGAAAAGCAAAAGGTAGTGTGGGTTGGTAAAGCTTTTGTAGTATTCCTTGTATTCAATCCTCCAAGGCTCCAACCACTGTCCTTATACATTTTAAGACAATTGGGACCAAACGGTCCCCAGTACTAAAACATGTAATTGAACTTTATTAAAACCTCCTCGATCAAATGGTCAGCTTTTTTTAGTAACAAAAATTAATGCAATATCATCATGCTTTCCAAAAGCCAATCAGGTTGGTGCATTGGATATTTAATTGATCATACATTCTATAGGTTTCGTAGGTGAAAACTCCTCAATGCATTACTTATCAAAAAAAAAAAAAAAACTCCTAAATGCATTTACATAAAGAGCTTTATGGTCGGCAGTCTTTATAATGAGAGTGGTACCAGAGCTCTATAATTTCAGGATACGGCATTAAGGTGCACTTCATTTCCTGTAGTGTAGAGTTTAGTCACTTTCTCAATGTTGCAACGATAAAATTCTCATACACTTTAACGGAAAAATCAAATTTGTCTTACTTGAATAGGTCTCACAAATTGAGGTGCGCGCAAGTTAGTCTGGACACCCAGAGTCATCAAATAGAAAAGAAAAAAGAATAGGTCTCGCAGGTAACTGCTGAGTCAGCTAAGCTCACTTATAGCCCTGCCTTCTAAGGCTGCAATGTAAGCAAACTGAAACTTAGAAAAGAGTTCATTACATTGACATTGTCAGGTTTCATGATGCTTGGGAAAGATTTTGAATCATCTTGGTGAATCCAGACCAGATTTGATAATCTATGTTTTATTTGTAATGAATGATAGTAACATAACAGTCAAGGAAACGTCTCTGTAGTGATTCAAGAGAAAGTAATTAGGGTAATCTTTGGATAATATTGGAACCCCAGTAGCCCACAGCAAAAGCAGCCCAATACCCCTCCATGGGCTTAAGCTTAGTGATCTCTTTGCAATGAAACTGATGAGTGATCAGCACCAATCAGTTCTAAGCTAATTAGCTATCATCCAACATGTAATTTTTATAAATCAGTCATATGCTAGTGATCAGAGATATGGAGGTTCGGTTAGACCACCTCCTTTTTTGTTTATTGTATAGCACACACAGAGACACACACATATACAGACCCAAGGCTGAGTGTTACAGAACATGATTATCTGACCCATTGCTTGGAAAATAATTTGAAATTGGAAATATTATTCTGTATCAAATTCAATTATTAAAAGAAAAACCGCCATAATTACTAATGAGGGACAAGAACTATATAAGTACACTACGAAGTATTAAGTATGAAACCAAAATCAAGACCTGCTTTTAAAACAAGTATTACTATTCACAATCATTCAGTTGTCACGTGTCCATATCACAGCTGCTTAGCCATTTTATTTTGTGTCAGCCCCAACTTTCTTCCAAAAGCTGCTCCATACCCACCCAACTTAAGAGAACACACAAATAAAAGTTGATGGATCGCTTTAAAAGATTTGCCGACTTAAGTATAATGCAATGCATTCTCTCTTCAATCCTAGCTACTTAAATAGAGTATTTTACTAACAACCTCTCTTCTTGTTGAATCTGAAGAACTGATGCAGCAGCTTATGAACTTCACCATAGCTATCAGTAGAAGAAACTAGACGATCTTTTATCCATTGTGGGAGCCTGTTAGCTGGGTGAGATAAGCTTCTACTTGATGGATCAGATGCATAACGAGTGTCAACCAACAAGATAGCTGCATAGTCATTTACATGCCGAATCGCTCTACCTAAACAAGAAAAAAAAAGAAAAGGATATCAAGGAAATTCAACATAAAACCCACCAAGACATGTATACATAACATGGATGACAAAAATGAAAAATAAATCTCCAATGCTTAGTGCAGGGGCAAGCCAAAACTCAGAATTGATACCAGACATCCGGACCAGGACCACAGATCATATACATTGCTATTTCTATAAAGAATCTATAAACACTGTGGAGAACCACATTTGGAAGTTCTACCAATATGAACAATGGAACCTGAACTGAAGCTTGGTTCCATCTCACTGGATTTTGGACATTAAGTAATGTCCTAGTATTTCTCAAAAAATAAGTAATGTCCTAGTAAACTAACGATATGATTTACTAGGCTTGCATATCGCCTTATAAAGATAACATATGGTAGTTAGCACACACCAATCGATTGATTTACAGCTTTCATGCAAAGATTTTCATAGTATTCTTTTCCTCTGCGCCTGCAACTTCTTAGGATGTCAAACCCAGCCTTTACATCTCCATTGTAAACTTCTTCAGTGACTGAAAATTTGGGAGGTTTAATGGGATTTGAATTTCCGAGACCTTCGATATGCTTCACCCTCTCAATCAACTCAATATCAGATGGGCTAGGATAGGGCAGCCCAACCATGACTATACATCGACCCATCCCATCACTTAAGTTGATACCTTCTGATATCTTTCCACCAACAACAGCAAGGAATATTGCACCACTCTGAGAAGCTGGATTCTCTTTCGAAGCCCCAATAGACAATGTATTAATTGTTTCCTTGTATTCTTTGAGAACAGATTCCACATCTGTACTTTTTCTAGGCTCCCTAAATAAACGTTTCTTCTTCATAATCCTTTCCATGAGGCCTGAAGCCTTCCATGCATCATAGACCTGTCCTTCGTAATCAAACGAAGAGAAGAACACAACAATTCCTTCAGGAACCACTGTTACCAAATTGCAAAGCAAAAGCCCTAGCTCCTGGATCTGTAGATTCAAGCACATTAAAAAAGCATAGTCAACCATCACACATGGTGGTTTCTACGGAAAATAAGTTGCAGAAAAAAATAACTATAGTGTTTCTTTCAATAGACTTGAACCAAGTAGTTGATTAAGACCAAAAAACAAAGCTAAATAATTCAACATAAAAATTACTGTGCAAGCAATCCATGTACGGACTACACATACTTCAAGTTAAAAAGGAAATAATCAATTAGATCACTAAGCATGCAAGAAGATAGCAATTTCTATAAGGAATTATGAATGAAGCTGTATACTCACCATGATTGCTGAACTTCTAGAGCTGTAGCTAAAATCAAAAGACTGACCAGAAGGGCCACGGGAAACTGCAACTGGCAAAATACTCTCAGGAGGGACAATGTGAATACATGAAAAGAAATGCAACTGATTTGGTGGTAACCATGGGAAGAGTCGCTCTCTTGTTTCTTCTATAGGTTGCAGAGTTCCTCCTGCCAGTAGAACAGCATGTGCTTGGTCCACAATCTGTAGGAAGTTCAGATTAAACTCTCAATGTAGGGGCAAGAAACCTAAGCATAATCTAAACATGTCAAAATAAGCAATTGCTGGAGAACCTCGGAAAAGATCTTTTCACCAGTGAGCATAACGTATTTTATGTATCCTCCTTGTTGCCCGGAGCATGTTGGTTGAGACCTTGAGACAATAATCTTTCCATCACCATTATTGTTTGTCAGTGATAGCAACATATCAGATAATGCCCGGAAACCTGACAGAGTGCTTTCCACCTCACTACATTCCCCAGTGTCAGAGTGTGCTGAACATTTTTGCAAGCTAGCCGTTTTATCTCCATATCCACTGACCTGCAAACCAAGTACATTTTTACCTAAAAAACAGGGAAAGAGCAAGCAAGAAAGAATTATATGGCACATCATCATAAACTCAAGTAGAAGAATTCACCTTGTGAATGATGTTGCTTTCCTTTATATACTGCAGCAATTTGACCAAGTTGATGTTGTCTATATTGAGTGAAAACAGAAAATCATTAATGGCCATAGAAGCATAGAAGGCACTATTTGCTCCAGAAGCCTTTTCAGTGTGGGGAAGATCTACACTTGCATCCTCACGTAAAATTTGAAGGAAAGCTCGAGTAAGGACCATCAGGGTTTGGATATATCTCCGATTACCAGGTCCCAAGAGATTGCGAAATCTCTCGAAGTACCTCTCTATGTGGGAATGTACGTTCTCCAACTGTAGAAAAGTAAGAACCACCATTTCAATATTCAATTAAAAAACTTATACCCATATCTACAATACCACAATAAAAGCAAAAATTGTTAGCACAATAAAAGTTTCTAACCTCAAAGTACACTAAGTGAAGACTTAGGAACTCTAAGGTTGTCATCACTCCATTATTATCTAATCATTTTTTGAAAATGTACCATTTGACACTTTTTTTCAAAATCACTGTTCACACAAGTGCCAACAAATGGACCCTTGGTTGAAATACCATTGGCCTAAGGTTGTCAATTGCCTAGCATCGGTTCAACAAATTTGTTCCCAAGGGGGTTCATAACAAATGAACAATGCTCAAAGAGCAGCTGAACCACATTCACAAATCCAAATACCAATTGTCAAATAGCTTTTAAGCACTAACAGTAATTAGATAAGAATGGAGTAAATGATTTGTTTACCTGTGACAAAGTAAGTTTTGAGTCATACATGCTGATGAGTGAATCAGCTAGATTGTGAGCCTCATCTATTATGACAATATTATTCTTCAAATTTAAGCCAAGTGATTCGCGAGATGATTTTGACAGAAGAGATTGATAGGGTAGAATCACAAGATCAGCTGCAGGGACCATGCTTCGGGAGCCATAATATGGACAAGTTCCCATATTTCTTCCAAGGTGAACAAGATCTTCAATATCCAAGGCCCCTTGTTGAGATATCTCACTTCTGAATTGTCTTTGTAGTTTAGGTTTTCTAAGCATCGGACATCCAGAGGAGGCCTTGGTCCTACGTATTCTTCCTCCTGCACCCATGTTCTGAAATCAATACTTCCATCAGTCAAAAGACACACTTGGCTCTCCAACACATGGCAGCGTCTATTCCTATAAACAGAATGAGGTAAAAATGCTTGTATATGGTACATGGATGGCTAGTGATAAGAATTGGCTTCAGCAAAGGTGGACAGATTGTAAAGAATTTTTTATCTAGGCCATTATGTCTGCATAATCATTTGCATTTCTGATTGACAAGATAGACAACTATTTTTTATATATTGTTATGCTAATTCAAAATTCCAAAGAACAAGAGCAATGATCTTGGGTTTCTTAACTCTCCCAGTTCAACATAAATTATTCCAGTTCAACTTATGTTATGCACCAAATACACATTTAAAAGGAGGATAAATATTAATGAAATGTAGAGTTACAATTTCAAAAGAATTGGGCAAACTATTACCTCCAAAATCACATGAATTGATGAAGTCTAACTACATTTTTCCCATTTTTCATGGAAACCAAATATGCAAGTATGAAAACATTGGGTCCTCTTATATGGTCAACTAAGCACAGTGGCATCCCATGAAACAGATCAATTATTATAGATGTATGATAGTCACCATGATCATATTTAGTTAGTTAGATGTGCAGGTCGGGTTCACTATTATCAACACAAAAAGTATACCCTGCACTGAAGAGCCGGAAACCAGATAAAAGAGGAAGAATAATACTCTTAGATACATAATCATGGTAAAATTTGCCTTGAAAATGGCATGACATGCATTTACATTATCAAATGAGGAACATAGCTGTATTTAAACAAAAAAAAAAAATTAATTCAATAGTTACAAGAATGGGGAGGGAGAATTTGAATCTTGATTCTCCTCATAAGGGAGAGCAGGCAATGCGATTAAGCTACAGGCTACAAGGCTCTATGCAGAACATGACTGTTTTAAGGGAAGGAAGCAGGTTCCTTACACTAAATAAGGAGATAGATGGACTTCAATAATAAATTGTGGAATGTATTGAGAAATAAGTGTGGCCTATAGAATCTGTAATACTCCACACACGGACATACCTATACTATGAGAGCAATTAACATGGAAAAATGGCAGGTTTCATGAGGTTCATTTCCTCTGGAATCCCTTTAATGAAGCATCTGAAAAGCCTACAATTTATGAACATGCCTCACTGATTTTAAACAGATGAAATTGTTTGCTCTCCAGAAAGTCACTAAAACAAGAACTACAAAGATGGAACAAGAATAGTTACAGAGAAAATGAGCCCCATATTATCCATTTTTTATAAATATTTCGATCCCCTCAACTGGACAAGCTTACAGGAAACCAAACCCAAAAATATGCATCAATTTTGAGTAATGGAGATGATATAAGCATTTTTAGTACCTTGATTTTGGAAACCTCTTTTTTGTTGTTCTTTTGAAGCTCCAAGCACCGTTCATTAATTCGAGTGGAGTTTCCAAGTTTTGATACCTCTGAAGTACATATCACATTAACAAATTGTAATCCCTAACACAATTTCCAAAAAGAAATAGGCTAACTCAATAAGAATTTACCAAACCTTCATTGATGCAGAAATTTTTCCTAGAGCCCAAAGACACAACCTTGATCTCATTAGCGAATATTGTCTTTCTTAACTCCTTTATGAACTGTGAAAGCTGTGAATGCGTTCGACTGCAAAAATAAACCTTCAACTTCTCCTCCTCTTCCTCATCAGAGTGATCTTCTTCCCCTTCCCCATCGCTTGATGAACTAAGAGGATCCCCACCAGACTTCCTCTTTGACTTTCCACCAGGCCCTTCCTCTTCGCTTTCATAATCTTCCAACAAAAACTCCTCATCATTCAACTCCACTGCATCTTTTTTCTTTTGCGAATTCTCGCCCTCTTTCTTTGTAACTAAATCTTCTCCCTCCATCCCCCGCAAGAACAAGTCTTTACAACTTTCCCGATCCCTTCTCTTATCGGGTTTTCCAAATCCAACACCAAATTTCTTCATCTTAATCTTCTTCTCCTGACCTTGGTTGTCTTTGTTCGCAACAAAGTCTCTTATCCAATCAGGCTCATCATCTAAGCCATGTTCATCATCATTTTCCCAATTCTTACCATCGCCTCCTTTTTCAGACTTCTGTTGTTCCCTCCGGTCAACCACCCATTGCAAAGCACTACAAATAATACTTAATGTTTTACCAGTCCCTATTACAACAAAAATATTTCATACATAAGCCAACAAAAGAAGAGATTCCTTAGAAATCTAGAATTCAAATCTAGCACAGCTTACAAAATTAACCCAAATACTACAAAACGGCATAGTATAGTTTTGAATTTCTTAGCAACAGAATAAAGCTTCTTCTTTTTTAAATAGTTTTTCAGTTTCCTTATTTATTTTCAATAAATTATTGATGGGTTAGCATTATTTTATGTGATTAATTGTTGGGAGCACATAATTTCTTTGTGGGTACAGAGTATCGTAATCAAGATTAGCTAATTTCACTCTCTCTACATTATGCCAACAAACCAAAAAACAACCTTAGAAATATAAAGTAAATAAAACCCAAATCTTATTTCCATCTGTTTCCTCGGTTTTCCCAGCAAACAAACAGATGATACAAATTTGATTATACAACGTTAAATGCATAAACATATATAGGTTGAGAGAGAGAGAGAGAGACCGGTGGGGCTTTCGAGCATGGAGACGCCACCTTTGTTGAGAGAGTGGTAAAGGGAGTTCATGAAGTCGATCTGGATAGAGTACGGCTCGTAAGGAAATGCTGGAAATTTTGATTCCCATTTTCCTTCTTCTTCCATTCCTCTCTCTCTGGTTTTTGGTGCTAAGGCTTTGTTTGGGTATTGGAAGTAAAAGGAGGTATTGCGCGCTTTGCTTTTTGAGACACAATTCCCGCCGAGTAGCGGGACAGGACTTTAAAAAATAAGGTTTGTTTGGGATTTGGGAATGCAGCCTAATTTGTTGGGTAATAAGTTAATTTAAACCTTAAACTTTTAAAATATTTCATTTATATCTTGAAATTTTAAAAAATGATATATTTAAACTTTATAGTTTCAAATATTTTTATTTAAACCTTCAAAATGTTTCATAACCCTCAAAGTTTTTAAAAACAATTCATTTAAATCAACTATTCACATGATGTTTAACGGCGTTAACCAAAAAAAAAAAATGTGATAAAGTGTTTAAATGAAACGTTTTTAAAAACTTTGAGATTTAAATAAAACATTTTGAAAGTTTAAAGTTTAAATTTAACCATCTTAAACCATAACGTTTAAATGAAACATTTAATATATATATATATATATATATATATATATATATATATAGTTTTAAATGAAACACACTTAAAACTCTAACGAAGACCTTTAAGGTTCAAATCTAACCTATTTTATAAGATAATTATTATGCCACCAAGAGTTTTGTAACTCATATAACACATCTTGATTTTTCCAACTGAGACATTCATGATTTAAATCTTTCTTCACACTAACTATTTAACTATAAAAAAAATAACTATTATATTCGTCTATCTCTCTCTCTCTGCACAGATTAATAAAAATATTATATATAAATTAAGAAAATATTTTTGAATTAAATAACCAAAAAGAAAGAAGAAAAAATTATTTCAACTTATTTGACTAAAACCACATCGTGTAAAATCGATTTTTCTAAATTTCTTGAAAATTTAGTAATGAAGTTTTTTACATATAACAAACTTTGTTAATAATTTTTATGCACTTATAATTGTAAAAACATGTCGTACAATGTAAGACACAACTTTTATTGTTAAAGCAAAAATTATGATAGGTAATTATCATAAAATACATAATGAAACTTAATTTAAAGCACAAAAATTATGATGTGCTACATGGCAAATGCAAGTAATGCCACGTGTGACACTTACGTTGAGTTATTTCCTACAACCATTGTGTGTAGAACACAACATTTATTATCTCATAATATATTTGTGCAACGTATGACTTAATTAAGAATCATATACAAATAAAATACAACAGATAATATAAATACACAAAACAATGTTACTATACATTGTTTTATGAGAGTAAATTGACCAACAAATATACACATAATTTATTTATTTTTATTTTTTATAATTGTTGACATAATTTGTTTTGATTGTTACATAATAAAAACCATGTCAATAGTTGACCCATATAAAAGTGATATTCATTGTTTATGACAAGTTGTGAAATGTTGTACTTGACGAAAAATTATCTTATGAGATTGTCTCATGGAACGCTCCTCTCACAAGCTCACATGTTATGAGAAGGGCGCTCCATAAGACGATCTTATGAGATACTTTCTCATACTTGACATTGTAGGAAATAAGGGATGTCAAAAATGCCCCGCCCAAGCAAGCTTTCCCTTCCTCGAAGAGGTGATGGGGTGAGGGTGAGTTTTTCTCTCCCCGCCTGCTCCACCCCAAAGGCATATATGCATATTTTATATAATTTATATATATTAAATTATTTATATATAAATTTAATATTTTATATATATCTATATATATATTACAAATATTCTATCACCATCCCCAAAACATTTGTCTCTCCTTCTCTTTGAGCACTGGTTGTACTTTTTTTTTTTTGTTTAATCTTTATCCCATCAATATCGGAGCCACCATTAGTGATAGTAAAATACATTCAACTCGCTTTGTCCCAACTTTGCCCTGATCTCATCCCACTTGGGTTTTCCTTGCCTCAAAGAGGGGACGAGACACCTATGATCCGACCACACCTCGTCTTGTTGTCATTCCTATTAGGAAATGAACAATCGGATTGTTGGAAAAATGGTTTTGACCAGTGTTTGGATGATTATCTTTGAGCTAAAATATAAGTGGGACTCATATGTCCTTTGAGGAGGGTCTAAGTTGGGACGTGTTTTTCTCTATAAGGAGATTAATATCATATGGTCACTTGCTCAAAACTATTTAGTAGTGAATGAGAAATTTCCTCATAAAGTATCTACTTGAGTATGGATTAAAGTAGTAAATAGTTGAATTTCATATAAGAAAGGAATTATACAATTTATGGGTTTAAACAGATGGTCTTGATTATTGGGTTGGACTTTCAAGGGCAACCCACTTTTGTAGAGGAGAAGGACCTGTCTAAATGGGCCAAGCAGGTCCATGTGGGGGTAGGCCCATTCTATTACTTTCAATATAATTATTATTATTTTATTTATTTTCACAAAAAGAGTTGTGTATTTTTTTAGAACAATGTCTATGTTTATAAAATTTGGTGTCTTTTCAAAATAGTTGTGACTGTTCATTTTGCACCTGTTCCAAACAGGTGCGACTTTGTTTATAAATAAGGTATCCCCTCATTCATTTGTGGTTGTTATTAGTAAGTTAATGTTTTCCTACGATTTTTTAGTCTCATTTATATAGAGTCAAGAGTGAGAAAGACATAAGTTGTTCACTTTGGAGAGAGATTAGGATGCTTCTTTTACTTGTTGTTGATCATTGGCAAATATCCATGTGACTCAAAACATCACTTGGATAGTGTGAGGGCAAAATCTGTCTTGAGAAGATAATGTCGAATACTAACCTTGATCATATATTCATTATGCATTCATCTGGTCTATGAGTTCATTTAATGATCTTGTTTATTTATATATTAAACTGTTTATATGTTTGTTATTCTTGTTTACAGAATCATCACAAAAGCAAATGAAGTTAAAAACCATACCCAACACTTATTGCTCGTCTTCACCGGTACAAAATTCTTTGCATTTTACTTAAAATAGAGAGTCAATTTCACAATCAAGATTTTATTTGTGACATCTAAAAATATACATATTATTACGTCATTTAAAAATTTAAGTGACCTGAGAGTTTATATTAGTTTAAATTTGTAATATTTAATATAAATAATGAAATAGATTAATTTGAAATCCCAACTGTATGAAATCCACTCTTATGGACTGGCTCGACAAAGTTTCAGCACAATGAGGCCCAAAACCACGAATCACACAATCTCGAGGTACAGCTGAGCGCACCAGATCAGCCCTAGTCTTTTTAAGAAACCCTAAAACCCTGATATAAAAGAACACATCTCCGCCACTCCATTTTTGTTTAGCCTAAGTAGCGCAAACCTCTTCTCTCACTCGCTTAGGGCTTCTGCATCTGCACCTTCACCAATGGTAAAACCCCCTTTCTCTCTAGATCTATCCACCAATCTATACATACACAAGAAGATTATATATCTATATGTTCTGATCTCTATGTAAAAATATGTACAGGGAAAGGGAACAGGGAGTTTCGGTAAGAGGAGGAACAAGACCCACACACTCTGTGTCAGGTGTGGCCGCCGCAGCTTCCATCTCCAGAAGAGTCGCTGCTCTGCCTGTGCCTACCCAGCTGCTCGCAAGAGGACATGTAAGCCCCCCCTCCCTCTTTAATATCTTTCTCTATGTGTTGGGATTGTTTCTCTGTCACTTTAAGGATCTGGCTTCTTTTTATTTTTGTATTGTATTTGTTTTTTGGGGAGTCATGATGTCTATGTGTAACTGATGTTTTTGTCTGAAATGCGTTTCTGGGTTTATTTATCTATGAATTTTAAGGTAATGGGTGGTTGTTGTTATTTGTGTATGAATTTCAAGGTATAGGTTTGTTGTTGTTATTTGTGTAATTTGAGGTATTGGGCTGTTGTTGCTGGTTTTAGTTTTACCCAAAAGAAATCAAATTTTAGATTTGATTTTGTTTGTGTTAAGTGTGTTGTTTCTTTTTGTGTTTGGGGGGGGGGGAAATTATGATCTTGTTTAAGAAAGTTATGTTGGGTTTTTAGATAACTGGAGTGTGAAGGCGATCCGAAGAAAGACTACCGGAACCGGAAGGATGAGGTACATGCGCAACGTGCCTCGCAGATTCAAGAGTGGCTTCAGAGAGGGTATAACATTTTTTCCCCTTTTTTATTGTTATCTTGGTCCTGTTTGATTTTTTTTTTTTTATTGGGTTTTGTTTGCTTTTTAATTGGTTTGTGTTATGTTGTCTCATGTTGATTTCTTGTTTGCTATTTTTGTTAGGTACTCAAGCTGCACCAAGGAAGAAGGGAGCAGCTGCTACTGCTTAAGGCATCATTGGAGAGTGGTTTTTGATGATGTAATTTGGATACCAAATTGCAGTTTTTAGATTGAGTTTATTGTGTTGGAACTGGTTTTATAAAAGCACTGTTTGATGGGTGTTATAACCTTACAATTTAGTTATTTTTGATTTGGTTCAGTATGTAGTTGCTTTAATTTTGGACAAGGATCTTATATTTCAAAATGAATTCTGAATTTTGTTTCTGGTTAAGATGGTTAGTTCTTGGATTAAAAGTGGGAATTAAAGTAGTTTAGTCTTTTTGGACATGCAATGGTTGAATTGCATTATTGTTGCTGCAATTAGTAATCAATGGGACCCCAATTGTGTCTTTGTGGGGTGTTTGTGTGCAAAATTAACTTGAATTTTGTATATAAAACTAGATTGGATGTTTTTTTTTCTACCAGTCATCCTAACACGATAGGAATGCCAAATAGCTCTGAGTAATAGTTGTTCAGGACATTTGTTTGGGGTGTTTTTTGGAGGCAGAGTTTGTAATTTGTGATTGCTTAATTTGACATTGTCCGTTGGTTTGGGTATTTATTTGTTTGTCCAACGCCTAAGTCATGCTGATTTGACATTACTAAATATGACTGATACTATTTCTTAGGGTTTGCTATTAAGTAAACACAATCAGCATTTTAGTTTTTCCCCCATTTGGTGGCTTTTGGCTGATACTTGTTACAATTTGGAGAGCTGGGCTAGCAATCTGTAGGAATCATTGATGGTGAAATAAGTACATCACTGTCCATACATTTGTGTTTGAAATTCTAGTGATGGGTAGTTGGTTTAGATCATCATGAATGATTCAAATTCATATTATGCTTGAATATTCAATCTTGGAATATAGATGGTATCTATTCCCCTCCTAACAAATATTCAATCTTGGATGGTGAGGATCAAGCTTTCAATTCCATGAGTTTATGCAAGTGGCTGAGTTGGTAATATATGGACTTAATTATCAACCTTGATTTGCAATTCATATTATGCTTGAATATTCAGTCTGGGAATCAATGGTTGGTTTCTATTCCCCTCCTAACAAATTAGGGTGGGGTGGTGAGTTCATGGGTTCAATTCCATGATCATGGTATTTTAAGGACTTTCCAACTTTGATTTGCAAGGACTTGGGTTAAATTCATGGTTGGTTTTTTATTACAATTTTTTATTTTACGACCAGGGTTAGATTTTGTAGAAATGTGTTTGCTATAGATACCATTTCAGACCAAAACTTAAATTTGAGTTTAAATTTGTTATTGCTAAACAAATTTCTTGTCTGTGGAGAGGCAAGATTTGAGTGTAGATAGGGAGGCTACGTGAAAATTGATACTTTTCCTTATTCAATAATAAAAAAAAGAGTATTCATCATCTTTGTGTGTAACATTTGAACGATTATAGGCTACATGAATTATGACCAATTTCCAAATCAGTTGATTCATGTCTGAAATCTGCAAAACCGAGTAAGATCCCGTTCTATTTAACTTTTGCTCATATAAAATTTTAGCTTACACAACACTCGGTTCTCACACTGGAATTATATTGTATTTGTATCTCCCGAGTGCCACAACGTGCACATCCCCCACCATTCTCTCTTTTTTGCTTGTGAAAATCTTTTACCACCTTGTTTCATGCTAGTACTCTTTTTGTTCTTGGTGGGCTCTATGTACAATCACCACAGATTACCCTCTGAGAATTCATCTGGCACCATGAACTGCATAGCTCTGGAATGAAATCATCTAAAAAACAAGGTTGGTTCAAACTGAAGATAAATGGGTCAGGCTTTGGACGACAGGGAAGCCTCGTATCATGAGACATCATTCTGCTTGTTGATTAGGCTAAGCGTATTGCAGCTTCAATAATTATACAAAACTAAAACTACATCTTTTCTTGCACAATTGCAAAATCTTATCAAATGTCAAATTCTCCACAAATTTGTATAAAACGAGCGGCTTTATAAAAGATATACATTTGCACTAATCTCATGATTTACAAAAAATTTCCTCAAATATGGAAAGTCAAAAAGCTAATTACAGAAATCAGACTTATGAATGAATTGATGAAAGCAAAATAGTAAGCCATCAACAAACTGTGGTATTTTTTTTTTTGTTTTCTTGTGGGGGGAGGACAAAGAAGCAAAAATTATAAGCAATCTCCAAATTTCCACTAATTTTCCTTAAATTCGCCAAATTTATGCTTTTCTTCTTCAAACTGCTTAAAAACATAATCTAGCTCTGGAAATGCTGACAAAACCACCAGCTCGAGAAGGTCAAAAACCAGTAGCTTCAAACAAACAGATGACTGCACAAGAAGTGTCATTACAACTCTGTTAGAAAAATCCTGATCACAAATCAATATCTGTGGAAATAATATGGAATACCAAGAATGCTATATCTATATTTTTTAAAACCAAAAGTAAATCATTTTCATTAGGAGGGAAGGACGGTTTTTTTCCAAGAGTATATATACCATATCATTCTTTTGACTTCACAATCACCCTAAAAACACTTGATAAATTGGAAAACACAAGATTCATTAAAGGAAGAAAGATACTTCTATTGTGGCCCTCTGATACCAAAAGGAAAGAAATTCTATTTTAGTATTATTCATATGCCCCAAGTAGTTTGTAATTTGATACCCGTCTCTACTGACCTAGCTCACTCAAAAGGTCTAAGAAAGCTAATCCTTAATCCGGCAAGACTTTATCCATTGATCAAAAAATCTGAATGTGAGGTGTATCAACATTAGAGAAGCAGCTATATAAAAAGGACAATGACAAAATTGTGATGGATTTCCAACACACAACTCACAATTTCTGACTTCTCATGTCATGAAAACTTAAAATATCTGATGATTTATGCTGTAGTAATATTTCACAGCATGGTAATTCAATAGATTGTCATATGATAGGAGCAACTTTAATTGATCAGGAAATAAAAATATACCAAATTAGAGGAAAAAATTACGTTTGTTCAATTTATTTGTGCGACACAAGAAAATTCCAAGTGAAGACAAGCAAATATAAGTGAGCACTGGATATATATGATCCTTAGCATAAAAAAATAAAGAAAATTGAGGATGTAGACAAAGGGCATACAAAATCAAAAGTCAAGTGAATAAGTTAGAAGAAAACGACTGTATTGAAATAGGACAGTGAACAAAGATAGTTTATTAGACAATTCCAGATAGAATTGTCAACCTTCACAGGATCAAAATTACCTGAATAAAGAAATAGAGATCCTTCGCACATTGTTCATACTCTTTACGACCTACGAGACCTACGATAGCAGTTGGTGCATTATCTAAATTCACAAAAAAGAAAAGAAAAGATAAAGCCATTGAACTCCAAGAAAAGCCACAAGCATTTGTATGCAGTGTCAATACAGATAATTAAAACAGGGGCAGAAGATATTACCAATCATTAGCTCATATACAAATTTTGCACGTCGAACTGCCTCCTGCTGTTGCTCATAACTGATTTTAGGTGAAGATACATCTGGAGGCTGTCGGCCATGGGGTGAATTCTGTGATGGGTTTGTAGATGGTGGTGGTCGTCGCTTTGGATGCTTGGATATAAATATTCCATCAGGCCAGAGTATCTATTTAAATAACACGGGAGCCAACATCAGTAATAGATCTTCTACCTTAAGAATCTACAACACAAGCACTGATCAGAGTTGGAAACATAAATGATATTAGGATTAAAGCATTTTCAGGTCAATTAGGTTTTGATGCAGCTACTGTTAAGCAACCTTGGAAAATGATGTAGTCTTTATCATTCACAGTTTCAGCCTCAGAGGCCCAAAGGTAGAGAAATCACTTTCAGAAAACATTTGAAAGGTTCCAACGCTCTTCCCTTAATTCTGTTCAAAGTTTCACCCCATTCACTTATTAAAAAAAGTGGAATTTCCCAGGAAAAAAATTGTTTTCTACTTAAACGTAATTCTCAGGAAAATATTCACTAAAAGCAGCATTTGCCCTTGAATCCTACATGTCATGCAATGAACCACAGGAATATAACCTAAAGCACATGCTTTTTTCATGCCTCATGTTGGAATTTCTCAATTCATCAGTAATCAATGATTACTTAAAGTACTGCCAGGTGTTTTGATTTCCCATGAGATTACAATCCATTGTTCAAGTATCATTGTAAAGAAGGAACCTAAAATATAGAGATCGCCAAAATATCACCAAAACAATAAAAAACTGAGATCATTGAATATGATTACTTTAAGAATTTCTAAGATGGCTCATTTAAATGCGAAAGAAAACACATCAGGTATATTCAAATTCATCCAAATCCTGTAGAAAACTCAATTCATTGAATAAAATTCCATGTCCTTAAAGCGAGGAATCCCCTCTTATGATACTAAAAAAAAGAGTCAATAGGATACGTGTTTTCACTATGGCTGGAACGTGTGTGAATGCTATCAAGACTGATCCTGAACAAAACTTGGTTGGTAAAATATGCCATATCAACTCCTCTCACTAACACAGATAGTAGTATTTACAAACTTATATCTGATCAGTGAGAGTAACACCAACAGATCTATGTACTGATTGCAAAAATAAACTTCACACCAGCTTAAGCGTAACTAAGATCTCAATCTAAATAATTAAATTTATAGAGAAAAGATAATAATAAACACAGTTCCAAATTTTTTTTTTTTTGAAAATTTCTAGGGAGCAAAGCAAATGGCATCAAAGGTTACCTGCTCAACCCGCCTGATCCCTGAAGCAATCACTGCTCCCTTACGCAGAAGCTGGATTTTCTCTATTAACCAATCATCAAAGGCATCACCCATTCCTAGTTGCAGTATCTGTTTGGCCACCCAAAAAGCCTTCCGTCTGTAAGGCAAAGCAGAAGTTGTTCAATCACTTAGATCAATATGTGATTCTATTAAGCTGAAAATAAATATATTATGCCTAGATGTAAGGACATAAAATCACAATTATATTATATTTGATACCTGATCCATCCACCATCTTGAAGCTGGAAGATGACGTCTACCAAATCTAATATGGGGACGCTTAAATTTGGCGGCACCCACTGCAATGCATATCATGGACTTAAAAATAGTGACTCCCCAAAATAATAAATTTCGTTAAAAAAAGCATAACCCAGCATATCACTGAATTAGGTTGCACATCACTGAATTAGGTTCTACATCATTACCAAGGCAAAGATTAGAGTTACCTCTGTAGGAAGGGTAGGATCGGTAGTGGCATCAAGAAGCGACTCGGATGCCTCTTCCAAACCATCACCATCTCTTCCTTTTGCAGTGTTCCCTGAATTTGTGAGGGAAGCTGCATGGTTTTGTGTCCTAGAATCTGAATCACAACCAGAATTGTCAAATGACATTCCAAATTCTTTACCAAGTTTTTTCACAGGAGAACAAGACATGCCTTTTTCATTTGATCTTAACACATCAGCCACAACATTATTCTTAATCTTGAATGCAGACTCCTTGCTTTCAGTGCTCAGATGTTCTCTCCTTGAAGATAAGTTGTTGGTTACAGGCGCAAGAAAATTTGGAAGCTTTTTAGCCTTTTCGGATGGCTTATTCTCAAGGTCAACTAGAAAGTTTCCAAAAGATGGAAAGATAGGATGAGTCAAAGGAAGGAAAAAGAGAACAACGTAAAAGTCAACATTTAAACATGATATACCTGACAAAGTTTCGATGACAGAAAAGGAATTCGAGAATAAATAAGTCTGCAATATATAAATATATTCTATAAGTAAACAAAACTCATTAAGAGCACAAAAGAACGCAACCCATGTACAAAAGAAGTATACAACATGTTACCCAAATAAGGCTAACACAACAGATACACCAAAATCAGGAAAAAGTAAAAAGATCAAGAAGTTCAAACGAGTCTGGAAAAAAGAAAAAGAAAAAATACAGTCAAAGAGAAAATAAAATGAAGAACCTGAGAGTCAACACTGAGAAAGTCCCAAACTTCAATTGATCCTGAAACTGTTGGAAGCTGCATAAGCTTCTGAAGAACAACAAGACATAAGGTTATTGAATGAAATGAAGCAACATTCATGGACATTAACAGCCAGCATAGTGAGAAAAAATGGTTCATAAAGAATACGCTGGAGTTGTTTCTCATAGGCAAGTTGCACTCAAATTCTAAATCTAGTGTGCTTATGCTGAAGGTACAAATATATTTACATTGCCAGTCCAGTCAGAACACAATTGAAAGCAGGGATTTTTAATTAACCAAATGGAACTAGAGGAGAAGACAATAATGATAATCCCAATGAGTGCTTTTAAAAATTTAATAATAATGCAAGCTACTGACAGCACAAGTAAAAGAAGGCCAGAAAGAAACGTAATCAGGATTTGGGTAGAAATTCTAACACATCACAGACATAGATATAGTACTTCTAAAGAGGTTGCTTTCCTACTCCAAACAATGAGAAAAGTGAGATTCAGTCTTTGACCTTTAAATATTTGTCAAGCAATTTACACCGTTCTTGAATGACAGGTACATCTAAACCTGTTGATAGAAAATGCTTTGGTGGCAAATGAAGATCATACTCTGGAAACTCTTTTAGACGCCGATGTAGCTCCTCAAAGTGACGAAACCTATTTAAAAAAAGAAATAAGGTCAAAGAAGCCATAAGTTATAAAAAGAATGTTATAGACAACAGGTTAGACATGTTGGAAAATCACAGAACATGTCAAGGAAGGCTAAAAACAGAAAGTTTACAACGTAATCCTTGGTACCTTCTTTTGATTGACCAACTATTATTATTTACATCTGTAACAGATATTGAATAAACAGCAAATTGTTTTGAGCCACTCTTCACAATATTTGCACCCAATACCTGCAACAGGAAACACATCCTTTACATAAATCAGCATATCAGAAAACAAAATTAAGAATACTGAAACAAGACAAATTACAGAGCTTTATGGTAAGTACCTCACATCTCAACTTAAAAAATGAATTCACTGCGAGTGAATTTTGCAGGGATTCAACAGTCACACTATGACTCTCTGGTATAGAAAAGAAGGATGCAGATGAAGAAGCAGCTGCTCCGCTGTAAATTCTACCCAAATTTTCAGTCTCAGAATCATCACTGGAGTCCTCAGCATTTGCATGTCCTTTCGCAGAACTGAGTATATCCTGTCCATCACCAGATAAGAAGCTTGTTCTCTCAACCTCCTGCCAAATGTGCGTCTTCTGACTGCTTGATCTAGATCTTTTACGGCCAGATGGGGTTTCTACTAATCTTCGATAGTTAAGATGTCCTTTATTAGTCTTCTTTGCAGTACGGCCTTCACAATTTTCAAGTGGATGATGAATGTGAGAAATAGCCAGGTTTCTATTACTTCTACCGTCCCAAACTTTAGTTCCTGGAGATCCAAGGCCAGTAACATTGCTAGTTTCTTCATCTTCAGATGTGTAAGATGTACTGCTCCCTGAGTCAACCGCATCCAAACGTGTGAGGTTGTGCTCATCATCTTCTTCATATGAAACAAATGAAGAGTGATTTGAAATGTTCCGAACAGTACCACTCTCAGAGTGATTAAGCTTTGTTACAGAGTTTTCTTTGGGCTTGAATATTGCCTTTGAACGATCCACTTCAACTGACTTCCCTGCTGAAGAACTCTGTGGTACTTGCTCAATTACCCGATTTTCACCTTCCTTCTTTTTGTAGTCTCTCCCTTTTGCCCACATGTTCTCAAAATGTTCTGGAGCAAGGGCTTGAGTCTTTCTGCGAGAAATTTGATCTAACATCTCACCCCATTCTCCTCCTGAGCGATGGTGATGAATACCACTTTCTTCATTAGTTTGGGAGTTGAAGGGCAATGAGTTCCATGAACGGGTTGATTGAGTATCAATGGAAAGCAGTGGATCTTTTGAAAGATTTCCATTTACATGATCTTTTACAGATGTATCAGCAGCAGTTCTAGACTGATCATTTTTTAATTGCACAAGTTCAACACCAGTAACAGAAGGATCTAAGAACCTAGAAAAATGATCAGATGAAATCCTTGAAGACTCATCTGGTTTGGACTGAGATGCCCCTTGTGCTGTGGAAACCCCTTTATTAGCTTTGGTCATGTTAAGGACTAAGGATTCGATTCTTTCGTTAAGAAACCTGCCAACAAAGAAATTGAAGGAAAAAAGTGGAAGCTGGAACACATAACAAAAAGTGAAGCAAATAGGGAAGCAATCTATACCTTGGACTAGCAAGGTTTAGGACAGGTCGCATTACTGCAGAAGCAAGAAGTTCCTTGCCTATATAACGAAAGAAAAGGCACTGCAGATCTTCAGGCTTGAATGTAAAAGAAATAAGACCATCCATTAGATGCTGCAAAACCTGGAAACAAAAGGTACAAAATGCACTGTAACCACATTTGAAAATGCAGATGAAGTCAAGAAACATACATTCATCTTTCCAGGTAAGACCTAAAAAAATTCACTGACTTGCGCATAATTTGAAGACAAAGTAAGAAAGTAAACAACCTTGTGCTCAGCTTCAGCTGAAAATAGAGCAGGGTGCAATTTGTTCTCATTAGCCAGGATACGTCTTAGTTCCATATCTCGTTGCTCAATTGTTAGTGATCCTGCCTGATGTCTTTCAATCTTTGCTTGATTTGCACGAAAAAGCTCCAAGTGAGTGCAAATGAGATTAACAAGATCCCTGTACCATCCAAGGAAAATTAGTTCCCCAATTAATCAACTTCTAAATAAAAGCAGTCGAAAATTAAAAAGATATGGTGTGGGGGCATCTTGGGAACTAAAACCTTGTCAGCAGATCAATCAAATTTATATTTCTCATGCGCCCTGAAATTTCCCCAAGAGCACCATTCATGATGTTCACCAGTTCCTCTGGACCTTCTTTATCAGGTGTTAAACGAGAATACCAGAGATCTGTCACCCACTCAGAAACCAGATGTCTAGTAAAGTGATCTATTGCATCCTCAACAGCAGGAGAATTCACTTTCCTTCTCCACTCAGACTTTTCAACAATTTTAGGACGTTCGAGAGGTTTCTTTTGAGAAAGAGTATTCACTGAGGATGGGTTGCTGTTGTATGTTGCAGCTTTTCTCCGCATGTCAAAATCTAAAGATAAGTAACGAAGGCCGATAATTAAGGAGGCAGCAGCAGGCAAGTTGACCCAAACCGAGGAGCTCGTCACTGATGTATGAACAAGAACAATATGTAGCATATTAAGAAAAGAGAAAACATGAACAACAAGTATAACACATGAAAGCTTTATCTCCCAAATGACTGAGAAACTTAAGAAGAGTTTTATTGTGTGTTTGGAAGTTTTTTTTTTTTTTTTTTTTTTTTGGGGGGGGGGGGGGGGGGGGAGAGTAGAGGGTAAGTGGGGGAAGAAGAGGAGAGGGGAGGAGAAGGAAGGGATATTCCCCTTCTTTGGATGTTTTAAAAATTAAGTAGGGAAGAGGAAAATAGATATCCCTCTCCTTTGTTTGGATGTTGCAGGGGGAGGAGAGGGGATTGACATGATCATATAAATTGACCATTATGGTCCTCATTTACTAAATTTGAAGAAATAAGTATAAATTGACATCATAAGGGTTAACTTGACATTTTAATTCTTTTTTAAATAAGTGAAACCACTCCCCCTCCAAATGACCCCAATTTGAGGGATTTAAAAATGAGGGTTTGGAGGGGTATCTTACCCCTTTTAATCCCCTCCCCTTCCCTCTACTCCCCCCTCATTCCCCTCCATCCAAACATAGCATTATAGCATTAAGCATACACATCACTCTACCGGTCTGATTCCTTGAGGCTGCAACTCAAGAAATAAACTTCACGGAGCACAATGTTGCCATAGAAAATGATTCACCAAGTTTTGCAACTAACAAACTCATTTACTAATATAAGTTCCATAAATAGAGAAAAAAAAACTTCTGAATCCAAAAAAACTCGCAGCCCATATCTGAAACAGAGGGTTTCCTTTAAACCAACATGTAATAGTGGAGAAGTCTGAGAGTTAAAAAAATGAACAAAATAATAACATAAAGCTGAACTAGATATTCACATAACCATGAAATTATAATCCTCAAGAAACCTGAAAACACATTCACAAATGTGATTCATTTCTGCCCAATTGTTTTTATTTTTATTTTTTAAATATAATAAAAGGATGACTTTCTGCAAATATATAACATGATAAATCTACCCAAACTTCATGGTGTAACAATCATCAAGAGTGATGAAACCTTAACGAGAACAATTTATCAATTCCAACTATTCAATTAAAATAATCAGAGCCCTCATGGCAATGAGTAAATATTGAAATGCTAGACCAAAAATAACAAAATAATAAAAACCATATAAGATCTGATAACAGATATATTAGTGCATGAAACGATGCATCATATATATGTTTACTTAAACATTTTGTCGCCTAAGTGACAAGGAAGTTCTCATCTAGAATATATACGTGGAATCTTGTTTTCCAACTAAGTGAATTAATTGGGTCCGCCTACATTTCACCATGTTATATGTAAGGGGTGTACCACAACACTGTTCCAAGTTTGCATGACAAAGACAATCTGTGTTCAAAATTTTCTCTGTAATGACAGCATATGGGACAAGTTCCTTTGCAAGTGACACATAAACATCAGACAACATAAGTAGTCCACAAGAAAGCATAGTGGCATATGAAATGGCATCAATCAAAGAACAAGCCAGGGATTTTACACAAATATTTAGCTCAAATCCTAATACAATACACATCTATGAAAAGACATGATACAAAAACAGCCAATTATCCACTGGAAATTTTAAAAACATCATTACCCATTGAACTAGCACAAGCATAGATAGATTGAATCAAATCTAATGAAGCACCAAAACTTGAAATATCCATTAACATTCCCTTAATGTGACCACCTATGTCACCGATAGTGAAGTTAAGACTTGCAGCAAAATAGCAAGATTCCTTTGTACTTCAGCGTAGTAAAAGCTATCCTGCAATACAAGGAAGACAAGGAGCTTCTCCTAAGAAGCAACTTGAGAATCTGAAGGCTAAATGGTTCTTTTTGACTTCAAGAAACAAATAGCAATTCCGATTAGAGGAGGGAAAAAGAATGTAAACTAATGGATCGTAAGATGCCCATACTCATCCATGAATTTTTAAAAGATTGGAATTTCTATTCAAAGACAAACGATGTGGTTACCAACAGTGATGAACCTTACGATTTCTTACTGAAATTCTTGGGAAAAAGAATTAAAATTTTGGGTCACCCAACAAATAAATTTAGAAAAGGCCATTCTGATGATGATTGCATAGCAAGGATTCTAAGAGAGTAAACTTTTGGAGAGGCCTTAAGCTGTCCCTGAGGACTGTATCCCTCACAGAAATCTATCTCTCCTTGCAATTAACAATACTCACAACCCTTTACAATACTAATTGGAGCATACTAAAGTCTAGTAATTGCTTCGTCAATTGGACCTCAACTTGAAAAACATTGACAACATGAGTATAGATGTTAGTGTGCCAACAATAACACTAACAATTTGTTCCTCACAACTTCAAGATATATATTTTTTTTTGGGTATTTAGGTATGTGAAATACACATCATGCTATTTCAAAGGCAAGACCGATTAAATATACCCCTAACAAAGACTCTACCTAAAAGAACACGAAGGGTCACTGCCTATTCCTTATTTGATATAATGCCTCCATAACCCCAAACCTTACATTGCCCCTTAAAACTTGAATATCATGTCCAACTGAATGATCGCAAAAGGTACATCAATAAAATCTTCCAACCAACATTGACCCTGTAACATAGATTCTCTATATCTCCAACATACTATGAGACATTACATTGATTGACAGCCAGTTAACAATACCATGCTTCAGTACCTCAACGCAGCATCATGAAGAAACACAATAGAAATGGTAGAGCAATTTCTCGCACAAATATAACCCTTGAGTTTAGAATAGTAAAACTTGCTGATGAAGGAAACAATTATAGCCAACATCCGCCATTGACGGGTTTCAATGAAGAAAAGCAATTCATCTAAAACAAAACCCAAATACTGAGATGTTTCCACACATCAAAGAAAGTTCAAACACTATATCTAGAGCTAAAAACAACAACTACCCAAGTAACCGATTACAATCAAAATAACAAATCAATCCAGATTTCACTAAATAAGCATGAACATGTTACCATTATTGAACTTCAAAACATAACTAACAATTCTCATAAAAATGGAAAAAACAAAAAACTTACACGACATGAGGTAGGACAATCCGACAACGCAAATGACGAGAACGACAATTCGCTTCTTGGCTTCCTCGGCGAGGTCACGAATCGTCACGTGTTGCCTCTGCGTGCTCATTTTCTTGGCAACGGTTCTGATTCCAATCTCATTCATTCACAGTAACCCTCAAAGCTCAAAAATTAAAAAATTAAAAGAAAAAAAGAAAAAAGGATTAAGGAAATGAAATCTAATGAATCATTTAATGCGAGCTAAAACAATCTGCCGAGAATTGTGGCGAAACGGAGCGCTGATCAGAGAAAGGGGTAGAAAAGGAAATAAAAAGAGGAATAGGAGAATTACAGATTCAACGCAAGGACCGTTAGGTTTTGGTTTTGGTTTTAAGTTTTAAGGGTGTGTTTACGTTTCGTTGCGTGTGACGGGGTGAGTGTGAAAGACGGTGTGAGTGCTCTCTCTCTCTCTCTCTCTCTCACACAATCACGCACTTTCTGTCACTTCTGACTTCACTTAACAAATAACACACTTTTTCATTTCTTTCTGTGGATTATTTTATTTGGAGCTCTTGAATTTCAACTGCCAAGTCATTTCAGGTTGTAATCTGTTTTTTTATTTATTTAAATTTTCTTGTTTTACATTTTGGCTTACGAATTCAATACTTTATATTTATAATTAATAAGTACTAGTAAATAAATAAAAAATATTTATAGAAAAGCAATTACATAATTTATCAGATAAAATTAACACAAATTTAATTAGAATTTATTTAATAACAGGTTGTTTTTATATAAAAACAATGAGTTCTCGTCAATTTAACACTATTTGTAACTTTAAAAGTTAAATTAAAAGATATATACATAGAAAAATGTGGGCTTTAAAAAATATAAGATTGTTGCAATGACTTTAAGCATTTTACGTGTTCTATTTCTCCTACGAGGGACTCTTGTTTGATTAGAAGAGTATGCCTCTCTTCTCTTTTCCATGGTACAAAATGACTTTAATAAAAGTAGTCTATTGTTTTCTATAAAAGAAAAAGAAGGAAAAGTCAACAAACAGTTAAACACTTTACTCTATTTTTATGTTATCAATTAGTCACTGAACCATTTGATGCATATGGACAAGTTCAAAAAATCAAAAAGATTCATATTTAATTATAAATAGGTTTAAATACCGTTTTGGTTCTCAACCTTTGGTCTTTGTGTCAAATTAGTCCCGAAATCTTTTTAACTGTGTCAAATTGGTCCTCAACCTATCAATCTTGTGTCAAATTGGTCCTCAATCTTTCAATTTTGTGTCAAAATGGTCTTTACCGTTAAGTGTTAGATGAAAAATATTGACGTGACTAACGATTTTTTTATTTTAATATTAAAAATGTCTGACGTAGCATGCTAACTCAAATTTTAATAATAAAAAAATACCAACTCAAATTAAAAAAAAAAAATCTTATCATCAAACTCACATGTCAACTCAATTTAAATTAGTGAGTTTGATGATTATAATTTTTTTTTCTTTTTGAGAAAATTATATTTTAAACCCTATAATTTGAGGATGATAACAAATTAAACTCTAAAATTTCCAAAAGGTATAGCCACCGTGAGACAAATCTTATTGCTTTGTCTCTCTTAGGCCTTGTTAATGTTATCTTGGATGGATGGGCATTGCCGATGGGACCTTTGGTCTTGTAATGTATGCTTACATATACGTTGGGTCTGTTTGAATTTCGATTGTTAATTATTGGATTTAATTTCTTTGTATTCGAAAATTGATTATTTATCATTTATTTATATTCCCCATACATGCTCTAATAGAGCAAGGGAATTATTATTTTCACACTAAGTTTTTATATTTTTGTACTAATGGTGCGAAAATATCATAAATAAAAATGAAAATTCACTTCATTATTTGATATTTCCACACCAATTGATGCAGAAATATAAGAAATTGGTGTGGAAATATCCACACCCTAGAACAATCATCCTATGTTAATTTTCGTATGTGCAGCTCAGACCCAAACTGAAACTTTAAAAAAATTGAAAACTTTTGGGCATTTCTAATTCTAATAGATATGGGTTTCTAGTTTTTGGTTTGGGTCTCTCTACCTCTAGATCTACAAACGCTGTATAACTTTCTCTTTCTCCATCTCTGGAATTTTGAATTTGGTTGCTCAACTTTCCAAGGTCTATGATTCTGAGCCTCTGGTTGGTTATTGTATCAAACTTTTTCATATCTTTAGCATTTCATGGCTTTTTGCTTACCTCTTTTTTTTTTAGGTCAAATTACATAATCACCCTTTGGGGTTTGGGTTAGTTGCAAACAAATCCCCTAGGATTTTGATTTTGCAATATAACCACCTAGGGTTTTTAAATTGGTGAAATTGACCTCTCTAAGTACATTTTTTGTTTTTTGCTAGTAGAAATTTGTCACGTGCATTACATGTGACCACTTTACAATAAAAAATTCATTATTATAAACCCAAATGCAATGCATGTGATAAATTTTGTTAGCAAAATTGACAAAAAAATATACTTAGAGGGGTTAATTTCACTAATTAAAAAATCCCAGGTGGTTATATTGCAAAATTGAAACCTCAGGGAGTCAGTTTGCAAATGACCCAAACCCTAGGGGATGATTCTGCAATTTAGCCTTCTTTTTAATTAGGGTCTAGAGACAAATATTACCGGTGGGAATGTGGGATGGATGGGCATAGGTCTCATGGTGGCTATGTGGTGGCGTCAGCGGGTGAAGTTTAGTGGTGGGAGGCTGAGGACGTGATGTTGATGTGGGTGGCAGCATTGTTGTTGTCTCTCTTATTTTTATTTTTTAACAGCTAAGGTAATGGGGTTAGAATAATTTAATCGTAGGGTTTAATTCGTTACCTTTTGGAAATTTTAGAGTTTAATTTGTTACTACCCTCAAATTATAGGGTTTAAAAATGTAATTTTTTTTTTTAAATTTTTTAATTTTATAATTTGAGTTGGCATTTTTTTATTATTAAAGTTTGAGTTGACATGCAACGTTAGACATTTTTAATATTAAAAAAAATCGTTAATCACGTTAGCATTTTTCATCCAACATTTAACGACAATGACCATTTTGACACAAGGTTAAAAGGTTGAGGACCAATTTGACGCAATTGAAATGTTAGGGATTAATTTGACACAAAAGCCAAAGGTTGGGGACCAAAATGGTATTTAAACCTTTATATTTTTATGTATAAATATATTTATAGACAAGTACGTAAATATAAAAAAAAAAATGTAGATAAATATTATCAAATAAAATCAAATAGTGAAAAAAATTATTATTTTACACCTAGGTGCCGATGAACATCATCCCAATGAAATTACAAACTCACATCTTCATTCAATTCTTTTTGAATGGCTCTTAAATCCATTTCTCTTCAAAAAAAAAAAAAAAAAAAAAAAATCCATTTCTCTTCTGCATAAAAGAAAATCCAATTCTCTTTGATAGCTAGACTCATTTTGTTAGCTTATTTGGTATATTTGGCCATGTTACAAACTTTTAAATTCTCCCTTTATTTTTTTTTTTTTAATTTTAAGATACAATTTATAGTATTTTTATTCAAGTTATCTTTTAAAGAAAAAATACCAATGTAAATAAATACATCCAAACATATGATAATTTTAAAAAAGTTTAACATTTTTTTTAATATAATCAAAGATATTAATTGTTTGACTATTAATTCATAAAAAGTACAAGAGGCTAACCGTTTAATTGGTTCCTATTCCTAGATATATTTGAAGAACAAATAAAATGGATGGTGACTCGTCACCTTTGATCCTAGTACTTATTTCTGTAATATATATTATTTATACCTTTTCTTGTGGTTTCAAGAAACTAACATAAGATTTCCATAAAAAAAGAAAAGAAAAAGAAACTAAGATAAGACTTTTGACATAAAATACTCAAACTAGTTAGAGATTTAGATGTAGAACCCGGTGCTACAGCTTATATAGGGTTTGATGTATATAAGTCAGTTGAAGTTAAATAAAAAAAAAAAAAAAACTCATTCTCAGATCTTAAAGTCAAGTAATTTTAAGACCATTAGGATAGGTACTTCCATATATGTGGTTTGTACGGACCAGTTGGTCCAGTACTACTATAGGATATAGATTGGACCCAATTTCGATAATCCCAAGAATGTGTGGTTTCCTTTCTTAATGAGTTAGTGTAGTTTCAGTGTTTCACGATAACCACTCAAAAGTCAACACCAAATAAGTTTTTACCAAACTTTGTTAATTTTATACCATTTATGTACATGTTATTTTGCTAATATTAAGTAATATGTTCTTCTATAAAAAAAGAAAAATAATATATTCAACCATCGTCCATTGGGGTGTCAACATCAACTCGCCAAATACCCAAAAACAATATCTTTGATCTAGTCATATAAGGTAAGCTTTGAAATTGAGGTGAAAGAGATCAGGAAGCGAAACTCTTTCTTAGCATACCCTTCAATTTGCTCATAGCTTCATAACCTTCAATTGAAGTAATATTCGTGTACCCTAGAGAGAAATACGTACGTTCATCTAGCCTCCAACACTATATATGAATCCTTATTGTGTGGTGTCAAATTGTAATAGGGCTCAACAGTCAATACTAAATAAGTTTTTACCAAACTTTGTTAATTTTGTACCATTTATGTACATGTTCTTTTGCTAATATTAAGTAATATGTTCTTCTATAAAAAAGAAAAATAATATATTCAACCATCGTCCATTGGGGTGTCAATATCAACTCGCCAAATACCCAAAAACCATATCTTTTTGATCTAGTCATATAAGGTAAGCTTTGAAATTGAGGTGAAAGAGATCACGAAGCGAAACTCTTTCTTAGCATACCCTTCAATTTGCTCATAGCTTCATAACCTTCAATTGAAGTAATATTCGTGTACCCTAGAGAGAAATACGTACGTTCATCTAGCCTCCAACACTATATATGAATCTTTATTGTGTGGTGTCAAATTGTAATAGGGCTCAACAGTCAATACCAAATAAGTTTTTACCAAACTTTGTTAATTTTGTACCATTTATGTACATGTTCTTTTGCTAATATTAAGTAATATGTTCTTCTATAAAAAAGAAAAGTAATATATTCAACCATTGTCCATTGGGGTGTCAATATCAACTCGCCAAATACCCAAAAACCATATCTTTGATCTAGTCATATAAGGTAAGCTTTGAAATTGAGGTGAAAGAGATCACGAAGCGAAACTCTTTCTTAACATACCCTTCAATTTGCTCATAGCTTCATAACCTTCAATTGAAGTAATATTCGTGTACCCTAGAGAGAAATACGTACGTTCATCTAGCCTCCAACACTATATATGAATCCTTATTGTGTGGTGTCAAATTGTAATAGGGCTCAACAGTCAATACCAAATAAGTTTTTACCAAACTTTGTTAATTTTGTACCATTTATGTACATGTTCTTTTGCTAATATTAAGTAATATGTTCTTCTATAAAAAAGAAAAATAATATATTCAACCATTGTCCATTGGGGTGTCAACATCAACTCGCCAAATACCCAAAAACCATATCTTTGATCTAGTCATATAAGGTAAGCTTTGAAATTGAGGTGAAAGAGATCACGAAGCGAAACTCTTTCTTAGCATACCCTTCAATTTGCTCATAGCTTCATAACCTTCAACTAAAGTGATATTCATGTACCCCAGAGAGAAATATGTATGTTCATCTAGCCTCCAATACTATACAAATCCTTATTGTGCGGTGTCAAATTGTAAGTTTTTACCAAACTTTGTTAATTTTGTACCATTTATGTACATGTTCTTTTGCTAATATTAAGTAATATGTTCTTCTATAGAAAAGAAAAATAATTATTCAACCATTGTCCATTGGGGTGTCAACATCAGCTCGTCAAATACCCAAAAACAATATCTTTGATCTAGTCATATAAGGTAAGCTTTGAAATTGAGGTGAAAGTATTAAAGTGAGAGTCTTGTCCCACATTGACCAAGTATTCTTGGGTTGTGCAATTAATAAGCCATGGGCAATCCTCATCTCTCAAGGCGTCTTTTGAGATTGAGTTAGGCCCATTGGACTTTAACAGAAAGAGATCAGGAAGCGAAAATCTTTCTTAGCATACCCTTCAATTTGCTCATAGCTTCATAACCTTCAGCTGAAGTGATATTCATGTACCTTAGAGAGAAACATGTACGTTCATCTAGCATTCAACACTATATACGAATCCTTATTATGTGGTGTCAAATTGTAATAGGGCTCAACAGTCAACACCAAATAAGTTTTTAGCGAACTTTGTTAATTTTGTACCATTTATGTACATGTTCTTTTGCTAATATTAAGTAATATGTTCTTCTATAAAAAAGAAAAGTAATATATTCAACCATTGTCCATTGGGGTGTCAACATGAACTCGCTAAATACCCAAAAACAATATCTTTGATCTAGTCATATAAGGTAAGCTTTGAAATTGAGGTGAAAGAGATCAGGAATCGAAACTCTTTCTTAGCATACCCTTCAATTTGCTCATAGCTTCATAACCTTCAGCTGAAGTGATATTCATGTACCCTTGAGAGAAATATGTACGTTCATCTAGCCTCCAACACTATATACGAATCCTTATTGTGTGGTGTCAAACTGTAATAGGGCTCAACAGTCAACACCAAATAAGTTTTTAGCTAACTTTGTTAATTTTGTACCATTTATGTACATGTTTTTTGCTAATATTAAGTAATATGTTCTTCTATAAAAAAGAAAATAATTTATTCAACCATTGTCCATTGGGGTGTCAACATCAACTCGCCAAATACCCAAAAACCATATCTTTGATCTAGTCATATAAGGTAAGCTTTGAAATTGAGGTGAAAGAGATCACGAAGCGAAACTCTTTCTTAGCATACCCTTCAATTTGCTCATAGCTTCATAACCTTCAACTGAAGTGATATTCATGTACCCCAGAGAGAAATATGTATGTTCATCTAGCCTCCAATACTATACAAATCCTTATTGTGCGGTGTCAAATTGTAAGTTTTTACCAAACTTTGTTAATTTTGTACCATTTATGTACATGTTCTTTTGCTAATATTAAGTAATATGTTCTTCTATAGAAAAGAAAAATAATTATTCAACCATTGTCCATTGGGGTGTCAACATCAGCTCGCCAAATACCCAAAAACAATATCTTTGATCTAGTCATATAAGGTAAGCTTTGAAATTGAGGTGAAAGAGATCAGGAAGCGAAAATCTTTCTTAGCATACCCTTCAATTTGCTCATAGCTTCATAACCTTCAGCTGAAGTGATATTCATGTACCTTAGAGAGAAATATGTACGTTCATCTAGCCTCCAACACTATATACGAATCCTTATTATGTGGTGTCAAATTGTAATAGGGCTCAACAGTCAACACCAAATAAGTTTTTAGCGAACTTTGTTAATTTTGTACCATTTATGTACATGTTCTCTTGCTAATATTAAGTAATATGTTCTTCTATAAAAAAGAAAAGTAATATATTCAACCATTGTCCATTGGGGTGTCAACATGAACTCGCTAAATACCCAAAAACAATATCTTTGATCTAGTCATATAAGGTAAGCTTTGAAATTGAGGTGAAAGAGATCAGGAAGCGAAACTCTTTCTTAGCATACCCTTCAATTTGCTCATAGCTTCATAACCTTCAGCTGAAGTGATATTCATGTACCCTTGAGAGAAATATGTACGTTCATCTAGCCTCGAACACTATATACGAATCCTTATTGTGTGGTGTCAAACTGTAATAGGGCTCAACAGTCAACACCAAATAAGTTTTTAGCGAACTTTATTAATTTTGTACCATTTATGTACATGTTATTTTGCTAATATTAAGTAATATGTTCTTCTATAAAAAAGAAAAGTAATATATTCAACCATTGTCCATTGGGGTGTCAACATCAACTCGCCAAATACCCAAAAACAATATCTTTGATCTAGTCATATAAGGTAAGCTTTGAAATTGAGGTGAAAGAGATCAGGAAGCGAAACTCTTTCTTAGCATACCCTTCAATTTGCTCATAGCTTCATAACCTTCAACTAAAGTGATATTCATGTACCCTAGAGAGAAATATGTACCTTCATCTAGCCTTCAACACTATCCACGAATCCTTATTGTGTGGTGTCAAATTGTAATAGGGCCTAAAGCCCAATCCATTGTATATTTGGGCCTAACCCATTTAAGTTAGGCCCAATTACTTGTGTACCTCCTTCCTTATTTCTCATGTAGCCTATATAAAGGCCATCCCACTCTATTGTAAAGGATGGTCAATAATGAGTAAAAAAGGACTAGGTGGACGTAGGCACTATTGGCTGAACCATGGTAAATCCGGTGTCGTTTTCCCTTTCTTCCTCCCCAACCACGCCAAAGCCCAAACATGTGATTCCGACCCTAAAAATAAATTGGAGGAGCTATTTTCACCTCCTACAATTGGCGCTGTCTATGGGGGCCGCTCGTTCTTGGAGTTTTGGTATAAGTGGGGCTGAAAAATACCATAAATGGGGGCTTCCGAGCATCCAAGCTCCACCAAGCATGGTAGTAACTCTCGAGCCTCAGAACTTGAGCTTCCAAGTATCGCATCAAGCAACCACCTTTATCAATGGATAGATCGTCACTCGATCTACAAAACCCTAAAAAATCATTGCCATCAAAGTTTTCACTCGCTCTTACGCGCCATTGGAGTTCTCGGCTATGCTGCCCATGCGCCACCACGCATGGCTGAGTAACCACAGTTTTCGAAATTGATGTTCCAGGCATCACCTCGAACAAAAACTTATGTATGATTTATGCAAGATTGCTTATTTCCCCTATAAAAGTAAGGAGCCAACAAAATTGACTCACATGTCTTGTTTTTTTGGCCTTAAAGGCCTTATTTGGTATCTACAACCTAAGCTCGGCCTCAAGGGCCTCATTTGGTCTCTATGACCTGCCTTTGGCCTCCAGGGCCTCATTTGGTCTCTACAACCCAAGCTTGGCCTTAAGGGTCTCATTTGGTTCTGAGGACCTAAGCTCAACTTGCAAGGCCTCATCAAGTCTCCATGGAGCCGGCTCATCCCCTTAAGCTCACTTCACTTCCGAACAGATTCAGTCTCCATTTCCCTCTCTACATTCGACAAGCGAAGACTGGGGGGCTATTGTGTGGTGTCAAATTGTAATAGGGCCCAAAGCCCAACCCATTGTATATTTGGGCCTAACCCATTTAAGTTAGGCCCAATTACTTGTGTACCTCCCTCCCTATTTTCCATGTAGCCTATATAAAGGCCTCCCCACTTTATTGTAAAGGATGGCTATTAATGAGTAAAAAAAGACTACATGGACATAGGCACTATTGGCCGGACCACAGTAAATCCGGTGTCGTTTTCCTTTTCTTCCCTCCCAATCACGCCAAAGGCCAAACATGCAGTTTTGACCCTAGAAATAAATTGGAGGAGCTATTTTAACCTCCTACACTTATCGTTTGGGTAAAGATGTGACATAATTTATCTCACAATGTGCATTTGTCATGAAATGGATAATTTTTTTCTGACGACTTTAATTAATTTATGGGAGAGAGCATTAGACTTTAGAGATGTCGATCTCCGCTTAAACAAATCTTTCTTTTTCTTCGTCTTGTCTATTTATTAATATTTGACTAAAGCTCACTTTTGGCCCCCCTAATTTAGGGGGTGTTTTCATTTTACCCTCATAGTTTTAAAAGTTTTCATTTTACCCCTTCAAGCTTGTTTAACTTTCAAACAAGTCATTCCGTCAATCTTAGTTAGTGAATTCTCGTTAAATGCTAGCACAACAATCCAACTCAACATTCTTAATCTTATTTAATCCAATTCAGCATTTTTAATAATATTTAATATTTTTTTTTATTAAAAACTAAAAAATAATGAAAAAAGAAAAAGAAAAATTCTTTAATCTCATCAGTTTTCTCGAGAAACAAACACCAAACCTAGCAACAAAAACAACAAATCCTAGGCAACTTGAAGCATCTCCAAGTAATTAGAGCCGGTGGGAACAAGAACTGAGCAACCTGCAGAAAATCCAAAACCCTCACCCCCACTATTAACCCAACCAACCTAGAAAATCCACCAAAAGTAAAAGTCAGATATGGTGCCCATCGCCAATCTGACCACTACCTCTCACTATTTTCTGTTGAATAGGTCTCTCTCTCTCTCTCCACTTTATAGTTGCTTTGGAACTGATTGGAAACTTTGTTGTTTAGGTTGAGTTCATTGTTGAGGACGAAATGGTTGAGATTGTCCCCAATCCAGAATGGATGCTCTCAATTTTGTCTTAGTAATTTTTGTTTCCAACTTTACCTCTCTCTCTCTCTTCATCCAAAATGATCCGGTGTATATGAACATGCATGTTTCTATTGACTTTGTGGTGACTGATAGTTTGTGGAAAATAGTTTACCTCTAACCCGGTTTGGAGGAATCCTCCTCCAATCTGTTATGTGGCAATTAAATAGACTATCCACATGTATTTTTAGTCACTTGACGTTTTTTATGAGTTATATGACTTTTAAAATAATACATGTGGATAGTCTATTTAATTGACACGTAGTGGGTTGAAGAAGATTTCCTCCAAACTAGGTTCGAGGTAAAATCTATCCTTATTTGTGGTGTTATTGTATATGATTGTGATTGCAGTATACTTTGAGAGGAGGAAGTGATTTGTTCCTTTTGCTTCCAGAAGCATTCAAGGGAATTAAGCAGATTAGTGTTATTGGTTGGGTTTTTTTTTGGGCTAAATGAGAGATTTTCATTTGCTACTTTATTGGGTTTATCAGATGGGTTAAATTACTACTTATTGGCTTCAATATTTGGAGGTATATTTGTAACAAGTATTTTCCTTTTATATATGGAAAAGAAGAAACTATAAAATAGAAATATTGATTTGCAAAAAGAGCAGAGAGAGAGAGAGAGAGAGAAAGAAGAAAGAAGAAGAGAAATTGATTTGCAGAGAGAGAGAGAGAGAGAGAGAGAGAGAGAGAGAGAGAGAGAGAGAGAGAGAGAGAGAGAGAGAAATGGAGAGACCAATTTTTATTTCAATTATTTTTATTAATATTTATTTTTAGAAATTAAATTTCCATGTTTTATTTAATTAAAAAAATGCTGAAATTGAATATAATAATAATAAAAGATGTTGAGTCAGATAACACGTGGCATTTAACGGAGAAGAGGCTAACTGAGATGGGCGGAAGAGCTCATTTGAAAGTTAAACGTGCTTAAAGTGCTGAAATAAAATTTTTTGAAATTAGAGGGCCAAAATGAAAACACCTCCTAGATTAGGGAGTCAAAAATAGACTTTAGTCTTAATATTTTTAGGAAGATTGCCCTTATTTCATTCCACAAATGTAAGTTAGATTTTGCACATGTCATATGAGTTTGTCAAAAAGCAATCGTTCTAAACTCAATAGTACTCAATATTGGCATAATCATAATCAAGACTCTCGGAGATTCAGAGAAGTCAAAAAGCTGGCTAGAGAGAAAAGCTGGAAAGAGAAGGATGACTATGCAGGTTTGTTTCTTCTTACCAATGTCAAATGTTTATAAGGCTGAGGAGGTGGGCTAAGAGTTCCCCCCCCCCCCCCCCCCCCTTCAAGGTTAATGATAATACTTGCTTGGAACAACCGTGGGATGGCTCAACTTGTGGCTGCCTGTAATCGTCGAGCTATGTACTTATTGTTTATGATTATGCCTTTATTATTTTTTTTACTATTGAGTTTGTCTCACCTGTTGATCTTTTATTGCTGGAAGAAGAATTTATTTACCAAAAGTCATTCCACCTTTTTACAATTGACTAAAATGTACGGTACACTCTCTAAATTTGACCAATTTGGATTTCTTCCCCACCCCTCCTTCAAGGTTAATGATAATACTCGCTTGGAACAACCGTGGGATGGCTTGACTTGTGGCTGCTTGTAATCTTTGAGCTATGTACTTATTGTTTATGATTATGCCTATATTGTTTTTTTACTATTGAGTTTGTCTCACCTATTGATCTTTTATTGCTGGAAGAAGAATTTATTGACCAAAAGTCATTCCACCTTTTTACAATTGACTAAAATGTACAGTACACTCTCTAAATTTGACTAATTTGGATTTCTCCCTTGATATTTGAAAATTTGGATTAGTTACTTTGAGATTTGGTTGCAGTTTGATATTGATCCATCTGTCTTAATAACATTAGGACTTGATCATTAATGGCCACCTAGGCATGTCACATGTGTCAGGTGGTCTAATTAAATTATGCCACACTTATTTCTATTAGGTTAGGTCAATTAAATAGTTTTAAATAATTATAAATAATTAAAATAATTTCTCTAAAATATGAAAATTTCATAGAATAATTTAATTTAGGGAAAATTACACTGACACCTATGATGTTTAGTGAAACTAGACTCGCTACACCTTATTTTTAACAAAGGACACTCCGCTCCAAAATTTCCAAAATAATTGACACTTCGCTCCAAAATAATTGGCACTCAATTCCCAAAATAATTCACGCTCCACTTCATTTTTGGAGTGGAGTGTAAATTATTTTGGGAATTTGGGAGCGGAGTGTGAATTATTTTGGGAATTTGGGAGCGGAGTGGAATTATTTTGGGAATTTTGGAGTGTCATATGTTGAAAATAGGGTATAGGGAGTCTAGTTTTACCAAACATTGGGAGTGTCAATGTAATTTACACTTTAATTTAATTAAAAAAAAAAAAACTCTCACGTCTTTTTTATTTAATAAAAACGTGGCGACTCAAATGTAAAACCCTCGATCTAGGGTGTGAAATATTGTCGGTCAAGTCCTCATTTTGAGACTCACTTTGATAAACCAACCAATTTCTTGCCACACTCACCATCACCACCCAATAGCTGCCAAATCCATAGTTGATAAACCCAAATTCCCATCAAAATCCTCAAGTGAATGAAGCCATCAACTCCTATCGTGTCTACAATGGACATGCAAGTACCAAATTCATCCATCACCACCTCCACTAGAGATGATGAATTGTTAGAAAACTCAGTGAGGAGGACCACTATGGCACTACATAATGGATCTGACAATAGATAGAACAACGACCATGAAAGTGAAGAGGAAGAGGAAGGATATGGGGGACACACAATGAGGAGGAGGAACAAGTGGGTGAAGAGAGAATATGAAGAAAAGAGAGAAGAAAGTAGGATGGCTAAACTACAATGCTAGACTCCACCCTCACATTTGTTAGCAAAATGACACTCCATCCCTTTACATTTATTTGGAAATTTATTTTTTTAATAAAGGTGAGCAAACGAAGTGTAATTTTCTAAAATAGGAAGGACATTGTTATTTCGAAATATCTCAAGAAAGATTGCTATAATTTAGCCCAAAAAAAGGAAGTATTTTAAACTCCAAAATTAGAAGAGGTAAATAAGGGACATAAATAATATTTACACTATTTGTTCATTTAAGTTTTATGTGTAGAAAACTCTGAGGAGTAGCTCAATTGGTCCGGTCTTGGGTGTACTTGTTTGTTGCCAAACTAGAATTTTTAAGGAATGGTTGCCAATTTTTTTGAAGGAAACAAATAACTATACTCGATTGAGGGTTTAGTGCCTTAAAGCAAAGTTAGAACCACAATCTGACTTCGATCTAAAAGGCTGATAGGCTTGGTGATTGCCTTTACCCAAAGGACTTAAAATAAAATGCAAGTAAGAAAAGAGAATGAAAGTAATGGAAGTAAACATAAAAGTAGCAATTAATTAAGTTAACTAAGCTAATTGATTAAGTTAAGGGATTATCTAATTAAATTAACTAGTTCTAAGTTGTCTAAAGTAACTAATTGATTAATTAAACTAGCTAATTAAGCTAATCGAGGTAGACTAAAATTACTAATTAATTGAACTAAGCTAATTTAATCTAATCGAGGCAAGCTAAGGTCACTAATTAATTAAACTAACTAACTAAGCTAAGTCTAGAGTAACTATTGCTAATTGAGGTAACTACACCTAAGTTAAAGTAAAACATATGAGATCGAGGTAACTAGCACATCAAATAAAGTAACATTACCATAAACAAGACATTCTTAATTAACTGAAAGAGTACTGACAAGCATGTAAAGGAAATACTAGAAGCTACAATCGAAAGCTCTATTAACTAATCTAACAAGTGCTATTTGGGTTTGCTTGGGGGTGTGTGGGTGTGTGTGTCTTTTGAAATACAATTGGGTTTGCTATTTATAAGCCAATTCCAATAGTTACATTCCTGCACCTTGATCTTCTCTTCAAATCCCATGAAAATAGCTTATGTTACTTGTTTAACTGCTTTGATCGTGGTCTTTCTGTTAGATAATTTTAGAATGTGCATCATGCATGCCTTTTACTTACCAGATGTCATCTGTGTGGCTATGTAAAAAATCAAACATGTGTTATTCCTTTGATTAGCCCGCGTGCTTCTTTATAATTGACCCTTGGTCCCGGCCAGTTACTCTGTCTATGTGCCACCATTTGATTGGTTTGTGATCCACTTACTACTTAAATCCACATGTTATACTTCCATTGGTTCACGTGTCCCTTTCTGCTTGGCTTATATATTGGCCATTGTTTAGCCTATGTGTCACCATTCTATTGGTACTTTTGCCAACTCATATGCCAACTCATATTTTTAAATTTCATACTAACACATGCCCCTTGCATGTAATTCAGTGAAGATCTTTTACTAATCGTGTGATTTAAATGCTTCAGGGTGAGTTCTGCCTTCTGGCGGTTATGTCAGCCTTTATGCGGCTCTTAAATGAATTAAATACATATAGTTAATTCATTTGATCAATAGTCACTTCATTATTCCGACTTTCAAAATCCTACCAACTCTCAAACGTCTTTTCTCTGAAGCCCTTCTTTGTCTTCAAGCGTTTTTTCCTCTTTCCAGTTCTACTGTGAACCTTTGTCATCACCTTCGATCCCTTGTTCTAACCAGTAAAATGGCTAAGTTTTCTTCCAATAGTGATCCTTGCAGTCATGCCATTCAGATAATTGAGGCATTTCCTGCTTCTCAACGTCTCACTGATACTCTTATCCCTTGTGGGAATGCCCTGAGTTCTTCTTCCTCTGCCTCCACATCACCTCGATGTGGCTTGGGTCCTTCTTTCTCATCCTATCCTGAAGATCTCTCTCCAATCTTTCCTTACAATTCTCACTTCGCTTTTATCTACCAAAATAGGCAAATGAACTGGAGAGAATGGGACACATTCACACCACTTCTATCACGTGGTACAAGCTGGCTCCCAGTTGGGATTCCTGGGTAGCAAGGTTGGCTCTTTCCAAACTTGACAAATGGAAGACATTAGGGATTGGTGAAGCCATTCGCGCTTCAAAATATGAGATGCTGTCATAACCCCATTTCTATCCACAGGATTTTCTCGGGTGTCGGCACGCAAAACGGGATAGCCCGGACCGAGCCAGCATGATCCGACGAAGCCTCGCCACATCAAATACTCCCAAGAAAAAGGTCCGGGACACATTTTCCAAGGTTTGACCAAGTTTGACTAGGGTTGACCGAGGTTTGACCGGGCTGTTTCCAACCCGATTGGGACCCACCGTGCCCAGAAACCCTCGAAATGTAGTCCGAGATACATTTCCAAGAGTTTGGAGAGTTTTGACCAAATTCGACCAAGTTTGACCAAGGTTGACCAAGTTTGACCAAGGTTTGACCGGACCATTGACCAGACCGAAAGCTGAATCGAACTGACTGCTCCTTGACCATTCTGAAGAACGTGATGAGAGCTTCGATTCGACACTTTACGGGCCAAAAACGGACGAGAAACGAGGGAGTTATGGTCAAAACTGCGAAAAAACGGTCCAACACTTAGCCAAATTTTGCTAAGTGTTGTTGACAAAACAGCCTATTTGGGAGGCAACGTTTGCGCAAAGATTCTCTCCGACCCGCTGTAACTTGGTCCGCGAGCCAAGATCTTTATGCAAGAGGGTCACTCCAGCTACGACGTGCAACTTCCGGATCGTCAAGAGCTCCTCCGGTCAAGGCCGGGAATCTCAATCAGAAGATGACCCCTTGGCATAAGGAACATTCCAACGGCCTCCGTTCGCAAGATCATATCTTGCGAACCCAAGCTCGCCTCTGTGCAAGGCCTGTACCTTTAGAAAATAGGTAGCATAAGCTTTCCGACGATACCAAGATCGTCGAAATCCGACATCGGGAGCTACGTCTACCACGCGCGTGAAAACAGGCCGACGAAATAAGGTTTTGCTGAAAACTCCGGAATTTTCCCACCGACGTTGCCACGCTTGCGCGCAGAGTCTTCCTGACTCGCAACAAGTTGATCTGCAAGCCTGGGCACGTTGGAAAGAGGACACATTCATGCACGACGTGGAACTCTCGGATCGCCAAGAATTTACCGGGTCTAGCCGGAATCCGATCGGAAAAATGTCCTCCAACGGACCAAAAACACCCTGGTGGCCTCTGTTCGCGGGACCATATCTCACAAGCCCAAGCTCGGATTCCAGCAAATCCGGAACCTTACAAAATTAGGCAGCGTAAGCTTTCCGACGATACCAAGAACGTCAAAATCCGACATCGGGAGCTAGGTCAAATATGCGCGTGAACTGGGACAAGATTTGAGAAAAAACGCGCTGGGAGTAAAACGCGTTTTTCCTCCCGGACAGCCGCCTTCGCGCCTTCGCGCGCAGAGTCTTTCCTGCTCGCTACAAGTTGACCCGCGAGCCTGGTGCGTTGGAAAGATAACGACTCCAGCTACGACGTGGAACTCTCGGTTCGCCGATAGCATCCCCCGTTTGACCGGAATCTTCATCGGAAAAGTGCACAAAAACAGCTCCGACACCCCGACTTCCGGGAGCCATAACTCTCTCGTCCGAACTCCGATTCGCGCAAACTTTATACCGTTGGAAAGAGGACGTCGAGAGATTTCCGGCGATATGCTGCATGACCCATTTTGAGTTCCAGAAGACCTCCAAAACTGCCCTCGAAAATCGGGTCAAAAAAGGGTACGCGCACGAAAATCGAGGAGGATCAGATGGGGGGCTGGCGTGGAAGGATAAGACTGCCACGTGGCAGGCGCACGCGAGGTGCGCCATCATCACGCGCCGCGTGCCATGATGGCGCGCCCCGCGTGCACGCCCCCTATAAAACCAGCCCTGCCCCCCCTCATTTGCAAAGAATTTTGCTCGGGCACTAGGCCTTCTAGAGCGTAGAATAGGCAGAAAATAGGGGTTTAGGGGGTTTTAGAAAGGGGTTTTGGGTAGTTTTTAGAGGGAGAGACTCCTCTCTAGGTACTCTCTCTCTCTAACCTCTTTCTCTCTCCTCTCTTTTCTTTTCTTTTTCTTTAGTGGAAGTGACTAGTGATGATCCCAAAAATAGGAAGGGATTCACAAGGATCCACTTTAGTTTAGGATTATTAGTTTATTTATGTGCTATTTCTTGCTTTTAGTTCATTTTAGCTCATTTATGCTCTCTTAGTCCATATATTGTTCTATTTATTGCCTTGTTTATATGCTTTGAGTTATTTATGGTTATTATTTGTAGATCTAAATTTATTGCTACATACTTGTGAATATTATATTGTGATTATCCCTTTCCCCGTATTTTAGTACGGCAAATATTGAGTAGCTTTGGCGGAGTGCGTAAGACCTCTAACGAGGCCGTAACAACCATGTTAGTCTACGAGGTATTTGACCCGAAAAATACATCCCCATGTGTAAATAATGTCATTTATCGCTTTATTTACATTTACTACGTACTTGTGAATATTATATTGTGATTATCCCTTTCCCCGTGTGTTTAGTACGGCAAATATTGAGTGGCTTTGGCAGAGTGCGTAAGACCTCTAACGAGGCCGTAACAACCATGTTAGTCTACGAGGTATTTGACCCGAAAAATACATCCCCATGTGTAAATAATGTCATTTATCGCTTTATTTATATTCTACTACGTACTTGTGAATATTATATTGTGATTATCCCTTTCCCCGTATTTTAGTACGGCAAATATTGAGTAGCTTTGGCGGAGTGCGTAAGACCTCTAACGAGGCCGTAACAACCATGTTAGTCTACGAGGTATTTGACCCGAAAAATACATCCCCATGTGTAAATAATGTCATTTATCGCTTTATTTACATTTTACTACGTACTTGTGAATATTATATTGTGATTATCCCTTTCCCCGTATTTTAGTACGGCAAATATTGAGTAGCTTTGGCGGAGTGCGTAAGACCTCTAACGAGGCCGTAACAACCATGTTAGTCTACGAGGTATTTGACCCGAAAAATACATCCCCATGTGTAAATAATGTCATTTATCGCTTTATTTACATTTACTACGTTGTGCATATTATATTGTGAATATCCCCCATTTTTCCCTTTGTGATTTGGGCGTGATAATCCCGATTGGTCGTGGTGGACTATGTAAGACCTCAATGAGGCTTTAACCACCATGTAATTCCATAGGCATTGGACCCATTAAAAATCCTCCATGTTAAATATTGTCATTTATCGCTTTATTTACATTTACTACGTTTGTGAATATTATATTGTTCTCCCCTTTTCCCTTTGTGATTTGGGCGTGATAATCCCGATTGGTCGTGGTGGATTATGTAAGACCTCAAAGAGGCATTAACCATCACGTAATCCCATAGGCATTGGACCCATTAAAAATCCTCCGTTTTAAAGTCATTTATCGCTATATTTGCATTTTACTACGTGCTTGTGAATATTGTCATTTTCTCCCCTTTTCTTTGTGATTTGGGCGTGATAATCCCGATTGGTCGTGGTGGATTATGTAAGACCTCAATGAGGCATTAACCATCACGTAATTCCATAGGGTATTGGACCCACGAAAACTCGTTATCTTAAACCCCGTTATTTTCATTATTGTCCATTTTCTTCCATTTTTGATTTGGGCATGAAAATACCGAACGGTATTGGCGGTTTTAGGTAAGTCTTTCAATAGCACTAAACCCCATGTAAATCCATGAGGCGTTGGACCCGTAAATTGCAAACCCATTTTCAAATAGATTTTCTCATTTAAGTCCTATTTGGCGTCGAAGGTTTGGATAAGTCTTTCAATAGCACCAACCCTTTGCGTGTAAGCCCGAAAAGGCATTGAATTTTTTCAAATGATTTTCCAATATAAGTCCTATTTGGCGTCGGAGGTTTGTAAAGCCTTTTTCAATAGCACCAACCCTTCGTGTAAGCCCGAAAAGGCATTGAAACCATGTTTTCAAAATGATTTTCACCATATAAGTCCTATTTGGTTTTCGGAGGTTTAGATAAGTCCTTTCAATAGTTTCAAAACCAACCCTTCGTGTAAGCCCGAAAAGGCATTGAAACCCATTTTTCAAAATAGATTTTCTCATTTAAGTCCTATTTGGCGTCGAAGGTTTGGAAGTCTTTCAATAGCACCAACCCTTCGTGTAAGCCCATTTGAACCCTTTTTAAAATGATTTTCACCATTAAGTCCTATTTGCATCGAAGGTTTAGATAAGTCTTTCAATAGCACTAACCCTTCGTGTAAGCCCGAAAAGGCCTTGAAACCCTCTTTTTGGATTGCCTTGTTTTATTCATGTAAATCCTATGGTGGTGTCGAGATTCGAGTAAGTCTTTCAATAGCATCGGAATCCCGACCCCACGAGGTCTTGACCCTTTCCTTAAATTCATTTATATTGTCATAAATTGTACTTTGTCATTCGATTGAGTGTTATATCCACGTCGTAATAATTGTCATTTTCATGTCATTCCATATTTATGATTTATATGCCGTAAATATGCCGTGGTCATCCCATACTCATTCATTCTTGTGATTTATGTGCTGCGAACATGCCGTGATTATTCGTTTGAATGTTTTACCATTTTACCGTCTTGATTACTTGCTTGATTGTTTATTGCTTTGATATAAAAATGTGATTAAAATACACTTTGCCATGAAAACTTTAAAAAGAGTAAACATGGTAATGTGGGCGTTAGAAACGAAGTTGGTGCAACCCAAGGGCTACGGCTCGCCCTGGCTTTGGGACACCATGGTATGAGTCCTTTACACGGGGGCGTGGCTGGTACGTGCTTTCGTGTAAGGGATTCTACACGTTCTAACTCCCATAAGGATCATGGTCTAAAATTCCCCAAAGTGTGAATTAATCATCCAAAACCCCGCCATTTGACGGACCGCTTTACTCTTGGAAATCAAGGGTAAAGAGATCCCGAATATGGCACCAAAAACATTAATTGTTTGTCCCGGCACTAGGTGTTAGGATTTCAAGTACATCCTACCACCGAAATGCCCGGAAATTTAAAAGATACAAAGATAAAGGGATGGTGAAATAAAGAGTCTAATCAAAACCAAATGAGGTCAAATTGCATTTGCCATTCTTGGTATATTGCTCGACCAAATTTGGGACATTTGTACATAATAAAAACCAACAAACCTAGGCTTAGCAAATAAAAGAAAACATTAGGAAGGAGGTAACCGTTTTCTTAAACGGATGTCGTGGGGTGCCTAACACCTTCCCCACGCATAAGCAAACCCCCGAACCTATCTCTGGTTCAAGACCATTTTTGTTGTAAATGTCTAAATAAGATAAAATCTATTAGACATAGGTGCCCAATCACACCTTAAAATTTCCCATGGTTGGTGGCGACTCCAAATTTGTGCTCACACGCACACACGTACACAAGTTCCCACACACACACACAACTCGTATCTCGAAACGGAAAAGAGATAGAGAACACACACAACACTCGCCAAATGGGGGTCGGGATCAAGGAAAAATAAAATCTAAATAAAATAAAAAAGAAAAAGATTAGATATAATTTTTCCGCCGGTGTCGACAGATGCCCATTAACCTTAGTTTGTTAACCTCTCTTGGTCCTCAGTGACCAATACTTTTTCTTTTCTTGAGGGCTTTATGACCCCTACGGTGTTTGATGTCTTTGCCCTGCTGAGTTTATGTCCTATGGGTGTATTGGCTCACCCTTTAATGGCCGTTGGTACAGGCCCTGATGACGACATTCTTAATGGCGTGCTCCTAAGCTACAATGATTTTATCAAACATATGAAGGGTGCTGGCGTCTCACCCGTTTCTTACAAGGAGGAACGCTGCTTCTACTTGCTCTGGATATGCAAGTTCCTGGCTTGCACCTCCTTCAAATGGGTCATTAACTACTACCTGCCAATCGCTCGGTGCTTGGCGAATGGCATTCCCGTCGATATGAGCTCATTCTTACTGGGAGAGCTCCATCGAGCTATGTTCTTGCTCAATATTGAGCCCAAGCAATCTCATGGTGGGCCCGTTTGGCTCATCCAAATGTGGGCCTATTCCTATTTCCCTCGGTTGCTCCTAAGCTTCATCCTACCATCGTGCCATGGTCTTATGGAGAAACTTGGATGCATGCCAGGTTTCCTAAAGAAAGAGGAATCCCCTCCTTCCCTACATGCTTCAAGCTTTTCAGTGACTTATCGAGGAGGAGGTTGCTTGAAGAATTCATGCCCTTCGAGGAAAAGAAGTATGGTTCTAAGGACTTCCAACAGTTCTCAAGCCAAGGCTTCTTCAGAGGAGACTCGGCATGGGGTGCTTGTCTCCAATCGAAGGACTTGGTGGTTATTAGGTCCACCCATGCTGGTGTTGAAGCATACTGCCTTTCGTTGGTGGCGAGGCAGTTTGGGCTTATCCAATTGTTACCTGTTCCCCCCATATGGACAAAAAACACGGACTGGATGGCTTGAGCTGTTATCTCCAAAGACGAAGCCAAGCAAATAAGTGTTTTGGCCAGGGAACGGGTCACTAGCTTCACCTTCACACCATTTTCACCTCGATCAGTGTCCTCCTCTCCATTCTACAGCTGGTGGGAGGAGTCTTACATGGCTAATTTCAATAATGAGGATGACCTGATCGAGGCCCTTCAGGGGTGTTGCCCTGGATTTCTGATGTACCAGCTTACAGGTATTTTTCTCTTACCTTCCTTACTTTGCATGTGTTGCTTGTTTTGTCTTAAACGTTATGTTTAATCTTATTTACTTCTTTCAGGTGCTGGTATCGAGCACACGGCAAGCTATGTGGCTCCCCAACCTCTCTAGCAAATCTCTTATTCTGGGAAGAAAATCATTGGTGATTCTTCTTCTCAAAAGCTTGCCATTGCTAAAGTAAGTTTCAACCCTCTTATCAATCTTGTTGACATAGTCACTGATAGAGTTGTTGCTCATCATGTTGGACTTGCTGAAGTAGCCTTTGATTTGAGAAATCAACTAATGAGGTGTTGTCAGGCCAACTTGCTCCAGGATGCAGCCTTTAAGAAGGCAAAAAAGAGTGTCCAGAGTCAAGTTCCTCTCCTTATGCTTCCAGCTCCCTCAGAGCAAGGGATTCGAACTGCAACCAAACAAAAATCTCCTGAGGTTGAAAAAGAAGTCAACCCTACTGTCTCCCCCAAATGTGCCAAACCTTCTGGTAGAAAACTCATTAACACTGCAGCTAAAAAGTCCTCTGCCAAGAAGGCCAAGGTGGTCGAGGTAGTTCTTGACTCCTTGATCATCGAGGTGGAACCTTTGGATGAGGACCTTGATGACACTACTACCTTGTCCAATCTGATGAGGAAAGCAGACGAGCAAAAACAAGTGCTAAATGGTATCATCGAGGCTCAGGAGGCTCTCGAGACTGAAGATAAATTAATAGCCCAAAAATTCAAAAAGGCTACTTGTTGTTGCCTTCAAAGCCAAGTCTCAAGCTAAGGATGCTGAGAGGAAGCGTTTGGAGGCTGAGGAGGAGTAGAAAAGGCAAGCTGACAAAGCCGAGGAGAAGATGATTGTTGAAATTACAAAGAGGTTGGAAATGAAGAAAAAAGAGAAAGCTCAAGCTGATCAGAAGAGACAGTAAGAGCTTGAGAGGAAGAAGAAAGAAGAAGAAAAAAAAGAAGAAGCAAGAAGAAGAACAAAAGAAGGAAGAAAAGAAGAGAGAGGTAGAAGTTGCTAAAAAGAAGGCAGAGCAGGTGGCCAGAGGTGGCAAAATTGACAAAGCCAACTGTAATGGCCCCTGTGGTGTCAGTGCAGCAGGTTGCTTAGCCAGCTATTGAGGTCAGGACCTCGATCGAGGCTGCAACCTCATCCATCGAAGCTGCTGCTCCCTTGGTTAGTATGCTTTTCACTTTTAGTTTTTTGCTCTTCTTGCGTCTTTATTTCTAACTTAATTTTTCTATTGCAGGCTCCACACATATAAGAGGGTCTTGGGGACATTGACAAACTTCTTGAAGATGTCTCCTTGACCCTTCAACAATGCCAGATTCCACCAAGACTTCTTCTACCTCTATCTCTTTAGATCCTTCCAAAGATCAACTCCAAACAACAGTTAGCCAGTTGAAAGAGTTTTTGCAAAAACCTGTTGGTCTGGTGCTCCTGGATGCTACTTTGGTGGATCAATTTCAACAAGTGGCTCGATTTTTGACTGCCCACTCTTTTGTTCTAAACGAAAGTGGTAGGGCTCTCTTGGGTCTGTTTGTGTAGAATTTGGACAACACCATTTTTAACCTCCAGGCAGCCCAAGAGAAAAGAAATCGAGCTAATAGCCAGGAAGCAGGCCATAAACAAAGAGTCTCTAAATTGCAAGCTCACCAACTTGATCTTCAGACCAAGGCATCTGAACTAAGGTTCATTGACCAGAAAGTAAAGTCACTTGAGGTTGAACTTCAACTCTGGAAATCCAAACGCACCCAAAAGTGTTTGGAGCTTTAGACTGTTCATGTTGAGAGCCAAGGACTAGTTCAAGGGGTGGAGCTAATCTTCAGAGCTGAACAAGACATCCAAACTCTTCAGTTTGAGATTGCTAACCTCTAGATGCTACCCTTGATAAGTTGGGCTGGTCTCTCTACTGCTTTCAAAGAATTATGATCTTTTGTTTCTTCTCTTTTTCTGTCTTCTGGATATTCTCCAATTTTTGGCTTTTGTAAAACTTTCAGGCTTTCTTTAAGCCTTATTACTTGTAAAGTTTTCAGGCTAGCTTTAAGCCTTATTGTTTTTCTTTTGTTCAGAATCTTTTATGTTGATAAGCCATTTCATTAAAACTTGGTTTGTAGGGCTTAAGGTAGTTTTCATTTATTGACCTTATGTGTTCTTCCCCATTAATGTGCATTAACTTATAAGCATTTCCATTAAACAACTGGCTGACCAAGTAAGGCCCTTCCCAGTTAGGTGACCATTTTCCTAAATAAGAATCTTTGGTCCCGAGGGGTAATATTACTTTCCAAACCAAGTCTCCTATAGCAAAGGTTTTGGGTCTAACCCTTTGATTGTAATTCTTAATAACTCTTTACTTTTGAAGAATAATGGAGTTTAAGGCTGCCACTTGTGCCTCATCCAAATCATCCATTTCTGCCATCAGGGCATCCCTATAGTTTGTATGGCTCAATTGGTTTTGTCTAGCCACTCTTAATGATTGGATAGTTACTTCCACAGGGAGTACTATGTCATGGCCATAAACCAAAGAGAAAGGAGTTATGTTTATACTTAGCTTTTTGGAGGTTCGATAAGCCCATAACACTTCTGACAATAACTCATCCCAATTCGAGGGATTATTATTAACAACTTTCCTTAAATTGGCTTTGATGATCTTGTTGGTAGACTTTGCTTGTCCATTTGCTTGTGCATAATATGGTGTAGAATTAAGAATTTTAATGCCATATTCTTGTGCAAAAGCCAAGACCCTGGATCCATTAAAAGCTATTCCATTATCCACAGTAATACTTTGAGGTAAACCAAATCGATGGACTATTGTTTCTTTTATGAACCTAATCACATCGTATTCAGTTACATCTTTATAAACTTTGGCTTCCACCCATTTTGTAAAGTAATTTATAGCCATGATTACAAAGCAATTCTTCTTCTTCTTCGAGGTAGGTCTTACTTTTCCAATTAAATCCATTGCCCATCCTTTGAATGGCCAAGGTTTAATAATCGAGCTTAGCTCGGCAGCAGGCAACCTGGGTAAAGGTCCATGTTTTTGACATGCCTCACATCCATAAGCATACTCGATGCATTCTTTTAGGATTTTTGGCCAGTAATATCCATATCGATGGATTAGCCATTTCATTTTTATTCCTGACTGGTATGCTCCACAAATTCCTTCATGGACTTCAGCCATAACTTGTATTGCTTCTTCTGTGCTTATACACTTAAGTAAAAGTCCATCAGCCCCACGTTTGAATAGGCATTCGTCTTCTTCAATTAGCACATACCTTCTGGCTTTGAGTTTCAAGGTATTGTTGGTACAACCACTTAGGCTTCTTAGGTACGAGATGATTGGACTTCTCCAATCTTCTTTCCCTACTTCGAGGGTAAAGGCCTCTGTTCCTAATTGCCTGGTAAATATTGATAGTAAAGTTCTTGCTTTTATGGCCTCGATTTTGACTTTTTCATCTTCGATTGGCCTATACCCTGAGGCTGCTTGAGCCATTCGATTGGCCTTATAGTTTTCTTCTCGAGGTATATGATGTAAAGTACATTCTTGGAAATCTTGCAATAATTGTTGGACAGACCTAAATATGGGGCTAATAGTACACTTCTACATTTATATTGTCCCTTAACTTGATTAATTACTAATTGTGAATTACCAAATATTGTGACATTTTTTTATCCCCATTTGCAAAAGTATTTCCAATCCTAATACCAAAGCTTCATACTTTACTTGGTTGTTAGAACATACCTTTTCTATTCTAAATGTTAATTGGGTTTTCACTCCTTATGGTGATTCCAAAACTATTCCAACACTTGCTTCTTGTTCAGCCCTTGAGCCATCAAAATAGAACTTCCAAGGAACTAAAGCCACATATTGGGCTTCATGTGGCACATCCTCACAAGGATGATCAGCCAAAAATTCTGTCAGTGCTTGGCCCTTAACTGCTTTTTGTGGTACATATAGTAAATGAAACTCTACTAAAGCTAAACTCCATTTGCATATTCTTCCACTTAAGATAGGTTTTGATAGCATATATTTAATAATATCAGTTTAAGCAATGACAAACACAATATAAGCTAACATGTAATGCCTTAATTTAAGTGCAAAAAAATACAAAGCTAAACAAAGTTTTTCAACAGTAAAATATCTGCATTTAGTTGGATTCAAAATCCTACTTAAATAAAAAACAGCTTGTTCATGGCCATCTTCATTGGCTTGGGCCAAAAGGCTTCCAATCGACTTTTGAGTAGCAGAAATATACAACTTCAGTGGTTTGCCTTCTCTTGGAGGAATCAACACTGGTGGAGTAGTTAAATATTGCTTGATGGCATCAAAGGCTTTTTGATGTTCTTCATGCCATACAAATGCCTCATGGTCCTTCAATTGAAGCAAAGGAGAGAATACTTTGGTTTTTCCTGCCACATTTGCAAGAAATCTTTTTAAAAAATTTATTTGCCCAAGTAGTCTTTGTAACTCTTTTTTATTTGATGGAGGCTTAGCTTGTAATATAGCTTTAGCCTTATTTTTATCCACCTCTATGCCTCGATTATGTACCAGAAACCCTAAAAAGTGTCCATCCGTAACACCAAAGGCACATTTTAATGGATTCATCTTTAATTGATGCTTCCTCATTCTTATGAAAGCCTTTTCCAGGTTTTCTAGATGCTTATCAAAGTCTTGAGACTTCACTACTATATCATCTATGTTTACTTTCATATATTTCCCAATCATGTCATGAAAAATGGAATTCATAGCTCTTTGATATGTAGCCCCCGCATTCTTTAGGCCAAAAGGCATTACCACCCATTCAAATGTTCCTATAGATCCAAGACATCTAAATGCAGTTTTATGTACGTCACTTTCTATAATGAATATTTAATTATAACCTGAATGTTCATCCATAAAAGATAAGACTTTGTACCCAGATGCCCCATCTACTAGCAAATTAGCTACAGGCATAGGATATTCATCTTTGGGTGTTGCCATATTTATATTTCTAAAATCAATACAAATTCTAAGTTTGCCATTCTTCTTTAAAACAGGTACTATATTTGATAACCATTCGACATACCTGGCTGGCCTGATGAAGCCTGCTCGAACCAATCTTTCAATCTCCTCCTTTATTTTTAGGGTGATGTTTGGAGCCATTCTTCTTGGAGCTCATTGAAATGGCTGAAATCCTTCCTTGATTGGCAATCGATGTTCCACTAATTTCCTGCTTAGTCCTAGTAACTCTAGATAATCCCATGCAAAACAGTCTTTGTATTTCTTTAGGATTATTGTCATTTTATTAAATTGATCTGGTCCAAGGTGACCACTTACGAAGGTTACCCGTGGGTCCTCCTTTGTTCTTAGGTTCACTTCAACGAGGGGATCCTGAACTTCCTCTTTGATATCATCCATTCTAATTGGATGGGTGCTTATTTGTTCCTGGCCCATACTTCCTTGGCCATTCTTAGGTTGTATGTTACACTCAACAAATTGAGAGTTTTGTTCCAGCCTTTTCTCAGTTACATATCCCACCAGCTTCCTTAGGGCCAGATCGATGGCCTCCTTTTTTTTTATATTAGTGGGTTTATTCAACATCTTCCACATAGTAATTGAGGCCATTCTTAATTTCTGGCCTTGTCTCTATCTCCTCCAAATTTTGGCTGAGCTTGAATAAGTCCTCCATTGTTAGAGGCTTTTCAGGTCCAACAGTTACCCTCGATGGGTTTCCGTTTTGGTCTATCCCTGTGAATTTGAAAATGCCCACACAATCATTATATAATTGTGCATCTACATTGTTATTATAAGTCACAAATGGTCTTTCATCTACCTTAACTACCTCGATATTATTGTCATCTTTCCAGAAAACTAATACCTGGTGTAAAGAAGATGGTACAACCCAATTGGAATGTATCCAATCTCTTCCTAACAAAGCATTATATGCTGAGTCAATATTAACAACAAAAAATGCTACTATAGCTATTTTGCTACCAACTTTGACCTCGATAAGGATAACCCCTTTCGTTTTGGTGGCTCCACCAGCAAAACCACTAATAGAAACATCTGTTGCAATTAGGTCATTCTCTATTTTTAATAATTTCTAAGTATGAAGGTTGGTAAGATGTTAACTACTGCTCCATTGTCTACTAAGACCCTATTAACAGGCCTCCCATCCATGTGTGTCTTTATGTATAAAGGTTTTAAATGTTGGCACATAGCCAAAGTAGGTTTTTCAAATATGATTTTACCTGTGTCTCGGCACTCTTCCTCTTCTGCTAATAAAATGGGTATTACCCCTCGAGTATCTTCTTCCTTTTGTACCCAGGTTGTTACCATAAACTCTCTGGGTAGGGTAATGGCATTAAAACTGAGTGTTCTATCATTTTTTGGCTCTTCAGACTCGTTTTCTGGCTTTCCAGTTTGGATACCACTTTCTAGGGTTTCTACTCCTTCCATCTCTCCCATATCATCAGTTTCCTCAACCTCGATATAATCCATACCTTCAAAATTCTCAAAGGTACCAATATCTTCAATATTTTCGATGTCTTTGATATCTCCAACATCTTCCATGTTCTCAATGTCTTCCATGTCTTCGATATCTTCCATGTTTTCAATGTCGTTGATATCCTCGATACCTTTAGCATCCTCGATGCCGTCAATATCTTCTACATTCTCACTTCGGCTGTCTTGAATACTCTCCATCTGTGTTTCCTGGGACTGTTCTGCCTCGATTTGGTTATCTTCTGCTTCTTTACTGCCACTCGGGCTTCTTTTCTTTCTGTCAAACCAAACCTATACCACTTGGCCCTTTTTTGGTCCTACGGGTATTGGTGAAATTCTGGCTTCTTCAGATTCTGTTTCTAACTCAACATTCTCGCTGTTTTTCTTTAGACGTTTGTGATTATCTGGAGTTTTTATTGAATCTTTGCTTGGATATGACTCGACCTTTGTGTCTTGCACCTTGTGCCTTGTGCCATTCCTTACTGGTTTTGCAATATTTTTGGTTATTGCACCAGCAATGCCTTCTTTTCCAGCGTAAGGTCCTCTGAGATATTCAAAGGCTTCTGCTCCTTTTATTACTTCCATAGAGTCTGAGTCAGTAGTTGACCTAGATGAATGGTGGTCTCCTTGTCCATACTCCTGATGTAAGGCTGCTTGCTGCCTTATCCATCTTCGCCTCTGGGTTCGCATCATTCTTGAAAAATATGGGTTATAGCCATATTTGTACTCTTGCTTGTGTATTGGTTTAAGCCTAGGGGTTTTGAGGGTAACCCATCTCCCTGTTTTCAAAACTGGTGGTCTCATCATTCTGGGCTTTCTGATTGACTCAAACCTGGAGTCTAAGGTATAGTGAGGGTTTGGCCTCAATTAAGCCATTTTTGGCTATTCATATTGAGGACCAAGCCTCGATCGAGCCATTCTAGGCTATTTATAATTAGAACCAATCCTTGATCGAACAACTCTTGGTTGTTCATATTGGGAACCAAGCTTTGATTGAGCCATTTTTGGCTGTTCATGTTGTAGATCATGTCTTGGTTGAGCCATTCTTGGCTGTTCATGTCGAAGATCATGCCTTGGTCGAGTCATTTTTGGCTGTTCATGTTGAAGATCATGCCTCGATCGAGCCATTTTTGGCTGTTCACGCTGGGAACCAAGCCTCGGTTGAATCGAGTATACTTGTGGTGCTGACCTTGGTTTAGATCTACTATTCTCTATTGATTCTGGGATTGACTTCGGTTTTTCTACTTCTGGTGGCTTATAGTCATCCTCTTTCTTGGTTCTGGAGAAGCATTTAGCTAATATGTGGCTACATCTTTCACAGATAGTGTTGTCTTTATCACTTTATGAGTTAATTTTTTGAGGCTCCTTCCTAAGCATCTCCTTATAAGAGATGATAGGTTGTTCTGTGGGGCATGCCACGTTTTTCCCTTTGTCAGCATGGACATTGTTGTCCTAAATCGAGAGGCTCCTGCCACTTACTTTGGCTGAGCTACTTTGCCTTGTAGTAGCTGATCTCTCAATCTTTAAGCTGCTCATCTCTCGAACTAACTGTCTTTCTTGTGGACCAAAAGCTTGCAATGAGTTAATCTTAGCTTTATTATTTTTGACATATAAATTTCTATGAGGCATAAGTGAACTAAGATTGATAGATGTAGTATTAATATCTACAAAAGGAAAAGGATCTGCATCAACTGCCATGCTTTTTTGAGGCATTTCAGGAAATTTTAAGACATTTTTATCTATTTTATCCTGTACCACATTTCTAAAAGTCACACAAGATTTAGTGGCATGAGTATAAGTATTATGCCATTTACAGTAATCTCTTTCTTTTAATTCCTCTTTAGAGGGAAATCTATGTCTTCCTATAATCTTTAACTGGTTAGCTTCGTATAGGATATCAAAGATTTCATCTGCTTTTTCTACATCAAAAGAGTAGGCCTTTAGAGGCGAAGCTGGTTTGTTGGACTTTTTTGCCTGAATTTGCTTTTTATGTAAAGCCTCACAAACAAATGGCCCTCAACCTACATATTCAGCCAGATTGATTTCATAGTTGGGGTCCTGGTAATAGGTCCCATAAGAAGAGTTTTTCCTTTGATTCTCTTCTTTTAAAAGCCCTTCGAATCTAGATGCTCTTTTTGATAGCTCGAATAAGTCAATGAAAGTTATTCCTTCGAATTTCTTTCTTAGCTCAAAATTAAGACCATCGATGGCTATTTTAACGTTTTCTGCCTCTGGTAACGTTGTGTGGCATCGCGTTCTGATCCTTTTAAACCTCATAATGAATTGCTCTGCAGATTCATCTGGTTTTTGTTTTAATCGAGCTAAGTCTGCCATTGAAACTCCTATGTTTGACCTGGCAAAATGGGATTGGAATTTCTCCTCCATTTCTTCCCAGGAACCGATAGAATTTGCCGATAATGCGGCATACCAGGTAAAGGCTTGGCCTGTTAAAGAATTAGGAAACATTCTTAACTTTCCATTTCCATTGTTGGAATATTCACCACATTGGACGGTAAATCTGGAGATATGTTCCAAGGCTGTTTTTTCATCCTCTCCTGAAAACATAGTGAAATCAAGTATCTTGAAACCTCTAGGCCATTCCTCTCTATCTATCCTCTCAGGATAGGGTTTCCTATAAGGACGCCTTGTACAGGCTCAGGGTTAGGTTTAGCTCCTATATCTCGATTCCTTTCTTCAAGATTTATCCCTCTGTCAAATACATCTTCCTCAGGAAAGTTCCGGCCATTATAATCACTAGTCGTAGACCCGCGCGATGCGCGTAATTGTCTTCATACATAAAATGATCTTTTTAAATTGTAATTTGTATGAAATGATCTTGCATGATAAAAACTATTTTATTTAGTAAAAATGTAAGGAAATTTCATTAAGAAATACATACAACATGTGCCGCTCCCTAATTCAAGTAAATATAAATAATTGCAAATGTTGATTACCTATGCTTATTCTCGTTAAGTGATTTTCCAGTCAGGTGCAGGCACAAAACAACAATACCAAAGGACTGACAATTTAAAACATTATTCTTAACATATGATATTATTTTGATTATTTAAAAGATAGTAAATAATTTTTTTGTTATGTAGAAATGATTATTTCCCAATTTCTAATGAAAGATAGAGAAGAATGTTACATTTAATTTGATAATTGGAACAATTTCTATCATAATTTGTTTGCTTGGTAGATAAGGATCGAATTTCTTCAAAGTTTCAGCATGTTAACCCCATTTTAGTTTTACTCGCCCTTGATTTGAATTGTATTCTCTAACACTTTTTTTGTTGTAGTAGTTATATCAGTGGGTTATTTCAATTGTATTGAATTTAACGTATTTTCATGTGGTAATTGAAAGGTTTTTAAACTGTTCTGTCTAAGTAATAATTTTTTGCTTTAATATTAATTAATAGCATTATTGTTGTTTATGATATTTGCTAACACATTTTACTGCCAATCAATGGTGATGAGCAATATTGGGTCTTTAGAGATGCTTGTTTTCTTAACATACAATCAGATAAATGTCCGAATACCAAGAGTTATTGATACAGCTAAAAGATATGTTAGTTTAGAATGGAAAAAGAAGCACTTCAATATGCCAAAAAAAAAAAAAGCAAAATACTATCATTGAGTCTATATATTAATTATCTTATATTGGTATATGTATTTAACTTATGTATGTATTGTTGTTATTCCAATATTCTTTAAAGTGATGTCAATGGTATGTACCATAATATAATACCTTTTATCTTCTGTGCAGATGTCAATTGATGTAATACATTTTTTCTTCTCTTTCTCTCTGCTCTCTAGGCAGATAATAGTTTCCTCTATATGGGACAATAAATTTTGAATCCTGGGAAAACAATGTTCCTCCAGTCCGCCACTGCAACACATTTTTTAGCTAATATTTAAAAGATGCCTGAATTTTTTTATAAGGAAATAATTTCTTAAAAGCATAAAAAAGACACAATCCAAATATATTGAAAGTATACAGTAGTCGTACAATAACAATTATGCACAGATGAATATAGGCCTAAGTAAGGATTTGGCAGAAAACCGTGTGTGAAATAACAACTGAGTATTTCATTGTGTGGCTGAAAAGAGAAGCACCGTGTATACTCACCAAGAGGAAATCAACAACAATCGTCTGAGAGAGATTCATCCTCTTTCTTATACTCACCAAGAGGAAATCAAGCACAAACCGTCAAAATTGCACCAAGAAAAACCGATATGAAAGAATTACAAAAAATAACATGATCATTTTAAATCCAATGATCATTTAAAAAATTACAAAAACTACATTGAATTGAAACAGAAACAGATCATTGCAAAACTTTGTATGGCCACTTCTTTTCGGAATAAAACTCTGCATGTGGTTCTCTCTTAATTGCTTGTTTCAATCTTCCTTTTTTGTTCACATTTTTCCCTTCACCTTTGGAATATTCACGGGCCTTTAGCAGTTGCAGAACTAAGATCGATAATGCGAAAAGAAAAAATTACAGGTGAGACAAATAACTTTCTGATAGGAACAAACCCACAAAGGCAATCGGATATGAAGCTTAGGAAAGCACACAGAGGTGTTTAAATAGGAGATTGGGGTGCAATTAATCGGGGAGATGAGGAGGTGAGGGAAATGAGGAGGTGAGAGAGATGAAGAGGTGCAAGAGTTGGAAAAGAATATGAAAAGGGAGAGAATTAAATAGAGATAAATGTTAAAATGTAAAAGAGAAAGAATTAATTAATTAGAGAATTAAATAGAGGTAAATGTTAAAAGGTAAGAGAGAAAGAATTAGGGGGAAGGGTGTGGGAATAGGAAATCTGATGTGGCATCTTTAGGGAGAAAGCTAAAGCTTCACCTATTAGTTTATATAATAGATTTCTTGGCCTATTTCTCTTGTTTTGTGGGGGCACATAAGGTTTGTTTTGTAGGGGCGCATATGGTTCGCTTCTAAACTCATAAGGCTGTTCAAACCTAACCTACTCCCTAAACGGCTCAAACCTTTGGGGTGGTTCACTCCTAAACCCTTCTGGTTGGCCTTGATATGGTTCCACCCTAGGAAACCCAAATTGAGGTGGTCTTATCCAAGGTGGCTCCATTCTTGGCTCGAATTGAGGAGGTTCCATCCTTGGTTGTTCAAAACGAGGCAGTTCCATTCTTGGTTGTTCAAACCTAGGTGGTTCCATTCTAGGTTGCTCAAACCAAGACTATTCCATTCTTGGGGGCTCCATTCTTGGTGGTTCCATCCTTGGTTGCTCGAATCGAGGCGGATCCATTCTTGGTGGTTCGAACCTTGGTGGTTCCATTCTTGGAGGTTCGAACCTTGGTGGTTCCACTCTTGGCTGCTTGAATCGAGGTGGATCCACTGTTGTTGGCTTCATCATTGGTAGCTCGAAATGTGGTTGTTCCATTCTTGATGGTTCCACTCTAGGCTGCTCGACTTGAGGTGGTTCCACTCTTGGTGGATCCATCCTTGGTTGTTCCACTCTAGGTGGCTCGAATCGTGGCGATTCCACTGTTGGTGGCTCGATGTAAGGTGGTTCCACTCTTGTTGGCTCCACTCTTGGTGACTCTATTATAATCTGTTCCTCCTGGGACTATTCCACTCTATGCGTTTCTGTTACAGGGGAATTAAAACCAATGTTGGTTGGTCTTTCTTCAGGGCTTACCGCCGAATTGACAGGATACCCTATGGGTATGTCAACATTTGTTGTTACCACTTCTATTTAAGGTTGTTGGCCAGATCCCTGGCCTATTTTGATTCCTCTTGTGGCAATTTTCTGAGACATTCCTTGAATCAATGCAGCCATATTTTGACTCATAGTTTGTTCCAATGTTGCCATATTTTGACTCACAGTTTGCTCGAATTTCTTCATCCTCCCATCTTGGTTATTTAGAATTTGGAGTAATAACTATGTCATATCATCTTTTTGAACCATTGGTGGTTCAGTTTGGGCATTCGCATTGAATGCCTCCATCTTTTCTTGGATTCTTGTATCCAAATAGGATCAGAGTTCGTCAACCATACTTTTGGCTAGTGGGGACATTTCAATGTCCTCTTCTGAACTAGAACTTCCTTCAGGTAACCTAACACCTTTTCCAAAGTTTTTCATCCTTCTTGTTCTTACTGGCATATATATTCTCCCATTGTGGTCGCCAATTTGTTTGTTGCCAAACTAGAATTTTTAAGGAATGGTCGCCAATTTGTTTGAAGGAAACAAATAACTATGCTCGATCGAGGGTCTAGTGCTATAAAGCAAACTTAGAACCACAATCTGACTTTGATCTAAAAGGCTGACAGGCTCGGTGATTGTCTTTACCCAAAAGACTTAAAATAAAATGCAAGTAAGAAAAGAGAATGAAAGTATTGGAAGTAAACATAAAAGTAGCAATTAATTAAGTTAACTAAGCTAATTGATTAAGCTAAGGGATTATCTAATTAAATTAACTAGTTCTAAGTTGTCTAAAGTAACTAATTGATTAATTAAACTAACTAATTAAGCTAATCGAGGTAGACTAAAATTACTAATTAATTAAACTAAGCTAATTTAATCTAATCGAGGCAAGCTAAGGTTACTAATTAATTAAACTAACTAACTAAGCTAAGTCTAGAGTAACTATTGCTAATCGAGATAACTACGTCTAAGTTAAAGTAAAATATATTGCGATCGAGGTAACTAGCACGTCAAATAAAGTAACATTATCATAAACAAGACATTCTTAATTAACTGAAAGAGTACTTACAAGCATGTAAAGGAAATACTGGAAGCTACAATCAAAAGCACTCTTAACTAATCCAACAAGTGTTATTTGGGTTTGCTTGGGTGTGTGTGGGTCTGTCTGTCTTTTGAAATACAATTGGGTTTGCTATTTATAAGCCAACTCCAACAGTTACATTCCTACGCCTTGATCTTCTCTTCAAATCCCATGAAAATAGCTCCTGTTACTTGTTTAACTGCTTCGATCGTGGTTTTTCTGTTAGATAATCTTGGAACGTGCATCATGCGTGCCTTTTACTTGCTAGATGTCATCTGTGTGGCTATGTAAAAAATCAAACACGTGTTATTCCTTAATTAGCCCGCGTGCTTCTTTATAATTGGCCCTTGGTCC
>OU015766.1:13112629-13147023 GCA_907173295.1 Fagus sylvatica | reverse complement strand
ATTATTTCTGAAAATTTCACTCTCTCTCCTCCCGAATGCTCTGCTCTGCTCTCTCCTCCCGAATCTTCTGCTCCTCCTCTCCCCGATCTGTCCTCATGAAGCCTCCTCTCCCGATCTGTCCTCATGAAGCCATGGATCTCTCTCCTCCCGAATTTTCTGCTCCTCCTCTCCCCGATCTGTCCTCATGAAGCCATGGATCTCTCTCCCCCGAAGGTTTTTCCTCTATTGAAGTTTGAAAGATTTGGGGTTTGAAAGTGTTGATTTGAGATCTGATTTGGGTTTTAAGATTCGGGTTCTCTATTGAAGTTTGACGTTTGAAAGATTTGGGGTTTGAAAGTGTTGATTTGAGATCTGATTTAGGTTTAAAGATTTGGGTTTTATTTGGGTTTGGGAATATGTTTGAAGTTGGGGTTTGATTGTATTTGTGAGGGTTTGGATGATTTTGTTAGGGTTTGGAAATAATAAAAGTTGAAGGTTTTGTTGGGTTTAATATTTTTTTGAGGGTTTGGTTGATTTTGGTTGAGATTGGAAATAATAAAGTTTGGTTTTTTTTATTTTAAAGTGATTTTGGTTGGTTGAGATAAAAAATAATAAAATTGTTACAAAGATGCCAAGAAACATGTTTAATAGATGCCAAGAAACATGACCAATTCGTATGAACATGTTTAAATGTTCATACAATTTTCTGGAAAATGTGGACAAAAACATGAAATTATGGACAAAAATATGAAATTATAGACAAAAACATGAAATACACATTTCTGGGTTCACTTGAATGTTCATAAGTAGACTCGAAATGTTTGTCCACAATTTCATGTTTTTGTCCATAATTTCATGTTTTTGTCCACATTTTCCAGAAAATTGTATGAACATTTCTGGGTTCACTTAAATGTTCATAAGTAGACTCGAAATTTTTGTCCACAATTTCAAGTTTTTGTCCATAATTTCATGTTTTTGTCCACATTTTCCAGAAAATTGTATGAACATTTCTGGGTTCACTTAAATGTTCATAAGTAGACTCGAAATTTTTGTCCACAATTTCATGTTTTTGTCCATAATTTCATGTTTTTGTCCACATTTTCCAGAAAATTGTATGAACATTTCTGGGTTCACTTAAATGTTCATAAGTAGACTCGAAATTTTTGTCCACAATTTCATTTTTTTGTCCATAATTTCATGTTTTTGTCCACATTTTCCAGAAAATTGTATGAACATTTAAACATGTTCATACGAATTGGTCATGTTTCTTGGCATCTATTAAACATGTTTCTTAGTATCTTTGTAACAATTTTATCATTTTTTATCTCAACCAACCAAAATCACTTCAAAATCAAAAAAACCAAACTTTATTATTTCCAATGTAGACAATGGCAATAGGTTGCTCCTGGGTATTTGTTTGAACATATTTAGTTTCACCACAATTTGGGAAACATTTTTAGACATCCTTTTTTTATATCTTTCACAACAAGTAATGTGAAGATTCCAATGGCAATAGGTTGCTCCTGGTAACATTAAATATAAAAGAAACTCATGGGTAACCTAAAATATATGCAAATGTTTCCAACCAATTTCACCATTTCATTTATTTATTTACTCCATTTACAAAAGAAAAAAATATTGTTTCTGTTCACTACCTTTAATACAATCTCAAGTATAGAAAGAATAGAGCAACCAAAATTTTAAATACAAAAAGTATAAACGTAAATACAAAAATAACAAATGTGTATCAAAACATAAAACTATATGGCCGGTAAAGAATTGGGCAGCAGCAAGCACGGTAAAGAATTGTCCAGTTTTAGCTTTGTAAAGCTTTGGGCAGCAAGGAATTGTAATAGAATTCTAGCAAAATGCGTTGCCTTATTCTTGGGCAATCAGCCTACAAAACATAAAAGACATTTAGAAATTATTGGTTAGTTGTTTTGACTTAAAATGAACGCATTAACGCATCATGAAATGAAGGTGTGGAAATCATACCTCTCTGAACTGTACTATCTTGTTACAAAAAATCAAGGATTCCATGTATGTGAGCATGAAAATCCCACAGTCGGAGCTGGAAAAATTGAGGCAAAAGTACATAAAAATAAACATTGATCAACATAATTTATGGAAATTTACTTCACTCAAATTGTCTTTCATAACATCCATAGAAACCAACATGTACCAACAACCTACGTAACATCCATCTCAAACATCCTTTGAATAGATACCAAGTGTAGACAATTAGCATTTGAGTTATCAAAACACCAACAATCAACATAGCAACCAACATAGCAACAATTACATTTGAGTTATCAACCAACAACCAACATCTCAATTACATTTGAGTTATCAAAACACTAACAATCAACATAGCAACCAACATTTGCATTTGAATTATCAAAACACATTAAAAGAGAATATGAACTTACTTACACAGTCTACACTCAAATTTGACTCAATATATTTCGGGTCATGATAGATATTGGTACTTACGCGTATTTATCTTGGGTTGGTATGTCATCCTTGTATTCTAGGAGGCCATGTATGGACATCCTTATGGCGCAAGTTCTCTATGCATATCTGCTCCAAAGCTTTTCTCTATGATGCAAGCAGCAGAAAGTAGTATCAGTGGGATTATATGTAAATACTGGGTTAGCAAGAAAATTGAAATGAAAAACAAGTGTTTACCAATGTTGGCGCCAAAGCTCTATGGGTTGCACTAGGTAAAGAATCAAAAAAATAGAAAACTTTTTCTAGACAATCTACAACCAGCATAACAAAATGGCCACTGTGGCATGCTGGGACAAAAATCTGCATTAAGAAACAAAAGGGTAGGTCATACACAGGTTTTTCAGAATAGATATGTAACAACAGTTTTTGACAAAATGAAAGTTGGAGAAGGTCTCTAATTACCCGGTTGCAATTTCCCGGCATTGCGCGTACCCAACTAGGGCGGAACACAGATTGTGGTTGAGGCTGGTCATCCTGAATGGGTTGTTTACCCTTTCTTGTTCTTTTGCCTCTTTGTGTTGAGGTTGACTGACTCATACCCAGGATCGTAGTCTGCATAAATCATAGTTAGTTATTTCGACAAAAGAGCTCGCTGTATTGACATCATGCATAGTGTAAAAGTATGAACAAGTATTTGCCAAGGTTGAAATTTTGTTATTTTACCCCGCCATGTACGCTTATTATGAAGTTTATGTACGGTGGAGGGTGGCCGCTTTCGGTGAGTTTTTGCATAAGGACATCCTTGAAAGTGTCCACCACCTGCGTGTGTCACACTTGCTTAGTAAACAATGTGGAATTGTAAAACTCATGTCTCAAATATGCAATAAATAAAGGATCTAAAATGCAAAATGAGTATGTAATTACCGCGGTGGATATCCACCTAGAACCATCGTCCTGAGCTTGATCGCCTAACAATGATGACACCTCTCGACCCGTGAGCTCATATGTTTCGGTCGAGATTGCCACCTCATTGCTATCAACCTCGTTGGGCCTAGAAAATTTTAAACGTGTTATAAACCAGTATGAGGTAATATTGATAATCACTTCATAAATCATTACATAATTGAAAGAAAGGAGTTGTTACAACCTTCTCCTAGTGGCCCGCCTTTTCGCGCCCCCCCATTTCTTCCTAAAATCAGCCAAGACAGCCTCATCAGCAGCTGTTGGCTGGTATAGGAAATGAGCATCCACCCACTGCTCATGATTTTTAAACATGGAGTACATAAAGTTATTTCATATGTGATTTTTAAACAAAAAAAAGTTAAAGCATGAGCATTTAACCCAACATAAAGTAAGCATGAGCATTTAACCCAACATAAAGTTAAATGACATATGAACCCAACATAAAGCAACAACATATGGAGTACATAAAGTTAGTTCATATGTGATTTTCATATGTCATTCATAGTGTTTCTTATTTTCATATGTAATAAAGTTATTTATCATTACACAACACACGTACCTCATTTCTAACTGGTTCCGAATGGGGGGCCACTATCATTAGATTCTTGTGGGCTCGTGTTTTCGCCCTTGTATACGTCACACTAGTAGCCCCCTTTGATGGTGAACTCACCAAATCCACCACAGCTGCAGCTGCCTCCCCTGCATTGTCCCGCTTTGATGGTGAGCTTGCCAAGTCCACCACCGCCACCTTGGCCTTCTTTTTGGCAGCTTTGCCTCTCTTGGCAGCTTTGCCTCTCTTGACAGCCTTGGACGGTGAACTTGGCAAGTCCACAATGGGGGTTTGAATGGGCAGCTGGCTTTGTGAGGGTGGGGGCTGGTTTTGTGAGGGTGGGGGCTGGCTTTGTGAGGGTGAGGGTGGGGGCTGGTTTGGTGAGGGTGGGGGCTGGTTTTGTGAGGGTGCGGTCTGGTTTTGTTGAATATTGGGGCTACTCTCTAGGACCGTGGCCACCAGACCCTTCACATGGTCAAGCTCATCCTTTAAGCGCCGAACCTGTCGTGCTAGAGCTTCCCGTTCAGCCCTCTCAGCTTGGAGCTCTAGCTGCAATTGATTGGACGGCGTTTGAGGAATATTGCTTGGTCCAGCCCCATCATCCCTTGATATGGTTGGGTGCGAGCTGCCATGGGTTTCTTGCAAGGTCTCCATGGCTTCTTCTACCACATTGAACTCTTGCTCCCATGGCATTGCTACAAGCACGGACAGCACCTGCAAATTGCACAAGATATATGAATTAGAACGCTAAAATACTAACATACAACATCTTTATAAGAAACTAACATGTGATATTAAACTAGTACGCAACTTTAGTGTAAGATACTTACATTGGCACTGTTACTAAAGGCCTCCCTTGCCTTCTTAGTATACATTCTTTGGTGGGTCCATGCTAAAAATCTTGGGAAAGGTTGGTTAATTTCAGCATTCTTCTGACCAACCCCCAAGTGCTCGCATGCCCATATCTGCATAAATGATGACATCAATGGTAAGTTTAAGAATAAAACAAAATTTAGAATGGTTGTGGAGTAAACAATGAGGATAAAAAAAATTTTACCTGAAGCAAGGCAGTGCAACCTTGAATGTGCAAGTTGCCTCTACCTTTTTTCGCTTGCATCGATGAAGCTGCGCGGCTTAAACCACTAACCAAGAAGTCATACACTGCCTTCCCCCATGCATATGTACCTAGGTTGGCTCTATCATCAAGCAATGGTAGGAGGCTTGGGTTGACTTTTTTGGAGGTGGTAGGAAACAAAAAATAGCTAAAGACTAGGGCAATATACAACCTAACCCTATTTGGGACTTGTATGGAAGGTTTGGTGAGCAATGTCACCAATTGAGTTCGTTCTGGTGAAGTTGTCTTCAAATGCCTATTTAACAATTTCTCCACCACAGACCCCCCAGAATGAGACTGGTTGCAATCAATTGGCTCCCCCCTCACAGGCAACCCCAATATGAGGGCAATGTCATATAGGGTGAAAGGTATGAGCCTATCACCCACTTGGAATGCACGTGCATCGGCATTCCAACTTGTAGCCATCACTTCAAGTATTCGTCCACTTGGCCTCAATGTTGCAGTGGAGATTCAACAACCACCCAAATGGAGTGGTTTGCAGCTGGCTCTTACATTCTTCAGATAAGCTCTTGTTAACATCCATCAATTTGCTAACAATGCAATGATGGCGAATACGAGGTGCAACTTCTATGTTGCCTGCGGGTGTGTTCACATCAATACTCGCCATTGCCTTGGCCACATGCAAAATGGAAATCCATAGAATTAGAATATCTCATAAAATCATTGATCATTAAAAGAAACAACAAGATATAGAGGATAGATGCTAACAAGAATAAGCTCATCCAAAGACACTATGTCTTGAAGCCAGCATGTCACACAAGCATTTAAGTCATACAAAATGTTTTTTTTTTTTTTTTAAGTTACACAAGGACCCAATGGGTTTTGAACCCAAGACCTAACTGTCCACCTTTTTATTACAATGAGGATAATCCCATATTTGAAACATGTTAAAGCTCTTTTAACAAGTTTAAAGAAGAAGATAAATCATCATTATATGTTTCTGTAATGCCAAGACAAGGATTAAAAAAGTATGCCAATTGAAGCACTATTATACAGAAAATGTGAAAATTGTCCAGAATACCCTTAAATTGTCCAGAAAACCCTAACATTGTCCACATTTTAATCACAGTTTAAACATGTTTTGTTTTATTTATCTTCTTCATGGAACTCTCTTATTCCTTTATATATGCTCATACAACAATATCCATTAACTGAAATCAGTAAGAAACTTGCCACTGGCTAAGAAAGTAATAGCTTTTAACTAATTTTACTAATCGAAATGAGCATATAGAGTACACAAGACAAATAATAGCAGAACGTAGGTAACAATATTCTCAAACACATAGCAAAGGTTCCCAGAAGAAATAATGTCACGTTTTTGTTACTCCCTATTATACATATAGGATAGAAAAAGGAAAAGAAAAAAAAGCACAATTGTTTAGTATTAATTAGGTTCTTCCAATCCCATTTTGTGCAAGACATAACACCAGCCATAGGTTCTTCCATAGGATTGAGAAACTTGAAGTGGGGGAGGGATGCCTTTTAATTATGGTTTTAATATATAAAGTTTAAAAGCACATGTATTAGGAATTAAAAATTCTTCAAGCATGTGAATACAAGGGGTAAAAGAAGAAAAAAAGAGAGAAATATAAAATAGAGTAAGAACAACTTAATTTATTTTAAGCTATCCATTCACTCAAAATGCCCTTTCCCTGCTTGAGACGTCATTCATTGGTCATTGTCCATTCATGGGAAAGAAATTAAAGAAAGAACTACGGTTTTAGAATCTTAGTAATAGCTAACAAAGTAACAATTAATCTATATATACAACTGGTTCACACCGAGGACGTACTTTGAGTTCAGGTTCTTTAGTTCAACAACAAGACACTGTCCAGTAATCTAGGAAAGCATTGAGTACTCCATGGAGACCAAGGATAGACTACGTAATGTAATATTGTAGACTGGTTCTGGAGTGGAGGACCAGGCTGACCAGCGTAAAGTATATTTGTATAGTATTTTACTCTCATAAATGCATCCAGCTTAGGTATAAAATTGAGAAGGTATCAAAATAAGCAAAGCTCCCTCACTTGCTATGCAGACCAAAGCCTTGGCATTTCAAGTCTCCCATCAAGCACATAACCATGAAATCCTAGACTTGCCGTAGAGGGATTGAGCTTTATGTTTGTATGAAAAATTAATTTACAAAGAAATTGGTATTAGTTAGTTTAGGGCCCATATATCCTAGTGGACCTAAGTTTAAGGGAAAATAACAGTCTTAAACGAAGCAAGATGGGCAGGCCTAAGATTGCTACATCTAGGAGTGAGAAAAGTCAAAGAATAATTTCTGACCAAAGGGTTGGTAGTTAAAATATGCAGACATTAAAAAGTAGAATCACTAGTGACAAGCAATAGGTACTAAATGAATTCTCTTGAAGAGTATCCAGTCAAACAGTTGCATTCATAGGCTACATGTCCCTACCAAGTTACCATGCAATGGATTTTTTTTTTTGGGGTTCAAATAACAAATAAGCAGAATTGCAAGCATCACCTTTCAATCAATGAAATTAAGGAAGATGCATTTCAAGGTTCCAACTTCCAACTTCCAACTAACCACATACATTTACATGTCCAACCAAGTTACAATGCAATGGATTTTTTTTTGGGTTCAAATAACAACTAACTAACCACATACACTTACATGCAGAATTGGATTTTTTTTTGGGTTCATTAAGCAGAATTCAACTTTCCAATGAAATTAAGGAAGTTGCATTTCAAGGTTCCACCATGGAAAATTTGTTTTCAACTCATAAAGTACAAATTTTACATAACAACTGCACTGTAATACAGATAATAATCCAAAAGAATCAGATAAATAAAGCTAATGTAAATTCCGAAACAGATTGGATGAAAGAAGTGAAAAACTCATATAAATGCAGCACTCAAGCACTGATTACCTTGATGAGTACATTGCAAAAATGGCAAGCAGACAAAATATACATAAAACCCTAAGATTGTCCACAAAACCCTAAGATTGTCCACACTTAGCTAATTCGTCAACGAAAGTCAAAATATTTCACAATCTTAGTCCAATCATAGTATCAACTCACATAAAATTTAAAATCACAGAAGAAAATGGAAATGTAAACTCACCTTTCTCTTTGGTAGGAGGTTTCTTAGGGACCTTGTGCTGTTCTGTCTACGGGTGCAAGGGAAGGGGTCACGTTGGCTTCAGTTTGAGTGTTTGAGAGGACTGGAGTTTGTTCTTGGGGATGTTTGTAAAAGGAAACCGTTCAGAGAGGGAGAGGAAAGACTGTCAGATAGCACGGTTCAGTTTCAGTTTCAGTTTGGAAGAGAGGGAAGGGCGTCGTGTTGAGGAAGCTTGGTTTAAACATGCAAGAATGAAAACGACGGCGTTTTGGGGACCACTTTCCCCCCAAAAGCCCAACACGATGGCGTTTTGGGGACCACTTTCCCCCCAAAAGCCCAACACGGCGCCGTTTTGGGGACCACTTTCATCCCAAAAGCCCAACACGACGCCGTTTTATATTAACAAGTTTCTCACCAAATTTCCCACGTGGACCAGCCCATTCTTTCTTTCTTTCTTTTATGGTTTCAGTGGATAAATGGGTTTGGGCTTTTTTTACAACCTCAGATATTAATATGGTAAATATATGACAATGGGTTTGGGCTTTTTAAGTAACCTCAAATATTAATACATTATATTATGGGTTATTATATGACAATGGGTTTGGGCTTTTTAAGTAACCTTATATTTTACTGTATATATTATGGGTTATCATATGACAATGGGTTTGGGCTTTTTAAGTTACCTCAAATATTAATGTATATATTATCTAATCTAATACTAGTACGCAACATTCATACCCTCATGTCCACTTTAATGTACAGTAAAAAATATCCTTATAAAAAAATATATTTACATATTTCAAACTACACTAAACAAAAAACTGCATCTTATATATGGGTTAATTAAGGAAAGCAACATTTAGAGTAAATCCTAATTTTTAGGCATAAATCTATTACTAGCAATAAAAAAGCACCTACACTTTCTATTTTGCTTCCCACATTTCAAAGTTTTCCAATTTTTTAAAAATCAAATTTAAAAAGATTACAAGGAAAAAAAATTCACCAAGTTTTTTTGATAACTCCCCACGTTGAACTAAAATTAAAAACCCACATTCAACGTTTTATTATTATTATTATTATTATTTTGAGAATCACCCACATTCAACGTTTAAAAAAACCAAATTTTAAAAGGTAACCATCAAAAAAAAAAAAATTATCATTATCCAAATAGAAAGATAACCATCAAATTATTAACCGTTTCAACTTTGTTTTCCTTCCTTCATTTCTGTTTTCAAAATCCTTAAATTTAGTAATTATCCAAAAAAAAACCAAAAATCCTTTCCCTCGTTTGAGTTCAAAATCATTAAAAAAATCACCATTCATATTAAACAAATAAATTTAAAAATAACTGCAAGTTTCCATAACAATAAATATATTTATAAAATAAAATGCAAATAAAAAAACTATAACTCCCACCCCCACAAAAACAATCTCCTACTCTTCCACAACTACACTGATCAAAAACCCACATCTCTCATCCTAACCAATATCTATTAACCTTCTTCAAACTGAAAACAAAGGAATAAAAAATAAAAAAAAAACACAATACTTCATCACTTTATCTTCTCCTTCTCCGAAGCAATTTAAATTTATTTTTTATTTTTTTTAAATCCAATTGTATTATGTTAGAGAAAGCTGAGAGTATTCACATCAGTTTATCAAGAATTATTAAAGGGAGACAGTCACTCAAAAGGTATGTTCACATGTATAACAGTTTTAGATAATTAGAATTTTTTTTTCTTTTTTTTTTAGAACATTTGCTTGAATGTAAAGTCATTTTATCTACACCGAATATATGGATATTAGCAAAATACCAGGAAAATCGGCTAGCAGCCTAGCATGCTATGGTTTTGAACCTAAAGATATGTATTGCTTTCTTATTACTATTGAAGTAAATGTTGTTCTCTTTTTCTTTTTTATACTTAGTAACTAACTAACTTTGTTTCCATTTATTTGTCTTATTCAAAAGATTACTTTCAATCATTGACAAGGATCATTCTACAACGCAATTTGAGAAGAAACAATTTTGAAAATAAGGGAAAACATAAAAACTGTAAGTGCCAAATCTATAAAACTTTTATAGATTATTTGAAAACCTCTGCAATTCTTTTAATCAATGTCTAGAAATTTAACAAATGTTTTGCACACCCACATTATTCTTTGTACTTTTTGTTCTATTATTTTCCAAAAAGAAAGAAACTTATTATTATTCTTTTTTTTTTACCGATTCTTTGTCAAAGGAGCATCACCTTTGCCAAAGCTTCAATTTGTGGACCTTCACACCATTACTTCTACCATTGGTGGCAAAGGATAGCTCGAGGCTAAAGCTCTTCCTCAAGGTGACTATGAATGGGAAGCCATGATGGGTTGGGTTTGTGTGTAGGGTTTCTCTGTTACACTTTATCAATTATATTTTGAACAACAGTGTTTTTATTTATTTATTTAGTTACTTAAAAATAAAATTTGGTTTAGTAGGTGACAACAAGCTTGATGTAAACAAAGTTGGAGTTCTAAAACTAGTGTAACACTAATATGATGTATAGAGAGAGTTTGGATGATAACATCACACGTGAATATTGAAAATTTATTAATGTGGATTATTTATTTATTTTTTTCTTTGTAATTATATTCTAGCACGTATTTTGTGTTAACTTCTCCAACCTAATAATTTTTGTGATAAACTTAAGAAATTTTTTATTTTTTGAAACGATACAGGGAGGACTTCAAGCAAACAACACAACAAAAAGTGAGTTGATAGGGTATGGCTTCCTAATGAAGCCTTCACGTGTGTAAATTATTGACCAAGATGAATTAATTGGAGTAGAAGTCTTTGTAGTCTAATTTTTTTTTTTTTAATTGTTGTTTGTTGATTTTAATTAAAAATATTAAATTAAATATATTTTGTACACGGTGTGGTTGTTGTTTCCATCCAAATCTATGTAGGGTCATAATTCAAATAGAATTTTGTAATTATTTTATAAAATAGCTACATGTAAAATTGTGTGAAATTTTAACAAAATATTAAAATTGACTGACAAATTTTTTAAGAGAATATCTATATCTAGACTGTTAATTGGAGTAAAAGTCTTCTATAGTTATTTTTTATTTTTATTTTTCTTTTATTGTTGTTTGTTGATAATAATTAAAAAAAAATAAAAGTGATAAATAGAAAAAGCCTCTAAAATTGTAAGAGGCTTTATAATTGTATTTATAATCCTTGTATGAACTGTATTAATATCAACAAAGTTTTTTAAACAACCTATGCAATCGCATAAAAAACCTGAGATCATGGATTTGCATAATTGCAGCATGCAATTGGCTTTAATGGTTAAGATTAAAAGTTTTAATATTCACTTTTAATCTCATCCATTGAATAAATAAATATTTATTAAATCAACTATTTAATTTTTACACACTTATGATATAAATTGCATTTGCAATTGCACTAGCAATTGGTTACACGGCATATATTTCCTTTCAAAGAGCTGATTTTTTACACAGTACAACTAAAACAAACAGCTCAACGTGTATATACTTGCTTTGAAAGAGCTGATATTTTACACAGTACAACTAAAACACCTCATTCTTAGCTGGTTAACAAAACACGGGCTGATGGGGCTGATGTGATCTTCTGATCACAAGGACACGGCAATCCCATCAGCCGAACTGTCCTCTTCTTGGAGCTGCACGTCCCTACTGCTGCTGTGTTCTTCGGCTAGAAGTAGAGTCCTCAAGTGCTTCAGCTACAAAACCCGATCTTGCTTCTTCTTCTTCTTCTTAGCTGTCTGCCTCTACGTTTTCTTCGTCTTTCTTCCATTCTCAATTTCGGGTTAGCTGTCTTTGGGTTGGCAGAGAGCATTAAATGCTTACAAGACTTCTCAATCTCACTCCATCTTCTCTGCGTGTTAGGTGTCTGAACAGTGGGATGTGATTTTGTTACTGGGCTGTGACCAAATTTGTACTGGGTTGTGACCGAAATTTAGTGGGGTGCTGGTTGTTTTCAATTTTCCTCTTTATTTGTTCAACTTTGTGAATCCTTCAGGTCTCGGTATGCGGTCTCTCTCTCTCTCTCTCTCTCTCTCTCTCTCTCTCTCTGATCTTAATTCCTTCAATTAATTCCTTAATATTCAAAAACCCTAATTGCATCATATTTCTATTCAAATTAAATCATATTGAAAATTTTAATATTCAAAACCCTAATTATGATTTATTCAACTTAAATAATATTCAAACCCTTAATATTCAAAACCCTAAGCTTTTTGACATAAACTAATATATTATATGATTTTTTAATAACCTAATAATATAAATTCATATTTTAATACCTTTGCAGCAAAGATGTCTTCCTCATCAGTAAATAGTGCAATTAGAGATGGGCTGAGATTTAGAAATTTAGACTGTGTTTGTGGCAAAAGAGCATCAGTTAGGATTTCAGAATCAAGTTTAAACAAAAACAAATTGTATTATTGTTGTGCTGCCAACCGATGCGGTTTCTTTTCTTGGTGTTTGCCCATCAACCAACGAGCTGGCTGTGAAAGAATGGAAGAGATATCACAAGCAACCAGTTCTAAATCCATGGTTGATGCATCACAATTGCTTGATGCATCACAACTGTTACTGGACTTGCATCAACTTCAGTCAGAGATGCGTGGCATGCGTGATATGGTCCAACCAGTACATCGTGATGACATCCAATCGTTGAAGAAGTTGTTAACAATAGGACTTGCTGTAATTGTGGGCCTTATTGTTGTATTATGGTATCAAATTCAATAAATGTGTAGTGTAGTCATTACCACTTTTTGTAATTAGACAATATTTGATTGAATGAATGAGGATGCTTATTTGAATGAATGTGAATGAATGAATGTAGTGAAATGTATTCAATAAATGTGTTGTGTACCAGAAAAATGTTTTATTTTAACATTTAAGTCTGCCCAGAAATTGTGGACAATTTGCATCAATGTGTGGACATTAATGTGTATATTTTCTTGCAATGGCCATGCAAATTCATGCAATTTGATGCACATTAGAACACTAAACAGTCACGTGAACAGTTATCCATATGAACATTTTAAACGTGAACAGTAAAATTCATCCCCAGAAAGTGTGGACAATTTGATAAAAGTGTGGACAAGTTTGTCCACACTTTCTGTCAGATACGTAAACAGTGTTTTACGTGAACAGTGAACTCTTTCTGATAAAAGTGTGGACAATTTTATGAAAGTGTGGACAATTTTGTCCACACTTTCTGTCAGATGCGTAAACAGTGTTTTATATGAACAGTAAACTCTTCCCCAGAAAGTGTGGACAATTTGAACAAAGTGTGGACAAAATTGTCCACACTTGAAGAGCAATGGTAAACAGTATACGTGAGCAGTATCGTGAACAGTATACGTGAACAGTGTTCCTATTGGCCTGAAAGTGTGGACAATTTTGTTAAAGTGTGGACAAAATTGTCCACACTTTCTACAAACTTGGTGCACAGTACCATATTACCCAGAAACCTGCCTTTACCCAGAAACCAACCCAGAAACCTGTTTTAACTTAGCCAATTTCTGCAAACTTGGTTCAAAGTATACCACTAACATAACTTTCATAAAATTACTATATTCATGAAATTCACCATGACCTGAATACATAAAAAACTTAGAATAACCCACTAGCAATAACTCAAATACGTATGCACTTCCATTATCATTGCATTGGAACGACAAAATACATTAATTATCCACTCTAGCTAAAAACAATACAATCAAATGGGTGTATATTAATGAAATGAAAGGAGCCTACACTTTCTCTTTCCTCTTGCAAAAAAAACAACGCTAAGGATATAGGAGATTGAGACGGATCCTTCCATGATACAAAAAAACTAACTACCAACACATCCTTCCGTAATACAAAAAAAGGAGGATCGTTTAACAAAAAAAAAAAAAATTATTTACATATATCTAATCAAGTAAGGTTTAAGGCTTGGTCTTCGTTTCCATGAGCTTGAGTCTGTGACATTGACTGTAAAAGAAAACATGGTACAATAAGTATGCAATAAATAGGATTTAATAACCAATTTTTCCACATTACAAATATCTTTACCTCAGACACAAAACTCTGGGAAGGCATTGGATTTGTTAAGTGTATAACTCCATCATTTGAATGTGGCATGGACACTGGATATTCCTACAATACAAAAAAAATATATATATATATATTCAACCATAAGCCCCAAAATAACATCTTTGCTACATATGAATAATAACAATGCAAATCACCTATACTTACCATGTTTGATGTAGAGCCATCTCCATAAGCACTACCTCCAACCTAGGCCATCCAATCACAATTAAACCAAAATTAATAAACAATAATAGACTAGGATATTAAAAGAAGTGTGGTCTTTTAATTATGTACCCCAGTAGTTGATGTAGAATGAGCAAGATTCCTAGCAGCGGCAGTGTTCCTTTTCTTCTTTGGTTTTGAAACCGCTTCCTCCATTGATGACTTTAGCCGTTTCATCCTAGGTCGACCCTTACGCTTCACAACCATAGGACTCCTTACAACTTCAGTCCTAACAACATCAGGAGCAGCTCCAACACTATTCTTTCTCTGAGACGAGGGCTGTTTATCACATGAACGAGAAAAGTTGTCTTTCAAATCAATTAACAACTTTTCTAGAACATTGAAATTCTCTACAGACTCAGCCCCTATCTCAAGCACACCGACTGCTAGTCTATGTAACTTCTCGTACCTTTCCAAGACAGGGTTATGTTGTACATCATCTGTACAAGTGGAGACGTAAGTGTGTTTTCTTTTGATATCCTTTCTCCACCTGTCTAGTATATACCTGTCAGGGAGTACAGTCACACGTTGCTGGGAAAGCACAAATAAGGCATGCCTACATAATATCCCCCTAAACTCAAACATGCGACATACACAGCCAACCAAGCATTCAGGAGCTACTGAATCTCACTTCAAAAAGCTTCCCTGGGCATGCTTCGTCTTCAATCTTGTATTTGACTTCATCACTACCTCTAACAAGCTCATTTACGATACAACCTTGTCTCCCAGCAAATTCTAGTCGCACCCGCTTAAAAATCTCATGGGTGTAAGCTTCTTGGAACTGTTTCTCCATAGGAGATGATGATGAACACTCCAGCTTGCCTTTGAAACACTCAAAATCTGATAAAATCTCTTTTTCAACCTTATTCCGCATTGCCTTCTCGAATTGCTCCACAAATACTTTCAAGGTTGTAGAGCTATGTAAGTAACCATCAAAGAAGGCATTCATTGATTCCGAACGTTGGGTTGACGACATTCCCGCAAAGAAATTGGAATTGAGAAATGCAGGAACCCATCGCTCCCGTTCCTCATATAACTTAGCCAACCACTCATTCTCCTCAAGATGATGCAAAAGTGATGGTATGATTCCATTTTTCTTCAAACTCTTCCACTGTCATTGAATCATGCACGGCTTTAAGCAAAGAATGCTTTATATCTTGATAAGCTTCCAATCCAGCAAGCTTCACCGGCAATTTCATCGTAATATGCCAAATACACCAACGATGAAATTTCCAACGATGAACAGTTTCCGGAAACAACTATATGGCCCGCCGCATTGCTTGGCATTGGTCCGTGATAATGGCTTTTGTGAGCAAGCAATGTCACACATACTTTGCAACCATTGCCTAAATACCCACACAAACGAATCCGTGTCTTCACTTGACAATAACCCACAACCAAGTATAATAGATTCACCATGATGATTAATTCCAATAAAAGGGGCGAATGGCATATCATACTTGTTTGTTAGATATGTGGTGTCGAATGTGATCACATCATTGAAGGATTCGTATGCTGCCCTACTCCTCGCATCAACCCAAAATACATTTTGCACACGTAACTCATCATCCAAATCCAATGCATGGTAGAAGTTAGAATTTTTAGCTTGCATTCTAACGAAGTAATCGTGCAAGGCTTGTCCGTCACCCTCCTTACACTTTAAACGACGTTCCTTTTCGAGAAAGTTGCGAACATCTCTTTGATTATAAGTCACATTTTCATAACCCCCTGCTTCAACGACGGAAGCCTTAATACTACTATTTATCCTAACACCGGCATTATCATTAATCAAGAGTCTCCTCCTTGTATCCGTGCTTATATGCCGAAAAGCAGCAAAATGCCTGGATTTACTAGGACTCAAATCATGATTATGATCCTCAATAAAACTCAATATCCTCCATTTTTTATCGGTAATATCCATCGAAGCTTTGATCCCAGCTTCACACGCATTTTTTATTGTCGACCTCTTCTTGGAAGGATCATCAACCGAACTACTATATCTTCCCTCTCGGTTACACTTCAAGTTTACGTAAGAAGTCTCACTAAAGCCCTTCTTTTTTCTTGAATTCCTTGTCATTGTTGCAAATCCTTTCGAATAAGCATAATGCTTATAAAATTCAATGACTTGTTGAAGTGAATCAAACTCCATTCCAACCCTTGGTTCAATCACTGAATTCCTCACACTCTCAGGTGTATCCTCCTGCATGTTTCCCTCAACAGGCTGTGGTAAATCCTCCACAAAACTATTACTAGCACCAAAGGATCTAACACCATCCATCTCTTGTGTACTCATGACTGCAACAACCTATAAGCCAAATACCAAAGTTAATTATAACATGTAATGTAAACTCTACCAAATAATTTATCATGTACCAATAATGATATACAACCTAAACCTAAAGTATTACATTGTGACTAGTATCAATAACAGAAAACATTCAAACACACCAACACACACTCACTAAAATTATCATTAAAAAATAACATGAAAAAACCCATTAAACATCTATAGCCATAATACAATAATCATGAATATTTTGCTACACCTAAAACAAGCATAATTTTTTTTTTTTTTTTTCATTTTTTATTACACAAAACAATATGTACAGATTATCACTAAAAATAAACTTAAATAATATACACAACTAACAAAAAAGAAAAAGAGGAAAAAAAAAATGCATACCACGTGAACAGTGCAGTCAATGCACCAGTGCAATGCACCTCCAAAACTCCAAAACTCACGTTAAATGCTGCTCCAAATCTCAAATGTTGGTCTCTGTCTCTGCTCCAAATGGTGACTTTGTTTCAAGCTCAAGCTCAAGCTCAACCAACAATGGCAGCAACACTGTTTTACAGAAAAAAGGTTTCTATGTTTAGGATTACTGTTTCATTATTATTGGCAAGAAATAATAAGTAGCAAAACTTCAAAAATCCAACCTTAGAACTGACGTGATCTTCTCGGCTAAGTTGTGTTTTTTTTTTTTTTACTTTCTGCTTGCTGTGGCTGTTTCAGTGGCTGTTTGTTTTAGGCATGCTGAAGAAGAAGACCAGGCGGAGTGGAGGGAACAAAAAAGCAAGGCTGCCTCACGTGCTTCCCATGCCCCATTTTTAGCCGAATTTTTAGTGCGTTTGGCAACAAAGATAGTTGCATTCTTCATTAAAGTTTCTGATTTTACACTTGTGGGACCCGCGGGACCTATCTCTGATGTGGCTCAATCAGTTACTGTCACATCCATGGTGTGAAAGTAGCAGGATTCTTTATTTTTATCCCCATGCTCAGCCATCCTTCCCAGCCCCTCTCTGTGCCGCCGCTCCCTCCCACCGCCTTCATCGCATAAAGTGAAGAGCCAGCATTGAATCCGCACCCACTCTACAACGCCGCCATTAAGATTTAAGCAGTAACTCATATACTGCTCTGTTCCTCTTTCCTCAGCCTCCATTCACTTCTCTAGCTCTTAACCATGGCCAAGAAGCACTACAGGCCTGCCGTAAGTTGTTACACTCTACCGCATAGTTTCATTCACGCACTATCTCACCTTAATTTTTCTCAACTCTCAGGGAAAGAAGAAGGAAGGAAACGCTGCTAAATATGTCACCAGGTCACAAGCTGTCAAGCATCTTCAAGTCAATCTTCCACTTTTCAGGTCTCTCTCTTTCTCTCACACACACACTTCACTTGTTTAATGTATTGTAGAATAGGAAAATAAAACAGCTTATTTTGTTCGCTACTATTCATAGCTATAGAAAATGAAAAGTACTATTCGTTTTGCTGGGAAAAATTGTGTTAATTGACACGCCTCATAATGTGGTTTTGTTTGGAGTGTTTTATGTGTCTTTGAAAGAGACTCATATTAGGTTAAAAGTTGAATATATATTTTGATATCGTAGGGTAAAGAAACCCCTTTGGTTAAACCTACATGCAACTGACCCCACCTGCAAGAACTAGTTTACTGCTTAGCCCGTCAGGGGTGAATGCCCCTGGATTACCTGGCAACTGGTTCTGGCGGGTGGGGTCAGTTGCTCGTAGGTTTAGCTGCCTAGAGGCGAGTCCAAAGGGCTCTTCTTTAAAAAGGTTCCTTATGTTATCGAAAAAAAGAAAGGAACTAGTTGCCGGGTTGTCTGGGCATATGTCATTTACTTAGTTGGAAAAGAGAAGTTATCTATGAATATGAACTCATTATTCTAATGGCTTGAAAATTGTAGGAGGCTATGCATTCTCAAGGGTATATTCCCTCGGGAGCCAAAGAAGAAGGTGAAAGGAAATCACCACACTTATTATCATGTGAAGGACATTTCATTCCTGCAGCATGAGCCCTTACTTGAGATATTTAGAGATAAGAGGGCACACGAGAAGAAGGTAAAGAAAGCTGAGGCGAAGAAGAACCCTGATCTTGCAAAACGTTTGCGAATCCTTGCACCTAGTTATAAACTAGATAGAGTTATTCGGGAGAGGTTTGTTTATTCTATCTATTTGCTTTCAAAGATATCATTCAAGCTTGCTTGCTGCTCATAAAACTCACTTCACATTTCTTTTTCATAATGCTTGCTTCAATTGTAGGTATCCCAAGTTCGTTGATGCACTTAGAGATTTGGATGATTGTCTCACAATGGTGCACCTTTTTGCTGCACTACCAGCTTTGGAGAGGGAAAAAATTGAAGTGAAGCGCATTCATGATTGCCGAAGGTAGATATTTCATATTTCTAAAAAAAGCGGGTGAGGTGGAAATGGCATTTTGATTTATACAAGCTTTCACTTTATAGGCATTCAGTGCTTTAATGATTTCACTATACAACACAGATAATTATAAACTGAGTCATGGTTTATTTGCCAGATTGAGTCATGAATGGCAAGCATACATCTCTCGTACTCATAAATTACGAAAAACCTTTGTATCTGTGAAAGGCATATATTATCAGGTACCGTTGCCCATTCTCTATTATTGCTGTATACCTTTTTGTCACATGGAAGTTTTTTGTTGTTTATAGTTGTTAAATCTTTGTGCTGTTTGTCCTTGAAGGCTGAGGTTGAAGGTCAAAAGATCACATGGTTGACCCCTCATGCACTGCAGCAAGTTATGCCTGATGATGTTGACTTCAACGTCATGCTAAATTTCCTGGAAGTTTATGAGGTTAGGTTTTGATCAATGTTGGATGCTGATATTTTGTATTTCCAATCCATTCTGTTTTTATCTGTCAAGTCAGAATTATCACTTGATCACCAGATTTTTGTCTAATATGTCCCTCTTCTCATTTTTCCATTGTGCTTGTTTGTTTTGGGTGCAGACTCTCCTTGCCTTTGTAAATTATCACCTTTATCATTCAATAAATGTTAAGTATCCGCCCATTCTTGATCCTCGATTGGAAGCTTTAGCGTCAGGTATGCTTTTCACTGTTCAATCAAAACAAATTTCCATGTTCTCATTAAGAGATTTTAGCAGCTTGAAGCTGTGCATACAGCTTGTATTTTTATAATTTTGGCAGGTAGTTCATGCTCTAGTCTCTATTTTTAGATAGATTATTAATCTACTTTAGTACTTTCTCAATTATGCAGATCTTTATGCATTGGCTAGATACTTTGATGTGAGCTCTAGAACTTCTGTGTTGGATCCTCAAGCTTCTAGTATGTCTGGATCTAAGCAAGTTGAGACCCAACAGGATGGGACACCATCTGATGAGTCCGAATTAAGACTAGCTCAACTTCAACATCAACTTCCTGCCAATGAACCTGGTGCATTGATGCGCCTTGTTGAAGATGTTGCTGGTGATGTTGAAGAAGATGATGATACAAGGGAGTGTAAAAAACTCTTTAAGAATCTGAAATTCTTCTTGAGCCGTGAGGTCAGATCAGTTATTCATTATTGGCCTTAAAGAGATAATTAGCTATTTTCTTTTTGGGTTTTTACACACAAAAGATGGGTTTGTACTCCTGTTTTTTCTTGTTTTGGTCTGTGGGAGGAGGTGAATCCTTTTTCAAAAAATAAAACAAATACATCAAAACAAGAAATAAAATAGACACAAAGTAAAAAATATAAAAGTAGTTTGGTGATTGGTTCAAAACTCATTGGTACAAAAGATGAACAAGTTCCCCAGGCAGAATATCTACTTCTTAAAAACTTGTTAAGTAATGATTTGCTGTTTGACCAGAAAATTATCTTGTGAATTAGCTGTTAGGGAAATCCATGAAGTTTGAGAATAGTCAACAGCTTCTGCAAGTTATTTTGAACCCTCCTTTGTCTAGCATATGTGATGGCTTTTGAAATTTCATATGAGTGCTTATCAGTTAGCACTGATTGTTGTAGTTCCAAAAGATGAGCCCTCAAAGGCGCAAGCTTAAGTTGTTGGATTAATTTACGCAATTGCTCTCATCTTATTCTGAAATTGACTTGTAATACAAAACTGGAGCTTCTTGCTCACAGATGATTTTTCAAATTTTATGATTTCAGCACTTTGTACACCTACAGGGTCCTGACACCTTTACATGTGCACAAACGTGCGCAAACGCACACACACACACATAAAGGAGTGTGAAACAAAACATTGGATTTGGAGTTTGTTCCAACAGCTGCCACACATGAGATCCTGATCGTCTGTCTTTTTTCTTTTTTTGGCTTTTGTTAGAATTTGGCATCAGTGTGTTCCGATCAGTGCCTGCCAGTTCACTTAAATGTTGAAGAGCACTCATGTATCTGTTTTTGAATCATATTACTGATTTCACTTGGAATTAGGCAATACATAACTGTTCTTGCTATAACTTACCAGTCTCTTATTTTTGGTTATGCTATTTCTTTGTCTCAGTTGATTATTCTCTCTTTTAATAAATTAACAATGTTATGTACAGGTTCCTAGAGAGTCGTTGCTTTTTGTTATTCCTGCTTTTGGCGGTGTTGTTTCCTGGGAGGGAGAGGGTGCTCCATTTAGTGAAGATGATCAGAGCATTACTCATAAGGTTTACTATTATACACATCATAAATGAGATGAAACATTAATGGATTAGTACGTGCATCTATAGAATTTGTTGAATATGCTTATCAAAATAATCAAAAGTAAATGGTTAAAATATGTTAAGTATGATAGTTCTAAGTATTTCTTTCATATGTCAGATTATTGACCGGCCAACACAAGGTCGTACATTCCTATCAAAAAGAGAATATGTGCAACCACAATGGGTGTATGATTGTGTAAATGCACGTGTCATTTTGCCAACAGAGGATTATATGGTCGGAAGGTAAGTCCCCTGTATATGCAACCATGATCTTCCTTACACTATGTTAACCTCTGCGACCTTTGCTATGATCATTAAATTGTAGTCCTCATTTGCTATGCATTATGCACACAAAATCATATTTCTTGAGAAAAAGTATTATGTCGTCCTCCATATCTTCTAGTATCAACCACATGAATTATTTTCTACTCTTAAAAATTGATATTGTTTTTTGCTACTTTTAAGGTGAAAGCTGTTGCACATTTTTTAATATCAATATTAATGAATGACTTATTGATACTGTCGACAGGGTTCCTCCACCACACTTATCACCTTTTGTTGACCATGAGTCTGAAGGTTATGTTCCTGAGTATGCAGAGACCATTAAACGATTGCAGGCTGCTGCTAGAAAAGAAGTCCTTCCATTACCGGGTGTAGGAAAAGAAGATCTTGAAGATCCTCAGAAATTACTGGTTGAAGGTATTATCGATCGAGCAGAAGCTAATGAAGCTGCTGAGAGAAAGCGCAAGGTAGTTATTGTTTTAACTAATTGAATTGTGTAGTAGCCATATGCAGGACAGTGATTTATACAAAAATTTTATGCTATTATAATTCATGTTCATGGGAAGTTCATCACTATGTCCCTGTTGTCTTGATTAAATTTGGAATGGATGCAGATGATTCTTGAGCAGAACCGCTATCTTGATGAATTGAAAATGGAAGTTAAGGGTGTCCAGGATTCTTCAACTGCCTCAGATAATAAGCAGAGCTCTTCTAAAGAGATGGAGGCTAGGGAAGAATCTGAGCTCCGATTTAGAACAAATGGCCCAGGATCATGCAAACATGTCGAAAATTGTGATGTCACGTAATAAGAGGAATCTTTTAGAAGCCATGGAGGTAATTTTATTGGTTATGTTGTTTTTATTGTGTTATAACCAAAATAAAAACAAGAGTGCATGCCTCTGAGCTTATGGATCTATGCTGTCTTGGAAAATTTATGTAATAAGCTAACAAATACACAATGCACGGAGTTTACTATCTTGGATTTCTTGAGAAGTCATAATATCATTTGATAAGGTTTCTATGTTTAATATTCAGTTACTGGCATTTCATAGTTGATCTGGAACCAAGCAGTTTTTGTCCGAATCTACATGCTGTTTGATCATATGCTGCATTTAAAAGCTGTTGTTATTTGTGCTAACATGTGGATACTGAAGTGTTTCTGGATGTTACCCTCTATACAGTATAATTAAGTAGACTGCCATTAAAAGTACTAAAAACTTTTGTAATCTGATTGTCTAGGTTGTGTAGACATATACTTACTGTGGAAGATTAGGTGTTGGTATCATATAGTCCAAGCTATGCTAGAGAGCTTTGTACTTTTTGTGCTCAAATGCTTCTAGAACAAATACTATTTGAAGCCTAGTGTAATAATTTCCACTAGACTTTATAGAGAGTTTTTTTTTTGGAGGAGGGGGCGCGCGCGCGGGGTGGGGGTGGGGGGGTGTTAGTTAAGGAGGAAGAGTTTTTAGGAGAATGGAATAGAAGAGAGATGGAAGCAGAGAATTGGGGAGTGGGGAGAGTTAAATTGTGTGAAATTGCTTCTTCATCTGATTGGCAAGCAACTTACAAATGCTTGGTTTAATTGCTTCTTCACTGCAATTTTTTTAAATTTTTTTGGCGTTTGTTTATTAATTTTGGCCTGATGTTTGATCAACAGTGGATTTTATTCAATTTTCATATGCCATTTGAAGTACTATCTTTTGAGTTTGATATTGTTTTTCTTCTATGTTGTGACTAATATCTCTCTCTTCCCCCCTTCCCATCCCCCACAGATTGGCAAAAAGCGGAAGAAGGCTAATGTTGATCTTCTGAAGGAACGGAAGAGAAAAATTCAAGAAGCTAAGAAATCTAAGGAGACTTGAAGTGCCCCCTGAATTTGCATGGCTTGAATTTGTTGCTGAATTATTTGTCATATCTGTTTAGAATGCTAGTTAATTTGCGTGAGGTTGCTTAAGCTTTATAACTACATAAATTAAGTTCAACATTGCCAATTAAGGTTTTGATTGGCTAAAATTTTGGTAAATATGTAGAATACTTTTAAAATTTCATAAACTCATCAGCCCTATTGTTGTCTCCTTAAGTTTGCACATTTAAATTTAAGGCTGCATTAATAACCCCAATCTTATTATTATTCATTTGGATGCAATAATAATTATCCCCAATACAAAATAAAAAGATTTTAAAATTATAGACGGTGTCGTTTGAGTCGAAATGCGTGATAATTTGGCGCCTACTGAATCCGAATCCCCCAGTTGAGGTCCAAACAGATTACTAGTATTTTTGAAACCCAATTCAAATTCGTAAAATGTTTGTAAATGCGGTTTTGTTTTTCGGTGTTTGTTTGCATTAGTGGAAAATATTTTACTGTTTGGTGCAGAAGCTTAAGAAAGTATTTATTTTAGAAATGTAAACTCACATCACAATATTGCTAATACAAATTTTTTCATATGATAAATAAACATAATAAATGGGTTTTCACAATTCCCCACCAACCAAAATACTAAACATAGATAAATACATAACCATTGTTTCAATCATATTTTTGAAATAGTTCTCCAACCAAAGCTCACAAAAATCTTCTCTTCTTGACATATAATCAAAAGGTTAGTTGCTCTGTAATCTTCTGCCTTCACTAACAGAAATGAATTAGCTTTCTCCTTTGGATTTTTTTCTATGACTCCTTCCTTTTGATGTGAACATTATTTTTTTCCTTTACAGCAGTGGTTCAGGAGGGTTATGTGACTTTCATCACCCCAAGAATAAGCTGGATACCAACAACAATTAATTCAATTTTTTTGTTCAAATATTGAAAGTAGGATTAGCAAAGAAAAAACAAAATGTCAATAAACAAGCTTTACACTATAACCCATGATTCTTCAAATACTCGTTTGTGTTTTTGGATCATCATTAAATTATCGCCACCCAAACCCACTTTATTAGTGAACCATTTGTGGATAAACATATAATCAAATTAATTTGAATAGAAATATTGGATGGCTATTTCCTTTTAAAGTTTCTTCCAAAATGTATTAACGAGTTGACCACCTAAATTGGGCTACAATAAAATAGTTACAATTCCATCAAACAAACCCATAAATATAAACATTATGAATCTCATAAATCATAACAATTATGACAATCATAACATAATGGATCAAGAAAATTACACAATCAAAAGAGCTAACACTACACAACCAAATAAAATTCAACATACACAATGGTTATCAAAAAATGAAAAAACAACATATATTTATCAGGCGGGTTGGGAGTCAGATTAAGGAGTTTGATTGAGAGCAGAGAGTGTATCATATTTGGTTTCATATGAGGAGATGATTTGTTATAGGTAGTGTAAATCATATTTCATATGACCGGGTTTGAGATACTTACTTGTTGCGGAAGACCCGGATCGATTTGGTTGGCTTGTTACACTGCTTTTCCTTTTTGATCTTCTGAACCCCTCTATGCTCTTGTGTTCATCCTTGTTCTCGTGGGTTGAGGTTGGCTACTAGAGTTGCCCTTTCTTCCACGAACTAAATCCTAAGAGATTAATTGAGAGTTTCACACTTGTGAATTTGAGAGCTTTCTCTCTGTATAATATAAACTGTTCCTTTTTTTTTTTTGTATTTGGTTTTCTCTACGTATCATAAATTATATTCACAGAGAATATATTATATGAGATAAGAGCACATCCCTTCTTTTAAAGGATTTGATAACCACTATCCCATGATTTGATCCAATTCAAATCATGGATAGTTATTCTTATCACATGAACAAATGGGACCCGCAACCCATAGTGGGCGGATCATGGGCTCGGGTCCATCTCGACCCATTAAATTATAACAGCTCCCACTCGCCCATACAGGGTGAGGCGTCCACCCACATAAGGTGAAGCAATCTCTCAATCTTTACAATAATCTCCTCATACTAGAAAATAGTTCGTGCGACCTCACGAGAAGAACGTACAGTCTCATGAGCAACAATTATTAAATCATCTCTTGACCAATAAAAGTGCATCATTCGAGAGCATCTCGATTATACCCTAGACGGTTTGACTATACCAGATTAAGCACTCTTCATCCCTCATGGTAAGCAGTGCTTTACCCCAAATATGTGATGTACTCATGTCCTATATTGCAAACACATTACAACATAGACGCTGGCCAGCAATGAGTTACATAACATGGTATATTATCAAACAGTCTTCCCTAAGTCCTCATGTCAATTAAATTGGGCTCAACCGCTTTCCCAGACATGCCCCGATAGACCGAATCACTCATGGTCCTCGGTTTGCTTGCTAAAGTAGTGACATTAAGCTTCCTCTTCATGACATAGTCTTAGGTCGACAAAGGGTAAAAATAGGATCATTGATCCTTGTGGCTCACACAGTGACGAAGCAGAGATCATTCATCACTCCCACTGTCGGTTGGCATAAAGCACATACAGTATGAATTGTTTGCTATGGCGTTATCTCATAAAAATGAGCATGTCACTATGAATGGGTAGAAACGCCATACAAATCTGAGTCTAGTCGCTATGCAAGCGCCTAACCTGAGTTTTAGCCCAGTAGCTCTCCAAGTGCCTGCCTGAAAAACTCACATTCGGCTATAATTCAGGCTACATAGAGTCTTGGCATCACTCTATGTTCGACCTATCATGAGGTCTCATCTTAGCTCCATCTAAGGCGACATGTCACTAATAAGTATATATATCTTGCTCACCTTCTAGGCGCCAAAGATATAAATGTCTTAATTCGCTATCTTAGCGCTAAATGACATAAATGTCTCATCTTGCTCGTTATCTAAGCACCAAGGTGAATCACCCGTGTGAGAGGGTCGATTCTTGCCTGGTGACATATTTCAAAGATGTGTTATCAACAATATTTCACATAAGAATAAAGCTGATAAAATGAATACTCATATCATAAAACAATAACAATAATGTCGATACAAAAACAAAGTATCTAAGCATATCATATCCTACGGAGTCCCATATTCTTAGTATGAGAGAAGAACAAATCTCTAGCAATAGGCTTGGTCAAAGGATCAGCCACCATGCTACCAGTAGATATATGCTGTAAGATCACTTCCCCTTGTGAAACCATATCTCGAATGTAGTGGTACCGAAACTCAAAGTGTTTGGCCTTCCCATGGTACTTAGGGTCTTTTGCATACGCTAAGGCTGATGTACTATCAGAATATAGTAATACAACATCCTCTGCATGAGCTGTAACACCTAAACGTTGCAAAAATCTCCTTAGCTAAACAGCTTCCTGGACAGCTGCTGAACAAGCCACATATTCTGACTCCATGGTAGAGAGTGCAATGCATGACTGTTTCTTACTACACCAAGAAACAGCTCCACCTCCTAGTATGAATGCATAACCTGAGGTGGACTTGCGCTCATCCTTGTCATTGGCCCAATCAGCATCGCTGTAACTTGTCAATCTCAGGTCCCCGCCATGATAACATAGAGCATGATCACTGGTTTCACGAAGGTACCGTAGAATCCTCTTGACCGCTCTCCAATGAGCAGGTCCAGGATTGCTCTGATAGCGACTAACCATGCCAACTGCAAAGCATATGTCTGGACGTGTACACAACATTGCATATATCAGGCTCCCAATTGCAGATGCATATGGCATTTTGGACATTTGATTCTTTTCCTCATCATTCTTAGGACACTGATCTAGGCTGAGAGTGCATCCTTTTTCCATTGGAGTGTCAATGGGTTTGGAGTTATGCATATGAAAACGTTCAAGAATCTTCTTAATGTAAGTCCCTTGGGATAAACTAAGAAATTTCTTTGAACAGTCTCTAGTAATCTTAACTCCCAGCACAAAATTTGCTTCACCCATGTCCTTCATCTCAAAAGTAGAGGACAACCACTTCTTATTGGTGACAATGGAATCCTTATCATTTCCAGCTAGCAAGCTGTCATCAACATATAATGACAAGATTAGAATGCTTCTCTTGGATCGTTTAAGATACACGCAATGGTCTTCTTCAATCATCTCAAAACCAAAAGAGGTAATGGAATCATGAAATCTCAAATACCATTGCTTAGATGACTGTTTGAGACCATAGATGGAACGTTTGAGTCGACACACTTTGCGCTCATGTCCCTGGACTTCAAAACCCGCTGGTTGAGCCATATAGATCTCTTCATCTAGTTCTCCATTGAGAAATGCAGTCTTAACATCCATTTGGAAAAGCTCTAAATCCTGTTTTGCTACAATGGATAGGATCAGGCGTATAGAGGCAAATCTCACCATTGGGGAGAATGTATCCTCATAGTCAATACCCTCTCGTTGAGTATAGCCTTTCGCCACGAGGCGCGCCTTGTACCTGTCAATTGAACCATCTGCCTTGCGTTTGACCTTTAGAACCCATTTGTTTCCAATGGTCTTGCGCCCAGGCGGAAGATCAACTAACTCCCAGACATTATTCTTGTCCATGGAACTCATCTCTTCCTGCATAGCAGTCATCCACTCATCCCTATCTGGTGAATGGAGCGCTTCACTGAAAGAAGCAGGCTCATCCACATGTTTAGCATTGCATAGGAGAACATTCCCCTCAATCTCAAAATGACGACGAGGAATGTGGCCTCTGTTGCTAACTCGGCGGGCTTGAGAATCTTGATCTAGTGTAATACTGCCACTAGGTTGAAGATCACTCCCACTATCTTCAGCGATTACAGGACGAGGAACTAATCCCCCACCCTCGCTTGAAGATGGTAAGGTGCCTTCATCTTCCTCTAACTCATAGAGGTCAAGATCTTTGTTAGCATCGCCAATGCTAGGGAAATCAGTCTCGATGAAATCAATATCGCGCGACTCTATTTCAGTCATTCCTCCATTGGGATGTTCACCATACATGACATATCCTTTCGAGCTATCAGAATATCTTATGAAGATATGCTTCCTAGCTCTAGGGCCCAATTTTCCATACTTATGGGCGGTGCTGTGTACAAAACCAGTAGATCCCCAAGGGCGTAAATGCTCCAAATTGGGCTTTTCGCCTTTCTAAAGTTCGTATGGGGTGGAAGAAACTGACTGAGAAGGCACACGGTTAAGTATGTAGGCAGCAGTCAAAAGTGCATCCCCCCAAAAAGATATTGGGAGGTTAGCTTGCGCCATCATAGATCTAACCATGTCTAACAGTGTTCTATTCCTTCTCTCCGCTACACCATTTTGTTGCGGAGTGTTAGAAATAGTAAGTTGTTTGCGTATCCCATTTTCTTCACATAGATCCTTAAATTGATCAGACTAGTACTCGCGCCCATGGTCAGTTCGAAGAGCTTTTAGGCTCTTTTCATGTTGATTCTCAACCTCTGCTACAAAGCGTTTGAAACAATCCAAAGCTTCATAGCGGTGAGCGATCAACTGAACATAACCATATCGCGTGTAGTCATCAATGAATGTGAGAAAATATGAGGCGCCATGACGTGCCTTTACATTCATAGGTCCGCAAATATCTGAGTGGATTAACTCAAGCGGTTGAGTAGCTCTCACAGCCTTACCAAAAGGCTTTCTACATGCCTTGCCTGCCAAACAAGGCTCACATATAGGTAGGTCGACCTTAGCGAGTGGGCCTAAAAGACCTTCTCTAGCTAACCTGGTCATCCTATCTTTCCCTATGTGCCCCAGTCGGGCATGCCATGTAGATGAACTGATAGTCATATTACAATCAATTACAAAAGTAGATGAGGTAGAAGATTCAAATAAGTCAATTTTAAATAAACTTTTACAAATTAACCCATGTCCAAAAATGACATCATCCAACAAAATATTCAGACTATTCCAACTTAAATGAAAATCATATCCTAACTGCAACAATGTAAAAACAGATAAAAGATTATAAAGAACTCCAGGCACATAAAGGACGTCATGGAGAAGTAGTGTGCGCCCTGTGCGCAAGTGAAGTTGGTACGAATCCACTCCTAATGCTTCTTCATAACTTCTATTTCCCATGTACACAACATGGGTCCCAGCTGGAATCTTTCTATAATCTACGAACCCTGCTCGATCTCGAGCTACATGTCTTGTTGCTCCTGTATCTATAATCCAATCAGAAATAGATTTAGCAACAAATACATGTGAGCATACAAAAATGCTACTTGGATAGCATACATAAATGCTACTAAGATCGAGTGAAAGGGATACCTTTTTCGGCTCAGTGCAATCACGAGCGAAGTGTCCCAGTTTGTTGCAGTTGTAGCACTTCATTTTGGATATATTTTTCTTTGCACCGCGTTTGCGCTTGTGCTGATTTGCACCCTTGTTGACTTTGGGAGCATTAGTGCTAGGCCCACCCTGCCTTGCTGCCTTGCCCTTGTCTTTGTGCTTAAACCCATTTGGTTTGCGCTGCCCACCATGGGCGATAAGGGCTGCAGATTTGGTCGCCTCTTGGCGCTCCGCTTCCAATTCCACATGACGAGATATATCAGCAAAGTTTTTGATATTCTCATTATGGGTCATGATTTGTTTCATGCTAATCCATGAATCAGGAAGGGATCGTATTACAGCTTGCACTTGTTGCTCATCAGTAAGGACATTTCCAGCAGCCTTTAAGTCACGAATCATTCCAGACATCATTCTAAGATGTTCAGTCATCGTATACTTTGGATCCTTACGGTACTCCTCAAACTTGAGGACTAGGCTCCTTAGCCTAGTGGTAGATGTACCACCGAAGTCAAACTTGACTTGGTCCCACATGTCCTTGGCATTTTGGAAAGTCTCATACTCTCCAATCAGATCATCATGCATGCTTCTTAGCATAGTAAAGCGCGTGCTTCGATCTTTTTTAAACCAAGACTGGTAGGCTTTCAAATTACGTCTGTGTTGGGCCGTATTCCCATCTTCAAGTTTGGTCATTTTACTGGACAAAGTTTCCAGGAGCTCTTGCTCATTAAGAAGATACTGAATCTTCCTATGCCAGATGTCATAATTGTTGCCAGTTAATTTGTCGCCCCTAGTTAGATCAGCTACTACATTTTTTGCTGCCATTATATCTACATTCAATTCACAAAAGGGTCGACTTATTAGTTATTTTGCACATCTTTCTTTTATTTAATCGAAAATCCAATTAATAAATATTATCTTTCTACACATTTGAGATCGAAACTCTGCTAGGCTCGGAATCATCTCCCAAAATATGTGAAATGGGAATATATTTATTAATTAATTTTCGAGTAAATTTATATATTAGGGTATAAGGACCTTGCCTAATATTTGCCATTTTATTATATTAACAAATAATATAATCATGCATAACATTGTATATTAACAGATAATATATAGTCATGCATCATTGGTTTGTGCCATACACCATTCATTGCGCAAGAATCCCATGTGGATTCTTAAATTGACAATTTAACTTATGTTAAGAATATTCCACGTATAATGTTGGCGTGAAACACATCCCCTTACAAGTTTTTCCCTTAAAATAATACAACCTTATAATTTAAATTACATTGCCAAAAATTAATCCCTACTACAAAAGGATCTAATTTACATTAAATTAAATGGGAAAATGGGGATGTCACGTTTCACATTATACCTCATGGAATATTCTTAAGCCATACACGCATACAAGAACATAAGCTTAAATAAATTGTCAATTTTGCCCATCCATTAATCCTAGAACTAATATGCTTGCACATCAACAAAAATATTGGTCTTTTAATGGATGGGATGGTCCAAAAAATTCTTTAGGGCAGCAAGCAATAGACAACACATATCATGCTTTCAATCAATACAAAAAGATTGTAATAGCTACACTAAAAATTTCCAGATTTTAATCAATTTTCCATAATTTTTAATCACAATAAATATTATAGAAAACTCTAGACTATAATATAAATCTGGAAAATGATATGCTAAATATATAGAAACTCTTAAAATAATTTGCTAAATATACATCTGCAAATTTTTTTAAATAGGCCGTGTGGCCCATTAATTAGCAACATAGTTGTAAACTAGCATTCCAAGATGCACTTAGTCTAGCATATGGTCTATAGTGAAAAATCACATGCGCTTAATCAGCAACTAATGCTTATCCATCATATAGGAAGAAATACATGTGAAATGATTTATTAAGATACAAGGATATTCATACCTATCATACTAGTGTAACCTTATAAAACTAATAAGATCACAACTTTAAAGGACTTCATATTCAAGAAGAGTCCGACCAACTAGATGATAATGATCTGTGATATGTTAACTTTTAAGTGTCAGACTCATATTAAAATTACTGCTACCTCATACCGTTGCTTTAACGTGGTAACTTTAGATTGAACTCCTCTTCAGGACGACAACATAAATTTTGTTTAACATATGGTGATTGTCATATATGACAAACATATAGGCATTCGTACGTTTACATATAATTGTACACACCAAACATAAAACATGGACATAAAACATTTACAATTCCCACGTTTTAATGCGTACGGCCAGGGGGTATAACTCTTATGGAATAACATTTTTATTCCAAGTTTTCTATTAAATCTTTGATCCGTTTTAAACAAAAGTTTTATTAGATTACTCCTTTACTCATAGGAACATAACCACATAAAAAGTTTTACATAAAACTTTACAATTTTAATAATGGTTTAATCCAATAAAACATAGCATCAAAGAGCATCATAGCATAAAAAAAGCAGCAAAGCAAGCCAAACTATAGCTCTGATACCAATGTAAATCATATTTCATATGACCGGGTTTGAGATACTTACTCATTGCGGAAGACCCGGATCGATTTGGTTGGCTTGTTACACTGCTTTTCCTTTTTGATCTTCTGAACCCCTCTATGCTCTCGTGTTCATCCTTGTTCTCGTGGGTTGAGGTTGGCTACTAGAGTTGTCCTTTCTTCCATGAACTAAATCTTAAGAGATTAATTGAGAGTTTCACACTTGTGAATTTGAGAGCTTTCTCTCTGTATAATATAAACTGTTCCTTTTTTTTTTTGTATTTGGTTTTCTCTACGTATCATAAATTATATTCACAGAGAATATATTATATGAGATAAGAGCACATCCCTTCTTTTAAGGGATTTGATAACCACTATCCCATGATTTGATCCAATTCAAATCATGGATAGTTATTCTTATCACATGAACAAATGGGACCCGCAACCCATAGTGGGCGGATCATGGGCTCGAGTCCATCCCGACCCATTAAATTATAACAGGTAGAGTTGAGTTTGGCGTGAAAGTGAAGGATTCTATTAGTAATAGAGTGATGATATGATGCTTTTTTGTTTCTAAAGATGATAAGAGCATTATTGTGTTTAAAAATTACATTATATTAAATTTTAATTATCCTATGGTAAATACTTTCTTAGTTATTTTTTAAAACAAAAAAGAAGGATTTATCCTAAATTAATTCATAAAGTCTCTTTATCGATCTTGCCTACAACATTTTGAACTACAAAAATTATATATATATATATATATATAATATATATTTCAACAAAAGAAATAAAAGGAATCAAAATTAATTTAGATTTTATTTTTCAATAATTTTCCTGTGCATCGTACAGGTTTGCGACTAGTTTTGGTTATTTTGGAGTTCTCGAAGTTATTTTGGTCATTTTAGAGTTTTCAAGGTTATTTTGGTCATTATGGTCATTTTGGAGTTTTCAAGATTATTAAGATCATAAGGTAGTCCAACCAACTAGAAGTCAACCTGCTGGCTTTGTTGATATTTTCTTCTGGTCAGATTATTGACTTGACTATAGAATTACTTATCATATATTACACACCTAAAGTGGACCCACTTAGGTCTTATCTCAAAGCAAATGCATGAGTGGTTCGGTTCTTGGTTCCAACATATTCTGTTACAACTTGCAAATTTCAGCACTGTGTATGTGTGTGTGTGGATAGTGGAGTAGGCCCAGAAAGCATTTTAGTACTCTTTTTTGAGACCCTATTGGTGTATTCATTAACCTCAATCTTTAGGCATCACTTGTTTTGAGGGAATATTAATCAGGAACCGACCAAGAGAAGAAATGTTGATCATGTAAATTTCTCTACCACTAACATTACCTAGTAGATTTATTTAACTGATATCATAAATTTTACCTGGCAGGTGCTTTTAAAATAAAACAAGAATGAGAGAATGGAAAGTGTAGTAGTGGCGCTCAAAAAAGATCAATAGAAAATATTTAGCATTTTGTTTTGAATGGAAGGAAAAACTGGAATTACAAGTCACATCTTGATGGTTTTAGGGTATGGAATTGGTTGTTATGTATTAACATTACATTATTGGTATGATTACTTTGCTGAGTGAACAATGTCCATCATTTTTTTGTAAAGCATATGCTAACATTAAAATAACTCTTTAACTTGGGCTTTAGCTGTATAAAATAATATCACAAGGAAGAAGTTAGTCAAATAAATTTAAACACTATATGCATATAGCCATATACATAGGCATATATACTCGATGATTCTACCAAAAATGAAAATGTACCACACACAACCATCATGTTAGCATGGGATATTACTGTTGCTTTCTATCTTAAAAATATGCTTTACAGCAATATTGGTTGAAAGACTCAGGTCCCTTCACCTTGCTACCATCTCTGAAATTGATACCCTATTTGATGAACAATTTTCTGGTCTGCATT
>OU015766.1:13038396-13112529 GCA_907173295.1 Fagus sylvatica | reverse complement strand
CAATCATCTCAAAACCAAAAGAGGTAATGGAATCATGAAATCTCAAATACCATTGCTTAGATGACTGTTTGAGACCATAGATGGAACGTTTGAGTCGACACACTTTGCGCTCATGTCCCTGGACTTCAAAACCCGCTGGTTGAGCCATATAGATCTCTTCATCTAGTTCTCCATTGAGAAATGCAGTCTTAACATCCATTTGGAAAAGCTCTAAATCCTGTTTTGCTACAATGGATAGGATCAGGCGTATAGAGGCAAATCTCACCATTGGGGAGAATGTATCCTCATAGTCAATACCCTCTCGTTGAGTATAGCCTTTCGCCACGAGGCGCGCCTTGTACCTGTCAATTGAACCATCTGCCTTGCGTTTGACCTTTAGAACCCATTTGTTTCCAATGGTCTTGCGCCCAGGCGGAAGATCAACTAACTCCCAGACATTATTCTTGTCCATGGAACTCATCTCTTCCTGCATAGCAGTCATCCACTCATCCCTATCTGGTGAATGGAGCGCTTCACTGAAAGAAGCAGGCTCATCCACATGTTTAGCATTGCATAGGAGAACATTCCCCTCAATCTCAAAATGACGACGAGGAATGTGGCCTCTGTTGCTAACTCGGCGGGCTTGAGAATCTTGATCTAGTGTAATACTGCCACTAGGTTGAAGATCACTCCCACTATCTTCAGCGATTACAGGACGAGGAACTAATCCCCCACCCTCGCTTGAAGATGGTAAGGTGCCTTCATCTTCCTCTAACTCATAGAGGTCAAGATCTTTGTTAGCATCGCCAATGCTAGGGAAATCAGTCTCGATGAAATCAATATCGCGCGACTCTATTTCAGTCATTCCTCCATTGGGATGTTCACCATACATGACATATCCTTTCGAGCTATCAGAATATCTTATGAAGATATGCTTCCTAGCTCTAGGGCCCAATTTTCCATACTTATGGGCGGTGCTGTGTACAAAACCAGCAGATCCCCAAGGGCGTAAATGCTCCAAATTGGGCTTTTCGCCTTTCTAAAGTTCGTATGGGGTGGAAGAAACTGACTGAGAAGGCACACGGTTAAGTATGTAGGCAGCAGTCAAAAGTGCATCCCCCCAAAAAGATATTGGGAGGTTAGCTTGCGCCATCATAGATCTAACCATGTCTAACAGTGTTCTATTCCTTCTCTCCGCTACACCATTTTGTTGCGGAGTGTTAGAAATAGTAAGTTGTTTGCGTATCCCATTTTCTTCACATAGATCCTTAAATTGATCAGACTAGTACTCGCGCCCATGGTTAGTTCGAAGAGCTTTTAGGCTCTTTTCATGTTGATTCTCAACCTCTGCTACAAAGCGTTTGAAACAATCCAAAGCTTCATAGCGGTGAGCGATCAACTGAACATAACCATATCGCGTGTAGTCATCAATGAATGTGAGAAAATATGAGGCGCCATGACGTGCCTTTACATTCATAGGTCCGCAAATATCTGAGTGGATTAACTCAAGCGGTTGAGTAGCTCTCACAGCCTTACCAAAAGGCTTTCTACATGCCTTGCCTGCCAAACAAGGCTCACATATAGGTAGGTCGACCTTAGCGAGTGGGCCTAAAAGACCTTCTCTAGCTAACCTGGTCATCCTATCTTTCCCTATGTGCCCCAGTCGGGCATGCCATGTAGATGAACTGATAGTCATATTACAATCAATTACAAAAGTAGATGAGGTAGAAGATTCAAATAAGTCAATTTTAAATAAACTTTTACAAATTAACCCATGTCCAAAAATGACATCATCCAACAAAATATCCAGACCATTCCAACTTAAATGAAAATCATATCCTAACTGCAACAATGTAAAAACAGATAAAAGATTATAAAGGACTCCAGGCACATAAAGGACGTCATGGAGAAGTAGTGTGCGCCCTGTGCGCAAGTGAAGTTGGTACGAATCCACTCCTAATGCTTCTTCATAACTTCCATTTCCCATGTACACAACATGGGTCCCAGCTGGAATCTTTCTATAATCTACGAACCCTGCTCGATCTCGAGCTACATGTCTTGTTGCTCCTGTATCTATAATCCAATCAGAAATAGATTTAGCAACAAATACATGTGAGCATACAAAAATGCTACTTGGATAGCATACATAAATGCTACTAAGATCGAGTGAAAGGGATACCTTTTTCGGCTCAGTGCAATCACGAGCGAAGTGTCCCAGTTTGTTGCAGTTGTAGCACTTCATTTTGGATATATTTTTCTTTGCACCGCGTTTGCGCTTGTGCTGATTTGCACCCTTGTTGACTTTGGGAGCATTAGTGCTAGGCCCACCCTGCCTTGCTGCCTTGCCCTTGTCTTTGTGCTTAAACCCATTTGGTTTGCGCTGCCCACCATGGGCGATAAGGGCTGCAGATTTGGTCGCCTCTTGGCGCTCCGCTTCCAATTCCACATGACGAGATATATCAGCAAAGTTTTTGATATTCTCATTATGGGTCATGATTTGTTTCATGCTAATCCATGAATCAGGAAGGGATCGTATTACAGCTTGCACTTGTTGCTCATCAGTAAGGACATTTCCAGCAGCCTTTAAGTCACGAATCATTCCAGACATCATTCTAAGATGTTCAGTCATCGTATACTTTGGATCCTTACGGTACTCCTCAAACTTGAGGACTAGGCTCCTTAGCCTAGTGGTAGATGTACCACCGAAGTCAAACTTGACTTGGTCCCACATGTCCTTGGCATTTTGGAAAGTCTCATACTCTCCAATCAGATCATCATGCATGCTTCTTAGCATAGTAAAGCGCGTGCTTCGATCTTTTTTAAACCAAGACTGGTAGGCTTTCCAAATCACGTCTGTGTTGGGCCGTATTCCCATCTTCAAGTTTGGTCATTTTACTAGACAAAGTTTCCAGGAGCTCTTGCTCATTAAGAAGATACTGAATCTTCCTATGCCAGATGTCATAATTGTTGCCAGTTAATTTGTCGCCCCTAGTTAGATCAGCTACTACATTTTTTGCTGCCATTATATCTACATTCAATTCACAAAAGGGTCGACTTATTAGTTATTTTGCACATCTTTCTTTTATTTAATCGAAAATCCAATTAATAAATATTATCTTTCTACACATTTGAGATCGAAACTCTGCTAGGCTCGGAATCATCTCCCAAAATATGTGGAATGGGAATATATTTATTAATTAATTTTCGAGTAAATTTATATATTAGGGGTATAAGGACCTCGCCTAATATTTGCCATTTTATTATATTAACAAATAATATAATCATGCATAACATTGTATATTAACAGATAATATATAGTCATGCATCATTGGTTTGCGCCATACACCATTCATTGCGCAAGAATCCCATGTGGATTCTTAAATTGACAATTTAACTTATGTTAAGAATATTCCACGTATAATGTTGGCGTGAAACACATCCCCTTACAAGTTTTTCCCTTAAAATAATACAACCTTATAATTTAAATTACATTGCCAAAAATTAATCCCTACTACAAAAGGATCTAATTTACATTAAATTAAATGGGAAAATGGGGATGTCACGTTTCACATTATACCTCATGGAATATTCTTAAGCCATACACGCATACAAGAACATAAGCTTAAATAAATTGTCAATTTTGCCCATCCATTAATCCTAGAACTAATATGCTTGCACATCAACAAAAATATTGGTCTTTTAATGGATGGGATGGTCCAAAAAATTCTTTAGGGCAGCAAGCAATAGACAACACATATCATGCTTTCAATCAATACAAAAAGATTGTAATAGCTACACTAAAAATTTCCAGATTTTAATCAATTTTCCATAATTTTTAATCACAATAAATATTATAGAAAACTCTAGACTATAATATAAATCTGGAAAATGATATGCTAAATATATAGAAACTCTTAAAATAATTTGCTAAATATACATCTGCAAATTTTTTTAAATAGGCCGTGTGGCCCATTAATTAGCAACATAGTTGTAAACTAGCATTCCAAGATGCACTTAGTCTAGCATATGGTCTATAGTGAAAAATCACATGCGCTTAATCAGCAACTAATGCTTATCCATCATATAGGAAGAAATACATGTGAAATGATTTATTAAGATACAAGGATATTCATACCTATCATACTAGTGTAACCTTATAAAACTAATAAGATCACAACTTTAAAGGACTTCATATTCAAGAAGAGTCCGACCAACTAGATGATAATGATCTGTGATATGTTAACTTTTAAGTGTCAGACTCATATTAAAATTACTGCTACCTCATACCGTTGCTTTAACGTGGTAACTTTAGATTGAACTCCTCTTCAGGACGACAACATTAATTTTGTTTAACATATGGTGATTGTCATATATGACAAACATATAGGCATTCGTACGTTTACATATAATTGTTCAGAACTTACCAAACATAATACATGGACATAAAACATTTACAATTCCCACATTTTAATGCGTACGGCCAGGGGGTATAACTCTTACTGTAAGAATAACATTTTTATTCCAAGTTTTCTGTTAAATCTTTGATCCGTTTTAAACAAAAGTTTTATTAGATTATTCCTTTACTCATAGGAACATAACCACATGCAAAAAGTTTTACATAAAAAACTTTTCCCGACAATTTTAATAATGGTTGTAATTTCCAATAAAACATAGCAATCAAAGAACATTCACCAGACATAAAAAAACAGCAAAGCAAGCTCAAACGATATAGGCTTCTGATACTCAATGTAAATCATATTTCATATGACCGGGTTTGAGATACTTACTCATTGCGGAAGACCACGGATCGATTTGGTTGGCTTGTTACACTGCTTTTCCTTTTGATCCTTATGAACCCCTCTATGCATCTCGTGTTCAATCCTATGTTCTCGTGGGTTGAGGAATTGGCTACTAGAGTTGTCCCTTTTCTTCCATGAACTAAATCTTAAGAGATTAATTGAGAGTTTCACACTTGTGAATTTGAGAGCTTTCTCTCTGTATAATATAAACTGTTCCTCTTTCTGTATTTGGTTTTCTCTACGTATCATAAATTATATTCACAATGTTAGAATATATGTATATTAGATAAGAGCACATCCCTTCTTTTAAGGGTTATTTGATAACCACTATCCCATGATTTGATCCAATTCAAATCATGGATAGTTATTCTTATCACATGAACCAAATGGGACCCGCAACCCATAGTGGGCGGATCATGGGCTCGGGTCCATCCCGACCCATTAAATTATAACAGGTAGAGTTGAGTTCTGGCGTCAATAGTAAGGATTGCTATTAGTAATAGAGTGCATGATATGCATGCTATTTTCTGTTTCTGGAACAGAATTTGACACAAAGACACTGCCTCCACTATGTGTTTAAATGATTACATTACCTATTAAATTTTAATCAATCATAAGAATACCAGACTTGTCAGCAATTGGGTTGTCCCGGTTAGCAAACCAAACAACTTTTATCCTAAATCACCATTCATAAAGTCTCTTATCATCTTGGTACAACATGTTAAACGAAATTCCAACATACCGGTTTCTTGAAGTGCCTGGGCTAAAAAATTCCCTGTGTAATCAGCTGAACCAGCTTTATCTCTAAGCTTTTGGCATGTACAATGCATCTGTGTTGGATGGAGTTCTAATGAGTAAGGTCATTTTAGAGATCAGGTTATTTTTGCTAGCATTTTGGAGTTTTGAGATATAAGATCATAAGGTAGTCCAACCAACTAGAAGCCAACCTGCTGGCCGGCTTTGTTGATATTTTCTTCTGGTCAGATTATTGACTTGACTATAGAATTACTTATCATATATTACACACCTAAAGTGGACCCAATTAGGTCTTATTTCAAAGCAAATGCATGAGTGGTTCGGTTCTTGGTTCCAACATATTCTGTTACAACTTGCAAATTTCAGCACTGTGTATGTGTGTGTGTGGATAGTGGAGTAGGCCCAGAAAGCATTTTAAGTACTCTTTTTTGAGACCCTATTGGTGTATTCATTAACCTCAATCTTTAATCACTTGTTTTGAGGGAATATTAATCAGGAACCGACCAAGAGAAGAAATGTTGATCATGTAAATTTCTCTACCACTAACATTACCTAGTAGATTTATTTAACTGATATCATAAATTTTACCTGGCAGGTGCTTTTAAAATAAAACAAGAATGAGAGAATGGAAAGTGTAGTAGTGGCGCTCAAAAAAGATCAATAGAAAATATTTAGCATTTTGTTTTGAATGGAAGGAAAAACTGGAATTACAAGTCACATCTAAAGGTTTTAGGGTATGGAATTGGTTGTTATGTATTAACATTACATTATTGGTATGATTACTTTGCTGAGTGAACAATGACATCATTTTTTTGTAAAGCATATGCTAACATTAAAATAACTCTTTAACTTGGGCTTTAGCTGTATAAAATAATATCACAAGGAAGAAGTTAGCCAAATAAATTTAAACACTATATGCATATAGCCATATACATAGGCATATATACTCGATGATTCTACCAAAAATGAAAATGTACCACGCACACATCATGTTAGAGCATCTCCAGCAACACTCATTTGGCTTCTATCTCCACATGTGGAAAGCAAAATGAATAAATGATCTCCTACAGCTCTCCATTTTGCTCTTCAAATTGTCAAAATGCTATAGTAGCTTTTCACAAATGAAAAGCTACTGTAGCTCTTCATTGAATAAAAAAATATTAACCAGAAGCTGCTCCTTTCTCCTCTCTCATCTGTTAAAAAACCGGCAGTTGCTCCCTTCCTCTCTCCTCAGAAACCCAATAGCAGCTTGCCTCTCGACTCCTTCTCCTAAACTGGCTGGAGGAATCTCGCGGTGGAGGAGCTGCGGTGGGCATGGATCTCACGGGGGAGGAATTGACAGCATGGGTCTCGCGGTGGAGTTGACAGCTTGGGTCTCCGGTGGAGGGGGCGACAGCGTGGGTCTTGCGGTGGAGGGGGCGACGGCGTGGATCTCGCGGTGGAGGAGCTGCGGCATAGCTGGATCTCACGGGGGAGGAGTTGACAGCGTGGGTCTCGCGGTGGATTGACGGCTTGGGTCTCGTGGTGGAGGAGGCGATGATTGGGTCTCGTGGTGGAGGGGGCGACGGCATGATCTCGCAGTGGAGGGACCGATGGCATGGGTCCGCGGTGGAGCTTGGTGGAGGGGCTGACGGTGGTTGTGTTGATTTTGACTTAATAAAAAAGGATTAAGAAATAATATATAAATGGGAATAGAGAATGAATAAAGAGTCTGTTGGAGATGAAATTAGTTAAACTAATAGAGACGCTTTTTTCTCCAATTCAAGAGAAAAATGAAGAGCTGCTGGAGTTGCTCTTAGCATGGGATATTACGTTGCTTTCTATCTTAAAAATTCTTTACAACAATTTGGTTGAAAGACTCAGGTCCTTTCACCTTGCTACCATCTGAAATTGAACCCTATTTGATGAACAATTTTCTGGGCTGCATTCTACAATTTCTGCCTTGGCGAATTCCTTGAAGTAAAACGCTGGTTGTTTTGGTGCAGGTAGCTTATTAGCTTCATTATATATCATAAATATCACATCTAACATGACAGGTCTATCAATTGGGCTTTCTTGGACGCACAAGAGACCCACATGAATGCACCTCAACACTTGATCAGTGTGATTTAAATCACCTAAAGTTGGATCAATCAACTCCAAGCCTCTTCCTTCTCCCCACAACTCCCATGCCTGAAAGAATTCCAAGACTCTTATAAACCATAAGATAAGATGGTTTATACATAAAATAAGTTTAGTTTTCTTAGGAACTTACATATCCAATAAGATTGAGTGGACGTTCAAAATGGTAGCTACTATAATTCTTTTGACTAGTCACAATCTCCAACAATAAGACTCCAAAGCTAAAGACATCTGATTTTGTCGAGTAAAACTCCCTTCCATCACATACTCCGGAGACATATAACCACTGCATTAAAAATTGAATGAACTTTGTTAGTATATGAAGGAATAAACGATTCATCATGAGCACACTCTTACTCATGCACTTAGTTGTAAAATGAATTGATTACTCACTATGTCCCAATAACCCTGTTTGTGTTTACTTCAGAATCATTTGACCCAAATATTCTTAGCCATACCGAAAATCTGATATCTTTGGATTCATTTCGATATCAAGTAATATGTTACTGGCCTTCAGATCTCTATGAATTATTCTTAATCTTGAGTAGTTATGAAGGTATAGAAGCCCTTGAACGATCCCTTGAATGATGTTGAAGCGTTTCTTCCAATCTAGTATTTTCTTCTTCACAGGATCTGTAGTAGAACATAAGTGTGAGCAACAAAAATCAAAAGAAAGATAATTTAACTAAATTGTCAAAATTTGCTAACCAAAGAGGAAAAAATCAAGGCTTTTGTTAGGCATGTATTCATAGATGAGCATCCTCTCTTCTTTATGAATGCAACATCCAACAAGCCTAACAAGATTAGTGTGCTGAAGTTTGGCAATGAGTATAGCTTCATTCTTGAACTCCAAAAATCCTTGTCCAGAATTTCTTGAAAGCCTTTTTATTGCCACTTCTTGACCATCAGGCAGTTGTCCCTGAAATAATAACTAATTAGTCCTAATATAACAGCTTATCTTTAGTTGTTCCATCATTTTATTTAAAGGCATATGAAGCATTACCTTATAAACGGATCCGAACCCACCTTCTCCAAGCTTGTTTGTAGTTGCAAAATTGCTTGTGGCTGATGCTATGCTTTCAAAGCTGAAAAATTGCAATTCATGGCTCTTCTTACCATCTCTTCTTTCTAGCTCATGTAATAATATATCTTTCTCTCTATTGATTTTCCCTGTTGATTAAGGTAAGACAGAGTAAGAGATAACTCATCAATTTAATTATTACTTAGATGCATATAATTCAAATTATTGCTGATGCATTACCGAAAACTCTAAGTTTTTCTTGTATTACGTAGTATATGGATCTGAACATGAGTAACAATGAGACCTCCTATTGTTGTAATGATGATCCACGTCCGTGGTTTAGCTGCATTAAATACGAAAAAATATATGTTTGTTGATTAGGCTTGATGCTTAGAATCACCACAAACAGAAAATGTAGAAAAAAGCTTAATATATGGAACGGTACATGAAGACAAACTAATAAATATCACACTCAAACCAAATATCGTTATACAAAGAGAATACCTTTTGATCGAAGTTTTATCCGTATAAAATAGTACAACAATGCCAACATGAATAGTCCTCCTATTGTTGCAACGATGATCCATATACCTAGGGTTAAGGCTCGCGATTCTTCTGCATTAACAAATAAAGGTAACACTTCAACTGATTATTCTTAATGCCTACAATAAGTTATAAAAGACTGGGGTATGAATAGGAATTATGAATCCTACGACAAAAATGAATATCTCGTTCAAAGCCAAATGAAATAAAATGAAGTCCTTGTTTGAATTCAAATTAGTAAATCAAAGCATACCTTTGGCTAATTTGTTTTGATGGAGAGATAAACCAACATCTCTTTCCATTGTGCAAGCAAGATAATATAACTAGAAATGGTTAAGTGTATCTCATTAAAAATTTTACGTAACTCATGTTTATTCTCCTACACAAGCATAGATGATAGATCATTTCTTTCGTAGCCATTTTGTGTTTCTCATGCCTCTTCCATTTTTGTGAAGCTTATATGATAAGTGTGTTTAGCAGAGAAAGGATTCTCTTTGAAGAGAATAGATGATAAGTCGGTATATATCTGTTTCAACCAGTTCTCAGTTCATCTTGGTATTTCTCGTTTCTTGTTTCTTGACTGGATCTATCTTATTCGTGGGTGTGTCTTTGACATCTGACATATTGTTATCGTTTCTTTCTGGTATTTTGACGTGACTCGTTTTCCGTTTCTTGCCTGGATCGTATTGTGGTTGTTGTTCTTGCTTGTGGTTGTATGTTGTTTTTTGCTGGCAACGTTGGTTTTATATGCGTATCTCATGATAGGAATATGATAGAAATAGTCCAATAAATCAATCCTCTGTTTTGTTCTTGGATTGGGTTAAGTTTGTTATTGTGTGAAGATGCTAGAGAGGGCTGTCATCTTCAAAATTCTCGTCTTGTAGTTGTTGGTAAGACCTTTAACATTCACATCTTGTACTTGTTGGTTCCTCACCTTCAACATCCTTGTCTCGTCGTCGCTATGGCTGCTGTGTTTGATGCTTTAGCCGTCACTCTCGAAGTTGTTTTGTGGATCAGCAGCACACATATTGTAGTGGTTTATGGTTGTTGTACTTTTTGTTTATATGTTGCAAGCTAGCTTATATGATATAGGCTAAACTATTGTTTTCGTCTGTAAACTTTGTATGAAGTTTGTTTTTTGTCCCTGAACTTTTAAAAAGTTCGTTTTTACACATGAATTTCTTCCATTTTAAAAAAAAAGTCCAAGGACGAAATTCATGTGTAAAAATGAACTTTTTCAAAGTTCAGGGACGAAAAACGAAAATTTTCAAAGTTTTCAAAATTTAAGATGAAAATCGAATTTCATGCAAAGTTTAGGGATGAAAATAATAGTTTAACCTATGATATATAAGCTAATGATATATAAGCTCCAGCTTGAGGGGGGAGTGTTAGAGATATTATGTGGCCTATAGGGCCCAAACCTAGTGTAGGCTCATGTACTTGTGTATAAACCTAGTCTTAGGTTTCTCTAGTATATAAATCCCAATATTGGGGATATTGTAATATATAAACTGTCAAAACCCGTGCGATATAGGAAAATAAAAAATATCTAAAAAATTATTGTCTAACTATGATTTTTATTGTCTTTTATATTTTATCTAAATATGAAAATTGATAATTATTAAAAGACATTTATTATTATTGGTTTATATATAAAATATATTATAGTATTAGGCTTTAGTAGGATTGTGTTTATATATATGGAATAATATATTATTTCTATTAAAGAAAATATAATATGTCAAGATTCTAATGAGATGTTTAATTATAGAATAAAATTTAAATTCATTAAAATATATATATATATATATATATAATAGAGGTGTAAAATTGCACTCAAAAGTAGGTCTAAAAGTAAAAAAGTTTCGTTTTAATTATAGTATAAATATATAGTAAATATGTCTTCATCAAAAGGCTTTCCCGATGTGCACGTAGGTCTTCGTAACCGAACTGTTAAAACTTTTTATTTCCGCTCTCTCTTCTCTCTACTCTTTACATTATTATTGCTTTCTATTTTACAACAAAACTTTATTAAACTTTATGTACGATAAAAAAATGATTAAAATAATGTCATAAAAATGAGAGTAAATATTAAAATTTATCACAATGAGTTGATGTTTTAAAATTCATAATGTTTAATAAGATCAAAGGCCCCAACATAAAACTACAAATATCATCCTTAAACTTTGACGTGACTGTCAATTTAGTCATTGACTTCAATTTGAACAATTAACTCTTTGGATATATTAGCTTTATGAAAAATCAAACATTCTTTTCTTTTTTTTTTCGGTAAAAGCCTAACAAAGTTAATCATATGATGTGCATATGCCACATCATCAATAATTTTTAAAATATCATTATTACCATTTATTATTAAAATAGAAGAAGTCTTTTTGAACTTAAAAGGACCAAACATGTCTACTAGGTTTCACTGTCGGAAGTAGTAAGCAAAAAGGAACCCTAAGAATGAGAACTTTCATTGATAGTATTACCCACTCCATTATCCTACTAGTTGACTCTAGTGAATAAACCGAACGTTTGAATTGTCACAAATCTAATACCTTGGGGTTGATTATCAAAAAAAATATCTTGGGATTGATTGTTCAAATTGAATGCAAAGATTAAATTGACACTCATTGCAAAATTCAAGGATAATCTATATAATATATAAAAGCAGAAGACATGAGCGTTAAAACCTAGAAAGTCTTATATCATGACAAGTGGCATGTCTATCTATTGTTTAAATTTCTGAAGTGATACGTTGTTTAAATTTATGAAATGATACGTTGTTTAAATTTCCTAAGTAGTTTACATGTCTATCTATCGTTTAAATTTCTGAAATGATACGTTGTTTACTACTAAAAGACATCTTAATAAAATATCATAATAAAAAGCTTTTAAATAAATTAAAAAAAAAAAAATCTTTAAAAGAAATCTCTTACTACTAAAAGATATCTTAATAAAATATCATAATAAAAAGCTTAAAATAAGTCTCCCACAGTCCTACTACTAAAAGACATCTTAATAAAATATCATAATAAAAAGTTTAAATTGGTCTCCAACACAAAGTTATGATGAAAGTAGAAAACCGTTTCAATAATAAACACAATTAAAAATGACGTGACATTACATAATTAAAAACGTTTATGATAGTTTTTTTTTTTTTTAAATGTTTACTACTCTTTTTTAAAATTTTTTTTTTTTTTTTTTTTAAAGATTTTAATAAAAATTTTTTTTACTAGGCTAAAAAGATATCTTAATAAAATATCATAATAAAAATCTTTAAAAAATAAAAACAGATAATAACAAATTCTTATAAAATAAGTCTCCTACTACTAAAAGACATCTTAATAAAATATCATAATAAAGAGTTTAAATTGGTTTCCAACACAAAGTTATGATGGAAGTAGAAAACCCTTTCAATAATAAACACAATTAAAAATGACGTGACATTACATAATTAAAAACGGCTATGATAGATTTTTTTTTTTATTTTTTTAAATGTTTTCGACTCTTTTTAAAAAAAAAAAAAAATTGGTATATAAAAAAGAAAAATGTCAACACCAATTATTATTTATTATTTTTTAAAAAAAGATTAGTAAACATTTAAAAAAAAAGAAATCTATCATACACATTTTATTAAAAAAAAACTTAAATAAATCTCCTATTACAAAAAGATATCTAAACAAAATATATTTCTCTTAGAGAAATTAAAACAATTATGTCAAACATGTTTTAAAAAAATTATAAAAATTTCAACACCAAATTTTCTAAAATTGGATTCGTACAAATCTTTAAAAAAAATCTACACCATTTTTCTTTTTTAAATAAGTGTAATAGATAAAGAATATTGTAGTGTAACTGTATTAGGAGTACTCTTTAGTGAAAATATATTGATTGATGAACAATTACTTAAGATATCATTTGATGAACAGACATACTCCTTGATAGAAGGAAGATAAATAGAGCACGTTAAATTAAAGTTTCGTCATTCTTGCATAATATTCTTACGTAACATTTAAATAATGGTAATCTGGTATAAGTTTTGTTCTTCTGCTTCTTTTTCTTATTTATTTATTTATTTGTACGTTTATATGACTACAAGGAGATCTAAGAGGCAATTGGACTAAGGCTTCGTTTGAGAGTTTAGAGGAAAATGAAATGGAATGGAAGGAATAAATTACAAGGGAATGGAATAGTATGGAATGGAATTTAATGAATGGAATGGAATGAAATGAAACTAAGTAATCTTGTTTGGATGTTTTAAAATAGAGGAATGGAATGAAATAGAATGTAAGTAACTTTGTTTGAGAGTAATATTAGAAAGAATGGAAATGAATCATTATATAACAATATTACTATAATACCCTTTATTTTTATAAAATGTAGGATTAATCTATAGAATAATACTATAGAATTACCACATCATATATGACACCTTGTGGTGTCACAATAATATCATAGAATACCATGAGAGTTTATTTCTATTTTTCTGGCCCTTGCTAACAAAGAAAGAAACCAGTACAGGACAACAGGTGATATAAAATCTGCTTAATTATAAACAAGTACAAAATCTAAGCAATATAAACTAAAATATAATCCCAATAAATGGAAATTCGAAATTCATTGTCCACAAAATAAACTTTTAAAAGAAAATTGATATTGTTAAAGGTCCATGCATGGTCATTTAGAAATATAATATTATAGAAAAACCATGGTAATTGAGGAAAATAAAAGGTCAAATCTATAAAGGTAATTTAAGATTTTACAAAAAATACTAAGGGCATTTTGGGACGTTTGGTGAAAAAAATCATTAAACTTAAATCTATTCCCTCCTATTCCTCTTAATTTTGGGGGGAATGAAAATTTGGGATTTGGAGGGAATAGAGAAGAATGAGTATTTCATTCCATTCCCTTCACTTAAACTCCCAAACAAGATAATGATATTTCCATTCCTTCCTACTTAAACTTCCAAATATAGGAGAAAGGAGAGAATATTCTTAATCTATATATATATATATATATATATATTTTTTTTTTAATTCCATAAAATTCCTTTTCCCCCTCTCAAATGGAGTGTTTTTATGTTTATTTGACTTAAAATACTTTCTTTACTTGGTTTAATATGTATGGGTTAAAAATTTGAATGCTTTTAAATTTTTTGTTAATTAGTTTTGTATTTTGATGTAGTTATAAATAGTATTTGCTTTTGAGTTGTTGTTTTTCTGTGGGACTTGTTGTGTTGTTGAGAAAAATCTACTATTTTAGCAATAGAAAATTTTATAAAATATTAATCATTAACAAAATTAAAAAGAAAAACCAGTTCAACTATCCCCACTTTGCCACCAGGAATTGATGGGCAAGAAGCTCTAATAAAGGAGGAGGGTAAGCGGAGTTATATAATGCAACTAATCTTAGATTCTTTGAAAGCTAGCTTTATTAATATTCTGAAGGTTCCGGAGCTGGCATTTAGTCATATACACGTTATTCCACAATCTCACTTGTTACAACAACCCCACACTAGTTATAAAAAGTTAAAAACACACTCACGCATAGGTTATTTTTTTATTAACAAATTGAAAACAAAACGTCAAAAATAACAAAGACCTAACCTCTCCAGCCTCCAGCGCCGCCCCTTTCCCACAAACACAAAATACAGCAAAATCCTAAATTTAAAAGATTCTCTCTATTCTCTCTTCTCTGTGTTGCTCTCTATCGCGCTCTCTCTCTCTCTCTCTGTGCAACATTTCTTTCTCTCATTTGCAAAATTTGTTGTCTTTAAGTGGGGTTTTGCATCCAAAGGATAGTTTTGATTTTTCTACTACATGAATGGGTATAGTACTTAAACATCTGGTCTGTGATCTGTGGGATGTCATACAAAGAGCAGTTTTTGCCCTTTTGGAGCATACCCATTTGTTTATTTATATAAAGTTCCAAAACCGGTTTAACCGTCGGTCGGTCTTTTGACGGTTGATTATTTTTCCGGTTTTGAAAGAGAACGGACCGGATTAGACACCGGTCCCCGGTTGACCGGTTGAACCGGCCGGTCCGGTCCGGTTTTTAAAACCATGTATTTTTTATTTTTTGTTGAAACTTATTTTCTGTTTTACAATTAAAGATAACTATTTTTTCAATTATTATACTAGCTAATTCTTTTTATCTTTCTGTTTTTGGTTTTTATCTATTTGAATTAGTGCATTCGAATTAATTTTGAAGCTTTACCTTATACCCTATATTTGTAAAAACGCCAAACTTTTATTCGTTAAGAAGCTTACTATAATTCTGTTTTTTTAATCTCTTGATAAGCTTGTACAGATATTTTCTATCAAAGTAAAAGAAAAAGAAAACTTCTACAGATATAGACTTACCTTCATCTGATTGGCGGATGTATATATATCGGGAATCATCTGAATTCTTTTTTTCGAAAATTGAAGAAGCTCTGTTGTATCCGTTGTATCCGTATATGTTGTATGACCAAATCTCACAGACAGTCTCATCGTCATTTTTTGAAGCATAGGCATAACAAGAACAATACTTCGCGCATATGTCCTTACAATCGCTTAAGATAAGCTTTTCACTTTTGTTGAACTCGAATCCACTCTCCCGCATGATGCCCTTTCTACTTATGAGCCTTTCACCTGAAATACACTTGACATTCTTTTTCCCAAAACACCCATCAAAGAAGGATGCTTGCTCACATGAAAGAATAACTCTTGCTTCGTCCATATACATACCCAAAAGATCACCCGATGGCTTTAATGTCAACCTCTGGAATGAGATGACGTCTTCATATACAAAATATTTGAAATACTTTTCATTCTCTTTCGAATAGTAGCGAAAATGGTAGTACTCATCACTTGATAACACATGTGGCAAGCTGAAATTTAAATTTAGCCAAAGGCCACTAACCCAGTAGATTTCTCCTTGCCACCAGATGATCAACTGGTTTGTGTTGTTGGGGTCCATCCCAAGTGTGAAAGATCCTGAGGCAGGATCTTCCTCATTTGACCATGATGTTAAAGACCAATTGTGCCCAGTTTTTGTATTAAATCCAAGTTTCATCCCTGGCAGAAGCGTGTCGGTTGGATAGTCAAAGCTTTGCCACAAAACCTGTGTAAGAAAATAATGCAGAGATGGATGATCATATATAGTACCAAACATTATCAGTTTGAATTTAACAGATAGAACATTGTAAATACAGCTGCTTACAATTCAAAGTTGATGACAACAAAGAGAAAAAAAAATAAACATGAAAACTGTTGAAAATTAATTTGTAATTTAATAAAGAAATTTCTAGATGGTCTGTTAGTAAAGTAAGTTAGTATTTCCAAAGTGATATAGGCTGTTGGTATTCTCAAGGGCTAGTTGTTTGTATCTAGGATGCTAGTTCCTTGTATCTAGAATGCTCTTATCAAGTATAAATATGTATTGCTGTAAAGCTTTATGCAATACAGAAAAATTCAGTCCGAAATTTGTAGGAGCAGTAGCTCTACATCAAAGGAAGATTTCAATCTATTGGGTGTGTTTCCCTCACATTTCCATCTTGCTTCCGCAATTGCCAACAAAAACATGCTTATGATAAGGCAAGACTGGAAGGTCTCACTTATAAATCGAAGAAACCAAAGTGTCCTAACGCTATGGAACTCTTGAAAAACTTTAACATTTTAAGAACTTGAATAAATTGACAAAACATGCTATTACCAACGACCAACCTGCTGCTTTATAGATCCATCCGAATTTAGCTCGTGCACGACAAAATTGCCTGAATCCAGCAGAGTAGCGCTTGTTTTGCTTATTGATTGAACCGAAAATAGTACAATTTCCTTTCCACCATTGTGTAAGATTTTCAAGCGGCCATCATTACCAATTGTAAGAACTCCGGAATCGTCAAAGATTGGGGTGTTTCGGTTTGCGACCCACACTGGCATGCCACCAGTCCTTTTATACTCATAATCGGCTCGTGTATTCCATTTTCTTTTATACTCATAAGCGGCTCGTGTATTCCATATTCCAACATGACGTTTTCTTCCACTGCTACTAAAGAATCCTAACCTATAGTACCCTGAAGCAGAAGACAAATACTGACCATCTTTTAGCTGTTGGCCTTGTACTAATGTGTCTCTTTGGGAACAGGCAGGCTCCATGAACAATATGAAGTAGGAAAGAAAGAGAAGATTTCTTCCTATACTAGCCATTGTAGGACAGTGCAGATGAAGCAGGCTTATCAAGCTTGATCAATTGTGTTGACTTTCGATTCTTTCTAATTACAGGCAGTGGTTGAAATTTCTTTATGGTCTTTTTCAGCTTGATAAATTGTGTTGACTTTCGATTCTTTCTAATTACAGGCAGTGGTTGAAATTTCTTTATGGTCTGTATTTAGACGGAAATTTACTGTGGCTTTGGCTGAGGGTATTTCGGTAAAGATGATGAGCGGTTAGGTGGGTAGTTGACCACGCAATGTGACGCTATGAATGACGAATACCGTGCTATGGAAAATGTATACAGTATGAATTACCACATTAAAATATAAGTATTAATCACAATAAACAATTCTAGGATTAACTTTACACTGTTAACAATTGGTAATAGTTCACTGTCTGTTGTTCAGCTAATTTCAGTTTTGCGGTTTCAAGATTTATTATATGTCTGATTCCGATATTCTTCAATAGTGATGATTCCTTTCTTAATGAGTTAGTGTAGTTTCAGTGTTTCACGATAACCACTCAACAGTCGACACCAAATAAGTTTTTACCGGACTTTGTTAATTTTATACCATTTATGTACATGTTCTTTTGCTAATATTAAGTAATATGTTCTTCTATAAAAAAAGAAAAATAATATATTCAACCATCGTCCATTGAGGTGTCAACATCAACTCGCCAAATACCCAAAAACAATATCTTTGATCTAGTCATATAAGGTAAGCTTTGAAATTGAGGTGAAAGAGATCAGGAAGGGAAACTCTTTCTTAGCATACCCTTCAATTTGCTCATAGCTTCATAACCTTCAACTGAAGTAATATTCATGTACCCTAGAGAGAAATATGTACGTTCATCTATCTAGCCTCCAACACTATATATGAATCCTTATTGTGTGGTGTCAAATTGTAATAGGGCTCAACAGTCAACACCAAATAAGTTTTTACCAAACTTTGTTAATTTTGTACCATTTATGTACATGTTCTTTTGCTAATATTAAGTAATATGTTCTTCTATAAAAAAGAAAAATAATATATTCAACCATTGTCCATTGGGGTGTCAACATCAACTCGCCAAATACCCAAAAACCATATCTTTGATCTAGTCATATAAGGTAAGCTTTGAAATTGAGGTGAAAGAGATCAGGAAGCGAAACTCTTTCTTAGCATACCCTTCAATTTGCTCATAGCTTCATAACCTTCAACTGAAGTAATATTCATGTGTACCCTAGAGAGAAATATGTACGTTCATCTAGCCTCCAACACTATATATGAATCCTTATTGTGTGGTGTCAAATTGTAATAGGGCTCAACAGTCAACACCAAATAAGTTTTTACCTAACTTTGTTAATTTTGTACCATTTATGTACATGTTCTTTTGCTAATATTAAGTAATATGTTCTTCTATAAAAAAGAAAAATAATATAATATATTCAACCATTGTCCATTGGGGTGTCAACATCAACTCGCCAAATACCCAAAAACAATATCTTTGATCTAGTCATATAAGGTAAGCTTTGAAATTGAGGTGAAAGAGATCAGGAAGCGAAACTCTTTCTTAGCATACCCTTCAATTTGCTCATAGCTTCATAACCTTCAGCTGAAGTGATATTCATGTACCCTTGAGAGAAATATGTACGTTCATCTAGCCTCCAACACTATATACGAATCCTTATTGTGTGGTGTCAAACTGTAATAGGGCTCAACAGTCAACACCAAATAAGTTTTTAGCGAACTTTGTTAATTTTGTACCATTTATGTACATGTTCTTTTGCTAATATTAAGTAATATGTTCTTCTATAAAAAAGAAAAGTAATATATTCAACCATTGTCCATTGGGGTGTCAACATCAACTCGCCAAATACCCAAAAACAATATCTTTGATCTAGTCATATAAGGTAAGCTTTGAAATTGAGGTGAAAGAGATCAGGAAGCGAAACTCTTTCTTAGCATACCCTTCAATTTGCTCATAGCTTTATAACCTTCAACTGAAGTGATATTCATGTACCCTAGAAAGAAATATGTACCTTCATCTAGCCTTCAACACTATCTACGAATCCTTATTGTGTGGTGTCAAATTGTAATAGGGTCTAAAGCCCAATCCATTGTATATTTGGGCCTAACCCATTTAAGTTAGGCCCAATTACTTGTGTACCTCCTTCCTTATTTCCATGTAGCCTATATAAAGGCCATCCCACTCTATTGTAAAGGATGGTCAATAATGAGTAAAAAACGACTAGGTGGACGTAGGCACTATTGGCTGAACCATGGTAAATTCGGTGTCGTTTTCCCTTTCTTCCTCCCCAACCACGCCAAAGCCCAAACATGTGATTCCGACCCTAAAAATAAATTGGAGGAGCTATTTTCACCTCCTACAATTGGCGCTGTCTATGGGGGCCGCTCGTTCTTGGAGTTTTGGTATAAGTGGGGCTGAAAAATACCATAAATGGGGGCTTCCGAGCATCCAAGCTCCACCAAGCATGGCAGTAACTCTTGAGCCTCGGAACTCGAGCTTCCAAGTATCGCATCAAGCAACCACCTTTATCAATGGATAGATCGTCACTCGATCTACAAAAGCCTAAAAAATCATTGCCATCAAAGTCTTCACTCGCTCTCACGCGTCATTGGAGTTCTTGGCTATGCTGCCCAAGCGCCACCACGCGTGGCCGAGTAACCACAGTTTCCGAAATCGATGTTCCAGGCATCACCTTGAACAAAAACCTATGTATGATTTATGCAAGATTGCTTATTTCCCCTATAAAAATAAGGAGCCAACAAAATTGACTCACATGTCTTGTTTTTTCGGCCTTAAAGGCCTTATTTGGTATCTACAACCTAAGCTCGGCCTCAAGGGCCTCATTTGGTCTCTATGACTTGCCTTTGGCCTCCAAGGCCTCATTTGGTCTCTACAACCGAAGCTCAGCCTTAAGGGCTTCATTTGGTTCTGAGGACCTAAGCTCAACTTGCAAGGCCTCATCAAGTCTCCATGGAGCCGGCTCATCCCCTTAAGCTCACTTTACTTCCAAACAGATTCAGTCTCCATTTCCCTCTCGACATTCGACAAGCGAAGACTAGGGGGCTATTGTGGTGTCAAATTGTAATAGGGCCCAAAGCCCAACCCTTTGTACATTTGGGCCTAACCCATTTAAGTTAGGCCCAATTACTTGTGTACCTCCCTCCCTATTTTCCATGTAGCCTATATAATGGCCTCCCCACTTTATTGTAAAGGATGGCTATTAATGAGTAAAAAAAGACTACGTGGACATAGGCACTATTGGCCGAACCACAGTAAATCTGGTGTCGTTTTCCTTTTCTTCCCTCCCAATCACGCTAAGGCCAAACATGCAGTTCCGATCCTAGAAATAAATTGGTGGAGCTATTTTAACCTCCTACACTTATCGTTTGGGTAAAGATATGACATAATTTATCTCACAATGTGCACTTGTCATGAAATGGATCATTTTTTTCTGACGACTTTAATTAATTTATGGTAGAGAGCATTAGACTTTAGAGATGTCGATCTCCGCTTAAACAAATCTTTCTTTTTCTTCGTCTTGTCTATTTATTAATATTTGACTAAAGCTCACTTTTGGCCCCCCTAATTTAGGGGGTGTTTTCATTTTACCCTCATAGTTTTAAAAGTTTTCATTTTACCCCTTCAAGCTTGTTTAACTTTCAAATAAGTCATTCCGTCAATCTTAGTTAGTGAATTCTCGTTAAATGCCAGCATAACAATCCAACTCAACATTCTTAATCTTATTTAATCCAATTCAGCATTTTTAATAATATTTAATATTTTTTTTATTAAAAACTAAAAAATAATGAAAAAAGAAAAAGAAAAATTCTTTAATCTCATCAGTTTTCTCGAGAAACAAACACCAAACCCAGCAACAAAAACAACAAATCCTAGGCAACTTGAAGCATCTCCAAGTAATTAGAGCCAGTGGGAACAAGAACTGAGCAACCTGCAGAAAATCCATAACCCTCACCCCCACCATCAACCCGACCAACCTAGAAAATCCACCAAAAGTAAAAGTCAGATATGGTGCCCATCGCCAATCTGACCCCCACCTCTCACTATTTTCTGTTGAATAGGTCTCTCTCTCTCTCTCTCTCTCTCTCTCTCTCTCTCTCTCTCTCTCCACTTTATAGTTGCTTTGGAACTAATTGGAAACTTTGTTGTTTAGGTTGAGTTCATTGTTGAGGACGAAATAGTCGAGATCGTCCCCAATCTAGAATGGATGCTCTCAATTTCGTCTTAGTAATTTTTGTTTCCAACTTTACCTCTCTCTCTCTCTCTCTTCATCCAAAATGATCTGGTGTATATGAACATGCATGTTTCTATTGAATTTATGGTGACTGATAGTTTGTGGAAAATAGTTTACCTCTAACCCGGTTTGGAGAAATCCTCCTCCAATCCGCTACGTGGCAATTAAATAGACCATCTACATGTATTTTTAGTCACTTGACATTTTTTATGAGTCATGTGACTTTTAAAATAATACATGTGGATAGTCTATTTAATTGACACGTAGTGGGTTGAAGAAGATTTCCTCCAAACTAGGTTGGAGGTAAAATCTATCCTTATTTGTGGTGTTGTTGTATATGATTGTGATTGCAGTATACTTTGAGAGGAGGAAGTGATTTGTTCCTTTTGCTTCCAGAAGCATTCAAGGGGATTAAGCAGATTAGTGTTATTGGCTGGGTTTTTTTTTGGGCTAAATGAGAGATTTTCATTTGCTACTTTATTGGGTTTATCAGATGGGTTAAATTACTACTTATTGGCTTCAATATTTGGAGGTATATTTGTAACAAGTATTTTCCTTTTATATATGGAAAAGAAGAAACTGCGTAACTTCTTTAGTTGAAATATTGATTTGTACAATTGGTATTTGCACTAGAGAGAGAGAGAGAGAGAGAGAGAGAGAGAGAGAGAGAGAGAGAGAGAGAGAGAGAGAGAGAGAGAGAGAGAGAGAGAGAATTTTAATTTTTTTTATTAATATTTATTTTTAGAAATTAAATTTTTTATTTAATTAAAAAAAATGCTGAAATTGAATATAATAATAATAAAAGATGTTGAGTCAGATAACACGTGGCATTTAACGGAGAAGAGGCTAACTGAGATGGGCGGAAGAGCTCATTTGAAAGTTAAACGTGCTTAAAGTGCTGAAATAAAATTTTTTGAAATTAGAGGGCCAAAATGAAAACACCTCCTAGATTAGGGAGTCAAAAATAGACTTTAGTCTTAATATTTTTAGGAAGATTGCCCTTATTTCATTCCACAAATGTAAGTTAGATTTTGCACATGTCATATGAGTTTGTCAAAAAGCAATCGTTCTAAACTCAATAGTACTCAATATTGGCATAATCATAATCAAGACTCTCGGAGATTCAGAGAAGTCAAAAAGCTGGCTAGAGAGAAAAGCTGGAAAGAGAAGGATGACTATGCAGGTTTGTTTCTTCTTACCAATGTCAAATGTTTATAAGGCTGAGGAGGTGGGCTAAGAGTTCCCCCCCCCCCCCCCCTTCAAGGTTAATGATAATACTCGCTTGGAACAACCGTGGGATGGCTCGACTTGTGGCTGCCTGTAATCATCGAGCTATGTACTTATTGTTTATGATTATGCCTTTATTGTTTTTTTTACTATTGAGTTTGTCTCACCTGTTGATCTTTTATTGCTGGAAGAAGAATTTATTGACCAAAAGTCATTCCACCTTTTTACAATTGACTAAAATGTACGGTACACTCTCTAAATTTGACCAATTTGGATTTCTTCCCCACCCCTCCTTCAAGGTTAATGATAATACTCGCTTGGAACAACCGTGGGATGGCTTGACTTGTGGCTGCTTGTAATCTTTGAGCTATGTACTTATTGTTTATGATTATGCCTATATTGTTTTTTTACTATTGAGTTTGTCTCACCTATTGATCTTTTATTGCTGGAAGAAGAATTTATTGACCAAAAGTCATTCCACCTTTTTACAATTGACTAAAATGTACAGTACACTCTCTAAATTTGACTAATTTGGATTTCTCCCTTGATATTTGAAAATTTGGATTAGTTACTTTGAGATTTGGTTGCAGTTTGATATTGATCCATCTGTCTTAATAACATTAGGACTTGATCATTAATGGCCACCTAGGCATGTCACATGTGTCAGGTGGTCTAATTAAATTATGCCACACTTATTTCTATTAGGTTAGGTCAATTAAATAGTTTTAAATAATTATAAATAATTAAAATAATTTCTCTAAAATATGAAAATTTCATAGAATAATTTAATTTAGGGAAAATTACACTGACACCTATGATGTTTAGTGAAACTAGACTCGCTACACCTTATTTTTAACAAAGGACACTCCGCTCCAAAATTTCCAAAATAATTGACACTTCGCTCCAAAATAATTGGCACTCAATTCCAAAATAATTCACGCTCCACTTCATTTTTGGAGTGAAGTGTAAATTATTTTGGGAATTTGGGAGCGGAGTGTGAATTATTTTGGGAATTTTGGAGTGGAGTGTCATATGTTGAAAATAGGGTATAGGGAGTCTAGTTTTACCAAACATTGGGAGTGTCAATGTAATTTACACTTTAATTTAATTAAAAAAAAAAAATCTCTCACGTCTCTTTTATTTAATAAAAACGTGACGACTCAATTGTAAAACCCTCGATCTAGGGTGTGAAATATCGTCGGTCAAGTCCTCATTTTGAGACTCACTTTGATAAACCAACCAATTTCTTGCCACACTCACCATCACCACCCAATAGCTGCCAAATCCATAGTTGATAAACCCAAATTCCCATCAAAATCCTCAAGTGAATGAAGCCATCACCTCCTATTGTGTCTACAATGGACATGCAAGTACCAAATTCATCCATCACCACCTCCACTAGAGATGATGAATTGTTAGAAAACTCAGTGAGGAGGACCACTATGGCACTACATAATGGATCTGACAATAGATAGAACAACGACCATGAAAGTGAAGAGGAAGAGGAAGGATATGGGGGACACACAATGAGGAGGAGGAACAAGTGGGTGAAGAGAGAATATGAAGAAAAGAGAGAAGAAAGTAGGATGGCTAAACTACAATGCTAGACTCCACCCTCACATTTGTTAGCAAAATGACACTCCATCCCTTTACATTTATTTGGAAATTTATTTTTTTAATAAAGGTGAGCAAACGAAGTGTAATTTTCTAAAATAGGAAGGACATTGTTATTTCGAAATATCTCAAGAAAGATTGCTATAATTTAGTGAAAAAAAAGGAAGTATTTTAAACTCCAAAATTAGAAGAGGTAAATAAGGGACATAAATAATATTTACACTATTTGTTCATTTAAGTTTTATGTGTAGAAAACCCTGAGGAGTAGCTCAATTGGTCCGGTCTTGGGTGTACTTGTTTGTTGCCAAACTAGAATTTTTAAGGAATGGTCGCCAATTTGTTTGAAGGAAACAAATAACTATACTCGATCGAGGGTTTAGTGCCTTAAAGCAAAGTTAGAACCACAATCTGACTTCGATCTAAAAGGCTGACAGGCTTGGTGATTGCCTTTGCCCGAAGGACTTAAAATAAAATGCAAGTAAGAAAAGAGAATGAAAGTAATGGAAGTAAATGTAAAAGTAGCAATTAATTAAGTTAACTAAGCTAATTGATTAAGTTAAGGGATTATCTAATTAAATTAACTAGTTCTAAGTTGTCTAAAGTAACTAATTGATTAATTAAACTAGCTAATTAAGCTAATCGAGGTAGACTAAAATTACTAATTAATTAAACTAAGCTAATTTAATCTAATCGGGGCAAGCTAAGGTCACTAATTAATTAAACTAACTAACTAAGCTAAGTCTAGAGTAACTATTGCTAATTGAGGTAACTACACCTAAGTTAAAGTAAAACATATGCGATCGAGGTAACTAGCACGTCAAATAAAGTAATATTACCATAAACAAGACATTGTTAATTAACTAAAAGAGTACTTACAAGCATGTAAAGGAAATACTGGAAGCTACAATCGAAAGCTCTATTAACTAATCTAACAAGTGCTATTTGGGTTTGCTTGGGGGTGTGTGGGTGTGTCTGTCTTTGGAAATACAATTGGGTTTGCTATTTATAAGCCAACTCCAACAGTTACATTCCTGCGCCTTGATCTTTTCTTCAAATCCCATGAAAATAGCTCATGTTACTTGTTTAATTGCTTCAATCGTGGTCTTTCTGTTAGCTAATCTTGGAATATGCATCATGCATGCCTTTTACTTACCAGATGTCATCTGTGTGGCTATGTAAAAAATCAAACACGTGTTATTCCTTGATTAGCCCGCGTGCTTCTTTATAATTGGCCCTTGGTCTCGGCCAGTTACTCTGTCTACGTGCCACCATTTGATTGGTTTGTGATCCACTTACTACTCAAATCCACGTGTTATACTTCCATTGATTCACGTGTCCCTTTCTGCTTGGCTTACATATTGGCCATTGTTTAGCCTATGTATCACCATTCTATTGGTACTTTTGCCAACTCATATTTTTAAATTTCGTACTAACACATGCCCCTTGCACGCAATTCGATGAAGATCTTTTACTAATCGTGTGAATTAAATGCTTTAAGGTGAGTTCTGCCTTTTGGCGGTTATGTCAGCCTTTATGCGGCTCTTAAATGAATTAAAGACATATAGTCACTTCATTTGATCAATAGTCACTTCATTATTCCGACTTTCAAAATCCTACCAACTCTCAAACGTCTCTTCTCTGAAGCCCTTCTTTGTCTTCAAGCGTTTTTTCTTCTTTCCAGTTCTACTGTGAACCTTTGTCATCACCTTCAATCCCTTGTTCTAACCAGTAAAATGGCTAAGTTTTCTTCCAACAGTGATCCTTGCAGTCATGCCATTCAGATAATTGAGGCACTTCCTGCTTCTCAACGTCTCACTGATACTCTTATCCCTTGTGGGAATGCCCTGACTTCTTCTTCCTCTGCCTCCACATCACCTCGATATGGCTTGGGTCCTTCCTTCTCATCCTATCCTGAAGATCTCTCTCCAATCTTTCCTTACAATTCTAACTTCGCTTTTATCTACCAAAATAGGCAAATGAACTAGGGAGAATGGGACACATTCACACCACTTCTGTCACGTGGTACAAGCCGGCTCCCAGTTGGGGTGCCTGGGTAGCAAGGTTGGCTCTTTCCAAACTTGACAAATGGAAGACATTGGGGATTGGTGAAGCCATTCGTGCTTCAAAATATGAGATGCCCATTAACCTTAGTTTGTTAACCTCTTTTTTATGTTTCTGGTCCCCAGTGACCAATACTTTTTCTTTTCCTGAAGGCTTTATGACCCCTACAGTGTTTGATGTCTTTGCCCTGCTGAGTTTATGTCCTATGGGTGTATTGGCTCACCCCTTAATGGCCGTTGGTACAGGCCCTGATGACGACATTCTTAATGGCGTGCCCCTGAGCTACAATGATTTTATCAAACATATGAAGGGTGCTGACGTCTCACCCGTTTCTTACAAGGAGGAATGCTGCTTCTACTTGCTCTGGATATGCAAGTTCCTGGCTTGCACCTCCTCCAAACGGGTCATTAACTACTACTTGCCAATCGCTCGGTGCTTGGTGAATGGCATTCCCGTCGATATGAGCTCATTCTTACTAGGAGAGCTCTATCGAGCCATGTTCTTGCTCAATACTGAGCCCAAGCAATCTCATGGTGGGCCCGTTTGGCTCATCCAAATGTGGGCCTATTCCTATTTCCCTCGGTTGCTCCTGAGCTTCATCCTACCATCGTGCCATGGTATTATGGAGAAGCTTGGATGCATGCCAGGTTTCCTAAAGAAAAAGGAATCCCCTCCTTCCCTACATGCTTCAAGCTTTTCAGGGACTCATCGAGGAGGAGGTTGCTTGAAGAATTCATGCCCTTCGAGGAAAAGAAGTATGGTTTTGAGGACTTCCAATAGTTCTCAAGCCAAGGCTTCTTCAGAGGAGACTCGGCATGGGGTGCTTGTCTCTAATCGAGGGACTTGGTGGTTATTAGGTCCACCCATGCTGGTGTTGAAGCATACTGCTCTTCGCTGGTGGCGAGGCAGTTTGGGCTTATCCAATTGTTACCTGTTCCCCCTATATGGACAAAAAACACGGACTGGATGGCTTGAGCTGTTATCTCCAAAGACGAAGCCAAGCAAATAAGTGTTTTGGCCAGGGAACGGGTCACTAGCTTCACCTTCACTCCATTTTCGCCTCGATCAGTGTCCTCTTTTCCATTCTACAGCTGGTGGGAGGAGTTCTACATGGCTAATTTCAATAATGAGGATGACTTGATCGAGGCCCTTCAGGGGTGTTGCCCTGGATTTCTGATGTACCAGCTTACAGGTATTTTTCTCTTACCTTCCTTACTTTGCATGTGTTGCTTGTTTTGTCTTAAGCGTTATGTTTAATCTTATTTACTTCTTTCAGGTGTTGGTATCAAGCACACGGCAAGCTATGTGGCTCCCCAACCTCTCTAGCAAATCTCTTATTCTGGGAAGAAAATCATTAGTGATTATTCTTCTCAAAAGCTTGCCACTGCTGAAGTAAGTTCCGACCTTCTTATCAATCTTGTTGACATAGTCACTGATAGAGTTGTTGCTCATCATGCTGGACTTGCTGAAGTAGCCTTTGATTTGAGAAATCAACTAATGAGGTGTTGTCAGGCCAACTTGCTCCAGGATGCAGCCTTTAAAAAGGCAAAAAAAAGTGTCAAGAGTCAAGTTCCTCTCTTCATGCTTCCAGCTCCCTCAGAGCAAGGGATTCGAACTTCAACCAAATGCAAATCTCCTGAGGTTGAAGAAGAAGTCAACCCTACTGTCTCCCCCATAGGTGCCAAACCTTCTGGCAGAAAACTCATTAAAACTGCAGCTAAAAAGTCCTCTGCCAAGAAGGCCAAGGTGGTCGAGGTAGTTCCTGACTCCTTGATCACCGAGGTGGAACCTTTGGATGAGGACCTTGATGACACTACTACCTTGTCCAATATGATGAGGAAAGCAGATGAGCAAAAACAAGTGCTAAGTGGTATCATCGAGGCTTAGGAGGCTCTCGAGGCTGAAGATAAATTAATAGCCCCAAAATTCAAAAAGGCTAAAACACTTGCTGCTGCCTTCAAAGCCAAGTCTCAAGCTGAGGATGCTGAGAGGAAGCGTCTGGAGGCTGAGGAGGAGAAGAAAAGGCAAGCTAATAAAGCCGAGGAGAAGAGGATTGTTGAAATTGCAAAGAGGTTGGAAATGAAGAAAAAAGAGAAAGTTCAAGTTGATCAGAAGAGACAGCAAGAGCTTGAGAGGAAGAAGAAAGAAGAAGAAAAAAAGAAGAAGCAAGAAGAAGAACAAAAGAAGGAAGAAAAGAAGAGAGAGGTAGAAGTTACTAAAAAGAAGGCAGAGTAGGTGGTGCCAGAGGTGGCAAAATTGACAAAGCCAACTGTAATGGAAATTGTGGTGTCAGTGTAACAGGTTGCTTAGCCAGCTATTGAGGTCAGGACCTCGATCGAGGCTGCAACCTCATCCATCGAAGTTGCTGCTCCCTTGGTTAGTATGCTTTTCACTTTTAGTTTTTTGCTCTTCTTGCGTCTTTATTTCTAACTTAATTTTTCTATTGCAGGCTCCACACATACAAGAGGGTCTTGGGGACATTGACAAACTTCTTAAAGATGTTTCCTTGACCCTTCAACAATGCCAGATTCCCACCAAGACTTCTTCTACCTCTATCTCTTTGGAGCCTTCCAAAGATCAACTCCAAACAGTAGTTAGCCAGTTGAAAGAGTTTTTGCAAAAACCTGTTGGTCTGGTGCTCCTGGATGCTACTTTGGTGGATCAATTTCAACAAGTGGCTCGATTTTTGATTGCCCACTCTTCTATTCTAAACGAAGGTGGTAGGGCTTTCTTGGGTCTGTTTGTGCAGAATTTGGACAACACCATTTCTAACCTCCAAGCAGCCCAAGAGAAAAGAAATCAAGCTACTAGTCAGGAAGCAGACGATAAACAAAGAGTCTCTAAATTGCAAGCTCACCAACTTGATCTTTAGACCAAGGCATCTGAACTGAGGTTCATTGACCAGAAAGTAAAGTCACTTGAGGCTGAACTTCAACTCTGGAAATCCAAATGCACCCAAAAGTGTTTGGAGCTTTAGACTGTTCATGCTGAGAGCCAAGGACTAGTTCAAGGGGTGGAGCTAATCTCCAGAGTTGAACAAGACATCCAAACTCTTCAGTTTGAGATTGCTGACCTTTAGATGCTACCCTTGATAAGTTGGGCTGGTCTCTCTGCTGCTTTCAAAGAATTATGATCTTTTGTTTACTCTCTTTTTCTGTGTTCTGGATATTCTCCAATTTTTGGCTTTTGTAAAACTTTCAGGCTTTCTTTAAGCCTTATTACTTGTAAAGTTTTCAGGCTAGCTTTAAGCCTTATTGTTTTTCTTTTGTTCAGAATCTTTTATGTTGATAAGCCATTTCATTAAAACTTGGTTTGTAGGGCTTAAGGTAGTTTCCATTTATTGACCTTATGTGTTTTTCCCCATTAATGTGCATTAACTTATAAGCATTTCCATTAAACAACTGGCTGACCAAGTAAGGCCCTTCCCAGTTAGGTGACCATTTTCCTAAGTAAGAATCTTTGGTCTCGAGGGGTAATATTACTTTCCAAACCAAGTCTCCTATAGCAAAGGTTTTGGGTCTAACCCTTCAATTGTAATTCTTAATAACTCTTTACTTTTGAAGAATAATGGAGTTTAAGGCTGCCACTTGTGCCTCATCCAAATCATCCATTTCTGCCATCATGGCATCCCCATAGTCTGTATGGCTCAATTGGTTTTGTCTAGCCACTCTTAATGATTGGACAGTTACTTCCACAGGGAGTACTACGTCATGGCTATAAACCAATGAGAAAGGAGTTGTGTTAATACTTAGCTTTTTGGAGGTTCGATAAGCCCATAACACTTCTGACAATAACTCATCCCAATTCGAGGGATTATTATTAACAACTTTCCTTAAATTGGCTTTGATGATCTTGTTGGTAGACTTTGCTTGTCCATTTTCTTGTGCATAATATGGTGTAGAATTAAGAATTTTAATGCCATATTCTTGTGCAAAAGCCAAGACCTTGGATCCATTAAAAGCCATTCCATTATCCACAGTAATACTTTGAGGTAAACCAAATCGATGGACTATTGTTTCTTTTATGAACCTAATCACATCGTATTCAGTTACATCTTTATAAGCTTTGGCTTCCACCCATTTTGTAAAGTAATCTGTAGCCACGATTACAAAACAATTCTTCTTCTTCTTCGAGGTAGGTCTTACTTTTCCAATTAAATCCATTGCCCATCCTCTGAATGGCCAAGGTTTAATAATCGAGCTTAGCTCGGTAGCAGGCAACCTGGGTAAAGGTCCATGTTTTTGACATGCCTCACATCCATGAGCATACTCGATGCATTCTTTTAGGATTTTTGGCCAGTAATATCCATATCAATGGATTAGCCATTTCATTTTTATTCCTGACTAGTATGCTCCACAATTCCTTCATGGACTTCAGCCATTACTTGTATTGCTTCTTCTGTGCTTATACACTTAAGCAAAAGTCCATCAGCCCCACGTTTGAATAGGCATTCATCTTCTTCAATTAGCACATACCTTCTGGCTTTGAGTTTCAAGATATTGTTGGTACAACCACTTGGGCTTCTTAGGTACGAGATGATTGGACTTCTCCAATCTTCTTTCCCTACTTCGAGGGTAAAGGTCTCTGTTCCTAATTGCCTGGTAAATATTGATGGTAAAGTTCTTGCTTTTATGGCCTCGATTTTGATTTTTTCATCTTCGATTGGCCTATACCTTGAGGCTACTTGGGCCATTCGATTGGCCTTATAGTTTTCTTCTCGAGGTATATGATGTAAAGTACATTCTTGGAAATCTTGCAATAATTGTTGGACAGACACTAAATATGGGGCTAATAGTACACTTCTACATTTATATTGTCCCTTAACTTGATTAATTACTAATTGTGAATCACCAAATACTGTGACATTTTTTTTATCCCCATTTGTAAAAGTATTTCCAATCCTAATACCAAAGCTTCATACTCTACTTGGTTGTTAGAACATACCTTTTCTATTCTAAATGCTAATTGGGTTTTCACTCCTTGTGGTGATTCCAAAACTATTCCAACACCTGCTCCTTGTTCAGCCCTTGAGCCATCAAAATAGAACTTCCAAGGAACTAAAGCCACATATTGGGCTTCATGTGGCACATCCTCACAAGGATGATCAGCCAAAAATTCTGTCAGTGCTTGGCCCTTAACTGCTTTTTGTGGTACATATAGTAAATGAAACTCTACTAAAGCTAAACTCCATTTGCATATTCTTCCACTTAAGATAGGTTTTGATAGCATATATTTAATAACGTCAGTTTGAGCAATGACAAACACAGTATAAGCTAACATTTAATGCCTTAATTTAAGTGCAGAAAAATACAAAGCTAAACAAAGTTTTTCAACAGTAAAATATTTGCATTCAATTGGATTCAAAATCTTACTTAAATAAAAAAACAGCTTGTTCATGGCCATCTTCATTGGCTTGGGCCAAAAGGCTTCCAATCGACTCTTGAGTAGCAGAAATATACAACTTCAGTGGTTTGCCTTCTCTTGGAGGAATCAACATTGGTGGAGTAGTTAAATTGCTTGATGGCATCAAAGGCTTTTTGATGTTCTTCATGCCATACAAATGCCTCATGGTCCTTCAATCGAAGCAAAGGAGAGAATACTTTGGTTTTTCCTGCCACATTTGCAATAAATCTTTTTAAAAAGTTTATTTGCCCAAGTAGTCTTTGCAACTCTTTTTTATTTGATGGAGGCTTAGCTTGTAATATAGCTTTAGCCTTTTTTTTATCCAGCTCTATGCCTCGATTATGTACCAGAAACCTTAAAAAGTTTCTAGCCGTAACACCAAAGGCACATTTTAATGGATTCATCTTTAATTGATGCTTCCTCATTCTTATGAAAGCCTTTTCCAGGTTTTCTAGATGCTTATCGAAGTTTTGAGACTTCACTACTATATCATCTATGTATACTTCCATATATTTCCCAATCATGTCATGAAAAATGGAATTCATAGCTCTTTGATATGTAGCCCCCGCATTCTTTAGGCCAAAAGGCATTACCACCCATTCAAATGTTCCTATAGATCCAAGACATCTAAATGCAATTTTATGTACGTCACTTTCTACAATGAATATTTAATTATAACCTGAATGTTCATCCATAAAAGATAAGACTTTGTACCAAATGCCCCATCTACTAGCAAATCAGCTACAGGCATAGGATATTCATCTTTGGGTGTTGCCATATTTACATTTCTAAAATCAATACAATTTCTAAGTTTGCCATTCTTCTTTAAAACAGGTATTATATTTGATAACCATTCGACATACCTGACTGGCCTGATGAAGCCTGCTCGAACCAATCTTTCAATCTCCTCCTTTATTTTTAGGGTGATGTTTGGAGCCATTCTTCTTGGAGCTCATTGAAATGGCTGAAATCCTTCCTTGATTGGCAATCGATGTTCCACTAAATTCCTGCTTAGTCTTGGTAACTCTAGATAATCCCATGCAAAACAGTCTTTGTATTTCTTTAGGATTATTGTCATTTTATTAAATTGATCTGGTCCAAGGTGACCACTTACGAAGGTTACCCGTGGGTCCTCCTTTGTTCTTAGGTTCACTTCAACGAGGGGATCCTGAACTTCCTCTTTGATATCATCCATTCTAATTGGATGGGTGCTTATTTGTTCCTGGCCCATACTTCCTTGGCCATTCTTAGGTTGTATGTTACACTCAGCAAACTGAGAGTTTTGTTCCAGCCTTTTCTCAGTTACAAATCCCACCAGCTTCCTTAGGGCCAGATCGATGGCCTTCTTTTTCTTTATATTAGTGGGTTTATTCAACATCTTCCACATAGTAATCGAGACCATTCTTAATTTCTGGCCTTGTCTTTGTCTCCTCCAAAATTTGGCTGAGCTTGAATAAGTTCTCCATTGTTAGAGGCTTTTCAGGTCCAATGGTTACCCTCGATGGGTTTCCGTTTTGGTCTATCCCTGTGAATTTGAAAATGCCCACACAATCATTATATAATTGTGCATCTACATTGTTATTATAAGTCACAAATGGTCTTTCATCTACCTTAACTACCTCGATATTATTGTCATCTTTCTAGAAAACTAATACCTGGTCTAAAGAAGATGGTACAACCCAATTGGAATGTATCCAATCTCTTCCTAACAAAGCATTATATGCTGAGTCAGTATTAACAATAAAAAATGCTACTATAGCTATTTTGCTACCAACTTTGACCTCGATAAGGATAACCCCTTTTGTTTTGGTGGCTCCACCAGCAAAACCACTAACAGAAACAACTGTTACAATTAGGTCATTCTCTGTTTTTAATAATTTCTAAGTATGGAGGTTGGGAAGATGTTAACTGCTGCTCCATTGTCTACCAAGACCCTATTAACAGGCCTCCCATCCATGTGTGTCTTTATGTATAAAGGTTTTAAATGTTGGCACATAGCCAAAGTAGGTTTTTCAAATATGATTTTACCTGTGTCTCGGCACTCTTCCTCTTTTGCTAATAAAATGGGTATTACCCCTCGAGTATCTTCTTCCCTTTGTACCTAGGTTGTTACCATGAACTCTTTGGGTAGGGTAATGGCATTACAACTGAGTGTTCTATCATTTTTTGGCTCTTCAGACTCGTTTTCTGGCTCTCCAGTTTGGATACCACTTTCTAGGGTTTCTACTCCTTCCATCTCTCCCATATCATCAGTTTCCTCAACCTCGATATCATCCATACCTTCAAAATTCTCAAAGGTACCAATATCTTCAATATTTTCGATGTCTTCGATATCTCCAACATCTTCCATGTTCTCAATGTCTTCCATGTCTTCGATATCTTCCATGTTTTCAATGTCGTTGATATCCTCGATACCTTCAGCATCCTCGATGTCGTCAATATCTTCTACATTCTCACTTCGGCTGTCTTGAATACTCTCCATTTGTGTTTCCTGGGACTGTTTTGCCTCGATTTGGTTATTTTTTGCTTCCTTACTGCCACTCAGGCTTCTTTTCTTTCTGCCAAACCAAACCTGTACCACTTGGCCCTTTTTTGGTCCTACGGGTATTGGTGAAATTTTGGCTTCTTCAGATTCTGTTTCTGACTCAACATTCTCGCTGTTTTTCTCTGGACGTTTGTGATTATCCGGAGTTTTTATTGAATCTTTGCTTGGATATGACTTGACCTTTGTGTCTTGCACCTTGTGCCTTGTGCCATTCCTTACTGGTGTTGCAATATTTTTTAGTTATTGCACCAGCAATGCCTTCTTTTCCAGCGTAAGGTCCTCTGAGATATTCAAGGGCTTCTGCTCCTTTTATTACTTCCATAGAGTCTGAGTTAGTAGTTGACCTAGATGAATGGTGGTCTCCTTGTCCATACTCCTGATGTAAGGCTGCTTGCTGCCTTATCCATCTTCGCCTCTAGGTTCGCATTATTCTTGAAAAATATGGGTTATAGCCATATTTGTACTCTTGCTTGTGTATTGGTTTAAGCCTAGGGGTTTCGAGGGTAACCCATCTCCTTGTTTCCGAAACTGGTGGTCTCATCATTCTGGGCTTTCTGATTGACTCAAACCTGGAGTCTAAGGTATAGTGAGGGTTTGGCCTCGATCAAGCCATTTTTGACTGTTCATATTGAGGACCAAGCCTCGATCGAGCCATTCTAGGCTATTCATAATGAGAACCAAACCTTGATCGAACAATTCTTGGTTGTTCATATTGGGAACCAAGCTTTGATTGAGCCATTTTTGGCTGTTCATGTTGTAGATCATGTCTTGGTTGAGCCATTCTTGGTTGTTCATGTCGAATATCATGCCTTGGTCGAGCCATTTTTGGCTGTTCATGTTGAAGATCATGCTTCGATCGAGCCATTTTTGGCTGTTCACGCTGGGAACCAAGCCTCGGTTGAATCGAGTATAATTGTGGTGCTGACCTTAGTTTAGATCTACTATTCTTTATTGATTTTGGGACTGACTTCGGTTTTTCTACTTCTGGTGGCTTATAGTCATCCTCTTTCTTGGTTCTGGAGAAGCATTTAGCCAATATGTGGCTACATCTTTCACAGATAGTGTTGTCTTTATCACTTTATGAGTTAATTTTTTGAGGCTGCTTCCTAAGCATCTCCTTGTAAGAGATGATAGGTTGTTCTGTGGGGCATGCCACGTTTTTCCCTTTGTCAGCATGAACATTGTTGTCCTAAATCGAGAGGCTCCTGCCACTTACTTTGGTTGAGCTGTTTTGCCTTGTAGTAGCTGATCTCTCAATCTTTAAGCTGCTCATCTCTCGAGCTAACTGTCTTTCTTGTGGACCAAAAGCTTGCAGTGAGTTAATCTTAGCTTTATTATTTTTGACATATAAATTTCTATGAGGCATAAGTGAACTAAGATCAACAGATGTAGTATTAATATCTACAAAAGGAAAAGGATCTGCATCAACTGCCATACTTTCTTGAGGCATTTCAGGAAATTTTAAGACATTTCTATCTATTTTATCCTGTACCACATTTCTAAAAGTCACACAAGATTTAGTGGCATGAGTATAAGTATTATGCCATTTACAGTAATCTTTTCCTTTTAATTCCTCTTTAGAGGGAAATCTATGTCTTCCTATAATCTTTAATTGGTTAGCTTCGTATAGGATATCAAAGATTTCATCTGCTTTTTCTACATCAAAAGAGTAGGCCTTTAGAGGCGAAGTTTGTTTGTTGGACTTTTTTGCCTGAATTTGCTTTTTATGTAAAGCCTCACAAACAAATGGCCCTCAACCTACATATTCAGCCAGATTGATTTCATAGTTGGGGTCCTGGTAATAGGTCCCATAAGAAGAGTTTTTCCTTTGATTCTCTTCTTTTAAAAGCCCTTCGAATCTGGATGCTCTTTCTGATAGCTCGAATAAGTCAATGAAAGTTATTCCTTCGAATTTCTTTCTTAGCTCAAAATTAAGACCATCGATGGCTCTTTTAACGTATTCTGCCTCTGGTAACGTTGTGTGGCATCGCGTTCTGATCCTTTTAAACCTCATAATGAATTGCTCTGCAGATTCATCTGGTTTTTGTTTTAATCGAGCTAAGTCTGCCATTGAAACTCCTATGTTTGACCTGGCAAAATGGGATTGGAATTTCTCCTCCATTTCTTCCCAGGAACCGATAGAATTTGTCGATAACACGGCATACCAGGTAAAGGCTTGGCTTGTTAAAGAATTAGGAAACATTCTTAACTTTCCATTTCCATTATTGGAATATTCATCACATTGGACGATAAATCAGGAGATATGTTCCAAGACTGTTTTTTCATCCTCTCCTGAAAACATAGTGAAATCAAGTATCTTGAAACCTCTAGACCATTCCTCTCTATCTATCCTCTCAGGATAGGGTTTCCTATAAGGACGCCTTGTACAGGCTCAGGGTTAGGTTCAGATCATATATCTTGATTCCTTTCTTCAAGATTTATCCCTTTGTCAAATACATCTTCCTCAGGAAAGTTCCGGCCATTATAATCATTTCTTGGCCTATTTCTCTTGTTTTGTGGGGGCACATAAGGTTCGTTTTGTGGGGGCGCATATTGTTCGTTTCTAAACTCATAAGGCTGTTCAAACCTAACCTACTCCCTATACGGCTCAAACCTTTGGGGTGGTTCACCCCTAAACCCTTCTGGTTGGCCTTGATATGGTTCCGCCCTAGGAAACCCAAATTGAGGTGGTCTCATCCAAGGTGGCTCCATTCTTGGCTCGAATTGAGGAGGTTCCATCCTTGGTTGTTCAAAACGAGGCGGTTCCATTCTTGGTTGTTCAAACCTAGGTGGTTCCATTCTAGGTTGCTCAAACTAAGGCTGTTCCATTCTTGGTGGTTCCATCCTTGGTTGCTCGAACCGAGGCGAATCCATTCTTGGTGATTCGAACCTTGGTGGTTCCATTCTTGGAGGTTTGAACCTTGGTGGTTCCACTCTTGGTTGCTCGAATCGAGGTGGATCCACTCTTGGTGGCTCCATCATTGGTAGCTCGAAATGTGGTTGTTCTATTCTTGATGGTTCCACTCTAGGCTGCTCGACTCGAGGTGGTTCCACTCTTGGTGGATCCATCCTTGGTTGTTCCACTCTAGGTGGCTCGAATCGTGGCGATTCCACTCTTGGTGGCTCGATGTAAGGTGGTTCCACTCTTGTTGGCTCCACTCTTGGTGACTCTGTTATAATCTGTTCCTCTTGGGACTGTTCCACTCTATGCGTTTCTGTTACAGGGGAATTAAGACCAATGTTGGTTGGTCTTTCTTCAGGGCTTACCGCCGAATTGACAGGATACCCTATGGGTATGTCAACATTTGTTGTTACCACTTCTATTTAAGGTTGTTGGCCAGATCCCTGGCTTATTTCGATTCCTTTTGTGGCAATTTTCTGAGACATTCCTTGAATCAATGCAGCCATATTTTGACTCATAGTTTGTTCCAATGTTGCTATATTTTGACTCACAGTTTGCTCGAATTTCTTCATCCTCCTATCTTGGTTATTTAGAATTTGGAGTAATAACTGTGTCATATCATCTTTTTGAACCATGGTGGTTCAGTTCGGGCATTCTCATTGAATGCCTCCATCTTTTCTTGGATTCTTGTATCCAAATAGGATTGGAGTTCGTCAACCATACTTTTGGCTGGTGGGGACATTTCAATATCCTCTTCTGAACTAGAACTTCCTTCAGGTAACCTAACACATTTTCCAGAGTTTTTCATCCTTCTTGTTCTTACTGGCATATATATTCTCCCATTGTGGTCACCAATTTGTTTGTTGCCAAACTAGAATTTTTAAGGAATGGTCGCCAATTTGTTTGAAGGAAACAAATAACTATGCTCGATCGAGGGTCTAGTGCCATAAAGCAAACTTAGAACCACAATCTGACTTCGATCTAAAAGGCTGATAGGCTTGGTGATTGCCTTTACCCAAAAGACTTAAAATAAAATGCAAGTAAGAAAAGAGAATGAAAGTATTGGAAGTAAACAGAAAAGTAGCAATTAATTAAGTTAACTAAGCTAATTGATTAAGCTAAGGGATTATCTAATTAAATTAACTAGTTCTAAGTTGTCTAAAGTAACTAATTGATTAATTAAACTAACTAATTAAGCTAATCGAGGTAGACTAAAATTACTAATTAATTAAACTAAGCTAATTTAATCTAATCAAGGCAAGCTAAGGTCACTAATTAATTAAACTAATTAACTAAGCTAAGTCTAGAGTAACTATTGCTAATTGAGATAACTACGTCTAAGTTAAAGTAAAACATATTGCGATCGAGGTAACTAGCATGTCAAATAAAGTAACATTACCATAAACAAGACATTCTTAATTAACTGAAAGAGTACTTACAAGCATGTAAAGGAAATACTGGAAGCTACAATCAAAAGCACTCTTAACTAATCCAACAAGTGTTATTTGGGTTTGCTTGGGGGTGTGTGGGTGTGTCTGTCTTTTGAAATACAATTGGGTTTGCTATTTATAAGCCAACTCCTACAGTTACATTCCTGCGCCTTGATCTTCTCTTCAAATCCCATGAAAATAGCTCCTGTTACTTGTTTAACTGCTTCGATCGTGGTTTTTTTGTTAGATAATCTTGGAACGTGCATCATGCATACCTTTTACTTGCCAGATGTCATCTATGTGGCTATGTAAAAAATTAAACACGTGTTATTCCTTAATTAGCCCGCGTGCTTCTTTATAATTGGCCCTTGGTCCCGGCTAGTTACTTTGTTTACGTGCCACCATTTGATTGGTTTGTGATCCACTTACTACTCAAATCCACGTGTTATACTTCCATTGGTTCACGTGTCCCTTTCTGCTTGGCTTACATATTGGCCATTGTTTAGCCTATGTGTCACCATTCTATTGGTACTTTTGCCAACTCATACGCCAACTCATTATTTTTAAATTTCGTACTAACAGTACTTCCTAATGATCACTATTTTGAGTCTCCTCAGGGCCACTTACCCATGGAAAAACCTTGCGTCTATCGTGGTACACATGAATAGTAGGGGGTTACTTGTTCCTATGGAACGTTGGCCTGGACACCCAAGGTTATTAAAAAAAAAGAAAAATTCATGTGTAGAACTTTGCCACACGGACAGATTTCAACTCAAGCATTCCACACATAATATCTAACAGAATATTTAAAATGGTAGGTCCTTGCACGGTTGCACCTCCTATTGAAGTATAATATTCAACTCATCAAGCCAAATACAATATTTGCCTCCATCCTTGATATGAAGTTAAAGAAAAAGAAAAAGAAAAAGAAAATGAGTTTCAAGATTTTAGAATTAAATTCACAAAAAATCAACAAAATCCATAGTCGATTAAAATAGTATCGCCTGAAAAAACTAATCTTCTTAACTTCGAAAGAAAACTAGAGTATCACATGATTGATGGAACATAATTACTTATATATGATAGTGATAGATCCCATCACAAATTATATTCAAACACACATATTAACTAATTTCAGTTTACATCAAATGTTCATTTATGTTAAGAATAAAGAGAAAGAGAAACTGAAACTGAGCAGAATAACTCAATGCATTATATTTAGTGAGTAAAACAGTACAAAGGATTAACTTTATATAGGCATGTGAGAGAGTGCCCTACAAGTAAAGAGAGTCTAAGGCAAGTATGTGTGCTATACAAGTAAGTGCAATGGACCTAAGGCCCAATGGGCTTATGTATTGTACTAGCATCCCCTCAAACACAAGGTGGTGTGGAAGAAGCCATCTTAAGTTTGGAGACAAGGTCTAGTAGATGTCTCGGTGGATGAGACTTGGTGAATACATTAGCAAGTTGGTCTTTAGAGTAGACAAATAAAAATGGAGACTGTTTTGCAAAAGATGATGACAAATGAAATGACAGTGGATTTCAATGTGCTTAATGCGCTAATAAAAAATATCATTATGGACAATGTGAATGACAATACGATTTTCATAGTGAACATGGGTACTAGCGGTCTGAGGGGCACACATGCTAGTTAGGAGCCTACGAAGCTATAAAAGCTCAAAGTTAGCATCTGCAAGAGCACGATACTTAACTTCGGTATTGGACTGAGTAACAATAGACTATTTTTTGCTGCACCAAGAGATAAGAGAGGAGTCTAGTAAGGAACAATAACCAGTGGTAGAGCGGCGGTAAATGGGGTCCTAGCCCAGTCGGCATCAGCATAGGCACGTGGGTCAAGAAAGGATTGTGCAAAAAAGTGGAGGCCATGAAAGAGTGCACCCTTGATGTACTGGAGGATACGAAGAACAATAGCATAGTGAGTGGAGCGAGGAGCGACCATGAAATAATTCATCTTAGACAAGTGACAATGAGATAGATGAGGCTTCCAACCAACTGTTGGTATAAGGTAGCATCGGGAAGAGGCTCACCATCAGTAGCAGTGAGCTTCACATTGAGTTCTAATGGACTAGAGGTCGTCTTATTGTTAGTGAGATTGACTTTAGAGAAAATGTTAGAAGCATACATGGCTAGGAAGAGATAATAACCATCGGAGTAGGATGTGACCTCAAGACCTAGAAAGTAGTTAAGAGTACCAAGATCCTTTATCTCAAAAGCTTGACTAAGAAACTGCTGTAAGACACAAATTCCTGTAAAGTCATCACCTATAATAATTATGTCATTAACATAAAGGAGAATGCGAGTGATACTAGTGGAGGTCTGACGGAGGAAGAGTGCATAATCATAGGCATTAGAAGTGAAATCCTGGTGAGTGACCACATAACTGAACTTAGCAAACTAAGAACGAGTAGCTTGTTTGAGGCCATTGAAAGCATGTCGAAGGCGGAAAACTTGATTTGGTGGATGAGTATAGCTAAGAGGTGGTTCCATGTAGACTTCCTCAAGAAGGTCACTATTGAGAAATGCATTTTTCACATCTATCTAGAATAGAGGCCAATGACGAACCGCGACAAACGCAAGTAAGGATCGAACATATGTAAGACGAGCAACATGAGAAAAAGTCTCATCATAGTCGATACCAAATTCCTTAGTAAAACCCTTGGCAACCAAGTGAGTCTTGTAGCGTTCGATGGATCCATCAACCCAAGTCTTGATCTTATATACCTATTTACGACCCACTACGGACTTGCCAGGAGGTAGAGTAGTCATGTCCCAAGTATGAGTATTGTTCAGAGTATCAAGTTCATCTGTCATGGCTTGCTTCCAAAGAGGATTAGTGCTAGCCTTACGATAGGTATGAGGCTCATGAAGAGTAGCAAGGGTAAAGAAACAATGATAATTAACAATAAGGTGAGTGAGAGGAGATCTTACTTGATAAGAACACTGAAGATCAAAGCCTATAGAAGACTTAAATGGTGTCGATGATGTAGGATCCTAGTGAGACGCACAGACTGCCAGAGGAGAAGCCAAAGGTGGGATATTTGGTGAGCTAAGAGGTGGAGTAGAGCTCTTATAGGGTAAGGATATAGAGCAACAAAAGGATTAGTGAAGATGTGAGTCATAGAGGAAGAGATAAGGGGAAAGTGATGGCGCTTGGAGAAGGTTTGATGTTCCCAAAATTCAACATGATGGGAAATACGAAGACACTGTGATATGAGATTGTAGTAGTGCCAACACTGGGAAAAATTACTAAGTCTTTCTTTTTCCTAATCTCGACCCCCATTTGGCGAGGTGTGTGTCATCTCTCCATCTCTTTTTCGCTTTGAGATGTGAGTTATGTGTGTGTGTGTGCGGGAACACGTGTATGTGTGTGTGCATGTGAGCACAAATTTGGAGTCGCCACTTGTCATAACCCCATTTTTACCCACGGGATTTTCTCGGGTGTCGGCATGCAAAACGAGGCAGCCCGAACCAAGCCGGCCTGATTCGACGAGGGCTCATCACATCAAATAACCTCAAAACGGAGTTTGGGACACGTTTCCAAAAATCTGACCAAGTTTGACCAAGGTTGACCAAGTTTGACCGGAGTTGACCAAGTTTGACCGAGGTTTGACCGGAGCCATTTCTGACCCGACTGGGGTCCACTATATCCAAAAACCCTCAAAACACGGTCTGGGATGCATTTCCCGGAGTTCGGAGAGTTTTGACCAGAGTTGACCAAGTTTGACCGGAGTTGACCAAGTTTGACCGAACTGTTGACCGGATCGAAGGCTGAATCGGACTGACCGGTCCTTGGCCATTGTGTAGAGCATGATGAGAGCTTCGATTCGATACTTTATGGATAAAAAACGGATGAGAAACGAGGGAGTTATGGAGAAAACTGTGAAAAACGGTCCAACACTTAGCCAAATTTTACTAAGTGTTGTTGACAAAACCGCCTATTTGGGAGGCAGGGTTTGCACGTGACTTCTTTCCGACCCACAGCAACTTGGTCCGTGAATTGAGACCCTAAAGCAATAGGGTTACTTCAGCTACAACGCGCAACTCCCGGATCGTCAAGAGCTCCTCCGGTCAAGCCGGAATCTCAATCAGAAAATGACCCCTTGGCATAAGGAACATTCCAAAGGCCTTTGTTCGCAAGATCGTATCTTGCGAACCCAAGTCCGCCTCTGTGCAAGGCCTGTACCTTTAGAAAGTAGGTAGCATAAGCTTTCTGGTGACACCAAGATCACCGAAATCCGTCGTCGGGAGCTACGTCTACCACGCGCACGAAAACAGGCTGTGCTGAAATTTTCATAACTTTCCCACCAACATTGCCACGCTTGCACGCAGAGTCTTCCTGGCTCACAACAAGTTGATCCGCAAGCCCGGGTACGTTAGAAAGAGGACACATTCATGCACAACGTGGAACTCTCGGATCATCAAGATTTTCCCCGGTCTAGCCGGAATCTTTGCCGGAAAACTGCCTTCCGAACGGACCAAAAACACTCCCGGCGGCCCCTGCTCGCAGGACCATATTTCTCCAGCCCAAGCTCGGTTTCCCGCGATCCCAAAACCTTGAGAAAGAGGGTAGCGTAAGATTTTCGACGGTTCCAAGAACGTTGAAATCCGTCGTCGGGAGCTAGGTCAAGTATGCGCGCGAACACAGACAAAAAGCAAGGAAAAATGAGCCGAAGATTTGACACGTTTTTCTCCCGGACAGCCGCCTTCGCGCACAGAGTCTTTCCGACTCGCTGCAAGTTGACCCGCGAGCCCGGATGCGTTGGAAAGATGACGACTCCGGCTACGACGTGCAACTCTCGGTTCGCCGGTGGCTTCTCTCGTTTGACCGGAATCTTCACCGGAAAAACACACAAAAACAGCTCTGGCACCCCGACTTCCGGGAGCCATAACTCTCTCATCCGAACTTCGATTCGCGCAAAATTTGTACCGTTGGAAAGTAGACATCAAGAGATTTCCGACGATATGCTGCATGACATATTTTGAGCACTAGAAGGCCTCCAAAACTGCTCTCAAAAATCGGGTCAGAAAAGGGTATGCGTGCGAAAACTGAGGAGGATTCGATGGAGGGGATAAGGATGCCACATGGCACTCGTGAGGGACCATGCCGTGCGGTGCGTGATGGACCCGCGCGAGGCGTGCACGCCTTTCTATAAAACTAGCCTTACCCTCCCTCATTTGTACACAACTTTGCTCGGCTCTAGGCTTCTTTAAGCGTTAGAATAGGCAGAAATAGAGGTTTTAGGGGTTCTTAGAGGGGGTTTTGGGTAGTTTTTAGAGTGGGAAACTCCTCTCTAGGTACTCTCTCTCTCTAAGCTCTTTCTCTCTCCACTTTTCTCTCTTTTTTCTTTCTTTTTAGTGGAAGTGACTAATGATGATCCCTAAAATGGGAAGGGATTCACAAGGATCCACTTGTATTTATGCTTTTTTAGTTTATTTATGTTCTATTTTATGCTTTTAGTTCATTTATGTTCTATTTATGCTTTCCTAGTTCATTTATTGTCTTGTTATTGCTTTATCTATATACTTTGAGTTATTTATTGCTCTTATTTGTAGATCTAAGTTCATTTATCGCTTTATTTACATTTACTACGTACTTGTGAATATTTGTATTGTGATTATCCCCATTTCCCGTGTGTTTTAGTACGGCAATCCCGAGTGGCTTTGGTGGATTATATAAGCCCTCTATGAGGCCTTAACAACCATGTTAGCCCACGAGGTATTTGACCCGAAAAACACACTCCCATGTCTAAATAACATCATTTATCGCTTTACTATGTTGTAAATATGTGATTTGGGCGTGAGAATCCCGATTGGTTGTGGTGGATTATGTAAGACCTCAAAGAGGCATTAACAACCACGTAAATCCATGAGGCGTTGGACCCACGAAAATCCTTTATTTTAAACCCCATTATTTTCGTCATTTATGATGTTGTTGCGATTATTGTCCATTTTTCCATTTTGATTTGGGCATGAAAACACCGAACGGTATTGGTGGTTTTAGGTAAGTCTTTCAAATAGCACTAAACCCCATGTAAATCCATGAGGCATTGGACCCGCAAAATTGCCAACATATTTTTAAAATGATTCTCATTCATTTAAGTCCTATTCGGCCTCGTGGGTTTAGGTAAATCTTTCAAATAGTACTAAACCCTCGTGTAAGCCTGAGAGGCATTGAAACCCCCCTTTCAAAAACGATTTTTCTCATTTAAGTCCTATTCGGCCTCGTGGGTTTAGGTAAATCTTTCAAATAGTACTAAACCCCCGTGTAAGCCCGAGAGGCATTGAAAACCCCTTTTCAAAATTATTTTTCTCATTTAAGTCCTATTTGGCTTCGTGGGTTTAGGATAAGTCTTTCAAATAGTACTAAACCCTTCGTGTAAGCCCGAGAAAGGCATTGAAATCTCTTCTTTATTTTATTCATGTAAACCCTAAGGTGGTACCGAGATTCGAATAAATCTTTCAAATAGCTTCGAATCCCGACCCCTCGAGGTCTTGACCCTTTCCCTAAAAATTCTCATGTGTCATAAATTACATTTTGTCATTTCGATTGAGCATTATATTCATGTCATCCCATATTTGCATCCTCATTATGATATATCCATCTTGCGCTTGTAATTTATGTGCTGCGAACATGCCGTGATTACTTGTTTGAATATTTTATTCGCTTTCATATTCGTTCTTGTAATTTATGTTCTGTGAACATGCCGTGATTACTTGTTTGAGTGTTTACCGCTTTGATATAAAAATGTGATTAAAATACACTTTGCCATGAAAACTTTAAAAAGAGTAAACATGGTAATGTGGGCGTTAGAAACGAAGTTGGTGCAACCCAGGGGCAACGGCTCGCCCTGGCTTTTGGGACACCATGGTATAAGTCCTTTACATGGGGGCGTGGCTGGTACGTGCTTTCATGTAAGGGATTCTACACGTTCTAACTCCCATAGGATCATGGTCTAAAATTCCCCAAAGTGTGAATTAATCATCCAAAACCCCGCCATTTGACGGACCGCTTTACTCTTGGAAATCAAGGGTAAAGAGATCCCGAATATGGCACCAAAAACATTAATTGTTTGTCCCGGCACTAGGTGTTAGGATTTCAAGTACATCCTACCACCGAAATGCCCGGAAACTTAAAAAATACAAAGATAAAAGGGACGGTGAAATAAAGAGTCTAAACAAAACCAAACAAGGTCAAATTGCATTTGCCATTCTTGGTATATTGCATGACCAAATTTGGGACATTTGTACATAATTAAAACCAACAAACTTAGGCTTAGCAAATAAAGGGAACACTAGAAGGGAGGTAACCGTTTTCTTAAACGGATGTCGTGGGGTGCCTAACACCTTCCCCACGCATAAGCAAACCCCCGAACCTATCTCTGGTTCAAGACCATTTAGTTTTAGATGTCTAAATAAGATAAAATCTATTAGACATAGGTGCCCAATCACACCTTAAATTTCCCATGGTTGGTGGCGACTCCAAATTTGTGCTCACACGCACACACGTACACATGTTCCCACACACATACACAACTCCTATCTCGAAACGGAAAAGAGATAGAGAACACACACGCACTCGCCAAATGGGGGTCGGGATCTAGGAAAAATAAAAGAAAAGACCTAACTAAACCCCTTTAGAGGAGGTTAAGAGGTCGGTTTTTCCGCCAGTGTCGACAGCTTGGCGACTCCACTGGGGACTTAGAGGGTTTAAGCCTATAGTCTTTCGGTGTTTTCTTTGCTAAGCACGTGTTCATACATTTGTTGGTATTCATTGTTTGATTCATTCTTTTTATTTCTTCTTGTATAGTATTTTGATTTTAACATGTCTATATTCTTGAACATATATACTGCGAACATAGGATAGAGATTTATTTTATGCAACACATATTGTATATTGTGCTTTGTACAAAAAAGTCTTTTCCCTTTTTGTTTTCAAAATCATGACATTTACCCTCATTGGACTTTTGGGTCGAACCCGGACTCAGGTGGGGCTGGGCTGGTACAGGCTCCACCACGAACCCTTTTATATCTAGGACATGGAACACGAGAATCCACCCTTCTCCCTCCACACCCGTGGAGATCGAGGGAGGGCGTGCAAGTGCTTCCCCGGTGATCCAATGCCCTTTTGACTTCCCTCGGGAGGACGAAACAGGCATGATCATCAGCCCCTTTAGGAAACAGAATTCCAAACCGTGTCATACCATGTTGCATATAGTGAAGCTATAGAGTAGAAAACTTACCTGTGAGGGCTCTGGTAAAAGCCAACCGAGTGAACATCCAACCTAAGATAGGATACCCAAAAATAGGATGTGTCTTTTCAAAATGAGTCAAGGGAAAAGCGTTGTGCTATTTTCCAGGTGGTGATAAAATAAATGGAGCCGAGCCAGGTTCTATCTATCTAAACCTTTGTTTGCATGTCATTGTTTGATAAAGGGATAGGATAACCACGTTGTCCATACCCATGCAAACCACTCAAACCCTAAGAGTTTCCAACTCTATATGGGATGTACATAGTCTTGTCGTATCCAACCAAAAGTACGACCCTCACATTTACCGACATCGGTTCCAAAAAAAAAAAATCTTTCAAAATAGAACCGAACGCCGAAAGGCTCGTCAAATTTTGGTAATGTGGGAGTCTATCTTTTCGTTGGTACGATTGTAACCATTTTGTATAGAGTTGCGTCGTCCTCGACCAAAAGTACGACCCTTACATTTACCGACATCGGTTTCCAAAAAAAAAATCTTTCAAAATGGAACCGAACGCTGAAAGGCTCGTCAAATTTTGGTAATGTGAGAGTCTATCTTTTCGTTGGTACGCTTATGGCCATTGTGTATAAAGTCGTGTCATCCTCAACCAAAAGTACGACCTTCACATCTACCGACATCGGTTCCCAAAAAAAAAAAAAAAATTTTCAAAATGGAACCGAACGTTGAAAGGCTCGTCAAATTTCGGTAGTGCAAGAGTCTATCTTTTCGTTAGTACACTTGTAAACCCCGAGAGTTTCCAAACTCTGTAAAGATGTATAGAGTCTTGTCATGTCCAACCAAGAGTATGACCTTCACATTAACCGACATCAGTTCGCAAAAATCTTTCAAAATAGAACTGAACGCCGAAAGGCTCGTCAAATTTTGATAGTGTGAAAGTCCATCTCTTCGTTGATGAGTCCATACATGTGTCAACCCTAGGAGTTCTTAACTCTATATAGGGATGTAGGTATTTACCCATTGTGTTGTCCGTTGACCAAGAATACGACCTTCACACCCATCGAGACCAGTTCCCCAAAAATCTTTCAAAACGAAACCGAGCGCCGAAAGGCCCGTAAAATTTTTGGTGGTGTGAAAGCCTATTTCTTTGTTGACAAGACCACCATACACATACACGAGTCCTTAACTCTATAGACATCAACTTGTGTCATTCCGACCCTCACATCGACCGATGATGGTCACCCAAAATTTCAAAATAAAACCATGAGCCGAAAGGCTCGCCAATTTTTGGCAACCCAATGGGAGAATTCATTTGTTTGTCAATACATATTGCATCCATGCATACCATACATACGCATACATACTTAGCCATGGTTCACCCGCGAAGTAAGCCAAGGTCATGCACCCAACTATGAATTCAAAATCTAACTTGATGTTGTTTTCCTGTCTAGGTTTTATCTGCACTCGCAATCAAATGGCTGGAGAGACAAGTGGACCCGGACCCAGCGAGCAGGAGATCCGGATGGTCACTCTTGAACAGAAGTTCGACGAACTCCTTAGCTTTGTGCAGCTAATAGCAAAGCGAAACCCGGATGGCGAAAACCAAAGGAAGGAAGATGACAGGGACACCAACAACGAGGAACCGGAAGGGCATTCCAACACCAACACCACCCCACCAAGGCCGTCGACGCCACCAAAGCCAGAGGGGAAAGACTCCCAATTGGACAGCAAGATCGACAACCTCGAGGAAAAGATCAGGCTCATACAGGGTTTGAACTCCTTCGGAAACATAGACTTCTCCAGCATGTCTTGGTTCCCCAACATGACGGTGCCACCTAAGTTCAAGGCCCCGGAGTTCGAAAAATACAATGGGAGAGGAGACCCCATGATCCACCTGCAAATGTACTGCCGGAAGATGGCACCGTACGCTGACAATGAATTGTTGTTGATTCAGACATTCCAAGACACCCTAACAGGGCATGCAGCCGAATGGTACTCGCAGTTGAAGAAGATCTCTCATTGGAAAGAGCTAGCAGATACCTTCCTGGCCCAATACGGTTTCAACTCCCAAATAGCACGAGACCGGTTCGACCTCCAGAGGATGGAGAAGAAGAGCAACGAAACCTTCAGGGAGTATGCCCAAAGGTGGAGAGAGAAAGCGGCTCGAGCATGCCCGCCCTTAGACGAAAGAGAAATGATCAAGATCTTCGTCGACACTCTAAAGAACCCTTACTTCGACCGGATGATAGGGCTACAAATGCAATTCTTTGTTAACTTAATACCAGTGGGGGAAAGGATTGAAGATGCTATGAAGACGAAGAAAATAGTAGACATGACGGCTCTAATGGCATTGGCTGAACAAGCTGCCAAGAAGGCTCCAACGAAGAAGAAAGAAGGAGACGTGCAAATGATAGGAAGAAACAATGGAAGACCGAGGCAAGCTCTCCCAACTTTCACCATGCAGCCGATACAACCAAGGCCGGCTCCGATTCCAGTTTTGACTCAAGTTTCGGCTCCGGCCCCGACACCCCAGATACCGGCAAGACCGGCGGGAAACCAAGTCAATGACAATAGGCTACCCAGAAAAGTGCCAAGGTAATTCACGCCGTTACCCATGCCTCTGATGGAGTTATACCCAATTCTGATAGAGAAGAATCTAATCTCACCCACTATCCCGAGGCCTTACAACGGCCTGCAAAGAAGGGACTTCAATCAGAATTTAACCTGTGACTTCCACTTTGGAGAGGTGGGACATGCAGTGGAGAATTGCAACCATTTGAGACATCGGATTCAAGATCTAATCGACCATGGAATTTTGAAGTTTGAAGGTCTACCCAATATCACCACTAACCCCTTGCCTAATCACCTGGAGGGAGGTGTAAACATGGTTGAGATAGAGGAAGAAGGCGACCGGTTTGACCTAGCCGGTGATCGTATCCTGTGGAGGCGTCTATTTCATACCTTGGAGAAGCAAGGACACATCACCCCGTTAGAAGCACCGCCGGGACCATCAACGGGAGACGCATGTGAATACCACTCAGGGGCAAGAGGGCACAGCCTGGAGTGTTGCGAAGAGTTCAAGAAAGAAGTCACCAATCTGATGGAAAAAGGGTTGATAAGAAGAGAAGAGATACCATCGAAAGGAAGTTGCTAGCCATATGACCCATCAGATCTCGACTGGTACGCGGAGCTCAACCTAGACGACATCATAGAAGACGAAATGGACCTCGATGACCTAATGGATGAAGGAGATACCCAGGGTTACTTCATGGAGGATGACACTGACGAATGGAGGAATGTTGATTTCTCTGAACTACTCCAGTTCCCATGCCTGATAGCGCTAAGTGGGTTTGAGACGTCGGAATCTGAAATATTTTATGAGAATGGGAATCCGGAGGTCCACCTACAAAAGTACGGTGAGAAGATGGCCTTACATGTGGAAAATGAGCTTTTGATGATCTCGGTATTCCCCGAGAGCCTATCAAGACAAGCGGCCGCCTGGTTCTATCAACTAAGGGACCTTACTGGTTGGGAGGATTTGGCGAAAGCCTTTTTGGAACGATATCGCTTCAATCCCCATTCAATTCTCGAATATTTGGGGTTGAAAGAGGACAAAGAACCGTATGTCATCCCCGATCCAGGAGTAAATGAGGTGATCATGGAGATCGAAGAGGAATCAGACGTGTCACCCCTACCGACACTGGCTGAAGAGGAAGAGGAGGAGAAAACCAAGTCATTACCATCAGCCAAAAGTCCAGACAACAACACCATTGCCAAAGAAGAGGAGGAAAAAGTCAAGCCACCACCACCAAGCGATATCACCACCACCATTACTGAAGAAGAACATGCTGACCCCTTGGTTGAAGGATTAAGCATCCATGTCATCGCCAAGGAGGGGGATTCCACCACACCATCAATCCGCCATTGCCAACAGGGAGAGGAGGCCAAGACGTGGACCAGCATGCCATTGCTACAACGTATCTCAAGTAGCAATGAGTAAGCAGTATCCCAGCAATTGGTGACTCGGGTTTTGAGTCTATCAATAGCTCGGGAATTTTTGTATCGAACAATTTTGGATTTCTATGTTTATTTCATGCTTTCAAGATATCATGCTACAATTATAATCATTTCATCATTGTAATATTTCCATTTTTATATTTCAAATGATATGTCACGCGTTTATTCTATGAATTCTTTTATCTTGAATATTCCAATGCACTTTAAATAAATCCAACGCGCCATCGTACAAAACAAATGGCTTCCTTTTTCATTTCCTTACCATTTTTCCGTCCGTCATTCTTTCCAAGATTGCACGCAAAACCTCAAACGATTCCCACGTTTCCGAAATTGACAACAAAGCGAATTGCTCACTGAATAACATAGATAATTCTGACGAAGAAGTCGAATTGCCGGATGACATCCTTGAAGCATTAGAGAGACAAGACGAGGGGTCCAAACCCAACATAGAGGAGTTGGAAATCATAAATTTGGCCGATGAAGGTGAAGAGCTGAGAGAAGTCAAAATTGGGACCCGCTCCACTATGGAACAAAAGGAGGCACTCATTGCACTGCTAAAAGAATTCCACGAGATCTTCGCCTGGTCTTACCAAGATATGCCGGGCCTAGACACAGACATAGTGGTCCACAAGATCCCGCTCAAGCCAGAATGCAAGCCTGTCAAGCAAGCGCTGCGACGAATGAAGCCCGAAGTCATTTTGAAGATCAAGGAGGAAGTGGAAAAGCAATTAAAGGTAGGTTTCCTAAGCACAGTGACATATTCGGACTGGGTAGCCAACATGGTCCCAGTCCTGAAGAAGGACGGAAAAGTTAGAATGTGCGTGGATTATCGGGATCTGAACCGAGCCAGCCCGAAGGACAACTTTCCTCTACCTCACATTGACACCCTAATCGACAATACAGTAACAAACGCCGTGTTCTCATTCATGGACGGATTCTCAGGGTACAATCAGATCAAAATGGCTGAAGAAGATAAATCCAAGACTGCTTTCGTCACGCATTGGGGAACCTTCGTGTATGATGTCATGCCGAATGCAGGAGCCACCATCAGCGAGCCATGGTTACCCTCTTCCACGACATGATTCATCATGAGATAGAGGTTTATGTGGACGACATGATTGCTAAGTCTCGTACCACACAAGACCATCTCACAGACCTACGCAAGCTGTTCCAACGTCTAAAGAAGTATCAACTCAGACTGAATCCGAACAAGTGTGCCTTCGGCGTCACATCTGGGAAATTATTGGGCTTCATTGTCAGCGGCAGGGGAATTGAGATTGATCCTGCAAAGGTTCAAGCTATACGGAGCATGCCCGCGCCAAAGACAGAGAAAGAGATCCGAAGCTTCTTGGGGAGGATCAACTACATAGCTCGCTTCATTGCACAGCTCACTGCAACCTGCGAGCCTCTGTTCAAGTTGCTGAGAAAAGACGTGAAGATAAAGTGAATAGAAGATTGCCAGAAAGCTTTCGACAAGATCAAAGAGTACCTGCTTAACCTTCCCATCCTAGTTTCACCAACTCTGGGACGTCCCCTCATCCTATACCTCACAGTCCAAGAAGCATCCATGGGCTGCATGTTGGGACAACAAGAAGAGACCGGGAGAAAGGAGCAAGCAATCTACTACCTCAGCAAGAAGTTCACAGAGCTAGAGACCCGCTACTTGCTGGTTGAGAAGACGTGTTGTGCACTGGCTTGGGCCTCCAAGAAACTGATACAGTACATGCTCTACTACACCACTTGGTTGGTATCCCGAATAGACCTGATCAAATACATCTTTGAAAAGCCCGCCCTGACCGGGAAGATCTCACGGTGGCAAGTACTCTTATCTAAGTTCGACATTTTATTTGTGGCCCGGAACGCAATCAAGGGACAAGCCATAGCTGACTACTTAGCAGACCACCCGTCCGAGCAGTTAGAACTGATGGACTCAGAATTCCCAGACGAAGATATAATGATAGTCGATGAAGGCGACCATTGTAGGTGGAAACTTTACTTTGACGGAGCAGCAAACTCCGTCGGAAGTGAGATTGGCACAGTCTTTGTATCACCAAAGGGACAACAAACTCCTATCGCTGTTAAGCTAGGATTTGATTGCACCAGCAACATGACTGAGTACGAAGCATGCAATGTCGGTCTGCAAGCAGCTTTGGAATTCGGAGCCTATGAACTAGAAGTTTTTGGAGACTCTCTGCTGATAGTGTCACAGACTAACGGAGAATGGCAGGCTTGGGATCCCAAGCTCATCCCATACCAACGGTACATCAGCCAGTTAGTTCCAAAGGTCAAGTATATCACCTTCACATACACCCCAAGAGCTCACAATCACTTTGCTGATGCGCTCGCCACACTGGCAAGCCTAATCAAGTTAGCAGAAGGGGATGATGTGTGACCGCTGCGAATCGAGACTCGAGACATTCCAGCATACTGTGTGTGCGTGGAAGAGTGCATGAACGTCGAAGTAGAGATGGACAACAAGCCTTGGTATTACGATATCAAGCACTTTATACAAGGCAGAGAGTACCCACCACGAGCGATCGAGAATGAAAAGAAGTACATCAGAAGAATGGCTTTCCAGTTCTTCTTAAATGGAGAGATTCTGTACAAACGGACTCATGACGCCACCCTCCTACGATGTGTAGATGCAGAGGAAGCCAATCGACTGATTCAAGAGATGCATGCAGGATTGATGGGAGCTCACGCCAATGGACCCTTCCTGGCCCGAAAAATTATGAGAGATGGCTATTATTGGTTCACAATGGAGAGGGACTGTATCAGACATGTCCAGACATGCCACAAGTGCCAGATGTATCAGAACTGCAAGAATGCACCTCCCCAGTATCTCCACACTATGGCCTCGCCATGGCCCTTCTCAGCTTGGGGAATGGATGTGATAGGTGCAATTACCCCAAAGGCGTCCAACGGGCATGAGTTCATACTGGTGGCTATCAACTATTTTACCAAGTGGGTGGAAGCATGTTCTTTCAAGAATGTCACGCAAGTCGTAGTCACCCAGTTTGTGAAGAACAACATCATCTGCCGTTATGGGATGCCAGAAATGCTCATCACCGACAATGCTTCCAACCTGAACAATTGCATGATGGACCATCTATGCCAACAGTTCAAGATCCAGCATCACAACTCTGCTCCATACCGTCCGAAGATGAACGGAGCTGTAGAAGCTGCCAACAAGAATGTGAAGAAGATTCTGAGCAAGATGACGGAGACTTATAAAGGATTGGCACGAGCACCTGCCTTATGCTTTGTGTGCCTACCGAACATCAGTGAGGACATCTGTCGGGGCCACCCCCTATTCCTTGGTATACGGGATGGAAGCAGTACTGCTAGTCGAAGTGGAGATCCCTTCTTTGAGAATCCTGTCACAAACTCAGCTAGAAGAAGCCGAGTGGGCCCAAGTGCGGTATGAGCAGCTGAACTTCATAGATGAAAAGAGACTGGCGGCACTGTGCCACGGACAGCTCTACCAGAGACGGATCGAAAGAGCTTACAACAAGAAGGCTCGACCTCGCACCTTCCAACCCGGAGATCTCGTTCTGAAAAAGAGGAACATGGCCCTTTCAGACTCGCGAGGGAAAGTTCGCACCATCATATGAGGGTCCGTACGTGGTGAAGAAAGCCTTCTCAAGGGGGAGCGAATCATTCTAGGCTGATATGGATGGCGAAGAGTTCCGGTTCACCCATCAATTCTGACTTCTGTAATCAAGTACCATGTATGAACTTTTAAGTCAAATTTAATCAAAGAGGAATATTCATCATAAGTTCCAACTTTGTTATTTTGACTAATACCAAAGAAGGCCCGGGAAGCAACGAAAATCCGTAAGGACGTTGCTCCTCGGATGAAATTACCACGGGTATGGTGAAAACCTCGAAAGAGGCGCCATAGGCAAAAGTAACGTGGAAAGCCGGACTTGGCATAAGCCAAGGGTAATATATGGTTAAAATTATCACGAGTATGGTGAAGACCTTGAAAGAAGCGCCATAGGCAAAAGTAACATGATTAAAAAAAAAAAAAAACCGGTATCACAACAAGGCGGGCATCAAATCAGTGCAAGACTAGTGATCGGGGTTGTTAGGCGGTGAAGAGATTTTAGATGAAAGAACGACCTATGTTATCCTTTGAGCAGTACGGTTCATGCCAATATGAAGAGAATGTTTGGGGATCAGGAGGTGGAGCTCAAATGTATCCTTCCAAACACCTAGCTTCAAGTGACATATCATCAGATCTTCACACTCATCCATATCATGCTCATTTATAAAAAAGCCAATCTCTTTTAAATTCATAAAATTCTCATACTCATTTCCACAATAACACTCAATTCTTACCATTGATCCATAAAAGGCCAAGCTTTACCAAATTCATAGATTCTTGTACAGACATTCATAGACAAAATTCGTGCTTTCATTCATTCATGATTCATAAATATTTACATTGATTTTCCATGATGTCTTGAAAGCATGTCTAAATATATCGATTTAGAAGTTAAAAATGAGAGCCATGCATGATCCGACTCGGATTTATGAATGACTCACCATTTAAATACAAAAAAACTACTGACTACTCACTGCTACCTGAAGTATGCTATCTAATGACCAAGACGTATGCAGGTCTCTCTGCAGAATCTCCCCAAGGCAGTGTAAAGGGCCGGATCCCCCTCATCATGCTCCTGCAAGACGGCGCGAGCCCTAGCACCCAGAGAATCCATCACCTGGTTAACCTGATGAAGAGCCGTAACCACAGGGAAACCCTCCCGGCTAAGCCAAGAGGCGTCAGAATCAAGAGCATCATGCACCAAGTCCACCTCAGTCTGCAAGACCCTATTGTCACCCTAAAGGACGCTGATCTGAACTCGCATGGCCCCTATAGAAGTGCGTGCAGATGTAAGTGTAGCCTCACTCTCATCTAGCGCTCGTCGGAGGGCTACAATGTCGTGAGGACGACCTGTGGAGGGATCAACCAGAGCCTGGGTATAAGAATGAAGAGAATCAAGCTCATCCTGAACCTGAGTCCTCTCCACCTGCTCAGTCTTTAGCTGTCCCTGAGTCTCAGCCAAAGTCTGCTCCAAATGATCCTTAGCTGCCTTGGAGATCTCAAGCTGCTCGCGAATGAAGTCATTCATCGCTCGAAGAGTGGAGACATTCCCTCTCTGAACTTCCAGGTCGCGAGGAAGGTTCGCCACAGCCGCATTGCTGTGATGCAAAGTGCTTCGCATGGACTCCACACGAGCCGCAGACTCCTCTCTCTCAGATGCCTTAACAAGACGTAGAGACGCCAGCTCTGCCCGAGCTTCCTCAAGCTCTCTCTCCAAGACAGCAATCCTCTCGGACTGACCAGCGAAAGTTGAAGCCTGAAGAGAAGGAGGCACTGAAGCATGTGATACGTCTGGTCGCACAGTAGGCCTAAGGGTGAAAGAAGGGCTCCATCCCTCCCTCCACTCGGCAAAATCGGGAGTGACAGAGCTATCTGCATGAAGACCACCCTCTACAAGAACCATCTCTGAACAACGGCCTCCCCCAAATGCTCTCGACCCAAGAAAGAGATCTCCACATGTCATCACCAGGGACGTAATCAAATGTCACCGAGCTCAAGTCACCAAGGCGAGGAGGGTACTGAATGCCGCCAAACTGATGAAGGGCAAGGCTGGGATAGTAGCCTGTACAACCCCACATCCCAGGAAGAGGCACTCCATCAAAGAGAGAGCAATGAGTCTAAGGTCTCCACACTACGGGCCCCCAGGTGACCTTCCAAGACCACTCACCCAAGGACAAGTCAAGGAGGTATAACGCACAGTCACGGCTGTTGCCGGTGAAAGGAAGTGCTGTATCGACGGTCTGTCTCACCGTATGCCTCTCAAAGTGATGAGGAGTCTGGAGGCGGTAGAAATACTGCAAGTGACTACAGAACCATAGCTGGAGGAGCTGTATGCAAAACATTGGGACCCCCTCTCCCTGTCTCCTGTAGTAAGACAAAGACCGCACGGTCTCGCACAATATGGCAGGGATGATAGACCTGCCCTCACTGAATATCAAAGAGATCACCCTCAGATCTATCCTACCAGCAGAAGTAGGAAAGAGAAAAATACCTGCAAAGGCGATCTTGAAGACGTTGATTCAGAATTTCTTCCACCCCCTCTTGCCTGCAATGAAGTCCTTTGCAAGCTCCTCTGGAAAGTCACTCCAAGAGAAGTATTTCGTCAACAGATCCAAGGAAATATTGGCTTTCCGCTCGGACGATCTCGGGACGCAAGACTGCAGATGTCAAACCCAAGTACTTCTCCAAGACTCAGTTCGACCGAGGACCATAAATGGGTATGACAGGTGTCTCACTGAAAGGGCTATCTAGCTGAAGAAGCCCGGCATACTCCTCTAAGGTGGGAACAAGATCCACCTCCCCGATGGAAAAGCAGCAGTGGGTCGGATCCTAGAAAGAAGCAAGAGCCTCGAGCAAGCCATGGTCAACCTGCAACCGCATGAGGGAGGGAAACATGCCAGAAACTCTCATGATGCTAGCATGGTCATCTTCCCCAAGAAGAGTCCACCAGTGTCTCATCCGTTCGGCGCAGAAGTCGTGAAAACGAAGCGTCACCAAGGAGTCGGAATTACCACTTGAGGAGGCCATGGACCCAAAAGACTAAAAAATGGGAAAGACGGAGAATTTTTTAGTGAAGAAAGGGGAGAAGAACTCAAGAAATGACTGCTGGCTCGAAGGGGGATCGAGCTTTAAAATGGCAAAACTCGCGCGTAACCATCACGCGCCGCATGTGATGGTCACGCGCGAGTCCCGTTGGGAATCCCAACGGCTCTTTTTCCCATGTCACGCAGATTTGACCCTGTTCGCTCGCTCCTAGAGGCCCGTTTTGCACTATATGAGGGCTATTTCGCGGGAAATCACCTATGGGGAAGTCTCGGGTGATCCGGTGATCGAAGATTTCGGCCCGATAGCCGGGAACTGGCCCGAAACCCTAAAACCGGCCCGGAGACCGAAGAATTGAATCAGAGCCGTTTTCATAGGAGGCGTTTGATGCAACACAATCAAGGATGGTTTTCCATCAACAGGGTGGCCTGGGAACCGAGAAGCAAACTTGACAGTCAGGAACCAGTCCTGAAGCCCGGACTCGGCCTGGAAACCGAGAAATATGAGGACAACCAGGAGATGTCGCACAGATGGATCCCATGGCACACTGGGGCAAAATTTTTCAAAAGGATTTTTGAAAAATTTCAAAGGAGAATGGTCCGACTCTCAAATAGCTATCGCATCCCAGTACAAAGAAGATGGAGAAAGAAATCCGGGATCCCGCATCAGCACGCATTGCTCCACACTAGGGCAAAAATTTTTCTATCTTCAAGAAGCTAGAAAAATTTATTCGACACTACATACTGGGGCAAATTTTTCCATTTTCGTCGGAGAAAAATTGGAAAGATTCGAAAAGTCATCCAAATAGGCCTCGAGAAGGAGTAAGTTCCAACATTAATAGAAATGGGCCTCGTGAAGGAGTAAGTCCCAACATTAACAGAAATGGGCCTCGTGAAGGAGTAAGACCCTAGGGTTGCTGAAATGGGCCTCGTGAAGGAGTAAGACCCAAGATTGATAGAAATGGGCCTCGTGGAGGAGTAAGACCCAGGATTTGATGAAATGGGCCTCATGAGTGAGTAAGACCCGATGATGATAGAAATGGGCCTCTTGGATGTATAAGACCCAACCCTCTGATGTTTCAAATCTACAGCTAACCCATGAGATAGTTAAACCTAAAGTATGGGATGCAAGTGCACTCCGACCCAGCAGACAGAGCAACAACCACCTCGATGGAGCTCGCATAGCGTCTAAAGCGCACAAAGCCAAAATCCCTCAGGAATGGACCACATGGAGTGCCACCATCGGCGACAAACAAGAAGGGGGAGCTAAATTCACATGACCCCAAGTCTACCTCAGGTCTTTCTTAAGATCTGACCCTCAATGTTCATACATTCACAAGAATCCAAGGCGTGAGGATCGGCGATGATCTCCGCTACCACTGCCTCGGTGAGACATCTGCAAGAAAGAGCAACAAGAAATCCAAGAGTCAGGAAAATCAGGTATATCTCATACTCAAAGAAAAAGAACACACAATGATCAAATTTATACAAATAGGAAAAAACAATTTTTCCCCGATCGTTTGTATGAATTTCCAAACTGGGTCTGATTACCCAATTTGAGATTTGAACAAATTTCAAATCCCAAATCACTCCCCAACGTGTTTGGATTCAAATGCCAAGCCGTTGGACCACTTGATTTGAGACTTGGGTAGTCCCCAAGCCAAATCACACCCCAACGTGTTTGGATTCAAATGCCAAGCCGTTGGACCACTCGATTTGAGACTTGGGTAGTCCCCAAGCCAAATCACCCCCCAATGTGTTTGGATTCAAATGCCAAGCCGTTGGACCACTCGATTTGAGACTTGGGTAGTCCCCAGGTCAAACCACCCCCAACGTGTTTGGATTCAAATGCCAAGCCGTTGGACCACTCGATTTGAGACTTGGGTAGTCCCCAAGCCAAATCACCCTCCCCTCGACGTGTTTGGATTCAAATGCCAAACCGTTAGACCACCCAATTTGAGACTTGAACAAATTTGAAGTCTCAAATCACCCCCCAACGTGTTTGGATTCAAATGCCAAACCGTTGAACCACCCAATTTGAGATTTGAACAAATTTCAAGTCTCAAATTATCACCCCCCCAACGTGTTTGGATTCAAATGCGAAACCGCTGAACCACCCAGTTTGAGACTTGAACAAATTTGAAGTCTCAAATTACCCCCCTCGACATGTTTGGATTCAAATGCCAAACTGTTAAACCACCCGATTTGAGACTTGAACAAATTTGAAGTCTCAAATTATCCTCCTCAACGTGTTTGGATCCAAGATTCCAAACCGTCGAACCACCCAATTCGGGACTTGAACAAATTTCAAATCCCAAATTACACCCTCGACGTGTTTGGATTCAGGATTCCAAACCATCGAATTACTCCAAATTGAGGTTTTGAACAAATTTCAAATCCCAGTTTTCCCAAACTGTTTGGAAGAATTTCCAAACCAAGTTAGATTTGTCTATATTTCAAGGCCCATCCGAGTCCTAAACCCAACTAAAGTATCCCCTAAGTTTGTGTAAATCCCAAATTTAGACTATACTTTTCAAAATTTCTACCCTCGCCAAAGGCGCGCACATGGCGACGTACCTCAGAAGGGCGAACGGACTTCCGGAGCGCGAGATTTGAGCTAGAAGGGAAAGAGAAAACAGAAGTAGGAAAAGTAGAGTTTTGAGAGAAAACCAAGAATCTGAAACCTACCTTAACTTTTGACCCATGTGTCAACCGATTAAGAGCCAGCGCGTCTGACAGAGAGTGACATGCAAACTAAGGAAGATTTTTCGCAGTACTTGAGGATAGGCACGAAAACCGAGAAAATCCCAGCGGGCAAAAATCGAGTCATTTATTCTTTGTCCGACGTTCCTTGTGCCAAGAAACGCCAAACAAAGAAGGGGCAACTGTCATAACCCCATTTTTACCCACGGGATTTTCTCGGGTGTCGGAGTGCAAAACGAGGCAGCCCGAACCAAGTTGGCCAGATCCGACGAGGGCTCATCACATCAAATAATCTCAAAACGGAGTTTGGGACACGTTTCCAAAAATCTGACCAAGTTTGACCGAAGTTGACCAAGTTTGACCGAGGTTTGACCGGAGCCATTTATGACCCGACTGGGGTCCACTATACTTGAAAACCCTCAAAACGCAGTTTGGGATGCATTTCCTTGAGTTCGGAGAGTTTTGACCAGAGTTGACCAAGTTTGACCGGAGTTGACCAAGTTTGACCGGAGTTGACCAAGTTTGACCCAAGTTTGACTGAACTGTTGACCAAACCGAAGGCTGAATTGGACTGACCGCTCCTTGACCATTGTGTAGAGCATGATGAGAGCTTCGATTTGATACTTTACGGGTAAAAAACGGACGAGAAACGAGGGAGTTATGGACAAAACTGTGAAAAACGGTCCAACACTTAGCCAAATTTTACTAAGTGTTGTTGACAAAACCGCCTATTTGGGAGGCAGGGTTTGCACGCGAATTCTTTCCGACCCACAACAACTTGGTCTGCGAACTGAGACCCTAAAGGAAGAGGGTTACTTTAGCTACAACGCGCAACTCCCGGATCGTCAAGAGCTCCTCCGGTCAAGCCGGAATCTCAATCAGAAAATGACCCCTTGGCATAAGGAACATTCCAACGGCCTTTGTTCGCAAGATCGTATCTTGCGAACCTAAGTCCACCTCTGTGCAAGGCCTATACCTTTAGAAAGTAGGTAGCATAAGCTTTCCGGCAACACCAAGATTGTCGAAATCCAACATCAGGAGCTATGTCTACCACGCGCACGAAAACAGGCCGACGAAATAAGGCTGTGCTGAAATTTTCATAACTTTCCCACCGACGTTGCCACGCTTGCGCGCAGAGTCTTCCTGGCTCACAACAAGTTGATCCACAAGCCTGGGTACGTTAGAAAGAGGACACATTCATGCACAACGTGGAACTCTCGGATCGTCAAGATTTTCCCCGGTCTAGCCAGAATCTTCGTCGGAAAAATGCCCTCCGATGGACCAAAAACAATCCGGCGGCCCCTGCTCGCAGGACCATATTTCTCCAGCCCAAGCTCGGTTTCCTGCGAACCCAGAACCTTGAGAAAGAGGGTAGCGCAAGCTTTCCGATGATACCAAGAACGTCGAAATCCGACATCGGGAGCTAGGTCAAGTATGCGCGCGAACACAAACAAAAAGCAAGGAAAAATGAGCCGAAGATTTGACACGTTTTTCTCTCGAACAGCCGCCTTCGCGCGCAGAGTCTTTCTGACTCGCTGCAAGTTGACCTGCGAGCCCGGATGCGTTGGAAAGATGACGACTTCGGCTACGACGTGCAACTCTCGGTTCGCCGGTGGCTTCCCCCATTTGACCGGAATCTTCACTGGAAAAACACACAAAAACAGCTTCGGCACCCAGACTTCCGGGAGCCATAACTCTCTCATCCGAACTTCGATTCACGTAAAATTTGTACCGTTGGAAAGTAGACGTCAAGAGCTTTCTGACGATATGCTGTATGACATATTTGAGCACCAGAAGGCCTCCAAAACTGCCCTCGAAAATTGGGTCAGAAAAGGGTACGCGCGCGAAAATCGAGGAGGATTCGATGGAGGGGATAAGGATGCCACGTGGCACTCACGTGGGACCATGCCGCGTGGCGCGTGATGGACCCGCGTGAGGTGTGCACGCCTTTCTATAAAACCAGCCCTACCCCCCTCATTTGTACACAACTTTGCTCGGCTCTAGGCCTCTTTGAGTGTTAGAATAGGCAGAAATAGGGGTTTTAGGGGTTCTTAGAGGGGGTTTTGGGTAGTTTTTAGAGTGAGAGACTCCTCTCTAGGTACTCTCTCTCTCTAAGCTCTTTCTCTCTCCACTTTTCTCTCTTTTTTTTTTCTTTTTAGTGGAAGTGACTAATGATGATCCCTAAAATGGGAAGGGATTCACAAGGATCCACTTTTATTTATGCTTTTTTAGTTTATTTATGTTCTATTTTATGCTTTTAGTTCATTTATGTTCTATTTATGCTTTCCTAGTTCATTTATTGTCTTGTTATTGCTTTATCTATATGCTTTGAGTTATTTATTGCTCTTATTTGTAGATCTAAGTTCATTTATCGCTTTATTTACATTTACTACGTACTTGTGAATATTTGTATTGTGATTATCCCCCTTTCCCGTGTGTTTTGATTATGTACAAATGTCCCGATTTCCGTCATGCGATATACCAAGTATGGCAAACACAATTTGACTTCGTTCGGTTTTGGTTAGACTCTTTATTTCACCTTCCCCCCATCTTTGTATTTTTTAAGTTTCTGGACTGTTCGATGGTAGGATGTACTTGAAATCCTAACACTGAGTATCGGGACAAACAAATATGTTTTTGGTGCCATATTCGGGATCTCTTTACCCTTGATTTCCAAGAATAAAGTGGTCCGTCAAATGGCGGGGTTTTGGATGATTAATTCACACTTTGGGAATTTTAGACCATGATCTCGTGGGAGTTAGAACGTGTAGAATCCCTTACAACGTAGACACGGCCAGCCACATCAACGTGTAAGGGACTCATACTATGGTGTCCCAATGCCAGGGCGAGCCATAGCTCTTGGGTTGCACCAACTTCGTTTATAACGTCCACATTACCATGTTTACTCTTTTTAAAATTTTCCTGGCAAAGTGTATTTTAATCACATTTATATCAAAGCAATTAAATACTCAAGCAAGTAATCACGGCATGTTTGCAGCAATAAATTACTAAAAATAATTCCAACAAGTGATCACGGCATGTTTGCAGCACATAGATCACTAAAACATCAAGCATGGGATGATCATGGCATGTTCGCAGCATATTAATCATAAAAAATTCAAGCAAATGATCACGGCATGTTTGCAGCACATTAATCATAAAAAAAAACAGTTCAAGTGAGTAATCACGGCATGTTTGCAGAACATAAATTACTAAAACGTGAGTATGGGATGATCATGGCATGTTTGCAGCACATTAATCATAAATATGGGACAAATGCATTATGGCGGGAATGACAAGTATAATCATGACGTGCCTCTTGGGATTACACGAAGGATTAGTGCTATTGAAAGACTTATCTAATCCCCCAAGACCAAATAGGACTTATATGAGTGAAAAATCATTTTGAAATGTATCGGGAATATTGCGGGTCCAATGTCTCATAGGTTTACATGGGTTTTAGTGCTATTGAAAGACTTACCTAAACCTCCAACACCGGTCGGGATTTTCATGCCCAAATCAAAGTGGAAAAATCAACAATATTTACGATAACGTAGTAAATGATGTAAATGGCGAAATTTAAAGCAAATGAGGTTTTTTGTGGGTCTAATGCCTTATGGGATTACGTGGGGTTTAGTGCTATTGAAAGACTTATCTAAACCTCTAATACCGGTCGGGATTTTCATACCCAAATCAAAGTGGTAAAATGGACAATATTTACGACAACGTAGTAAATAATGTAAATGACGGAATTTAAAGCAAGGGATTTTCATGGGTCTAATGCCTTATGGAATTACATGGTTGTTAATACCCCCATGGAGGTCTTACATAATCCACCACGACCAATCGGGATTTTCACACCCAAATCACAAAGGGGAAAGGGGGAAAAAAATAAATAATATTCACAACGTAGTAAATAATGGAATAAAGCAATAAATATATTTAAGGCATTGTGGAAAACGATAAATGTATTTAAGCATAAATGAATTTAAAGCAAGAGATTTTTGTGGGTCTAATGCCTTATGGAATTACGTGGTCGTTAATGCCCCCCCATGGAGGTCTTACATAATCCACCACGACCAATCGGGATTTTCACGCCCAAATCACGAAGGAGAAACAAATAATATTCACAACGTAGTAAATAGTAAAATGACGGAATTTTAATCATGGGGACGTATTCATGGATCCAATGCCTTGCGGGTTTATATGGTTATTAATGCCTCATAGAGGGCTTACATAATCCGCCAAAACCGCTAAGGATTTTCACGTCCAAATCACACGGGGAAAGGGGATAATCATAATATTCACAAGTACGTAGTAAATATAAATGAAAGCGATGAATGTATTTAAAGTATTGCGGAAAGCGATAAATGTATTTAAAGCAATAATGGAAAAGCATTAAATAAACCTAAGGCATAAAGCAATAAATGGTATTTAAAGCAATATTGAAAAGCAATAAACGTATTTAAAGCAATATTGAAAAGCAATAAACGTATTTAAAGCAATAATGGAAAGCATTAAACAAACTTAAAGCATAAACTTAAACAAGAGTGGATCCTTGTGAATCCCTTCTCATTTTTGGGATCATCACTAGTCACTTTCACTAAGAGAAAGAAAAAGAGTGAAGAGAGAGGCGAGAAAGGGTTAGAGAGAGAGATTACCTAAGTAGGTGTCTCTCACTCTAACTAAGACTAGCCTAAACCCCCAAAGGAAGACCCCCAACCCTTGTTTCTGCCTAAAAACTAAGCCTACACTGCCTAGAAACTCGAGCTAGCCTCCAGAAATGGGGGAGGAGGGGTCCAATTTATAGGGAAATCTCGTGCGGCTTGGTGTGGCACCGCACGCGTGGTGCGGCTTCATGTCGCGCAATGCATGGTGAGGCTGCGCTGCGCGTGCTGTGTGCCACGTGGCGATCTTATCCGCTATGCAGCCCCTCCAACAAATCCTTGATTTTCGTGCCTATACAGTTATTCGATCTGATTTTGGGGGCAGCTTTTGGAGGTCTTTTGGTGCTCAAAATGGGTCATACAGCATACCATTGGAAAGCTTGTGAAGTCTACTTTCCAATGATATAAGGTTAGCATGAATCGGAGTTCGGATGGAAAAGTTATGGTTCCCGGAAGTTGGGGTGTCCGAGTTGTTTTTTTGCGTTTTTCTGGTGAAGATTCCGACCAAACGGGGGAAGCTACCGACGAATTGAGAGTTGCGTCTTGTAGCTGGAGTTGTAGTCTTTCTTATGCACCTGGGCTTGTGGATCAAATTGCAGCGAGCCGGAAGGAATCCGTGCGCGAAGGCGGTTGTCCGGGAGGAAGAACGCGTCAGATTTTCAGTGCGTTTTCCTTATTTTTTGTCTGTCTTTGCGCGTTGTTTTGATGTAGTTCCCGATGTCGATTTTCGAAGTTCTTGGTGTCGTTGGAAATCTTGCGCTACCCTCTTTCTTAAAGTTTTGGACTTGCGGGAAATGGAGCTTGGGCTCGAGAGATATGGTCCCACGAACAGAGGCCACCGTAGTGTTTTTGGCTCGCCAGAGAGCAATTTTCTGATTGAGATTCTGGCTAGACTAGGAAAAATCTTGGCGATCCGAGAGTTGCCCGTCGTGTCTGAACATGTCCTCTTTCTTATGCACCCGAGCTTGTGGATCACATTACAGCGAGTCAGAAAGAATCTGTGCGCGAGTGTAGCATCCTTAGGGGGAAAAGTGTGAAATTTTCAGCATACTCTTATTTCATCCGTCGGTTTTCGTGCGCACGGTAGACGTAGCTCCCGATGTCGGATTTCGGAGATCTTGGTTTCGCCGGAAAGCTTGTGCTACCTTATTTCCTAAAGTTTTGGCCTTGCACAGAGGCGAGCTTGGGTTCGCAAGATATGATCCCGCGAATAGAGGCTGTCGGAGTGTTTCTCATGCCGGGGGGTCATTTTCTGATCTATATTCCACCTTGACCGGAGAAGCTCTTGATGATCCGAGAGTTGCATGTTGTAGCTGAAGTTACCATGTTCTTTAAAGGTTTCAACTTGCAGACCAAATCGCTTTGGATTGGAAAGAATCTATGTGCAAACGTCGCTCCTCAAACGGGCTGTTTTGTCAACAACACTTAGCAAAATTTGGCTAAAGTGTTGGACCAATGTTTCGCGGTTTTGTCCATAACTCCCTCGTTTCTTGTCCGTTTCTGACCCGTAAAGTATCGAATCGAATCGAAGTTCTCGATGTGCTCTATGCAATGGTTAGGGGGTGGTCAGGCAAATCTCGTCTTTGGTCTGGTCAACGCCTCAGTTAAACCTTGGTCAAATTTGATTAAACTTGGTCAAACTTGGTCAAACTCTGGGAAATGTGCTTCGGGCCCCGTCTTGAGGTTCTTTTGATGCGGCAGACCCTTGTCGAGTCGACCCGGCTCGGTTGGAGCTACCTTGTTTTGCGTGTCAACACTCGAGAAAATCCCGGGGGTAAAAATAGGGTTATGACAAGTAGCAGAATCCTTTTTGAGAGATTCCATAATTGAGAAAACAACACAAGTGAAACCGAGACACGAGTTTATTATGTTCATGTGGTGGAAAGGAGATAAAACATGCACAACCCAAGATGCAAATAGAAGAATAGTTTGGGAGTTTGGCATAAGAAAACTCCAAAGAAGATTTATTGTAACTAGTGGGTGAGGGAAGATGATTGATGGTGTAAACGACAATGAAAGCTGCTTAACTCGAAAACTGTTCAGGAATGGAGCTAGAGATGAGAAGTGTACAAACGGTGTTAAGATGATGAAGTTTTTGTTCGGCATGACCATTTTGTTGAGAGCTATATTGGCAAGATCGATGGGGAAGAATGCCCATTTTTGTCTAAAATAGAGAGGAAGGTTTTGTCACTGTGTTCTTGAGCATTGTTTGACTGAAAAAGTTTAATAGTATGAGAAAATTGAGTTATACCATTTTATGGAAAGTTTGAAAAATATGAATGAGGTTAGATCGATGCTTTAACATGTAAATCTCGGTGAATTTAGAATAATTATCAACAAAAATCACAAAATATAGAGATCCCCCCTTAGTGGTAAATGATGCAGGACCCTAAACATCAAAATGAACAAGATCAAAGGATGCTTGAAGAAAACGAGTCACTTTTATTCCATATCAACTAGCAACTATTGCTTCAACATCATATATAACCTTAGCCTTTGTGAACACAACAATGCACAACATAATGAATATAAACTCACGTTAACTTAAAAAAAAAAAAAAAAAAACATGATATATATATATATAACCTCTGCCTATATATTTTTGTTAATTTTGCTATTGTGTTGATGGTATCCAAAGAAAAAAAGTAGAGAAAAAAATCTCAGGTTTGAGATAAGAGCGGTAGCACAAGAAGATGGAGGTGATGAATTATGCGATATATATAATTCAGGGCATTTTGGGAGTTTTGGTGAAAATTTAACTAAACAAAATTCCATTCCCTCCAATTCCTCCCAATTTTGGGGGGAATGATAATTTGAGGTTTGTAGGGAATAGGAAGGAATGGGTATTCTATTTCATTCCCTTCACTTAAACTCCCAAATAAGGGAATGATCTTTCCATTCCCCAATACTTAAACTTCCAAATATGAGAAAGGAAAGAATATTCTTCCAAGATTTTTTATTTTATTTTATTTTTTTTCCATTCCATTCATTTTCCCTCTTCCAAATGGAGTGTTAAGGAATCCGCAATAAGAGATAAAACAGTAAAAAAACAGTTGAAAGTTTGTCTTTTATTATTATTATTATTATTATTATTATTATTTTACTGAAATGCATTGTACACCTTCTAAGTTTGGCCAATTTTGATTTTGTTCTCTAATGTTTTCAAATTTTGATCTGCTCCCTCTTCGTTGGGGTCGTCTGTACTTTAGCCTCTCTCGTTCCAAAAAACATTCACCCCTGGATGTTAAGTGATAGCTCAGTCCTGTCACATGTGTCACGTGGTCCAATTAAATCATTCCACGTGTCAAATATATTATAAAAATTAAAAAATTGAAAATTAAAATAAATGATTTAAGATATAAAAATTACATAAAATAAAAATTTAATTTAATTTAATTCATAAAAGTAAAAAACAAAAAACAAAATCAGAAAAATCATTTAATTTGATTTAATTCAAGCCAAAAAAATTGTATTTCCCTTTCTCTCTCTCTCCCTCTCTTCCCTGTTTGTTTCCCAAGAAAACATAAAAATGTCTCTTTTCTTCTGATTTTTTGTGTTTGGTTACCCCGTGTTTGGTTGCTGAGAAAATCAAGGAAAGATGGTAGAAACTATAAAATCCTTCGCACAAAAACTCTCAAATTCTCAAACACAAATAACCAAAACCCACAAATGAGCTCCACTGCAACAACCACCACTAAGGGCGGTAGAGGCAAGCCCAAGGCCACATAATTCTTCATTTTCTTTTCACTTTACTTTATTCTCTCTCCTTCTCTATCAATCTCTCCCATCAGATCTCACTGATTTCTCTCCATCTCTTTGATTCTATATTTCTCTCTCTCAAATAAGCTTTGTCTTTCTCAGCAGCAATGGGGCTTATCCAATCCATGGCGGCAACATCCTAGCGAGACGAATGGTGGCTCCAGTAACATCGGTGGTGGAGCTCATCGATGATAGCAATGCTGGCCAGTATATCGACGCTACCATTGATGATTAGCGGTGGTTTCAACAAACATTGACTCGTCGAGGACTAAAAATGTAATTAAACCAAAAATATATATATATTATATTATATTATATATATATATAGTATATAAATATATATATATATATATATATATATATTATATATATATATATATTTATTATAAAAGTTTAATTGAGATTCAATGTATTATAAGTCTAGCTACTTTGCCATTTCATATGCATAAGATTTAAAAAATAATAATAATATTTACATATTTAAGGATTTTTTTATTAAAAAAATAGGCAAAAGTATTGTTTTCATCGTCCTAAACTTTGCATGAAGTTCGTTTTTCGTCCTTGAATTTTGAAAAGTTCATTTTTCGTCTCTAAACTTTGAAAAAGTTCGTTTTTACACATGAATTTCGTCCCTAAACTTTATTTTTTAAAGAATGAGATTTATGTCTAAAAACGAACTTTTTTAAAGTTCAGATATGAAAAACGAACTTTTCAAAGTTTTGGACAAAAAACAAACTTCATGCAAAGTTTAGAGACGAAAACAATAGTTTAACAATACATACTTCAGATTTTTTTTTAATATATATAATATATTAAATATAAAATAAAAAATAAAAAAAAATTGGGCCCCACCTCGCCCTAATAATGCCTAGTCAATGTTGTCAAGGCATGAGACAATTTGATGAAAGTTTACATAAAATCCGAAAAAGGATCCTCTTCATTTCAAAATCACCATCTCATCTTTTTAATATTAACTTTGGCATAAGAGAGGTATTTGACTTTTCACCGGTATCATAACAGTATCATTTCGAGCATTTCTTTCTTCTTGTTTGCGTAGATCATCTAAGGCAAAGTTGGACATGTAACGTAACCACTAATCTATGATATCATCAATTGTAATCCGTTTATAAGGGTTAGCGTAAAGAGTTATCTGTCTTATTCTATTGTTATTTTTCTTTATCTGTCAAATGGTACAATTCAAGCATTGGTTAGCAAAACCCATTCAAATATATGGCCATTACATCGCAAAAGAAAATTTATCACTAAATTAGGACACTTGTAAATTAATAAACGCAAGAACTCCAAAGTCGAGATAAAAATTGTTCAATAATAATCCTCGTCTCTATAGAATTCAAACCCTCACTTAGATTGTTTCATTATTCTCAATCACCAACAAGATCAAGGTTTCATTGTAGTCATCACTATTTTATTATTGCACCTTCTAGAGTACGAATATTTGCCTTAGAATTTATTGAACAAAAATGACCGTTTGCATTCTCTTGTTAGCTCAACTTCGTCAAAAGAATTTTATTAATAAAAAAATTTAGCAGATTGATCTCTTCAACTACTTTTATTAATTAAATCTTTAAAATTACTAAGTATACCAATCCTTAAAGGACAAAATTCATGTGTAAAAATGAACTTTTTCAAAGTTCAGGGACGAAAAACGAACCTTTAAAAGTTTAGGGATGAAAAACAAAACTCATGTATAGTTTAGGGATGAAAACAATATTTTAGCCTAATTTTTAAAACATCAAAACAAGGGGAAGGGATAATCATTCCCCTCCCCTCTACTTTCCTTCCCTTCCTCTCTACTCGCCTCTCCCTCCAAACTTCCAAACATAGCATAAAGGGTGGGGTCATTGTATTTGATAATTGGGCAAATCTTGTTTTGCTCTAATGACAAACGTTTCTTTTTGTTAATCACAATATATTAAAACCAGACAATCTCGTTTCTTTCTTTTATGAAACGTACAAGAATCCTATTTCTTTGGTTTGTTCATAAACTTGAAAAAAGGGAAAATAGAGCAACCATGATTAAATGCTGACGATGACACCGTCGTACGGTCCTAGCAAACTTGTAATTTCCTTTGACCATTTGGTGATGGGGAAATACTTACGTCCCTTAACTAAAGTTGTGAATACCGTTTTGGTGCCCATTCCGGTTTGGCTATTGGAATGGAATATTTCGGTACCAGTTAATACCGGCGTTTCGTTTCGGATTTACCGCTATATATATATATTCATGAACTTCATTCTTTGTTTAAAGTCCACATTTTTTAAAAATAAAAAATAAATAAAATCTACATAATTTGTTAGACTTTTTTAAAAAGAAAAAAACAAGGACATGTCCAATCCAAATACTAACCCAAATAAATAAACTTTTGTTTCAATTTTTGTGTTTGAACAAAACTAAATTTCCTAATTAATTAAGTTCATTATCCAGTTTTATCCAAACTGAATTACTTAATTAATTATCCAACTTCTGTAAATCAAAAGGGTGTGTTTGGTCCGAAATTATGCCTTAATTATAAAGGACTTGGTTCGATCTAGCAATGGTAAACACTTAAATGATTTACTTATAATTTTACTGTTGAAGTTGGTATTAAACAATTTCTAAGACAAACTTGATAACAAATTCTATCTCGAGATACTAAGTTACTGTTTATACTTTACAGATGCAAATAACTTCAAATTCAACAAGGCAGCAAATGGTTATAAACTGTAGAATCTTTATATTAAACAATAATCAATTACAAATACTTCGAATTGAACAAGAATAACAGAAGCTTACAAAAGGAGAAGCTTCCTGTTACTCTCACAAACTTCTAGAACTCGAACTGCAAGATCTATGTCTCACTCGAACAGGAATCACATTAAATGCACTCAAACACACTGAATTATACTATTTTACACACTGAATTACACTCGAACACACTTAAAAACACACTTAAATACACTTGAACACTCTTAAACACACTTTGAATCACAATTGAACTCTTGAACTCTGGAGAAATACGCGGGGCCTGTAACTGTTTTCTTTTCTTCTATTTATACCTTCCTCGAGCAGCAGTTTCTTCAATTGAACAGTTACTTTCTACATTTTGAATTTCAAATCATCAAGAGATCTAGTTCAATACCAAATACCAACTTCCTTGGAGATGATAACACCTGTCAAATGAGTTTCCAGATTATACATAAACTGTTACTTAGCAGTACTTTCGAGATCGAATCTGCTTATAACTGTTTTTAACCCAGTCTAAATATAACCTTGAGGTAATACTGGGTCTTAACCTTTTGGGCTTTTATTCAAATAAAGTAACTGATCCCACTCAAGCTCAAACAGTAAGTCTGGTCTTTTAAATAAATAACTTAACTTGGCCCAATATCATTAATAGGCCCAAAAGTTATTTTATGTGCAAACACATGCCCCTTGCACGTGAGTGGTATATGTAATATGCCACTATCGTGTATAACTGCCATTTTTCAAAATATAAACTATAAGTTCAAAGGTCTTTAGACTCTCAAACTCACTCATAGTGCTAGACTCTCGAATTCACTTAGAATTTCAAAAGCTCCACAAAAACTAATTCAGAGAACTTCAAACCTCAAATCCTTTGTTTACATGGCGCAATCAAAGATTTCTGATTCTCCATCTTCGAGTGGTTCTCCTGTTACAACTGAAAAGGAAAAGGCTCGACAGATTATTAGTCAACTAGATAGTAAGTCTGTTAACCCTAGCCTTTTAGTTCGATTTGCTTCGTTTTTTGGGCAGAACTCTCTAGGATTCCCCTCGAATGACCCATTTGCTTTAGGTCCCATATTCATAGACCACTGTCCTCAAGAATTGGTTGATATATTTCCTTATTCTAAAAATATTCAACCTCTGTATCAACACAGAAATACCAAATGGGGTCCTTTTAATTTTGAAATCAAATTCGAACCATGGCCCCTTTCAAAATATGAATGGTGGTCTTGGATAGGCAGAATGTACATGGGTTTGAAAAACAAATGGGAATATTTAGGCATAGCTAATGCCATTTTAGCTTCTAAAGCTCCCATTAAGCTTGATACACACTTACTTACTGCTTTGATCAGTTTTTGGTCAACTACCTCGAACACCTTTGTGTTCAGTGAGGGTTTTTTATCCCCTACTCTCATGGATGTTTCTGCCATGTTGAGTTTTCCAATCGAGGGTATTCCTATTCATCATGGGATGAAATGTACACAACACTCTACAATTGAAATTGACACAAAAGGGAATACTTTAGCATATACTAAATTTATGCAGAAGTACAAAAAACATTCTACTGAACCCATTACTTTTGAAGAAGAAACTTGTTTCTATCTTTTCTGGCTGTGTAAATTTTTAATCAACTCTTCCTCGAAGAGAATTGTCACTTACTACCTGCCTATAGCCATGGCTCTTGCCAATAATAAAAAATTGGCTTTAGCTCCTTTTTTCCTAGGCTTTGTATATAGGTCAATGTTTCTTTTTACTACTGAACCTAAGGACTCCATTGGTGGACCCTTATGGTTTATCCAAATTTGGGCTTATGCTTATTTCCCACAGCTTGCCCCAAAAACAACTCCTTCAATTATTGAAAGATCTTCTTGCTATGCCCATCTTTTTGCCCTTTCAACTTATGAACCTGACCATATTCCAACTTTTGAGGATTGGTTTAACTTATTTTTTGATAAGGAAAGAGTTAGACCTGCTCCTCATTTCCTTCCTTTTGCTGAGGCAAAATTCACTTGCCCTGAAATGTTTCTTTTGAATCAAGGAGTGAATCCATTGTCCTCAAACTTATGGGCTCATGTCCTACAACCCAGAGATTTAGTTATCTTGCAAAAAAAGTCCTCTGGTGTTGAGGTATACAGTCCTAATTTCTTGGCAAGACAGTTTGGCTTGCTCTATTTTTACTGCCAATGATCCATGGCATCAAAGGAATGTGTTCACCAATGAAGAAGCTGAAGTTATAATAGCAGAAGGCCTTTCCAGAATTGGTGCTGTCAAAATAGAACCATTCAGAATAGTTTATGATGCCTTACCACTCTTCACTGGATGGTGGGAAGCTCTAATGCTCAGTTTTAACCTCCCTGAAACATTGAAGCTTACAGTCTGGGAAGTATGCCCACATATCTTGGCTTATGAAATTATTGGTAAGTTAATATGCTTTTATTTAGATTTCCTTTTCATAAAAATAGCATATTAATTAACCTTTCTTATTCAAAAGGAGGAGC
>OU015766.1:12999393-13038296 GCA_907173295.1 Fagus sylvatica | reverse complement strand
ATAGGACTTATATGGGAAAATCTTTTGAAATGAGTTTCAATGCCTTTTCGGGCTTACACGAAGGGTTTAGTACTATTTGAAAAGATTTACCTAAACCCGCGAAGCCAAATAGGACTTAAATGAGAAAATCGTTTTGAAAATGGGTTTCAATGCCTTTTCGGGCTTACACGAAGGGGTTTAGTACTATTTGAAAAGATTTACCTAAACCCGCGAAGCCAAATAGGACTTATATGAGAAAAACTGTTTTAAAATGGGTTTGCAATTTTACGGGTCCAACGCCTCATGGATTTACATGGGGTTTAGTGCTATTGAAAGACTTACCTAAAACCACCAATACCGTTTGGTATTTTCATGCCCAAATCAAAATAATGAAATATGAACAATATTTACAACAACGTAGTAAATAATGTAAATAACCGGGTTTGAAAAAAGGAGTGTTTTTGTGGGTCCAATACCCTATGGAATTACGTGGTGGCTAATGCCTCTTTGAGGTCTTACATAGTCCACCACGACCAATCGGGATTATCACGCCCATTTTTACAAAGGGGAAACGGGGATAATAACAACGCAATATATTCACAAGTGCGTAAAAGTAAATAAAGCGATAAATGTATTTAAAGCATTGCGGAAAGCGATAAATATAATTTAAAGCAATAATGGAATTTAAAGCATGGGATTTTCATGGGTCCAATGCCTTATGGAATTACGTGGTGGTTAAAGCCTCTTTGAGGTCTTACATAGTCCACCACGACCAATCGGGATTATCACGCCCAAATCACAAAGGGAAAAAAAATGGGAAAATGGAATATTCACAATATAATATTTACAACGTAGTAAATGTAAATAAAGCGATAAATGACAATATTTACACATGGGGATGTATTTTTCGGGTCAAATACCTCGTAGGCTAACAAGGTTGTTACGGCCTCGTTAGAGGTCTTACGCAACTGAGCCAAAGCTACTCAATATTTGCCGTACTAAAACACGAAGGCCGGTGTATTTTTCGGGTCAAGACCTCGTGGGCTAACATGGTTGTCACGGCCTCGTTAGAGGTCTTACGCGAGCCGCCAAAGCCACTCAATATTGCCGTACTAAAACACACCGGGGGAGGGGGGGTAATCACAACAACATATATATTCACAAGTACGTAGTAAATGTAAATAAAGCGATAAATGACTAGAAAATGTAAATAAAGCGAATAAATGAAATAAAGCAAGGAAAATGTAAATAAAGCAATAAATGACAAGGAAAATGTAAATAAAGCAATAAATAGACAAAATAAATAAAGAAACTAGTAAAGCATAAATGAACTAAAATGAACTAAAGAATGTAAAATAGAACAATAAATAAACTCAAAGAATGAGAGGGAGAGAGAGAGAGAGGGGGAAGATGAGGAGAGGTTAGAGAGAGAAGCACCTAGTAGATGCTTCTCACTCTAAAAACACCCCAAAATCCCTAAAGAAAGAGTTTAGAGAGAGAAAGAGCTTAGAGAGAGAGAGAGGGGGGGATTACCTAGAGAGGAGTCTCTCTCTCTAAAAACTACCCAAAAACCCCTCCTAAAACCCCCTAAAAAACCCCTATTCTTCTGCCTAAAAACTACGCTCAAAAGGCCTAGAGCCGAGCAAAAATGTGTGCTGAAGTGAGGGGAGGGGGGTCGGTTTTATAGAAAACCGTGCACGCCTCGCGCAGGTCCATCACTGCGCCGCGCAGTACTGGTCCTGCGCGAGTTACTGGTAACTGCCACGTGGCGAGATCTTATCCTTCCACGCCAGCATCCTCGAATCCTCCTCGGTTTCCGCGCGCGTACAATTTTTTGACCCGATTTTCAAGGGCAGTTTTGGAGGTCCTTCCGGTACTCAAAATGGGTCATGCAGCATATCCGTTGGAAAGCTCCCCAGATGTCTACTTTCCAATGATATAAAGTTTTGCGAAATCGGAGTTCGGACGAGGGAGTTATGGCTCCCGGAAGTCGGGGTGTCGGAGCTGTTTTTGTGCACTTTTTCCGGCGAAGATTCCGGTCAAACGGGGGATGCTATCCGGCGAACCGAGAGTTCCACGTCGTAGCCGGAGTCGTTATCTTTCCAACGCACCCGGGCCCGCACGATCAACTTGTTGCGAGTAGGAAAGACTCTGCGCGCGAAGGCGGCTGTCCGGGAGGAAAAAATGCAGTTTTGCTCCCAGCGCGTTTTTTCTCAAATCTTGTCCCAGTTCGCGCGCGTATTTGACCTAGCTCCCGATGTCGGATTTTGACGTTCTTGGTACCGTCGGAAAGCTTGCGCTGCCTACTTTTGCAAGGTTCCGGATTTATGCGGAAATCCGAGCTTGGACTTGTGAGATATGGTTCCCGCGAACAGAGGCCACCGGGGTGTTTTTGGTCCGTTTGAGGGCAGTTTTCCGATCGGGATTCCGGCTAGACCCGGTAAAATCTTGGCGATCCGAGAGTTCCACGTCGTGCATGAATGTGTCTTCTTTCCAACGTGCCCGGGCTCGCGGATCAACTTGTTGCGAGTCAGGAAGACTCTGCGCGCAAGCGTGGCAACGTCGGTGGGAAAATTCCGGAACTTTCAGCAAAACCTTATTTCGTCGGCCTGTTTTCATGCGCGTGGTAGACGTAGCTCCCGATGTCGGATTTCGACGATCTTGGTATCGTCGGAAAGCTTATGCTACCTATTTTTTAATGGTACAGGCCTTGCACAGAGGCGAGCTTGGGTTCGCAAGATATGATCTTGCGAACAGAGGCCGTTGGAATGTTCCTCATGCCAAGGGGTCATCTTCTGACTGAGATTCCGGCTTGACCGGAGGAGCTCTTGACGATCCGAAAGTTGCGTGTGGTAGCTGAAGTGAACCTCTTGCCTAAGGGTCTTGGCTCGCGGACCAAGTTGCAGCGGGTCGGAGAGAATCTTTGCGCAAACGTTGCCTCCCAAATAGGCTGTTTTGTCAACAACACTTAGCAAAATTTGGCTAAGTGTTGGACCGTTTTTTCACAGTTTTGACCATAACTCCCTCGTTTCTCGTCCGTTTTTGGCCCGTAAAGTGTCGAATCGAAGCTCTCATCACGTTCTTCAGAATGGTCAAGGAGCGGTCAGTTCGATTCAGCTTTCGGTCTGGTCAATGGTCCGGTCAAACCTTGGTCAAACTTGGTCAACCTTGGTCAAACTTGGTCAAAATTCTCCGAACCCTGGGAAATGTATCCCGGACCGCGTTTCGAGGACTTTCGGGCATAGTGGGCCCTAGTCGGGTCAGAAACGGCTTGGTCAAACCTTGGTCAAACTTGGTCAACCTTGGTCAAACTTGGTCAAATCTTGGGAAATGTGTCCCAGACCCCGTTTTGAGGTTATTTGGTGTGATGAGCCCTCGTCGGATCAGGCCGACTTGGTTCGGGCTGTCCTCGTTTTGCGTGTCGACACCCGAGAAAATTCCGGGGGTAAAAATGGGGTTATGACAGTTGCCCCTTCTTTGTTTGGCGTTTCTTGGTACAAGGAACGTCGGACAAAGAATAAATGACTCGATTTTTGCCCGCTGGGATTTTCTCGGTTTTCATGCCCGTCCTCAGGTACTGCGAAAAATCTCCCTCAGTTTACGTGTCATTCTCTGTCAGACGCGCTGGCTCTCAATCGGTTGACACACGGGTCAAAAGTCAAGGTAGGTTTCAGATTCTTGGTTTTCTCTCAAAACTCCACTTTTCCTACTTCTGCTTTCTCCTTCCCTTCTAGCTCAGATCTCGCGCTCCGAAAGTTTGTTCGCCTTTCTTGAGGTATGTCGCCATGTGCGTGCCTTTGGCGGGGGTAGAAATTTTGAAAAGCGTAGGCTAAATTTGGGACTTACACAAACTTAGTTGGGTTCGGGGAAAATTGGGATTCGAGACTTGTCCAAATCTCAATTTGGAGAAATTCGACGGTTTGGAAATCCTGAGTCCAAACAGGTCGGGAGAATTTGGGATTTGAAATTTGTTCTAATCTCGAATTGGGCAGTTCAACGGTTTGGCAATTTGGATCCAAACACAATTGAGGGGTGATTTGACTTGGGGACTACCCAAGCTGCAAATCGGGTGGTTAACCAACGGTTTGGAATCTCAGTCCAAACACGGTTGAGGGGTGATCTGACTTGGGGACTACCCAAGCTGCAAATCGGGTGGTTCAACCAACGGTTTGGAATCTCAGTCCAAACACGGTTGAGGGGTGATCTGACTTGGGGACTACCCAAGCTGCAAATCGGGTGGTTTCAACGGTTTGGAATCTCAGTCCAAACAGGTTGAGGGGTGATCTGACTTGGGGACTACCCAAGCTGCAAATCGGGTGGTTTCAACGGTTTGGAATCTCAGTCCAAACACGGTTGAGGGGTGATCTGACTTGGGGACTACCCAAGCTGCAAATCGGGTGGTTTCAACGGTTTGGAATCTCTTAGTCCAAACACGGTTGAGGGGTGATCTGACTTGGGGACTACCCAAGCTGCAAATCGGGTGGTTTCAACGGTTTGGAATCTCTTAGTCCAAACACGGTTGAGGGGTGATCTGACTTGGGGACTACCCAAGCTGCAAATCGGGTGGTTTCAACGGTTTGGAATCTCTTAGTCCAAACACGGTTGAGGGGTGATCTGACTTGGGGACTACCCAAGCTGCAAATCGGGTGGTTTCAACGGTTTGGAATCTCAGTCCAAACACGGTTGAGGGGTGATCTGACTTGGGGAACTACCCAAGCTGCAAATCGGGTGGTTTCAACGGTTTGGAATCTCTTAGTCCAAACACGGTTGAGGGGTGATCTGACTTGGGGACTACCCAAGCTGCAAATCGGGTGGTTTCAACGGTTTGGAATCTCAGTCCAAACACGGTTGAGGGGTGATCTGACTTGGGGAACTACCCAAGCTGCAAATCGGGTGGTTTCAACGGTTTGGAATCTCAGTCCAAACACGGTTGAGGGGTGATCTGACTTGGGGACTACCCAAGCTGCAAATCGGGTGGTTTCAACGGTTTGGAATCTCAGTCCAAACACGTTGAGGGGTGATCTGACTTGGGGACTACCCAAGCTGCAAATCGGGTGGTCCAACGGTTTGGAATCTCAGTCCAAACACGTTGAGGGGTGATTTGTGATTCGACATTTCGTCAAATCGCAACTTTGATGGTTAGACCCAGTTTGGAAATTCATCCAAACGATCATGGACAACATTGTTTTGTTTGATTGTTTTTTCCTATCATTGGGTTTTGAGTATGAAGTTTACCTGGCTTTTCTGGCTCTTGGATTGCCTGTTGCTCTTTCTTGCAGACGCTTTACCGAGGCAGTGGTAGCGGAGATTGTCGCCAGTCCTCACGCCTTGGATTCTTGTGAATGTATGAACATTGAGGGTCAGATCTTAAGAAAGACCTGAGGTAGACTTGGGGTCATGTGAATTTAGCTCCCCCTTCTTGGGTTTGTCGCCGATGGTGGCATTCCATGTGGTCCATTCCTGAGGGACTTTGGCTCTTGTGTGCTTTAGATGCCATGCGAGCTTCATTGAGGTGGTTGTTGCTCTGTCTGCTGGGTCGGAGTGCACTCGCATCCCATACTTTAGGCTTAGCTATCTCGTAGGTTAGCTGCGGATTTGAATCATCAAAGGATCGGGTCTTATACATCCAAGAGGCCCACTTCTATCATCATTGGGTCTTACTCCTTTCTTGAGGCCCATTTCATCATCATCGGGTCTTACTCCTTCACGAGGCCCATTTCTATCAATTCACTTAGGCCCATTTCATCTTGGGACTTACTCCTTCACAAGGCCCATTTCATCATCATTGGGTCTTACTCCTTCACGAGGCCCATGAGGCCCATTTCAGCAAATCCTGGGTCTTACTCCTTCACGAGGCCCATTTCAGCAACTCTTGGGTCTTACTCCTTCACGAGGCCCATTTCTATCAATGTCGGGACTTACTCCTTCACGAGGCCCATTTCTATCATCATTGGGTCTTACTCCTTCATGAGGCCCATTTCGGATGACTCTTTCGAATTTTTCCAATTTTTCTCCTGACAAAAATGGAAAAATTTGCCCCAGTGTGTAGCGTTGAATAAATTTTTCTAGCTTCTTGAAGATAGAAAAATTTTGCCCCAGTGTGGAACAATACATGCTGATGCGGAATCCTGGATTTCTTCCTCTATCTCCTTTGCATCGGACTGCGATAGCCACTCGAGAGTCGAACTATTTTCCTTCGAAATTTTTTCAAAACCCTTTTGAAAAATTTTGGCCCAGTATGGAATATCGAAACAAATTTTTCCAGCTTCTCGAAGATGGAAAAATTTTGCCCCAGTATGGCATTATCTTGATCGGTACGAGTTTCCAAACTCTTCATGCACATACTTCTTGGTTTGGTCCAAACTAACTGCCCGAGTCTCGAACCAGCTCTTCTTCACAATTTTTCAGTTTACTGAAAAATTTGCCCCAGTGTGGAATCACACGTGTCGATGCAGAATCCAAATTTCCGCTTCTGTTCCCTTTGCCCTGAATCGAGACAGCCGTTCGAAGTGTTGAGCCGCTTTTCCTTCAAAATTTTTCAAAACTGCTTTTGAAAAATTTGCCCCAGTGTGTTGTCAAATTCAATCATGAGACATTCCTTGGCTTGCTTCTTAACTTTTCCGGTCTTCTCAGTGCTGACAACATGCTCTTAGGTCATTAGCTCATCTGGTCGGTCTGTCTGAATGCTCTTGATCATTTGGTCGGACGACACTTTCTCAATCTTCGATCCGTCCGGTTGAAGCCTTCGATTCTTTCAACTCACATTCTTGATGGTGGTAGTCCTCTTTTGATCTCTGGTTTGTCTTCTAATTTTTCCGTTCGCGGAAAAATTGCCCCAGTGTGGTACAACAAGATCAATGGTGAGACCCATGGATAAACCGAAGGTCTGTCACACGTTTTCCCCAATTCGGGTCTCATTTCCTTTCTCCGAAACCTTTCTCGCATTGGCTATTCAGAATTCCTTATTCCCGGGCTTCGATACTATCACCGATTTGGGAGATTCTGCAAGAGGTGTCCATTCGCCTGGATGATGTAGATCTTCAGTGACCTAGAAATCTGCCTCAGTATCGACCTCCATGTCTGCTGAGTGTGTCTATGATGAGAGATTCTCTTCCAATTTTCTGGAACCTTTGAATACCACCCACGGTTTGGTAGAACCAAGAAGGAAAAATTGCCCCAGTATCAAGGTTGAGACTGGGGCTTGGCCTTTGTTTTCTATGGACAACATTCGACCAAAGCCAGTGTATGGGATTGTGTTTGGGCATTTTCTGGTCAAGGCATGCTGTTTGAAGGGAGTCTAGGGAGAAAGTGCTCAACATCTTTCAGGTGTTTTTGGCCAGTGGCTTGACTGGTGGTTTAGAGGGTGAAATGAATTTCATAGGTTGTTGCAATTCTGCACAAATCCTTCTTTGAAAAATTTTCCTCATTCAAGATTTCGAGGACTGTTTTTTAGAAAATCATTTTTCAAATCTTTTTATTCTTGGAAAATCATTAAAGAGTATAATCTTTTGAAAATTCTTTCAAATGCATGCATCGTCTGAGAGAGGCTAGGCAAAGCCTTGCTTCCTTTATAGTTAATGGGTGCCTCTGCTCAACAACCATCCCTTACCGAGAATGGAAAGCGTGGTCCCTCGGGTTAATCTGTTTGGCATTATCCTGTGAGCTTTCTGAGTGAGCTCTTCTTTTATTTCTTTTGAATTGGGGTGAGGCTTCAAACATTGAAGTCACTCTTGTTTGGCCCGAAAGGCCATGGTGCAAAGTGGACGGTGCCCTTTATGAGATACGACCTCTTGAAGGTGCGTGATCTAGATTCCATCATTACCAGTTTTTGACCAAAAGTTCATTGCTACATGACCAACCGATCATCAATGATCAGTGAGGTCTTTGTTGGCTTGTAACGTGGCCTTGGGGTTAAAAGGGTGCTTGAAACGAAGGATATAAGGCTCAAAATTACTTCGTGATGTTTCCTTGGCACAAGCTCCTTAGGCTAAGCAATCGCTCCCAGTTAGGAAGGACTTTCAAAGGACCGTAATGTAAGGCTTTGGTTCTCCTAGGCTTATGGGAGGATAATTTTGGCTTTGAAATTACTTGAGGGGTTTTCCTAAAGTCAAGGATTACTCTTCGTTTGAATTTCACTCCATTAAGCACTACCCTAGTCCTCAATTTGAATATTTCACTCTTCTATTCACTCAGTTTTAGCTTTCCTTGGATTGACTTTCTCTTCAGTTTTTGGATTTCTTTCCCCCTTTCTCTTTTTTTTTTGGGGGGGGAATTCACTTGATTGACTTTGTTTCCTTCGAAAAATCTCATTTACTCACTTTGTTTGCTTTTACCTAGTGTGAGACTCTCACAACTATTTAACCCACCCCAGTGTGGGGGGTAATCCTTGACTGGTTTTTCATAGAAGAAAAACGAACAGGCTCAACTTGGTTAGCAAGTGGCATTTTTCTACAAGTGGGAGGATAGTTGAACGGAGGCCTTTTCCGTCATCCTGAGTACTAACTTCTTAGCCTAGAGAGCTTAAGTGCCATTTCATAAATCCGGGTGAATTTTCTTTTAAAAAAAAATATATTCTTTGGATCAGCGGGGTTTACAAGCGGTAAAACTGTTTGGATAGTAGAAACAATGCCTCCATCATTTCATATCCAATCAATTGGTCAGTGAAGCTAGAACTTTTAGTCACCTACTGGTTTAGGATCACACCAACATTGGTCGTGAAAAGTAGGAATCATGTGCAAAAGGGTTAAGTGCTTCATGTGTTTGAGAAAAAAGTGTTTCGGGCGTGGGTGTTCAGAGAACACATGCCGCTCCTTCTCAGTAGTGGATAGTAATTTTACTTAGACACCTCATTTTCCATGAGTGGAATTGTGGTGTTGACTCGTCCCTCTCATGGATGCATGCATTTCAAACAAAATTTTTTTGTGATTTTGAATTTATTATGCACATTTTTTGGAAAAAGCATAGATTTTGGAAAATTTGTACAAGGTTGCAACAAACTACTCAACATAGATATAGGAAAGTTTGTGGGATCATGATTGAATCTCAAAGGTTCTCTTGTGCTTTGCCTTCCGTGGGTGGTATTGATGTCTCCTGCTGGTGGGGGGTCAGTCCGCTTAGTGTGTACTTCTTCCTCTTCGGTGGTGGTGATGTCTAGGTCTTGAGAATTCATCCTTGGCGATGCGGGATCCAGGCTCCGGTGCTCCTTGAAATGGTTCGCTCTGTCTGATCTCTTGATGGCCCATTGGCGCGAAAGCCAAGTGTTGACCTAGCCTTCTTCATGGGAACAGTATGCATACTTGGCTTCCTGGCTTGAACCATGGTGGGTACTTCTAGCTCCGAGTGACCAAGCTCTTGTATCTTCCGTTTGAGTGTCACGCATCTGTTGGTGCAGTATTCGGCTTTCTCCTTATCAGAACTGCACTGGTCATCTAGATTTCGAAAGTTCGACATAAGCTTTGGTTGAGTTTTGGGCACTGTATGCTCCCCTACCTCTGAGAGTGTTGGTAGCGTGGTCAAATGAACTGGCTGAATGCCACAGGTAGTGGGCCCTTGAGACTGAGGAGAAGGGATGACAGTTTCATCTTTGCAATGCTCTGGGGGCCATGCAATGATCACACTTGGAGTAGAGCCCTCATTGATTCTAAGAATCCCATGATCAACAAGGTCTTGTACCTTACTTCTTCAAAGCATGACAATCCTCTAGCGAATGGCCAGGTCTTCCAAAATGGAATTCACATTTTTTGGATGAATCATGAAGAAGATGAGGGCTTTGTTTCAAGAAAACCGGTGAGATTAACCTTTTCTCCAACAACCTTGGGTAGAGCTCATCCATAGGCATAGGCAAAGTACAAAATTTTCTCGATTCTGACTTTAGTTTTGCGGAGGAAGAAAGATTTCGGCTGGATTGGTATCGCCCAGTGTGAAGCATGAGAGTTCCTTGCCTTCGGTGTCTTTCTGTTTCCCTTTGCTTAGTGACTTCGTACTTGCCTGTCCTATAGGAGAGTGAGAGGCAAGGTCCCTGATTGCCTTTCTATCGTCTTTCAGCAAAGTGCCCGTAAGGGTGATCAGCTGGTGCATTGATTGGACCACTTCATCGAGTCGTTTCTCTAACTGCTCAACTCTCTCAACCACATTCTTGGGTGTGTACCGCTTGTGAGGGATCATAGGATGATCAACTTCCTTTGGCTCTTCTTTCTTGCTAATCGGACTTTGAGCTTCTTTTTCAGATTCTTTACTGCCCTTCGAGGAATGCCCATCTACGTCAGAATGGGGTTCAATTGTATCTCCTTGGTTGCTAGGGTATAATGGTTGTCCTTGCAAACTTCTGATGTCTGAATGATCATCTTCCTTCTTGTTCATCACATTCTCTTCTTTATTGCCATACATTTGTAGAGACTGGGGGCCTTCAAAGGGTATTCCAATTCCCTTTTGGAGGTGGGTCGTTCTCGGGTGCGACGTTGGGATCAACTGTTCGTGCTTCATTCTCCACATCAGGCTTGGCCAGTGCTAGTAAGGCTGATGCATCCACCATCTTTGTACTCCTCATAGTCTTTTCGACCTTGGCATCTAATTGGAAGTCTCTTTCTTCAGGCTTTGAAGGTTGCACCGGTGGTGGGCCCAAATTGGTGTGAGAATGTCCTCCTGTGTTATCTTCGGATGTATCCTTTGTTAATGTCCTTCTACTTGCTTCTCACTTTCCGTGTCACGTTTCACCAAAAGGCGTACGAAATTCAGAAGGTCGTTGAACTTCTCCTCGAATGAAGCCATGCGGATATCCTGTGCACTAGGCCCACTTGTTTCTCCCGTCATTTGTTCGTGAATGTAGATACAAACCTAGAGAGGTAAACAACGTCAAGTTAGACTTTGAATTCACAGTTGAGTGCATGACCTTGGCTCACTTTGTGGGTAAACCATGGCTAAGTATGTTATGCGTATGTATGGTATGCATGAGTGCAATATGTATTGGACAAACATGGAATGGGTTTTCCTATTGGGTTGCCAGAAATTGGCGAGCCTTTCGGCTCATGGTTTTATTTTGAAATTTTGGGTGACCACATCAATCAATATGAGGGTCGGGATGACACAGGTGACATCTATAGACATCTCGTGTATGTACATAGTGGTATTGTCAACAAAGAAATAGGCTTTCACACCATTGGAAATTCGACGAGCCTTTCGGCGCTCGGTTCCATTTTGAAAGATTTTTTTTTTTGGGAACCAGTGTCGATAGGTGTGAAAGTCGTATTCTTAGTTGACGGACAACACAATGGGTAAATATCTACATTCCCACATAGAGTTGAGAACTCTTTAGGGTTGACACATGTATGGACTCATCAACGAAGAGATGGACTTTCACACTATCAAAATTTGACGAGCCTTTCGGCGTTCGATTCTATTTTGAAAGATTTTTGAGAACCGATGTCAATTAGTGCAAAGGTCATACTCTTGGTTGGAAGTGACGAGACTCTACACGACCTTACAGAGCTTGGAAGCTCTTGGGGTTTACAGGTATGTACATGATGGACAAGTCAACGAAGAGATGGACTCTCACATCACTGAAAATTGGCGAGCCTTTCGGCGCTCGGTTCTATTTTGAAAAATTTTGGGGAAACCGATGTTAGTCGATGTGAGAGTCATACTCTTGGTTGAAGACAACACAATGGGTAAATATCTACATCCCTATACAGAGTCAGGAACTCTTAGGGCTTATACGTGTATGTACACTATGGTTACGACTCATCAACAAGGAGATAGACTCTCACATCACCAAAAATTTGACGAGCCTTTCGGCGTTCAGGTTCTATTTTGGAAAAATTTTTTGAGGAACCGATGTCGGTTGGTGTGAGGGTCGTACTCTTGGTCGAAGACAACGCGATGGGTGAACATCTATATCCCTATATAGGAGCGGAAACTCTTAGGGTTTACATATGTGTATACTACGGACAAGTCGACAAAGAGATGGACTTTCACACTACCAAAATTGACGAGCCTTTCGGCGTTCGGTTCCATTTTTGAAAGATTTTTGGGGACCGGTGTCGGTTGGTGTGAAGGTCGTACTCTTGGTCGAAGGTGACACAATGGGTGAATATCTACATCCCTATACAGAGTTCTTAGGGTCTACACATGCATGGACTCATCAACAAAGAGATGGACTTTCACACTATCAAAATTTGACGAGCCTTTCGGCGTCCAGTTCCATTTTGAAAATTTTTGGGAACCGATGTCGATTGGTGTGAAGGTCATACTCTTGGTTGAAGGTGACATAGTGGGTGAATATCTACATCCCTACACAGAGTTGGGAACTCTTAAAGTCAACACGAATATGTGCACTATGGACAAGTTAACGAAGAGATGGACTTTCACATCACCGAAAATTGACAAGCCTTTCGGCGCTCGGTTCCATTTTGAAAATTTTTGGGAACCGATGTCGATTGGTGTGAAGGTCATACTCTTGGCTGGACATGACAACACTCTATACATCCCATGTAGAGTTTGGAACTCTTAAGGGTTTCATGCGTATGTACATGATGGTTACATGCGTACCAACAAAAAGGTAGACTCTCACATTACCAAAACTCGACGAGCCTTTCGGCGCTCGGTTCCATTTTGAAAAAAATTTTGTGAGGGAACCGGTGTCGGTCAATGTGAGGGTCGTACTTTTGGTTAAGGACGACACGACTCTATACACAATGGTTACAAATGTATCAACGAAAAGATGGACTCTCACATTACTGAAATTCGACGAGCCTTTCGGCGTTCGGTTCCATTTTTTTTGAAAATTTTTGAGGGAACCGACGTCGGTTAATGTGAGGGTCGTACTTTTGGTTGGGTACGACGAGACTCTATACACAATGGCTACAAGCGTATCAACAAAAAGATAGACTATCACATCTTATCCAAAATTCGACGAGCCTTTCGGCGTTCGGTTCCATTTTTGAAAATTTTTGAGGAACCGACGTCGGTTGATGTGAGGGTCGTACTTTTGGTTGGGTACGACAAGACTATGTACACGCGTATCAACGAAAAGATAGACTCTCACATTACTGAAATTTGACGAGCCTTTCGGCGTTCGGTTCCATTTTTGAAAGATTTTTGGGAACCGATGTCGGTTAATGTGAGGGTCGTACTTTTGGTTGAGGACGACTTGACTCTATACACAATGGTCACGAATGTATCAACGAAAAGATAGGCTCTCACATTACCAAAAATTGACGAGCCTTTCGGCGTTCGGTTTCATTTTGAAAGATTTTTTTTTTGGAAACCGATGTCGGTAAATGCGAGGGTCGTACTTTTGGTTGAGGACGACGCGACTCTATACACAATGGTTACAATCGTATCAACGAAAAGATAGACTCTCACATTACCAAAAATTGACGAGCCTTTCGGCGTTCGGTTCCATTTTGAAAGATTTTTGGGAACCGATGTCGGTTAATGTGAGGGTCGTACTTTTGGTTGGATACGACACGACTCTATACATCCCATGTAGAGTTTGGAACTCTTTGGGTTTGATCGGTTTGCAACGGGTATGGACAACGTGGTTATCCTATCCCTTTATCAAACAATGACATGCAAACAAAGGTTTAGATAGATAGAACCTGACTCGGCTCCAATTATTTTATCACCACCTGGAAAATAGCACAACGCTTTTCCCTTGACTCATTTTGAAAAGACACATCCTATTTTTGGGTATCCTATCTTAGGTTGGATGTTCACTCGGTTGGCTTTTACCAGAGCCCTCACAGGTAGGTTTTCTACTACTATAGCTTACTATATGCAACATGGTATGACACAGCTTGGAATTCTGTTTCCTAAAGGGGCCGATGATCATGCCCATTTCATCCTCCCGAAGGAAGTCGAAAGGGTATTGGATCACCGGGGAAGCACTTGCACGCCCCCCTCGATCTCCACGGGTGTGAAGGGAGAAGGGTGGATTCTCGTGTTCCATGTCCTAGATATAAAAGGGTTCGTGGTGGAGCCTGTACCAGCCCAGCCCCACCTGAGTCCGGGTTCGACCCAAAAGTCCAATGAGTGTATAATGTCATGATTTTGAAAATAAAAAGGGAAAAGACTTTTTTGTACAAAGCACAATATATAATATGTGTTGCATAAAATAAATCTCTATCCTATGTTCGCAGTTTATATACAAGAATATAGACATGCTAAAATCAAAACGCTATACAGGATGAAATAAAGAATGAATCAAATAACGAATACCAACAAATATATACACACATGCTTAGCAAAGAAAACACCGAAAGACTATAGGCTTAAACCCTCTAAGTCCCCAGTGGAGTCGCCAAGCTGTCGACACCGGCGGAAAATCTCTTCTAAGTTTTCTTTTTTATTTTCCTAGATACCGACCCCCATTTGGCGAGTGTTGTGTGTGTTCTCTATCTCTTTTCCGTTTCGAGATATGAGTTGTGTGTGTGTGGGAACTTGTGTACGTGTGTGCATGTGAGCACAAATTTGGAGTCGCCACCAACCATGGGAAATTTTAAGGTGTGATTGGGCACCTATGTCTAATAGATTTTATCTTATTTAGACATTTATAACAAAAAATGGTCTTGAACCAGAGATAGGTTCGGGGGTTTGCTTATGCGTGGGGAAGGTGTTAGGCACCCCACGACATCCGTTTAAGAAAACGGTTACCTCCTTTCTAATGTTTTCTTTTATTTGCTAAGCCTAGGTTTGTTGGTTTTAATTATGTACAAATGTCCCAAATTTGGTCGAGCAATATACCAAGAATGGCAAATGCATTTTGACCTCATTTGGTTTTGATTAGACTCTTTATTTCACCATCCCTTTTATCTTTGTATCTTTTAAATTTCCGGGCATTTCGGTGGTAGGATATACTTGAAATCCTAACACCTAGTGCCGGGACAAACAATTAATGTTTTTGGTGCCATATTCGGGATCTCTTTACCCTTGATTTCCAAGAGAGTAAAGCGGTCCGTCAAATGGCGGGGTTTTGGATGATTAATTCACACTTTGGGGAATTTTAGACCATGATCCTATGGGAGTTAGAACGTGTAGAATCCCTTACACGAAAGCACGTACCAGCCACGCCCCCGTGTAAAGGACTCATACCTTCGTTTCTAACGCCCACATTACCATGTTTACTCTTTTTAAAGTTTTCATGGCAAAGTGTATTTTAATCACATTTTTATATCAAAGCGATAAACAATCAAGCAAGTAATCAAGACGGTATATTCACAACACATAATTACAAGAATATGAAAGCAAGTAAACAAGTGGCATGTTCAAAATCACAAGTATGGGGATGATCATGGTATGTTAGCAGTACATCAATCATAAGTATGAAATGACATAAATGCAACATTTATTTGAAATGGCAAGGTACAATTCATGACAATTTTTAGGGAAAGGGTCAAGACCTCGTGGGGTCGGGATTCGATGCTATTTGAAAGACTTACTCGAATCTCGACACCACCTTAGGATTTACATGAATAAAACAAGGCAATTTTTAGAAGAGAATTCAATGCCTTTTCGGGCTTACACGGGGGTTTAGTACTATTTGAAAAGATTTACCTAAACCCGCGAAGCCAAATAGGACTTATAATGAGAAAAATCTGTTTTGAAAATGGGTTTCAATGCCTTTTCGGGCTTACACGGGGGTTTAGTACTATTTGAAAAGATTTACCTAAACCCGCGAAGCCAAATAGGACTTAAATGAGAAAAACTGTTTTGAAAATGGGTTTCAATGCCTTTTCGGGCTTACACGGGGGTTTAGTACTATTTGAAAAGATTTACCTAAACCCGCGAAGCCAAATAGGACTTATAATGAGAAAAACTGTTTTAGAAATGTCTTTGCAATTTTACGGGTCCAACGCCTCATGGATTTACATGGGGGTTTAGTACTATGTGAAAAGATTTACCTAAAACCACCAATACCGTTTGGTATTTTCATGCCCAAATCAAAATAATGAAATATGAACAATATTTACAACAACGTAGTAAATAATGTAAATAACCGGGTTTGAAAAAAGGAGTGTTTTTGTGGGTCCAATACCCTATGGAATTACGTGATGGCTAATGCCTCCTTTGAGGTCTTACATAAACCATCCACGACCAATCGGGATTATCACGCCCATTTTTACGGGGAAACGGGGATAATAACAACGCAATATATTCACAAGTGCGTAAAAGTAAATAAAGCGATAAATGTATTTAAAGCATTGCGGAAAGCGATAAATATATTTAAAGCAATAATGGAATTTAAAGCATGGGATTTTCATGGGTCCAATGCCTTATGGAATTACGTGGTGGTTAATGCCTCTTTGAGGTCTTACATAGTCCACCACGACCAATCGGGATTATCACGCCCAAATCACAAAGGAAAAAATGGGAAAATGACAATATTCACAATATAATATTTACAACGTAGTAAATGTAAATAAAGCGATAAATGACAATATTTAACATGGGGATGTATTTTTCGGGTCAAATACCTCGTAGGCTAACAAGGTTGTTACGGCCTCGTTAGAGGTCTTACGCAACTGAGCCAAAGCTACTCAATATTTGCCGTACTAAAACACGAGGAAACCGGTGTATTTTTCGGGTCAAGACCTCGTGGGCTAACATGGTTGTCACGGCCTCGTTAGAGGTCTTACGCGAGCCGCCAAAGCCACTCAATATTGCCGTACTAAAACACACCGGGGGAGGGGGGTAATCACAACAACATATATATTCACAAGTACGTAGTAAATGTAAATAAAGCGATAAATGACTAGAAAATGTAAATAAAGCAATAAATGACAAGGAAATGTAAATAAAGCAATAAATAGACAAGGAAATGTAAATAAAGCAATAAATAGACAAATAAGAAACTAGTAAAGCATAAATGAACTAAAATGAGACTAAAGAATGTAGAAATGGAACAATGAATAAACTCAAAGAATGAGAGGGAGAGAGAGAGGAGGGGGAAGATGAGGAGAGGTTAGAGAGAGAAGCACCTAATAGATGCTTCTCACTCTAAAAACCCCCCAAAATCCCTAAAGAAAAAGCTTAGAGAGAGAAGAGCTTAGAGAGAGAGAGAGATTACCTAGAGAGGAGTCTCTCTCTCTAAAAACTACCCAAAAACCCTTCCTAAAACCCCTAAAAAACCCCTATCTTCTGCCTAAACTAACGCTCAAAGAGGCCTAGAGCCCGAGCAAAAAGTGTGCTGAAGTGAGGGGGGGGGTCGGTTTTATAGAAAACCGTGCACGCCTCGCGCAGGTCCATCACGCGCCGCGCAGTATGGTCCTGCGCGAGTTGTGGTACTGCCACGTGGCAGTCTTATCCTTCCACGCCAGCAGCTCCTCGAATCCTCCTCGATTTCCGTGCGCGTATCCTTTTTTGACCCGATTTTCGGGGGCAGTTTTGGAGGTCTTCCGGAACTCAAAATGGGTCATGCGGCATATCTTCGGAAAGCTCTCGACGTCCTCTTTCCAACGATATAAAGTTTGCGCGAATCGGAGTTCGGACGAGGGAGTTATGGCTCCCGGAAGTCGGGGTGTCGGAGCTGTTTTTGTGCACTTTTCCGATGAAGATTCCGGTCAAACGGGGGATGCTATCGGCGAACCGAGAGTTCCACGTCGTAGCCGGAGTCATTATCTTTCCAACGCACCCGGGCTCGCGGATCAACTTGTTGCGAGCAGGAAAGACTCTGCGCGCGAAGGCGGCTGTCCGGGAGGAAAAAATGCGTTTTGCTCCCAGCGCGTTTTTTCTCAAATCTTGTCCCAGTTCGCGCGCATATTTGACCTAGCTCCCGATGTCGGATTTTGACGTTCTTGGTACCGTCGGAAAGCTTGCGCTGCCTACTTTTGCAAGGTTCCGGATTTGCGGAAATCCGAGCTTGGACTTGTGAGATATGGCCCCGCGAACAGAGGCCACCGGGGTGTTTTTGGTCCGTTTGAGGGCAGTTTTCCGATCGGGATTCCGGCTAGACCCCGATAAATTCTTGGCGATCCGAGAGTTCCATGTCGTGCATGAATGTGTCTCCTTTCCAACGTGCCCGGGCTCGCAGGATCAACTTGTTGCGAGTCAGGAAGACTCTGCGCGCAAGCGTGGCAATGTCGGTGGAAAAATTCTGGAACCTTCAGCAAAACCTTATTTCGTCGGCCTGTTTTCACGCGCGTGGTAGACGTAGCTCCCGATGTCGGATTTCGACGATCTTGGTATCGTCGGAAAGCTTATGCTACCTATTTTTTAATGGTACAGGCCTTGCACAGAGGCGAGCTTGGGTTTGCAAGATATGATCTTGAAGTTGAAGTTCTCTGAATTAGTTTTTGTGGCGCTTTTGAAATTCTAAGTGAATTCGAGAGTCTAGCACTATGAGTGAGTTTGAGAGTCTAAAGACCTTTGAACTTATAGTTTATATTTTGAAAAATGGCAGTTATACAAGATAGTGGCATATTACATATACCACTCACGTGCAAGGGGCATGTGTTTGCACATAAAATAACTTTTGGGCCTATTAATGATATTGGGCCAAGTTAAGTTATTTATTTAAAAGACCAGACTTACTGTTTGAGCTTGAGTGGGATCAGTTACTTTATTTGAATAAAAGCCCAAAAGGTTAAGACCCAGTATTACCTCAAGGTTATATTTAGACTGGGTTAAAAACAGTTATAAGCAGATTCGATCTCGAAAGTACTGCTAAGTAATAGTTTATGTATAATCTGGAAACTCATTTGACAGGTGTTATCATCTCCAAGGAAGTTGGTATTTGGTATTGAACTAGATCTCTTGATGATTTGAAATTCAAAATGTAGAAAGTAACTGTTCAATTGAAGAAACTGCTGCTCGAGGAAGGTATAAATAGAAGAAAAGAAAACAGTTACAGGCCCCGCGTATTTCTCCAGAGTTCAAGAGTTCAATTGTGATTCAAAGTGTGTTTAAGAGTGTTCAAGTGTATTTAAGTGTGTTCGAGTGTAATTCAGTGTGTAAAATAGTATAATTCAGTGTGTTTGAGTGCATTTAATGTGATTCCTGTTCGAGTGAGACATAGATCTTGCAGTTCGAGTTCTAGAAGTTTGTGAGAGTAACAGGAAGCTTCTCCTTTTGTAAGCTTCTGTTATTCTTGTTCAATTCGAAGTATTTGTAATTGATTATTGTTTAATATAAAGATTCTACAGTTTATAACCATTTGCTGCCTTGTTGAATTTGAAGTTATTTGCATCTGTAAAGTATAAACAGTAACTTAGTATCTCGAGATAGAATTTGTTATCAAGTTTGTCTTAGAAATTGTTTAATACCAACTTCAACAGTAAAATTATAAGTAAATCATTTAAGTGTTTACCATTGCTAGATCGAACCAAGTCATTTATAATTAAGGCATAATTTGGACCAAACACACCCTTTTGATTTACAGAAGTTGGATAATTAATTAAATAATTAGTTTGGATAAAACTGGATAATGAACTTAATTAATTAGGAAATTTAGTTTTGTTCAAACACAAAAATTGAAACAAAAGTTTATTTATTTGGGTTAGTATTTGGATTGGACATGTCCTTGTTTTTTTCTTTTTAAAAAAGTCTAACAAATTATGTAGATTTTATTTATTTTTTATTTTTAAAAAATGTGGACTTTAAACAAAGAATGAAGTTCATGAATATATATATATAGCGGTAAATCCGAAACGAAACGCCGGTATTAACTGGTACCGAAATATTCCATTCCAATAGCCAAACCGGAATGGGCACCAAAACGGTATTCACAACTTTAGTTAAGGGACGTAAGTATTTCCCCATCACCAAATGGTCAAAGGAAATTACAAGTTTGCTAGGACCGTACGACGGTGTCATCGTCAGCATTTAATCATGGTTGCTCTATTTTCCCTTTTTTCAAGTTTATGAACAAACCAAAGAAATAGGATTCTTGTACGTTTCATAAAAGAAAGAAACGAGATTGTCTGGTTTTAATATATTGTGATTAACAAAAAGAAACGTTTGTCATTAGAGCAAAACAAGATTTGCCCAATTATCAAATACAATGACCCCACCCTTTATGCTATGTTTGGAAGTTTGGAGGGAGAGGCGAGTAGAGAGGAAGGGAAGGAAAGTGGAGGGGAGGGGAATGATTATCCCTTCCCCTTGTTTTGATGTTTTAAAAATTAGGCTAAAATATTGTTTTCATCCCTAAATTATACATGAGTTTCGTTTTTCATCCCTAAACTTTTAAAGGTTCGTTTTTCGTTCCTGAACTTTGAAAAAGTTCATTTTTACACATGAATTTTGTCCTTTAAGGATTGGTATACTTAGTAATTTTAAAGATTTAATTAATAAAAGTAGTTGAAGAGATCAATCTACTAAATTTTTTTATTAATAAAATTCTTTTGATGAAGTTGAGCTAACAAGAGAATGCAAACGGTCATTTTGTTCAATAAATTCTAAGGCAAATATTCGTACTCTAGAAGGTGCAATAATAAAATAGTGATGACTACAATGAAACCTTGATCTTGTTGGTGATTGAGAATAATGAAACAATCTAAGTGAGGGTTTGAATTCTATAGAGACGAGGATTATTATTGAACAATTTTTATCTCGACTTTGGAGTTCTTGCGTTTATTAATTTACAAGTGTCCTAATTTAGTGATAAATTTTCTTTTGCGATGTAATGGCCATATATTTGAATGGGTTTTGCTAACCAATGCTTGAATTGTACCATTTGACAGATAAAGAAAAATAACAATAGAATAAGACAGATAACTCTTTACGCTAACCCTTATAAACGGATTACAATTGATGATATCATAGATTAGTGGTTACGTTACATGTCCAACTTTGCCTTAGATGATCTACGCAAACAAGAAGAAAGAAATGCTCGAAATGATACTGTTATGATACCGGTGAAAAGTCAATACCTCTCTTATGCCAAAGTTAATATTAAAAAGATGAGAAAGTGATTTTGAAATGAAGAGGATCCTTTTTCGGATTTTATGTAAACTTTCATCAAATTGTCTCATGCCTTGACAACATTGACTAGGCATTATTAGGGCGAGGTGGGGCCCAATTTTTTTTTTTTTTTAATATTTAATATATTATATATATTAAAAAAATGAAGTATGTATTGTTAAACTATTATTTTCGTCTCTAAACTTTGCATGAAGTTCGTTTTTCGTCTTTGAATTTTGAAAAGTTCATTTTTCATCTCTAAACTTTAAAAAAATTCGTTTTTACACATAAATTCGTTCTTTTAAAAAAAAGTTTAGGGACGAAATTCATGTGTAAAAACGAACTTTTCAAAGTTTAGAGATGAAAAATGAACTTTTCAAAATTCAAAGACGAAAAACGAACTTCATGCAAAGTTTAGAGACGAAAATAATAGTTTAACAATACATACTTCATATTTTTTTTAATATATATAATAATATTAAATATAAAATAAAAAAAAAAAAAAATTGGGCCCCACCTCGCCCTAATAATGCCTAGTCAATGTTGTCAAGGCATGAGACAATTTGATGAAAGTTTACATAAAATCCGAAAAAGGATCCTCTTCATTTCAAAATCACTTCTCATCTTTTTAATATTAACTTTGGCATAAGAGAGGTATTGACTTTTCACCGGTATCATAACAGTATCATTTCGAGCATTTCTTTCTTCTTGTTTGCGTAGATCATCTAAGGCAAAGTTGGACATGTAACGTAACCACTAATCTATGATATCATCAATTGTAATCCGTTTATAAGGGTTAGCGTAAAGAGTTATCTGTCTTATTCTATTGTTATTTTTCTTTATCTGTCAAATGGTACAATTCAAGCATTGGTTAGCAAAACCCATTCAAATATATGGCCATTACATCGCAAAAGAAAATTTATCACTAAATTAGGACACTTGTAAATTAATAAACGCAAGAACTCCAAAGTCGAGATAAAAATTGTTCAATAATAATCCTCGTCTCTATAGAATTCAAACCCTCACTTAGATTGTTTCATTATTCTCAATCACCAACAAGATCAAGGTTTCATTGTAGTCATCACTATTTTATTATTGCACCTTCTAGAGTACGAATATTTGCCTTAGAATTTATTGAACAAAATGACCGTTTGCATTCTCTTGTTAGCTCAACTTCATCAAAAGAATTTTATTAATAAAAAAATTTAGTAGATTGATCTCTTCAACTACTTTTATTAATTAAATCTTTAAAATTACTAAGTATACCAATCCTTAAAGGACAAAATTCATGTGTAAAAATGAACTTTTTCAAAGTTCAGGGACGAAAAACGAACCTTTAAAAGTTTAGGGATGAAAAACGAAACTCATGTATAATTTAGGGATGAAAACAATATTTTAGCCTAATTTTTAAAACATCAAAACAAGGGGAAGGGATAATCATTCCCCTCCCCTCCACTTTCCTTCCCTTCCTCTCTACTCGCCTCTCCCTCCAAACTTCCAAACATAGCATAAAGGGTGGGGTCATTGTATTTGATAATTGGGCAAATCTTGTTTTGCTCTAATGACAAACGTTTCTTTTTGTTAATCACAATATATTAAAACCAGACAATCTCGTTTCTTTCTTTTATGAAACGTACAAGAATCCTATTTCTTTGGTTTGTTCATAAACTTGAAAAAAGGGAAAATAGAGCAACCATGATTAAATGCTGACGATGACACCGTCGTACGGTCCTAGCAAACTTGTAATTTCCTTTGACCATTTGGTGATGGGGAAATACTTACGTCCCTTAACTAAAGTTGTGAATACCGTTTTGGTGCCCATTCCGGTTTGGCTATTGGAATGGAATATTTCGGTACCAGTTAATACCGGCGTTTCGTTTCGGATTTACCGCTATATATATATATATTCATGAACTTCATTCTTTGTTTAAAGTCCACATTTTTTAAAAATAAAAAATAAATAAAATCTACATAATTTGTTAGACTTTTTTAAAAAGAAAAAAACAAGGACATGTCCAATCCAAATACTAACCCAAATAAATAAACTTTTGTTTCAATTTTTGTGTTTGAACAAAACTAAATTTCCTAATTAATTAAGTTCATTATCCAGTTTTATCCAAACTAATTATTTAATTAATTATCCAACTTCTGTAAATCAAAAGGGTGTGTTTGGTCCGAATTATGCCTTAATTATAAAGGACTTGGTTCGATCCAGCAATGGTAAACACTTAAATGATTTACTTATAATTTTACTGTTGAAGTTGGTATTAAACAATTTCTACGACAAACTTGATAACAAATTCTATCTCGAGATACTAAGTTACTGTTTATACTTTACAGATGCAAATAACTTCAAATTCAACAAGGCAGCAAATGGTTATAAACTGTAGAATCTTTATATTAAACAATAATCAATTACAAATACTTCGAATTGAACAAGAATAACAGAAGCTTACAAAAGGAGAAGCTTCCTGTTACTCTCACAAACTTCTAGAACTCGAACTGCAAGATCTATGTCTCACTCGAACAGGAATCACATTAAATGCACTCAAACACACTGAATTATACTATTTTACACACTGAATTACACTCGAACACACTTAAAAACACACTTAAATACACTTGAACACTCTTAAACACACTTTGAATCACAATTGAACTCTTGAACTCTGGAGAAATACGCGGGGCCTGTAACTGTTTTCTTTTCTTCTATTTATACCCTCCTCGAGCAGCAGTTTCTTCAATTGAACAGTTACTTTCTACATTTTGAATTTCAAATCATCAAGAGATCTAGTTCAATACCAAATACCAACTTCCTTGGAGATGATAACACCTGTCAAATGAGTTTCCAGATTATACATAAACTGTTACTTAGCAGTTCTTTCGAGATCGAATCTGCTTATAACTGTTTTTAACCCAGTCTAAATATAACCTTGAGGTAATACTGGGTCTTAACCTTTTGGGCTTTTATTCAAATAAAGTAACTTATCCCACTTAAGCCCAAACAGTAAGTCTGGTCTTTTAAATAAATAACTTAACTTGGCCCAATATCATTAATTGGCCCAAAAGTTATTTTATGTGCAAACACATGCCCCTTGCACGTGAGTGGTATATGTAATATGCCACTATCGTGTATAACTGCCATTTTTCAAAATATAAACTATAAGTTCAAAGGTCTTTAGACTCTCAAACTCACTCATAGTGCTAGACTCTCGAATTCACTTAGAATTTCAAAAGCTCCACAAAAACTAATTCAGAGAACTTCAAACCTCAAATCCTTTGTTTACATGGCGCAATCAAAGATTTCTGATTCTCCATCTTCGAGTGGTTCTCCTGTTACAACTGAAAAGGAAAAGGCTCGACAGATTATTAGTCAACTAGATAGTAAGTCTGTTAACCCTAGCCTTTTAGTTCGATTTGCTTCGTTTTTTGGGCAGAACTCTCTAGGATTCCCCTCGAATGACCCATTTGCTTTAGGTCCCATATTCATAGACCACTGTCCTCAAGAATTGGTTGATATATTTCCTTATTCTGAAAAATATTCAACCTCTGTATCAACACAGAAATACCAAATGGGGTCCTTTTAATTTTGAAATCAAATTCGAACCATGGCCCCTTTCAAAATATGAATGGTGGTCTTGGATAGGCAGAATGTACATGGGTTTGAAAAACAAATGGGAATATTTAGGCATAGCTAATGCCATTTTAGCTTCTAAAGCTCCCATTAAGCTTGATACACACTTACTTACTGCTTTGATCAGTTTTTGGTCAACTACCTCAAACACCTTTGTGTTCAGTGAGGGTTTTTTATCCCCTACTCTCATGGATGTTTCTGCCATGTTGAGTCTTCCAATCGAGGGTATTCCTATTCATCATGGGATGAAATGTACACAACACTCTACAATTGAAATTGACACAAAAGGGACTACTTTAGCATATACTAAATTTATGCAGAAGTACAAAAAACATTCTACTGAACCCATTACTTTTGAAGAAGAAACTTGTTTCTATCTTTTCTGGCTATGTAAATTTTTAATCAACTCTTCCTCGAAGAGAATTGTCACTTACTTACCTGCCTATAGCCATGGCTCTTGCCAATAATAAAAAATTGGCTTTAGCTCCTTTTTTCCTAGGCTTTGTATATAGGTCAATGTTTCTTTTTACTACTGAACCTAAGGACTCCATTGGTGGACCCTTATGGTTTATCCAAATTTGGGCTTATGCTTATTTCCCACAGCTTGCCCCAAAAACAACTCCTTCAATTATTGAAAGATCTTCTTGCTATGCCCATCTTTTTGCCCTTTCAACTTATGAACCTGACCATATTCCAACTTTTGAGGATTGGTTTAACTTATTTTTTGATAAGGAAAGAGTTAGACCTGCTCCTCATTTCCTTCCTTTTGCTGAGGCAAAATTCACTTGCCCTGAAATGTTTCTTTTGAATCAAGGAGTGAATCCATTGTCCTCAAACTTATGGGCTCATGTCCTACAACCCAGAGATTTAGTTATCTTGCAAAAAAAGTCCTCTGGTGTTGAGGTATACAGTCCTAATTTCTTGGCAAGACAGTTTGGCTTCCAATCTGCTCTATTTTTACTGCCAATGATCCATGGCATCAAAGGAATGTGTTCACCAATGAAGAAGCTCAAGTTATAATAGCAGAAGGCCTTTCCAGAATTGGTGCTGTCAAAATAGAACCATTCATAATAGTTTCTGATGCCTTACCACTCTTCACTGGATGGTGGGAAGCTCTAATGCTTAGTTTTAACCTCCCTGAAACATTGAAGCTTACAGTTTGGGAAGTATGCCCACATATCTTGGCTTATGAAATTATTGGTAAGTTAATATGCTTTTATTTAGATTTCCTTTTCATAAAAATAGCATATTAATTAACCTTTCTTATTCAAAAGTAAACACTACCTCGAGGAGAAGAGGAGACAAAGCCAAACCTTTGCAAACAGTGCTTCCTTCTCCATTGTAAGCAAAAAGCTTAAAGACCAAAGCCAAAAAGCAACCAATTAAAACTGTTGTCTTTTATCTAGAATTACAAGAGAAATTTCTTTAATTTGAATTGGCTTCTCAACTCGAAAAAGGAAGATAGTCTTCATCCTCTGCAAAAGCAATTATAAAGAAAGCAAACAACAAAAAGTAGAGAGAAAGGAGAAAGAAATGTTAGCAAATCATCAGGCAAAGACCAGCTGCTTCAAAAGAAGGAGCAAAGGGATAGAGAGAAAGATTTGGCAAGAGATCACAGCTCCCAAAGAGAAGAGATTTCTATTAAAGCTCATCAAGATGCTGTGTCCATCATAACCAAAGGAAATCCCTGTGCATTTGAAGTTCTCTTGAGAAGAAAGCAAAAACTTGAAACAATAGAGAAAGAAAGGGCTATAAAGATTAAACAAGAACAAACTCTACAAGTTGAAGCTACTATGGAGGCTAAGAAGAAGGCTATTCAAGATGAGGAAGAGCAAAGGAGACTCGAGTTGGAAAGAAAACAGAAAGAAGAGTTGGATGCAAAAAGAAGAGCTGAAATTGAACATAAAAAGAGAAAAGAAGAAAAAGAAAAAGAGAAAATAAGAAAAGAGAAAGAAGAAGAAGAAAGAAAAAGAAAAGAAATAGAACAGAAAGTTGAAGAAGAGAAAAGAGCACATTTCCAAAAAGAAAAAGAAAAAGAAGAATCACAAAGGTCAGAAAGAGAAAGAAAAGAACAAGAGGAAGAAATTCTTAGGAAAAGAGAAGAAGAAGAAATGGCCACCATAGAATCAGAGCCATTGGTTGAGCATGAAGAGACAACTTCATCAGTTTCTATTCCAGAAATTGATGAAGTCATTTTAAACCAACTTGAGGTTGAGGTTGATCCCTTAACAGCACCAATGGTGCCAACTGTTGAGGAAGCCAATGAAGAAACAACCACCCATGTCATATTATCAATAAGTTTATCTGTTTCTTTGTTAATTCATTAAATTTTAATCAGATTTACTGTTATTCATATTGTTATACTCTTTTCAGCTTGAACTCGAGATTATTGGACAAACACCTGAAGATGTTGATCCATCCACTGCATTAGTGATTGCAACACTAACTCCTGTAAGTGAACATTATTTTCTTAGAATGCCAGTTTATGACTTTCAATTTTCAGTCTCTAACATAACACCTCTTGACTTTTAGGATGCTGAGCCTTTAAGCCAACAACCTCTTTTGGACACTCAAATTATAAAAGTGGACATTGAAGACTTGAGTGAACCAGAGGTTGGTCAATTAATACAAAAGGCTTCATCTGTTCTAGAAGAAATGAAGAGTGCAAGCAAAGCTTCTACCTCATCATCTTCTAAGACTCCTAGCTTCACCAGTTTCCCAAGGGATGAGTGCTGTTGTAGTTATGAGAAGCATACTCGAGCAGCCCTTGGAAAATCTGGTACATGACTCTGAGTTAAGAAATAAATTTCAAGAGTCTGCAGACTTTTTATTGAGTCAGTCCAACTTCTTGAGTGAGGACATGCTTGGTATGTTAGCTTTATTCTCAGAAAGCTTGGACTCTAAATTATATATTGCAGATAAGCAATGCTATAAGCAATGAGAAAGAGATCCAATCTATTCAGAAAGGATATGAAGAGCAAATAACTGCCAAGTCTAAATTCCAACAAGAGTTTAAACAAACTTTAAAGAAGTATGAAGACACAAAACAAGAGATCTCCAAGGTCAAAAAAGAACTTCAGAGGTTAGAAAATGTGAAAGACCTTACTCAAATGAAGTTACAAGACCTTTTGAAGAAGAAAGATAATATTATTGACTTGAGTACTGAACTTAGTCTTGAGAAAAAGATCACTTCTTTAACAACTAAGGTCTCGAGGTTGAGAAGGATCCCAGAGGCTGTTTGGAATAACCTTAGGAATAGCTTCAACAACTTTCAATTGTAAAAAACTTTGAATTTCTTGATTTTGTAACTCTGACAGTTGTTTTATACAAATGTAATTAGAAAATGTAACTGTTGACCAGTGTTTGGTCTTTACATGAATGAAAATCAGTACTTTTTGTGTTTTAATTCTATTTCATTCATACTTGGCTTGTACAATTTTAAGTACTTGCCATTAATTGCTCTTATATGTTCATCACTGTTTACATGCATAAGTCTATATGCATTTCCTTCAAAAACTTCACTAACTAAATATGGTCCTTCCCAATTTGGTGACCATTTACCCAAGAAATGATCCTTTGTTCCAGGTGGCAATATGACCTTCCAAACCATATCTCCCACAGAAAATGATCTTGGTTTTATTCTTTTATTGTAAGCAAATGCAACTTTCTTTTTCTATATCATAATTGAATTTAAAGCTTGCTATTTGTTGCTCATCTAATATCATCTAACTCATCTAACATGGCACTTTCATAATCCACATGACTTAATTGGTTTTGTCTGGCAACTCTTAGTGATTTCACTGTTATCTCTACAGGAATCATAACATCATGGTCATATACCAATGAATATGGTGTGGTATTAATACTTAACCTTTTAGAGGTCCTATATGCCCAAAGAACTTCTGAAAATAACTCATCCCAACAAGTAGGATTGTTATCAACTACCTTTCTGATATTGTTCTTAATGATTTTGTAGGTGGACTCAGCTTGTCCATTTGCCTGGGCATAATATGGTGTAGAATTACAAATCTTTTTGAAACGAAACTTATACTTTCTTAGATACATATAATTCTACAATTCTAATTTTAATTCTATCGTGTAGAATTACAAATCTTGATTCCATGGTCTTGAGCAAATGCTAATACTCTTGAACCATTGAATGGTAATCCATTATCTATTGTAATTGTTTGTGGTAATCCAAATCTATGTATAATCATGTCTTTATAAAACTGGATTACTTCATATTCAGTCACATTCTTGTATGCTTTAGCTTCAACCCATTTTGTGAAGTAATCTGTTGCAACTATCACAAAACTGTTTTTCTTCTTTGAAGTAGGCTTTACTTTCCCTATTAAATCTACTGCCCAACCTCTAAATGGCCAAGGCTTTATAATCGAACTTAATTCTGCTGCTGGTATTCTAGGTATTGGTCCATGCCTTTGACATGATTCACAACCCTGAGCATACTCTATGCAATCTTTTAGAACTGATGGCCAAAAATATCCATACCTATGAATAAGCCATCTCATCTTAACTCTAGACTGATGTGCACCACAAATACCCTCATGTACTTCTGCTAATACTTGTAAGGACTCATATTTACTTACACATTTCAACAACAAGCCTTCTGCACCTCTCTTATATAACACATCCTCTGGTTCTCCCATTAACACATACTTTCTTGCTTTAAGTTTTAAAGTATTATCATTGCAACCATTTGGATTTCTTAAATATGAAACTATAGGTGCTCTCCAGTCATTTTCATCTAGCTCGAGATAAAACATGTCTGTTCCTAAATTTCTATTCAAAACAGAAAGTAAGGACCTCGAAGTGATTTCACCTAACTTTTCATTATCTCCAGGATTTATTCTATACCCAGAAGCATTTTGTGCCATTCTATTGGCATCTGCATTCTCTTCTCGAGGTATATGTTGGATTGAGCACTCAGTAAACTGTTGCAGCAGTTGCTGTGCTGCTATCAGATATGGTGCTAATATGACACTTTCACACTTATATTCTCCTGTAATTTGTCTTACTACCAACTGTGAATCTCCATATATTTGGACATTAAAAATTTTCATTTCCAACAATAATTCTAGTCCAAAAATTAAAGCTTCATACTCAGCTTGGTTATGTGAACACTGTTGGTCTAGTCTTTGTGCCATTTGAGTTTTGATACCCAATGGTGATTCTAAAACTACTCCAATTCCTGCTCCTTGTTCTGATTTTGACCCATCAAAGAATAATTTCCAAGGGGTCACTTCGAGAACCAGGGATTCATTGAAATCAGTAACATCTGTGCATGGATGATCTGCTAGAAAATCTGCTAAGGCTTGTCCTTTGACTGCCTTTTGTGGTACATAAACTAGATTGAATTCAACTAAAGATAAACTCCATTTCCCAAGTTTACCACTTAAAATAGGTCTAGATAACATATATTTAACAACATCAGTTTGAGCAATAACACATACTACATATGCTAACATATAATGTCTTAACTTAAAAGCAGAAAAATACAAAGCTAAACATAACTTCTCTATAATAGAGTACTTGCATTCACATTCACTTAAAATTCTGCTTAAATAAAACACAGCTTGCTCTTGGCCTTCACTGTTGTCTTGGGCCAATAAACTGCCAATTGACTCCTAAGTTGCTGATATGTACAACTTCAGAGGTTTCCCTTGCTTTGGATGAGTTAATACTAGTGGTGTAGCCAAATACTCTTTGATGGATTCAAAGGCTTGTTGTTGTTCCTGCCCCCACACAAATTCTTCCTTACTTTTTAACTTAAGTAATGGAGAAAATGCTTTTGTTTTTCCTTCAACTTTGGAAATAAACCTCCTCAAGAAATTGATTTGGCCCAATAATCTTTGCAACTCCTTATTAGTTGGAGGTTTTACTTGCATTATTGCCTTTGCTTTATTTTTGTCAATCTCAATTCCTCTATTATGAACCAGAAATCCAAGAAAGTTACCTGCTTTTACTCCAAAAGCACATTTCAATGGATTCATTTTTAATTGATGCCTTCTCATTCTAAGAAAAGTTTTTTCTAAACATTCTATATGTTCTTCAAAAGTTTGAGATTTTACAACTACATCATCTATGTAAACCTCCATAAACTTATGCAGCATCTCATGAAAAATCAAATTCATTACTCTCTGGTATGTTGCACCAGCATTTTTCAAACCAAATGGCATGAATATCCATTCAAATGTTCCAATTGAACTTGGACATCTAAATGCAATCTTATGCACATCTTCTTCTGCTATGAAAATCTGATTATAACCAGAATGTCCATCCATCATAGACAAAATTTGGTAACCTGCTACTCCATCTACAAGTAAATCAGCCATTGGCATTGGATATTCATCCTTAGGTGTTGCATTATTCAAATTCCTAAAGTCTACACATATTCTTAACTTGCCATTTTTCTTCATCACAGGAACTATATTAGGCAACCATTCTACATATCTTGCAGGTCTAATAAAATTTGCAGCTACTAACCTGTCAATCTCTTCTTTGACCTTCAATATGATATCTGGTGCCATCCTTCTTGGTGCTTGTTGATATGGCTCGAACCCTGCCTTGATTGGAAATCTATGCTCCACCAATTTTTTGTCTAGTCCCTGTAATTTTGTATAAGACCATTCAAAGCAGTCTTTATACTTCTTTAACACTTCTAGTATCCTTGCAAATTCTTCTGGTCCCAAATGACCACTTATGAATGTAACTCGAGGTTCTTCTTCTGTACCAAGATTCACTACTATCAAAGGATCTTGATTTTCATTGTTCGAATTTGTCTTTATTGTTTTTAAGACACTGGTTTCTTGACCATTATTTGCCTGGTCTTTATTTTCCTGTTCACTAACACATTCTTGACCATTATTTGTTTGGTCCTCATTCTCCTGTTCATTAACACATTCTGCTAGAAAAGTATCTTGCATGAGTTTCTTTTCTGTTGCATAATTTACTAACTTATTAATAGCCATTTCTATGGCCCTCTTACGTTCCTTGTTTGGTGTATTAATCATCATTCAATTCTTCAATTTTGGACCCTTTTGCTTTTCCCAAAAGAGTTTTTGGTGATTCACTCGAGGTACTTGTTTCCCCTTCATCCAGTAGATTTTCAACAATAATTGTATCTGTTGTCCTGTTGTTCAAACCTGCAAATTTAACAATGCTCATATTTTTATTGTACAACATGGCATCTACATTGTTACAAACAGTAAAAGGCTTCTCATCTGCTATTACTATTTCTATGCTATTGTTATCTTTCCAAAACATAATAACTTGGTGTAAAGAAGATGATACCACCCAATTCGAATGTATCCAATCTCTTCCCAGTAATGCATTATATGCTGACTTTGTATTTACTACAAAGAAAGCTCCTGTGTTAACTTTACTCCCAACTTTTATCTGAATTGGGATTATTCCCTTTGTTAATGTTGGTTCTCCTATGAAACCATTCACAGCCCATATCTGAGGGAGTTAAATCTTCTCTGTTTTGGCTAATTTACTAAGCATTTTATATGGCAAAATGTTTACTGCTACACCATTATCCACTAACACCTTATTCACAGGTCTACCATTCATATGAGCTTTAATATACAGAGGTTTAAGGTGTTGAGTCATCTGTTTTGATGGCTTCTCGAACACCATTTTACTTGCTTCAAAGCCTTCATTTTCTATAACCAAAAGTACTGGAGTTGCCCCCTGAGCCTTCTGAATTTCACCTCGAGTTTCTTCCTTGTCCTCATTTTCTTCTAGTTCCAACCTTTCCAAGGACATAAACTCTCTTGGTAAAACATACACCATGTTGCAATCAACAACATTGGTGTTGGTTTCTTGATCTTGGTCATCTCCTTGCATATTTTCTGCCTATGTATGTTCCATTAGGTTCTTTTCTGGCTATATGGTCCTTGAGGTCCATTAGGTTCTTTTCTGTATGGTCCTTGAGGTCTACTAGGATTCTGAGCAAACCAACTTCTTGGAATTCTGTTATGTTCAAACCTCTTGTTATGAGTCTTGAATTGGTTCTGAATTTGCTGTCTGGCTTGATCTGTCTTATTAGCTGCCATTGCAAAAACTCGAGCCATTATATGGCCACACCTTTCACACAAACAGTCATCTATTTCAAGCTGCTGTGACATGTTTACAGGTGGGGGCCTGACCAAGGCCTCTTTGTAAGTTGGTGTTCACCCTTGTAAAGGCCTTATCAAGGCTTCATCACCAGTTGTTGGTGTGTGAACATGAGTTGGAGGCCTGACTAAGGCTTCATTCTGGACTACAGATGTATGGCAATCTTCTGCCATTGGCATCTTTCCTTGGTTGATCTGGATGTTCTGTCCTTATATGTATGTTCCTTTCTCCTTGTCTACTGCTTTCTGATTCAGCTTAACTTGTTCCATTTCAGTTGTTAAGCTGTTAATTCTCTTTCCCTACAAAGATAAAGCTTGATATATGTTAATAAAAGTTTCTTCACTGCAAGACATTGTAACCATATTAATATCAACCATTTCAGGAAATGGCTCTGTGTCTACTGCCATATTTTCCTTTGGTTTGTCTTGGAATTTCAATATTTATTGTCAAACTTTTCTTGAATAATATTCCTAAAAGTTAGACAATTATTTGTGGAGTGAGTAAATGAACTATGCAATTTACAGTGCTCTATTCCTTGAAGTTCTTCCTTAGAAAATATTTTATGCCTTGGGTCAGGCAAACTGATATATTTTGATTCCAATAGAATATCAAACAACTCATCTGTCTTATCCACATCAAAATGATATGTTCTAGCTGGAGCTGATGGTCAGTTTGAACCCTTAGCCTGCATGTTCTTTTTATAAGTAGTTTCAAGGACATAAGGTTTCTGTCCTATGAATTCTGCTACATCTACCTCGAAGTTAGGGTCCTGGTAATAAGCCCCTATAGATGTATTTTTTTCTTTGATTTTCTTCTCTTAATAACCCTTCATACCTAGTGGTTTTATCAGCCAAGTCAAACAAATCCTAAAAGTTAACCCCTTCAAACTTCTTTCTTAACTCGAAGTTCAAACCATTAACAGCAAACCTTATATGTTCACTTTCTGGTAGTTGTGTTTGACATCTTAACTTAGTTCTTTTAAATCTCATGATAAACTGATCTGCAGTTTCTCCTAACTCTTGTTTAAGTCTGGCCAAATCTGCCATTGATATTCCTAAATCAGTTCTAGCAAAATGATTCAGAAATTTTTCTTCCATATCATTCCAATTTTGAGGAGGCAAAGATGAATACCACTTAAATGCTTACCCAATTAATGAATTGGGAAACATTACAAGTTTTCCATTCCCATTGTTTGACAACTCTCCATATTGAATTGTAAACCTAGAAATATGTTCATAGGCTGTTTTCTCATCATCTCCAGAAAATGTAAAAAATCAGGAACTTTGTAATTCCTAGGTCTCTCAAATTCTCTTTCAACTCTATCTGAATAGGGTCTCCTAAATGCAGGCCTTGCAGCCCTTTGCAAATTTGGACCATAGGTTTGTTCTATCATATTCATGATGTTATCTAAATCTATAGCATTATTCCCTATCTCCTGCCTGACATTCTGGTTGGGTTCCTCGAACTCATTCCTTTGTGGTTCTTGAAACCTATTCCTGTCATTCCTATCATTTCTTTCATTCCTAAAATTTCTATCATTTCTATAATTCACATTTCTATCATTATCATGGAAATTATATCTTCCTCTTCTAACTTCAGTTTCTGCCCCTCTTGGAGGCCTATATGCTCCATCATTCCTTTGATGCGCATTTCTATTAAACTCAGTTCTAAAGGCATCCTCTGCATAATTTTCCTTATTAACCTCTACTCAAGGTTGTTCAAAATAAGGTTTTCCTACAGGGATTTCAACCCTTACTTCATCTCTGAACATATTAAGGCCTGAATCAGGATAACCTACTGGCCTTTCATTATTATAAGTCTAGTTTTTATTTTCTGCAAAACTTTGTCCCACTTCGATGTTCCTAGTAACAGTGCCTACAACAGGTACTTTTGATTCTTGAACATTTTCTACATTGTTTACTCTACTTGAATTGGGATTCCCATCTCTCTCCCTCAAGTATGTCATCAATTCAGCCACTCCTGCATTCATCTAGGCAATATCACTACTGATTGTGTCCAACTTGTCTAATTTGTTTAATTTCTCATTTTGGGCTTGTATTCCCTTATCTAATTTATCCAAAACATTCAGTTTTTCCAACTTTTGTTTTGAACATTCATTTTCTCATCTAAACAGAATTTTCAACCCTCAGCAGTTACTGATTGTTGTTGTAATTCTACTTCTTCACTAGAACTAGATACATCTCCTCGAATCTCTATTTCTCTGCCTTTACTTTTCATTTTTCTAGTGCTTACCATGTACAAAGCAAATATCTCCCACTGTGATCGCCAATTTGTTTGAACAAAACTAAATTTCCTAATTAATTAAGTTCATTATCCAGTTTTATCTAAACTGATTACTTAATTAATTATCCAACTTCTGTAAATCAAAAGGGTGTGTTTGGTCTGAATTATACCTTAACGATAAAGGACTTGGTTCGATCCAGCAATGGTAAACACTTAAATGATTTATTTATAATTTTACTATTGAAGTTGGTATTAAACAATCTCTGAGACAAACTTGATAACAAATTCTATCGCGAGATACCAAGTTACTGTTTATACTCTACAGATGCAAATAACTTCAAATTCAACAAGGCAGCAAATGGTTATAAACTGTAGAATCTTTATATTAAACAATAATCAATTAAAAATACTTCGAACTGAACAAGAACAACAGAAACTTACAAAAGGAGAAGCTTCCTGTTACTCTCACACACTTCTGGAACTCGAACTGCAAGATCTATGTCTCACTCGAACTGGAATCACACTAAATGCACTCAAACACACTGAATTACACTGTTTTACACACTGAATTACACTCAAACACACTTAAAAACAAACTTCAACACTCTTAAACACACTTTGAATCACAATTGAACTCTTGAACTTTGGAGAAATACGCGGGGCCTGTAACTGTTTTCTTTTCTTCTATTTATACCCTCCTCGAGCAGCAGTTTCTTCAATTGAACAGTTACTTTCTACATTTTGAATTTCAAATCATCAAAAGATCTGGTTCAATACCAACTAACAACTTCCTTGGAGATGATAATACCTGTCAAATGAGTTTCCAGATTATACATAAACTGTTACTTAGTAGTTCTTTCAAGATCGAATCTACTTATAACTGTTTTTAACCTAGTCTAAACATAACCTCGAGGTAATACTAGGTCTTAACTTTTTGGACTTTTATTCAAATAAAGTAACTTATCCCACTTAAGCCCAAACAATAAGTCTGGTCTTTTAAATAAATAACTTAACTTGGCCCAATATCATTAATAGACCCAAAAGTTATTTTATGTGCAAACATTTTGTACACGGGCAAAACTTATTACTATCTTTTCATCTCTTTTTCTCCTCCACCAGCCCACCTACCTACCCGTCCTTTTCTTTAGTATAAATTTTCCCTTCAGTAATTCACATCCACACGTTTCCTTCTAATACTAAACTTTGACCTTTCTTTTTTCACTTTTCCTTAATCTCCCTCCTCCACACATTTTATACTTCTCTGTCTTTTGCTTCTCTTTTGATTTTTATTTCTTCATCTCCTTCCAACGCTTCAACACTAATGGATCTGCAACTCTATTTTTTCTTTATCATGTAGAATATGCGACTGTTTGTTTTCTTCTTTCTTTAATCTTCCTCAGTCTTCATTTTTTCCTTCTCAAACTCTAATGGATATGCTGCTTCCGTTATCTCTCTCTCGCCTCAATTTTCTCACATTGTCAAATCAGTTCATGCATTTTTTTAACTTTTTGTATAGTGTATATTCATACCGGCCGAAACTTGCATACCGTTGGTATTGGCCGAAACAGATTGGTATGGCGTGAAATTTTTGCCGAGATGGAACAAGGGATTATCGGTTCCGGTTTTCCTACCTGTATGAGAAATTCTTGCCAGAATGGAACGGATTCAACAACTATGCCTTTAACGGGAATTTCCCGTTGGGGTATAATTGGCATTTAGAAAAAATTGCAACTGGCTGCTCGGGTAGCTGGTATTACATAAATTGACACAATAATTACAATAAATAACACTAGTATAACAATAATTAAGAAGAAATTACAAGAAGAAAGAGATGAATTAATTAAAAGATAAATTGACACACCAATTACAAGAAATAACACTCAGCTCCCTTTTTCCCAATTTTTAAAAGAAAATTTCCCACTTAAACTTAAAATAATTGGAATATAATTTTTAGTTTTAACTTTGGTTAGTTAGGCATTGGTTAAAAAAATTAATAAAAAATAAAAAAAATTTCCCATTAAACTTAAAATAATTGGAATATAATTTTTTTTTTTTTAACTTTGGTTAGTTAGGCATTGGTTAAAAAAATTAATAAAAAAAAACAAAAAAAAAAAATGAAAAAAGGGGGCTGAGTGTTAATTATTTTGCAAATTTGGGAGTGGAGTGTCATTTCCCCAAACTAGGATGTAGTGAGTATAATTTCCCTAAAAGAAGGGGTTTCAGTGTAATTTACCCTTAATAATTTTATCATCCTTATTGCACTCCGAAACATACATTTTACACATTTTAAGAACGATTACAGATACTTAGAACTTGTTACTATATTGAGAGATATTATGAATTATAACAAAAATTTATCACCAATTTTACTCTTCCAAACACACGCATTAGAAAGTGCGATCGATCCCTCGTTCCTGAACAAAATGAGCGATTGATCAGTGGTTCTATGTAGACGTGATCGAGCCAAATTTTAGTTAAAAAAAATTGCGATCGATCGCAATAAACTTTGGTAAATTTTGGCCCATTACAAACAGTAAGAGCCACTTACATTTTTTAACACCAACCACTGCAATCGATCATGTATCTCATTAACAATAGTTACGATCGATTGAACTAGGCTCTAGGTAATGTAATTCAATCAAACTAATCTAATTGATCACACATTTTGTTCTGCAAAAATGTGATCGATCACTATACCCTCTGAATAAATGTGGACCCATTTCACACAGTAAATGCCATTTACAAGTTTTAACACCCAATGGATCGATTGCGGATCCGTTAAAAAAATGTTCGATCGATCATTGAAGCTTTTGTGTAGATGTGTAATTCAATTAGAGGCTATAGTGATCAATCGTAACTTTGGTTATGAAAAAACGCGATCGATCACTAAACCTTCTAGAAAAATGTGGACCCATTTCACACAGCGAAGGTCATTTACTAGTTTTAACACCCAAAGGGATCGATCACGCATCCATTAACAAAATCGTCGATCGATCACTGCAGCCTCTATGTAGATGTGTAATTCAGTCAGAGGCTATGGTGATCGATCGCAACTTTGGTTATGAAAAAAATGCGATTGATCGCTGAACCTTCTGAAAAAATGTGGACCCATTCACACAGCGGTCATTTACAAATTTTAACACCAAAAGTGATCGATCGTGGATCCATTAACAAAAGGTTCGATCGATCACTTCAACCTCTGGGTATATGTGTAATTCATGATTTGTAAGATTCATATCACCCCTGCCCACTTACCATGAATTAAAAAAACAAAATATTACTCATTGTGAGAAATGTCGCTCTTTGGGAATTTCAAGCTTTTTAGGGGGAGTAGGGATTTGTATGATCGCACAAATATTGATCAAGATATACCTTGTTTTATATATTTGAAAAAATGCCAGTACAGTAGTTCAATGGTGTTAAAAGCTTGACCAATACATATGAAGGGGAAATTATTACATTTCTATTGGTAGAGAATAAGTTCACGGAAACACCATTAATTTTCACATTTATTTTTATAATTTGTTGAAATATCATATTGTGATTAGTAAAAATATTCAAAAAATAAAAATGGTATCAATAGTGAAATCACGTGAAATATGTGCCATAGTAATAGTTTATCCCTTACAATTTTATCACTTTAACAAATTGTAAAAATAATTGTGAAGATGAATGTATCCTAAGATAGATTGATTGGCAAATTTCTCCCCTCACTTGATGGGCCAGCCAGCACCCATCTCGTGTGGCTCTCAGGAATATGACTGACGGATATAATAATTTCTTGTCCGACAGGGATCCTTAATTTATGGTTTGGTTATTATCACGTATATAGTAGCTGCCATTTATTTATAACGATCGAGTTACACATGCTTATGGCTGAGTCAGCTGAGTCGGAGTGACTTATCCATTCATAAGGCTTTCAAGTTATCAATCATGGTTGTGTGGAACCGTGGAAATATAGAGGAAATTGGTTGAGAAGTAATTCCTGGGCAATGGAATTTCTTATTAAGGC
>OU015766.1:12996356-12999293 GCA_907173295.1 Fagus sylvatica | reverse complement strand
AAACAACAGGATACATAGTTAAGCATTCATACTGGACTAGTAATAGTTAACAAAATACCAGCATGGAGAGGAAGCCAAGGCTTTTGTTTCTGTTAGAACAACTCGTGGATTGTATGAATCTACAAAAGATAACATTTGAAATAGAAGATAACTAGAGAAAGATAAACTTGACTAAAAGGAGATAAAATAGGAACTAATTCTAGATGTTTAAAATCAAACTAGAAACCCAATCCTTCATCGAGAATCCACAACAGAAAAACCCATCCCTTCACTGAGAATCCACAACAACAAAACCCATCCCTTCACTGAGAATCCACAACAGAAAAACCCATCATTTGCAATCAAAACCCGGGTCATTCTACAATACCCACCTTTTTTTTTGTGGGTATAGTACCCACTCAAATCTCAACCCTTAATTTTAATAAACTTAATCCTAGCCGTATATTTAACTAAATAGGTTTACCTCCTACTGGAAGAATAAGTGTTTTTTTTTTTTAACTCCTTCTTCGCTCTCTTCTCTATCGTGTAGTGTCATAGTCTGATTTACTCCATCCTTTAGCAACGAAGGAAGAAGGCTAACCTTTTTCATAGTTGGCATAAATATCCAAGGCTATGTCACGGAAGCGGTGTATGTAGTGCAGCAAGTCTTCCCCGCTCATTTGCTTCGTGGTTTGGAGGTCGACAAGAGTAATCTTCTCCTCCACTTGAAAATACTTTCCACAAAATAGCCCAACCATGTCTTCCCACGTCTTCACGGACCCGGGAGGCAAGGCTACCATGTATAAGCTCTATCGTCAAGAGACTTGGAGAACTCACGTAGGCATAGATCACCATTGCTGGCGTAAGCCCCCATTGAGTCTATGAACTTGTTAATGTGTACAAGAGGCCATCAAAGCGTGAGAAAGTTGGCACAATGTACTTCTCAGGGTAAGGTTGCTTCAACAACTCGGTGGGATAAGGAGGTTTTCTTACGAAGTGTCGAGGCTCTTTTGGATTCTTTTCTCTTTCTTGCTTGAGTAGATCCGCCACATCAGACATCATCACAAAAGTAGTCTCCTTATTATGGGAACCCGAGTCTTGATGAGGTTTTTCCTGGTTATCCCCTTCGTTTTGAGGAAGGGTCTTCACACCAGCATCTTTTTCTTTGAGTTGCTTGATAGATTTTGCCAACTCACCTTGAGTCTACTGCAAGCCCTGTATAAGCTCCAGCATCAGATTTGTTGGCAATACGTCCTGGTTTGGATCAACTGGAGGTGGTTGTGGTGGATCTTGTCCTTGTGCGTTGGTTGCAGATTCGGCTCAGGAGTTCTCCGTATGAACTGAGACTTCCCTTCGACTTTCTCTTTGTCGGAGTTTAGGAGGCATGATTCTTGAGCTTTAGCTTTCTTTTTGGAAGTGTTAATCTCGACTCCCCAGTGGAGTCGCCAGAAATGTGAGGGGTGTTTTTGTGCTAGTGCCATGTGTCGTGTCGAGGCCGATTACAACGTGCACTTGAGTTTTGTGAAGAGGAAGTCGAACCCAAAATTCAACTGAGGGCCTAAAGGTCAGCCCAAGGGCTAATGAGGCATCTTCCAAGCATGGTTGAAAGCCAAAACTGTTGAAGCCCAAATAAATGAGAACAACGACTGAGAAGGCTTGACAAGATAATATTGCCAACAAGAAACCCAAAAAACAATTGTTGAACAAGGCCTTTCACTATTCCACAACTGGATTAGGCTTGAAACACAATAACTTTAATCAAAAGTTGTTAAAACACACACTTTCCATTCCTTTGCTGATATCTGCCACAAGGCAAGTAATTAATAATAATGAATTTGTTGAGACTAAAAAAGAGTTGACTTTGTGGGAGAGAGTCAGTCCCAATGAGACATGCATGAGGGTGAGGGAAGGATGTGTTTGGGCCTTTTGTGGAGCTAGGTCAATGGTGGAAGGGTGTTATGATATTAGCAAGACATTCTAGGATTTGAGCCCAAACATCTGCTACAGGAGTTTTTTGGAAAATAAAGGAATTAAGCAATGAGTCTTAATCTCCTCAAATGGGGTTGTATTTCTGGGTTGGGATTGGGGTTTCCAGGTTGAAGATGACCTCAAAACTCCTATTTTCTGGGGTTTTCTCTAGAAAGTGCTCTAGAAGTGAACAAGTTAGCTCTTAGAGAAAGTCTTTCTCTTGTTGTGATGATGGTGGTAATAGTGATCATGGTGATGCATTAAGAATGCAATCAAGCCTATTTATAAGAGTGATTAGTGTGGCTTAAGCTAGTGGGGAAATCAAGTTTATGATTTCCTTTAAGCTAATGGACTTCCAAATTTAACCATAAGTGGTATATTTTGTAAGGGTGAGTTTGAAAATATTCCATAAGTGGAAATAAGTATGGTTTTTCCTTAATTTCGGGATAAGGCTTCTTCTCCCCTTGAAATGGTTTTATCAGAGGCATTTAATGCTTGATTGGTTGGTTTTTGTGAAAGGTTAGGCTATGCATGCTCTATTGACTTTGGTTCCCACAAGCTACCCACTATGCCTCCCAGCAGACCCAGTGACAGTAGCTTAATGGTTACCAAGGTCTTGGGACTCACTCCCCTCCATCCAAACCACACTCCTAAAGTCTCAACAACATAAAGGGAGTAGTACCCTCATGAGTCAGGGCCGTGGGGCTACTCCCTGGGTTCTTTTGGGACTGAAATGGACATGGGTCATGGGCTTTCATCATATTTTCCCAATTTCCATGTGTCTTGATTGTGTCCAATGATCCATTGAGCTTTTACCCAGAAATCTATCGCATGTACAGTACCAAAATCCATGATTTCCGGTGAGATAGAGAACCATGGTGAGCTGGTGATGTTGGAGTGGCTTGGAGAGGCTCGAGGAAGAAGGCTGCCTGCCTTTGGTACGTGTAGAGAGGTAGGAGTTCACTGTTCTCCTCTTTAGTGATGAGAAGA
>OU015766.1:12948856-12988856 GCA_907173295.1 Fagus sylvatica | reverse complement strand
CACGGCCTCTCATTGGCCTCACCTCTCACGGCTTTAATTTTAATCAAATCTGGATTAAAAGACTCGGTTAAGAGATTGGGTGGGTTGGCTTAAATGGGTTAAAATATGGATATTTAAGATATTTCTCATAGGTTATATAAGTATTTAACAAAAAATAGATGTTCGGTGAAGTTGCACAATTTCAAAAGATAGAGGGAGACATTTCCCAGTTCAATAGATATATAGAGAATTGAAACTGATCCCATAGATAAATGGGGAAAGTAAAATTTTCCCTTTTATATATATATATTAGGAATTTGAGGGTTGCTATTGAGAACTGTATAATATTTGTCAACTCAAAGAGGTTAGTGGGTTCCAGTTAGCTTAATTGGTAAAACCTCTTGTCGTCGAGCAAGGGATCTGGGTTCAAATCCCGCCTACACCAAAAACCAATTGGTATCTTGGCCTGATGGTAAGAGCAACTATCATGAGCGGACGCCATAGGTTTAAATGTTATCGTAACTAAAAAAAAAAAAAAAAAAGGTTAGTGTCTAAGGTTATAAATCAAACCAAGGTTATTGTTGGTTTTATCCGTTCATTGTGTTGGTTTTGCTATTGTTCTTTTTTTATCTTGTATAGCGATTTATTTTCTCTCCATCACAGAAAGATAAAATGAAAATAAAAAATTGTGCTTGATTTACATAAGATTTTTAATCTCATAAAGAATACAAAATTTTCTACTTCTATGACGTCCTTGTTGCAAGACTGTTGAAAATTTACAATCCTACTTTTCTTGGTCAAGAAGCCTGCGGGGAATACTTATCTCCAATATATCTTAATATATCAATTTATGTTCTTGACAAAGAGATTTACCTGCGACTGACTAGTTCAGGGTTTTTCAATCAACCGGTGTTCTCAAATGGGGGCCTGAACAGTTACTAGCTAGATGTGCAGTTTGTACTGGCTTGGTTAAAAAATAGATTAGTCTTCAGATAGGGTTAAAATCTTAACCACAAGCATCTCAAGGCATCAGGAAGCATGTGTGTATTTTCGTTAATTCTGTTGATTTTTCTCCCCAATCCATATTGTATTAATTATTTTGCAAATTTGGGAGTGGAGTGTCATTTCCCCAAATTAGGATGTAGTGAGTTTAATTTCCCTAAAAGAAGGGGTTTCAGTGTAATTTACCCTTAATAATTTTATCATCCTTATTACACTCCGAAACATACATTTTACACATTTTAAGAATGATTACAGATACTTAGAACTTGTTACTATATTGAGAGATATTATGAATTATAACAAAAATTTATCACCAATTTTACTCTTCCAAACACACGCATTAGAAAGTGCGATCGATCCCTCGTTCCTGAACAAAATGAGCGATTGATCAGTGGTTCTATGTAGACGTGATCGAGCCAAATTTTAGTTAAAAAAAATTGTGATCGATCGCAATAAACTTTAGTAAATTTTGGCCCATTACAAATAGTAAGAGCCACTTACATTTTTTAACACCAACCACTACAATCGATCATGTATCTCATTAACAATAGTTACGATCGATTGAACTAGGCTCTAGGTAATGTAATTCAATCAAACTAATCTAATTGATCACACATTTTGTTCTGCAAAAATGTGATCGATCACTATACCCTCTGAATAAATGTGGACCCATTTCACACAGTAAATGCCATTTACAAGTTTTAACACCCAATGGATCGATTGCAGATCCGTTAAAAAAATGTTCGATCGATCACTGAAGCTTTTGTGTAGATGTGTAATTCAATCAGAGGCTATAGTGATCGATCATAACTTTGGTTATGAAAAAACGCGATCGATCACTAAACCTTCTGGAAAAATGTGGACCCATTTCACACAGCGAAGGTCATTTACTAGTTTTAACACCCAAAGGGATCGATCACGCATCCATTAACAAAATCGTCGATCGATCACTGCAGCCTCTATGTAGATGTGTAATTCAGTCAGAGGCTATGGTGATCGATCGCAACTTTGGTTATGAAAAAAATGCGATTGATCGCTGAACCTTCTGAAAAAATGTGGACCCATTCACACAGCGGTCATTTACAAATTTTAACACCAAAAGTGATCGATCGTGGATCCATTAACAAAAGGTTCGATCGATCACTTCAACCTCTGGGTATATGTGTAATTCATGATTTGTAAGATTCATATCACCCCTGCCCACTTACCATGAATTAAAAAAACAAAATATTACTCATTGTGAGAAATGTCGCTCTTTGGGAATTTCAAGCTTTTTAGGGGGAGTAGGGATTTGTATGATCGCACAAATATTGATCAAGATATACCTTGTTTTATATATTTGAAAAAATGCCAGTACAGTAGTTCAATGGTGTTAAAAGCTTGACCAATACATATGAAGGGGAAATTATTACATTTCTATTGGTAGAGAATAAGTTCACGGAAACACCATTAATTTTCACATTTATTTTTATAATTTGTTGAAATATCATATTGTGATTAGTAAAAATATTCAAAAAATAAAAATAGTATCAATAGTGAAATCACGTGAAATATGTGCCATAGTAATAATTTATCCCTTACAATTTTATCACTTTAACAAATTGTAAAAATAATTGTGAAGATGAATGTATCCTAAGATAGATTGATTGGCAAATTTCTCCCCTCACTTGATGGGCCAGCCAGCACCCATCTCGTGTGGCTCTCAGGAATATGACTGACGGATATAATAATTTCTTGTCCGACAGGGATCCTTAATTTATGGTTTGGTTATTATCACGTATATAGTAGCTGCCATTTATTTATAACGATCGAGTTACACATGCTTATGGCTGAGTCAGCTGAGTCGGAGTGACTTATCCATTCATAAGGCTTTCAAGTTATCAATCATGGTTGTGTGGAACCGTGGAAATATAGAGGAAATTGGTTGAGAAGTAATTCCTGGGCAATGGAATTTCTTATTAAGGCCGTACCTCACCAGAAAAACAACCAATAAGTGGACGGGGGAATTTTATTATTATTATTTTTTCAATCTTGTTTGTTAGAAAAACAAGATTTAATTTTAAATTTAGTCCGCCCCAAACTTTTCTAGTTAGGGTGCAACTAGATCTACAATTAATCTTGTTTTTCTAAAAAAAAAGTTTGTTAAAATTTATACAATCTTGTCTTTTCCATGGTTTTAAAAACCGGACCGGGGAGAGAACCGGAAAAGGGAGTGGTTCCCGTATCAGTGGTCCGACCGGGGTCCGACCGGTGGTCGAACCGGTGACGTCATAAATAATTTTTAAATTATATAAATTAATAAAATATATATAACAAATTTAACTAATAATATTTAGTTAAAAATATATATATAACAAATTTTAAAACTTTTATATGAGTTTTCACATCTTATATTTAGAAGAAAAAAAAAGTAACTAAACATATTAAAATTACAAAATAATCATATTTAAATCATAGAAGAACGTTTTATGTTTATTTGATAATATCATAAGTCAAAAATAGTATTTTCTTAGATTTATGGTAAGAACTTTCTTTATTTGACTTATTTGAAGATTTAAAAACTATGTATGAGTTTAAAATTTGAATGCCCTAATTTAAATTTTAAGTCTTCAAATTTTAATATGTTAATTAATTTTGTATTTTGATGTAGTTATAAATAGTATTTGCTATTTGAAGACTAGTTGTTGTTTTTCCAATGTGGGACTAGTTGTCTTGTACTCTTGTGAGAAAACTTATTCATCGTCCCACATTGGAAAAAGAAAAGAGAATGATACACTTTCTCCTCTATAAATACTACACTCTTTCAAGAATTTTAAATATGAGGGTGGACTATATTAATTTGTGGGCCTACCATTCATTAATTAAATATTGGGTTGCCTTGTGTGAGCCAAACATTTAATGTTAGGTTGCCTTTTGTGTGAGTCAAACATTTAACATTTAATGTTGGGTTACCTTTTGTGTGAGCCAAACATTTAATGTTAGGTTAATTTTAATGTAGACTTAACATATTAGTATTATTTTTTAAATAAAATTTTTTTGTATTTAAAAAGTGATCAAACCGGTTGGACCGGTCCGGTTCCCGGTTTTACCAGTTGAACCGGCGGTTTCCGGTTTTGCATCACTTTTTCTTTATTTCCGGTTTTTTAAGGAAACCGGACCGGACTAGGCACCGGTCCTCGGTTGAACCGGCCGGTCCGGTCCGGTTTTTAAAACCATGACTAAAGACAAGATTGAACCAAAATTTGAAAATCAAATGAATCTTGTCTTTAGAAAAGACAAGATTCAACTTAAATTACACAAAAGACAAGATTCATCTAAAATTACACAATGCGCGTGTCATAACCCTATTTTTACCCCTGGGATTTTCTTGGGTGTCGGCACGCAAAACGAGGACAGCCCAGGTTGAGCCGAACTGATCCAAGAGGGGTCCGATTACACTGGAGAACCCTCAAAACGTGGCCTGGGACACATTTTTAGAGGTTTGGGGAGGTTTGACCAGAGTTGACCAAGTTTGACCAAGGCTTTGACCAGACCAAAAGCGAGATTTGGTTGACCACCCTCTGAACATTGGATAAAGCATATCGAGAGCTTCGATTCGGTACTTTACAGGTCGAAAACGGACGAGAAACGAGAAAGTTATGGGCAAAACTGTAAAAATCAGTCCAACACTTAGCCAAATTTAGCTAAGTATTGTTGACAAAACAGCCTGTTTGAGGAGCGACGTTTGCGCATAGATTCTTTTCTACCCGAAGTGATTTGGTCCTCAAGTTGGAAACTTTAAGGGAGAGGGTAACTTTAGCTATAACGTACAACTCTCGGATCGTCAAGAGCTTCTTTGGTCAAGTCGGAATCTCGATCGGAAAATGACCCCCCGACGTTTCAAAACACTCTGGCGGCACCCGTTCGCAGGACCATATCTCCCATGGACCCAAGCTCGCCTTCTCGCAAGTCCAGAACTTTAAGAAAGAGGGTATCACTAGCTTTCCAGGGATACCAAGATCGTCGAAAACCGATATCGGGAGCTATATCAACCATGCGCGCAAAAGTTGACAGAAGAGAGGAGACTATGCTAAAAATTTCACAGTTTTTCTCCCGGTAAGGTCGCCGTTGCACACAGATTCTTTCCGACTCACAACGATTTGATCCGCAAGTCTGGTACTTTAAAAAATAAGACACGTTCAGACACGGCGTTCAAACACGACCCTCTAGTGAGCTGAAAACACTCCGGCTACCTCTTTTCACAGGACCATATCTCTCTAGCCTAAGACCAAATTTCCGCAATTCCAAGACTTTAAGGAAGAGGGTATCGCAAGCTTTCTAGGGACACCAAGATTGTCAAAAACCGACGTCGGGAGCCACATCTACCATGCGCGCGAAAACTGATGAAAATAAGGAAAATGTGCTGAAAATCCAACGCGTTTTTCCTTCCGGACAGCTGCCTTCGTGCGCAGATTCCTTCCAACTTGCTGCAAGTTGATCCAAAAGCTTGGGTACTTAAGAAAGAACGCAACTTCGGTTATGAGACGCAACCCTCGGTTCGCCGGTAGCATCTCTCACTTGGCCGGAATCTTCGCCGGAAAAACGCAGAAAAACTACTCGGACAACCCGACTTCCGAGAGTCATAACTTTTCTGTCCGAACTCCAATTTGTGTAAAATTTATATCATTGGAAAGTAGACTTCTTAAGCTTTCCAACAGTACCCTGCATGACCCATTTTGAGCACCAGAAGGCCCCCAAAAGCTGCTGTGAAAAACGGGGTCAGAAAACTGTACAGACACGTGAATCGAGAAAGATCCGTTGGAGGTGCCACGTGGTAGATAAGATTGCCACGTGGCACACGTGCCACGCATCCCCAGGCTGCATCACGCAGCCCCACCCTGCATGAACCCCTCTATATATTGGACCCCCCTCCTCTCATTGGCAGCAAGGTTGGCTCGAGTTTCTAGGGGGATTTTAGGCCATTTTAGGCAGACACTCGGGAAAGGGGTCCTCTCTTTGGGTTTAGAGTAGTTTTTTTAGTTAGAGTTAAGAGATCCTACTTAGGTAATCTCTCTTTACCCCTCCAAGCTTCTCTCACCCCTCTCTTCACTCATACACTCTCCTCATACCCACTATTTTCTTTCATTTTCATAGAGGTGACTAGTGATGATCACACAATGGGAAGGGATTCACAATGATCCATGTTTTTATTATTACTTTAAATTTATTTATATGCTTTAAGTTCATTTATTGCTTCCATTATTGCTTTAAATACCATTTATTGCTTTATGCTTTAAAATTATTTATTGCTTTCCTTTATTGTTTTAAATACATTTATTGCTTTCCGTTATGCTTTAAATACATTTATTGCTTTTATTTACATTTACTACGTTATTGTGATTATCCCCTTTCCCCGTGTGATTTGGGTATGAAAGTCCTTAGTGGTTTTGGCGGATTATGTAAGACCTTCATGAGGCATTAACAACCATGTAAACCCGCAAGGCATTGGACCCATGAACACCCCCTTTGATTAAATTTAGTTATTTTCATTATTTACTACGTTGTGAATATTGTTTATTTTTCCCCTCTTTTTCCCTTGTGATTTGGGCGTGAAAATCCCGATTGGTCGTGGTGAATTATGTAAGACCTTTATGAGGCATTAACAACCACGTAATCCCATAAGGCATTGGACCCATGAAAATCCTTTTGGTTTAAGTTCCGTTATGCTTTAAATACATTTATTGCTTTCTGCTATACTTTAAATACATTTATTGCTTTTATTTATATTTACTACGTTATTGTGATTATCCCCTTTCCCCGTGTGATTTGGGTATGAAAATCCTTAGTGGTTTTGGCGGATTATGTAAGACCTCCATGAGGCATTAACAACCATGTAAACCCGCAAGGCATTGGGCCCATGAACACCCCCTTTGATTAAATTCAGTCATTTTCATTATTTACTACGTTGTGAATATTGTTTATTTTTCCTCCCTTTTTCCCTTGTGATTTGGGCGTGAAAATCCCGATTGGTAGTGGTGGATTATGTAAGACCTTCATGAGGCATTAACAACCACATAATCCCATAAGGCATTGGACCCACGAAAAACCTCATTTGCTTTAAAATCCGCCATTTACATTATTTACTACGTCATTGTAAATATTGTCTATTTTTCCATTTTGATTTGGGTATAAAAATCCCGACCGGTATTGGAGGTTTAGGTAAGGCTTTCAATAGCACTAAACCCCATGTAAATGCACAAGGTATTGGACCCGCGAGATCCCCATATTATTTTGACGAATTTCCTCATTTATTATTCATATAAATCCTAAGGTGGTATCAAAAATTAAGTAAGTCTTTCAGTAGCATTGAATTCCGGTCCCACGAGGTTTTGACCTTTTCCCTGATCCCCCTCATATTGTCATAAATTACACCTTGTCATCTTGATTAAGTGTTACATTTATGTCACTATCATCCCATATTTGCCATTCTCACCATCATGCATTCATCTCATACTTGTGATTAACGTGCTGCAAACATGTCGTGATCACTTGTTTGAACTTTTTTATGATTAATGTGCTGCAAACATGCCATGATCATTCCATACTTGTTTTTTTAGTGATTTATGTGCTGCAAACATGTCGTGATCACTTGTTTGAATTGTTCTTAGTAATTTATGTGCTGCAAACATGCCGTGATTACTTGTTTGGATGTTTATTTGCTTTAATATAAATGTGATTAAAATACACTTTGCCATGAAAACTTTAAAAAGAGTAAACATGGTAATATGGGCGTTATAAACGAAATTGGTGCAACCCAAGTGCTATGGCTTGACCTGGCCTTGGGACACCATGGTATGGGTCCCTTACGCGTCGATGTGGTTGGCTGTAGACACGTCGTAAGGGATTCTACTCGTTCTAACTCCCACAAGATCATGGTCTAAAATTCCCCAAAGTGTGAATTAATCATCCAAAACCCCGCCATTTGACAGACCGCTTTATTCTTGGAAGATCAAGGGTAAAGAGATCCCGAATATGGCACCAAAAACATAATTGTTTGTCCCGGCACTCGATGTTAGGATTTCAAGTGCATCCTACCATTGAACTGCCTGGAATTTAAAAAATACAAAGATGAGGGAAGGTGAAATAAAGAGTCTAATCAAAACCGAACGAAGTCAAAATCGCATTTGCCATTCTTGGTATATTGCATGATGGAAATCGGGACATTTGTATATAATTAAAACCGACAAATCTATGCTTAGCAAACATAAGGGAACACTAGAAGGGAGGTAACCGTTTCTTAAACGGATGTCGTGGGGTGCCTAACACCTTCCCCACGCATAAGCAAACCCCCGAACCTATCTCCGGTTCAAGACCATTCTTTTTAATATGTCTAAACAAGATAAAATCTATTAGACATAGGTGCCCAATCACACCTTAAATTTCTCATATTGGTGGCGACTCCAAATTTGTGCTCACTTGCACACACGCACATGTTCCCACACACACACACACACACTTCACACATTTCTAAACAAGAGACTCGCCAAATGGGGGTCGGGATCAAGGAAATAACACAACTAGTCAAACGCCGCTAGTTGATATCTTCCCCGGTGTCGACAGCGCGGGATTCAGATCCTCTAGAGTTCTTAAGGTACTCTACAAGGTAGAGTTCTTTAAATCCTAACCTTTCATTTAAAATAAAAGGGTCAAGACATTGCCACATCATCAATCTGCTACTAAAAACTTAAATTAGTATTTCAAATGCATTAAAACACTTCTTAACTACTAATGTTTATCCATTCTAAAAAGAAACTACTAACGTTTATCCCTTCTAAAAAAAAATTGCTAACGTTTATCAAATGTCGCTTTTCTTTACTTTTTTGTTTTGCCGTTTATCTCATTTCTCTGTAACAAACATTACCACAACAACACATCCTGCCATTTTCATCTCTAAAATCTAAAAGACTACCGCCAAACTTCATTGCCAGAGAAAAAACTTTTATTTCTTTTATGTATTTTTTTTTCTTTGTTTACAAAATTCTCAATCTTTTTATTCCCAAACGGTAGATCTATTAAATTCAACCTCTTAAAATCGCCCATGGATAATTGTTGAAAAGCCAATGGATGCAAGGTATGTTTGCTCAATTTATGAGTTAAAAAGATTTGAAAAATTTAAGAATAAGAAGGAGTGTTTTGGATTGATAATTTTATCGAAGAGAATGACATAATTTTTGTTGTGTTGATTTTTGCTCTAGAGAACGAGAGAAACGGCAAAACAAAAGAATAAAGATAAATGGTGTTTGATAAACGTGAGTGGTTGAGAAGTGTTAATGCATTTGAAATACTAATTTAGGTTTTTAGAAGTAGAATGATGATATGGCAACATTTTACCCCTTTATTTTAAATGAAAGGTTGTCATTTAAAGAACTCTACCTTCTAGAGTACCTTAAGAACTCTAGAGGATTTCAATCCCAATGCGCCTGTCCCCGTGATTGCATATTCAAAATTTTTAAATGAATCTTGTCTTTAGTAAAGACAAGATTCATAAAATATTACACAGTATGCGTGCCCCCGTGACTGCACATTCAAAATTTTTAAATGAATCTTGTCTTTAGTAAAGACAAGATTCATAAAATATTACACAGTGTGCGTGCCCCTGTGACTGCATATTCAAAAATTTTAAATGAATCATGTCTTTAGTAAAGACAAGATTCATAAAATACTACACAGTGTGCGTGCCCTCGTGACCACACATTCAAAATTTTTAAATGAATCTTGTCTTTAGTAAAGACAAGATTCAACTTAATCTTCCCCAATTTTCAGATCTCTTTCATTTATTATTTTAAGATTTTTTTATTAAATTATTATTTTCAGATGTAGTCTAGGAAACACTAACAATAATTTTGACTATCTCAGCAATAGACTACGATTTGTGGCTTGTTTGATATTCTAACCTATTAACAAACACAAGATTGCTTAAAAAAATTGTAGTCTTCTCTCATTTGGTTACGTTGGGACGGGAGGGTAAATTTGTTTTTAGCAATCTTGTATTTGTTGGTGCCAATCTTGTGTTTAGAAAAAACAAGATCCATTTTTCAAATTAAGTTTAGTTGGGACATATTTGGCAAAATAATATTAAAAAAAGCAATATTTTGAAAAAAAAGGGCCTAGGATTTAAGTACAAACATACCCCTTGAATCAAGGGATTGGTGATCCCTTGAATCAAGGGATATCAAATCCCTTTTATTCAAGTGAGCCAATATACAAAGATTTTTAACAAGTTCAACAAGGTTCTTATGGGTATTGTCTGGGACTATATCCGCTGCGATGGTTTAATATACAATCTCTGCAAAACTCCAATAATAGTATGTCACCTAATAAAAAATTTGACTCAATATCTGACATGTTTGTTGAGTTCAACACATAACATATAGTTTTTATTATGTAGCATATTATTATTGGAGTATTGCAGAGATTGTATATTAGACCATTGTAGTTGATATGCTCCCGTGTTTTCCATTATATCTTTGTCACCAAAATATAGGTACCTACTTGTTATTAGCTTACATTACAAGCACACGCATGATGCAACACATAGGCAAGTTGGATGACTTTTCAATTGTATTTGAACTATACCTAGTTGGACTACAATAAAGGGTGCAGAGGTGACCCAATCTCCAACCGCTACTTTAGGATTTGGAGATCCATAGCATAGTTTTTGAATCCCTTCCGTTCCAGCCAGAATGACCGGAATTTCTCATACCGGTAGGAAAACTGGAACCGATAACCCCTTGTTCCACCTCGGCAAAAATTTCGGGCCATTCCGGTCTGTTTCGGCCATTGTGGCCTGTTTCGGCAAATACCGGCGGTATGCAAGTTTCGGCCGGTATGAATATACACTATACAAAAAGTTAAAAAATGCATGAACTGAGTTGGCAGTGTGAGGAAATTAAGGGCGAGAGAGAGATCACGGAAGCAGCATATCCATTAGAGTTTGAGAAAGAAGAAAACAAAGAGTCGCATATTCTACATGATGAAGAAAAAATAGAGTTGCAGATCTGTTAGTGTCACGCCCGAACCCAAAGCATGAATTCGACACATGACAATAGCCGCGCACCCATAAGGTGTGCCTTACAAGTGTGCCAGGCCTTACTAACAAATTCTAAAAAGAATAATATCCTTGATATAAAATCTCTAAATTAACATATTAACCAATAAGTTCAAATGAATTAATCCATGCATTATTATTCCAAATCCTAATAAACAAAAGTCTATCATAAAGTCCCTAATCAACAAATAAGAAAAACTAATATTATTTATGTCTAGAAGTCCTTCTCACACAACTCCCCTGCAACATCCGAGTTAGCTAATCCTCAGAATCTGAAATGGGAAAGAAAGGGGGGGTGAGCTAGGAGGCTCAGTAAATAACTATAGTTCGAAAAGGGTGGATCAAGCATTTATTCAAATAAAATATATATAACTGTTCATAGGATAAATCTCATAAACTTAAGAAATATAACACAGTGCAGTGGAAAATCATATATAAATTACAATAAGTTCAAAACATCAAAAGTCTCAATTTACTTAAAATAATTCAATTCAATTGGATTTCAAATGTTTAAGTAGGACATTATGACTATGGTCACACTATATCCCCATGACTAGGCCCAGAATCACACATAGGCCGGTGGTAAGCCCCAGAAGAAACTAGTTTCTGTGCCAATGTTTACCCCCATTGGTGGGTCCAAAGCATAGTCAAATGGTTCAGATTCTTTTCAGATTCAATTTTATTTCAGTCAATGTCAAAAGATCATATTCAATAAAATTATAATTCAAACAATGTTTGGTTCTTTTCCCAAAATTCAAAAATGCTTGATCCGAGTTGAAGACACAAAATTTTCTAAATAACCAACTAAATCAAATACACTTATAATATTTCAAAAAGACAAAACTCTAATTCTTTTCTTTAAATCAATGTATCTAAAATAATTAAAATAATAATCTGTACTGAAATACAAATGAATATTTAATAAATAAAATAGGGAAGTTTTAGCAAAATATAGCTAGTTAAGAAAACGTTACTTACCTCAATTGATGCGTACTCAAAAACTCTTGTGATTCCACAAGAACACTCTCACATAACCTAAAATTCATGGTAATCAAATCAATTATTAAAAAGGTGCCCAAAAATACTACCTCTAATACCTCATAACATACACCTCTGTATTAATGAATCCCAAACCTCCAACCTTATATTGCACGGATCAAGACCATCAAAGAGACCAACTATACCGTATATACCATGTTTCAAAATACCACTTGCTTTAACACCAATTTCCCAAAAGGATTCATCCTATACAACCTATTAGGACGAAAACTAATCAAATTAAGATCTCTCCTACTGTTTCTAAAGCTTATGCTAATTCAAAGCTTTTGCCAATATCCTAAAGTTATGTCCACCGATTCATACTAACACATATATAAAATCATATTGGTGCCTATGAACGCAAGATTAATTCAACAATTGGCCGGCATAAGATTTACTAAAAAATAAAAATAATTTGTTAGGGTTCCTACCTCAAGAATTCTTTAATTTATCTTTTCTTGAAATCCTTGAAAGTCTTGCCGTCAAAAAGGGTCGTAGGTATTCAATGAAACTTACAATTGTATTTATAACGTAATAACGGCTAGGGTTACAACTTACATTATTTTCTAGAAACTCCTTAAAATAATAAATAAATTTACTATTTACCCCACAGTTAAAATTGATTAGATTACCCACCTAAAATAAACTTCTTCTTTTTTCTTTTTTTTGGGAACCGGGTATTACAATCTCCCCCACTTATAAGAATTCAGTCCTCTGAATTCATTCAAATCTTAACCAATACATCACGCTTCAACTACGCTACTCTAATGCCATAATTCTAGGTTCACATAAATCACTAACTCTGACATCCATTTAAAAGATTAAGTAGTGTCTCAATTCTCTTATAAGTTCAAAATTATCTCACAATATATGCATATGCTTTTCTTAACTCAAAGTTTGTAAACAAAAAATGTCCAAAGCCTCTTTAAATATTCAATTCAGCACTAATATGGTGTCCATGTCATAAAATACCTCAATCATATAAACTATCTTTTGCAATTAAACCAAATTAAAATCATTTCTAACTTCTAGATAGTCAAATACAATGATACTTGGGCTTAACTCCTTAACCAAATCGAGTTTCTCATAATATATAATCATAGTCTCCAAGCGTACATTGGCTAGGAAAGACAATATCCATAAACCGTGTCAAGCCTTTATGAACATAAAACTTTTTAGATCAGCTAAATAAAATAACCCAATTTTTTTTTAATTACCTTTACTATAAAGTAGGCCTAACAAGTAACAACATCAATCTTATAATATTATATAACTTCATAAGTTCTAAACATTTGCCACTAAAGGATCCAAAGCGTTACATTTTTTTTTTGAATGACAAAGCGTTACATTTTTTTTTTTACATTTGAATACACTAATATACCTAAAGTTTTGAGAAGGAAAATATTATCAACCGTCCTTCATCAATATCTAATTAAAGTTGAATGCTAAAAACTCAAGAATAATCTCTAACATTTCTTTGTTTATCTTATATTCATGAATCATGCTTGCAGTTCCTCATCACCTCATTTGGATAACATCACTCTTATGCCTCTAATTGAAATTATACATCCTTCTAGAGTTGATAAAACTACACCACTGTAAAGCCAATGTTAAAGCAACCCAATTATAATTAATGAGATCAATCCACTAATCGAAGGTATAACTCATATAAGGTTTATATAGAAAACTGGGAAACATATCTCCATAAATTTTTGTTTTCCATCAAATTACTTTGTATATAGAAATTCCCAAGAGACCTTAAGTATCAACTGAACACTACCTTAATGTCATTCTTATAGATTTCCCTAATCACACATAATAATCATATAGGACTAAAAAGAATTTTAGATCTTCTCTATCCTTTAGATACTATAGTCTAATACAATTATGTTTTCATTTAACTCCTTAAACGAATTTATTCCTTCATAATTCCACCATCAAATATAAACTTATAATTCTCACTTGTATAAGGTTTGAAGAGACAATGTCTATAGAAAAGTGTCAAACCTTTGAAAAATTCCAACAGATTACTCTAAAGCTTAACTAGGTATAAGACTCAAAAATCTAGAACCAGTGAAATCTTTCAATGATCAACTCACACGTGTAATATCAAACCTTAACCTTTGAAAATCTCCAACACATAAATCTTAGAGGGAACATCTGAACACTACTGGAATCTTGTAAGCTTGCTACGTAAATCTATCCAAAAAAAAATTATCTTATTGGGAAGTTGGTTCAATAACCCATAACTTATGTACTATAAAAGTAATAAGTCTTAAATATATGTCAATGTAAAATCTAAGGTGCCAAAGTTTATTATACCTAATTATCACGAACAAATTAAAAATGACATTGTCTTCCAATCGAACTTAATAAACAACATCCTATTGAAATTGAGCCTCTAGTTAATAATACCACTAATCATTGCATTTTATACCATCTGTAAAATTACAATTTGTCTCCAATTGAAAATTCAATCCATTAACTTCATATAAAAAACATTAAAAAAAAAAAATCACAAATGTGGTATTCCAACTTTAATCCTTACAATGTTGAACAATTTTCATGTCCATAAAAATTCAGGAAATCAACTTTTAAATAGCAGAATATATTCCATAACAAGTATTAACTACCTCTCATAATTAAACTTATACTAATTCTCCCTATCAAACCTTTTTGCATTCTACAAAACCACAAAACCTATAACATCACAGTATTCATCATATTGTAAGATTCAATTCACCAGGTTCATATTCCCCTCAAATCAAGGAATCACATTGTAATAATAGAATATTAACCTCTAGAAATGCATACGATTTCCAAGTCCAATATTGCGAGTGTCATAGGGAATGTCCATAAGCCACATATTACATGGTGACATCTTAACCCATAATCAATATAAAATAATCCTAGAATGTTACGGATTCCAATTATGTCAAAGTTAATAAAAGACTTAAACATCTGATAGAACAAAACGTAACCCCAAAATGTTAAATATCTAGCTGTCTCACGCTACGAATTTCTGTCAATACCTACAAATCAAACCTAACCAGAAACAATGATCCAAACTCAATGAAAATCAAACCTTAACATGAAAATCCAAGAAAATTCACCATATTCAAACTCTATTACTTATAAGATCCTCAAAATTACATCTGATTATATTTTTAGCAAAACAACAACCTCAAATCATTTTTCCTTTCTCATATTATGATTTTTCTACAACTCCATATAAATTGAAACTGACCATAAGGTCTATCAAATCATAACCTAAGCTCCATTAAGTCTATAGAATCATAAACTAAGCTCCACAAAATTTACAAAATCAAAACCTAACTCCACAAAGTCTACAGAATCATAGCGTAAACTTCATAAATTCTTCAAAATCATAACCTAAGCTCTGATACTACTTTATTGTCACGCCCCGAACCCAAAGCATGAATTCGACACGTGACAACAGCCGCGCACCCATAAGGCATGCCTTACAAGTGTGCCAGGCCTTACTAACAAATTCTAAAAAGAATAATATCCTTGATATAAAATCTCCAAATTAACATATTAACCAATAAATTCAAATGAATTAAATCCATGCATTACTATTCCAAATCCTAATAAACAAAAGTCTATCATAACAGTCCCTAATCAACAAATAAGAAATACTAATATTATTCATGCCTAGAAGTCCTTCTCACACAACTCCCCCGCAACGTCCGAGCTAGCTAATCCTCAGAATCTGAAATGGGAAAGAAAGGGGGGTGAGCTGGGAGGCTCAGTAAATAACTATAGTTCGAAAAGGGTGGATCAAACATTTATTCAAATAAAATATATATAACTGTTCATAGGATAAATCTCATAAACTTAAGAAATATAACACAGTGCAGCGGAAAATCATATATAAATTACAATAAGTTCAAAACATCAAAAGTCTCAATTTACTTAAAATAATTTTTATCAATTGGATTTCAAATGTTTAAGTAGGACATTATGACTATGGTCACGCTATATCCCTGTGACTAGGCCCAGAACCACACATAGGCCGGTGGTAAGCCCCAGAAGAAACTAGTTTCTGTGCCAACGTTTACCCCCATTGGCGGGGTTCAAAGTATAGTCAAATGGTTCAGATTCTTTTCAGATTCAATTTTATTTCAGTCAATGTCAAAAAATCATATTCAATAAAATCATAGTTCAAACAATGTTTGGTTCTTTTCACAAAATTCAAAAATGCTTGATCCGAGTTGAAGACACAAAATTTTCTAAATAACCAACTAAATCAAATACACTTATAATATTTCAAAAAGACAAAACTCTAATTCTTTTCTTTAAATCAATGTATCTAAAATAATTAAAATAATAATCTGTACTGAAATACAAATGAATATTTAATAAAAAAAATAGGGAAGTTTTAGCAAAATATAACTAGTTAAGAAAACGTTACTTACCTCAATTGATGCGTACTCAAAAACTCTTGTGATTCCACAAGAACACTCTCACATAACCTAAAATTCATGGTAATCAAATCAATTATTAAAAAGGTGCCCAAAAATACTACCTCTAATACCTCATAACATACACCTCTGTATTAATGAATCCCAAACCTCCAACCTTATATTGCACGGATCAAGACCATCAAAGAGACCAACTATACCGTATATACCTTGTTTCAAAATACCACTTTCTTTAACACCAATTTCCCAAAAGGATTCATCCTATACAACCTATTAGGATGAAAACTAATCAAATTAAGATCTCTCCTACTGTTTCTAAAGCTTATGCTAATTCAAAGCTTTTGCCAATATCCTAAAGTTATGTCCACCGATTCATACTAACACATATATAAAATCATATTGGTGCCTATGAATGCAAGATTACTTCAACAATTGGCCGACATAAGATTTACTAAAAAATAAAAATAATGTGTTAGGGTTCCTACCTCAAGAATTCTTCAATTTATCTTTTCTTGAAATCCTTGAAAGTCTTGCTGTCAAAAAGGGTCGTAGGTATTCAATGAAACTTACAATTGTATTTATAACCTAATAACGGCTAGGGTTACAACTTACATTATTTTCTAGAAACTCCTTAAAATAATAAATAAATTTACTATTTACCCCACAGTTAAAATTGATTAGATTACCCACCTAAAATAAACTTCTTCTTTTTTCTTTTTTTTGGGAACCGGGTATTACAGTTAGTGTTGAAGCATTTGAAGGAGATGAAGAAATAAAAATCAAAAGAGAAGCAAAAGACAGAGAAGTATAAAATGTGTGGAGGGAGATTAAGGAAAAGTGAAAAAAGAAAGGTCAAAGTTTAGTATTAGATGGAAACGTGTTGATGTGAATTACTAAAGGGAAAATTTATAATAAAGAAAAGGACGGGTAGGTAGGTGGGCTGGTGGAGGAGAAAAAGAGATGAAAAGATAGTAATAAGTTTTGCCCGTGTACAAAAATTGAAACAAAAGTTTATTTATTTGGTTTAGTATTTGGATTGGACATGTCCTTTTATTTTTTTTTAAAAAGTCTAACAAATTATGTAGATTTTATTTTTAAAAAATGTGGACTTTCAGCAAAGAATAAAGTTCATGAATATAGATATATAAATGCATATTTTCTTTTAGGTTCACAAATATATATATAGCGATAAATCCGAAACGGAACGCTGGTATTAACTAGTACCGAAATATTCCATTCCAATAGCAAAACCAAAATGGTCACCGAAATAGTATTCACAACTTTGATCCATAGTCTCAGATCACATAAAATTGAAGTGTGTTATGCTGATTGATGGAAAACAAAGGTTGTTCCAGTGGTGGACCTAGTTAATTGTTAATTACTCACAAATTGCAATAATACCAAATTGTGGCAAAAGTATTTGTGCCTAAAATTATGGTTGTAGACGCATTGTTTGGAAATGATTTTAACATTTAGGTCTCAGCAAAGCATGCATGATAGCTAATATCTCATCACGAAGGTGCGAGAGCAAGACAGCCAAATTCTTCACACTAAAAAAATAAAAAAATAAAAAACACTTGAACTTTGGGTAAAAATTAAAGAGACCCTTTGATATTTTAATTTGAAATTGAAAGTCATGAACTTTGAGTAATATCAAATTGATCCTTATGTCTTAATTTTTATGGATAAATGAATTAAAAATAATAATTAAATTTTCTTTTAAAAAAAATTCTTACCAAAAAAAACCTAAAATGAATTTTAAATATAAATGAAATAAAAATGTAATTGAAATTTTGACAAAAAGTGCAATCAGGTATTTCTTAAGGGCTTTTAATTTCAATAATTAAGGGATCAGATTGATTTTAACCTAAACCTCATGAGGTGTTTTTTATTTTTATTTTTTGACAGAAAATATATCCCCTAGTCAAGAGTCAGGACGACATATCTATATATATATGAAACCAGAAGACATTGCCAATTATCTGCCATGTGGCATATATGGCAATGTCTCCAGATCAATATGTGTCATCCTACTTGGACAAACAACACCACGTGCCACAATTTTATTGGTAAACTAATTGTCACCTGTCAAGCTATTTAATTTTTATGAAATATTTTATGTCATTCTTAATTATTCCTAAATTATATTAATGGGAATATAAATGTTAGTATTAATTTGCCACATTAACTTACTCCTTATATCCATTTTTCTCTTACTATGGAAAGCAGCCTTGACGTTCCAATTTTTCCATATACCAAAAATCTGGCCCAAAAATCTAGCTTCCTTTTTCTATTAACAGAATTATTTACAGATCCTTTCCAAAACGACGTCGTTTTGAGAATTTTAACTTTTCCCAAAACGTAACATCTTAAGTTGCACATGTATCAATAATGGCAATTTAAGTGGTAGAAATGCCGCCACGCAATTGCCATGTGTTAGTAAGTGCAAAAAAATAAAAATAAAATACATCATTAATAACTTAAATACCCACTGCCAATAATCAAGTTACAATTAAATGACCATTTTTAATTTTTTTGAGAAATTAAATTTTCATTTCGGACTTAAAAAAGGGCGTTGTTTCACCTAGGAGAAAAAAAATAACTGGAAAAGAAAGAGGAAACATGCTTAGATTTTAGTTTGTAACTCCAAAACGACGTCATTTGTGTGAATGATGAAAAAAAACAAAGAAAAAAACTCGTCATTTAACCTTTTGTTCAGCCTTCAGTGCTTTAAACTATTTTTTTCCTTTCTCTTAGGCATTCCGTTACTCTGCCTCTTGACTCTCTCTCTCCCCTTATTTTGACTTTTCCTCTTCTTCAGTTAGTAAATTTCCTCTCTCTCTCTCCCCTATCACCAAAAACCGTACCAGCAATATAAACCACTCTCTTCATTACAAACCATTCCCTTCATACTGCACAAATTTATGAAAATGGTCTCAGAACAAAAAGAGCGGCTTCATGGTCTCAGAATAAGAAAAAAGAAAAAAGAATCAGATCAAACTTCATCAAATTGGTTTGTTGCTTTATAGGTCAATCTTTCTCTCTTTCTTTCATTCTTTGGGGTTTGACTTGATTTTGATTTCTTTAGGGTTTGATTTGATTTTTATTGAGGTTTGGTTCAGAATTTTAATTGAGTTCGTAGACTATTTTTAATTCTCAATTTCTAAAGGGCAAACACTTCAATCCGTCGTTGTTTGGAGTGATGGCTCTCTCATTGCCATCCGCACCAATCATTGCTCAAATCGCTCTCTCTTATTTTCGGTTGGATTAGAATATGATAAATTATTGAATATAAATAAGTGAATTTGTTTTTGTTGTTGTTCATTAGGATATAAATATATTTTCAGTCTACCAATTTTATTTTCTTTTCCAAGTTTCAGCCTTTTCTGTTGTTGTTCATTGGGATGTATAATAAGTGGTTTTTATATACCTTATAAATAATTGAATTTGAAGTGGATCATGTATTTGCATTTTCAGGTGCCCAAACCTTGTGGTCCTTTCAATCAATAGCTATCCGAATGTTACTGATGCATCAATGGCTAAAATAGCTTTTCGGTGCACCAAGCTTGGGGAACTGTATCAGCTACTTCTCTGAGATATCTCATGAATTTTTGGTGTTGATTTGGAGGAATTGCCCAAACCTTAAAATTCTGAAGCGAAACCTTATGAATTGGTCAAATTCTTCCCAACATGTTGAAGTCATCCCTAATGAGTATTTCAAAATTGTTATATAAATAGTTACTTATTTATTCATATCTAAACACATGAAAACCAAAGAGTACAATTACCAATTTTTTTTATAAATAAATTGGAAAAATGCAATTGAAGCTTCTCATATTTTGTTTGATGTATTTTGTGTTTCTAACTTATTGATAGAGAGCTTTCAGCTTTCAAGTTGTATTTGTGGCTTTAACTAATGGATAAATATTTGCTTTAGTCAGTCTTGCAAGTGTAATTGGTAAAACAGATAGTAATCACCTTTTATTTTTGTATGCACTACATGGGCTTAATGGAAGAGGGGTGTAGAGGAAATAATGGGGATAAGAAAAAAAAAAAGAAGAAGAAAGGATTAGAGGAAGAGGAATGGTAAAGTGTGGAATAATAGGAAGAAGAAAATCCAAACCGGGAAGGGAGGGGTTGAAGGAAGAGTAACAGTTAGGTGAGGAAGAAAAAGAACCAAAAAACAATTGGGGGGAGGAATTGGAAGAAGGTGGCTGATGTGGCACAATGAGAGATGCTTTCTCATGAGGCATAGATGGATGGTTAATTGTGCGAGCCTTGAATGTGGTGCTATTTCTTTCTATGCGAGTTTCATATGTGGTATTCTTATTCTTATTGTGATTGTTACTATTACCATTGCTCTTACTATTTACTTAATCAGTTGACCAGGTCTAGATCTGTTTCCCAATGAGTTGGTTCATCATAGTTTTCCATGCATATCGTTACAAAGATGCATATCTTGAGTAACACTTTTCCTCTATCAAATGTTGCTACATGGTTAGTTCAACATATCTTGAGTAACACTTTGTCCTCATTTCCATATATTTTTTTTTCACATGACGAATGCTAGGACCAATCAAACTCAGCAATCATCCATTCAATAAATTATATCGGCCTTCACTTCAAAAGAACCCTTTGTAATATTAGAATCAACTTCAATCCTTGCATATACTTCCTCAAAATTGTTCTCATATCCACTTGAAGAAATCAATAGGCTGAATAAACCTGGAGGCACAAAACTTGGTGTTTCATCAAATGCTTGAGCCCCCCCACCCGCCTTCCCCAAAACCAATGCAAGTTTCAAAGGTAGATACAGGTTATTATTGCTTCCTCAAACTTAAAAGATTTTTTATTTCCTTAAATCCCCTCATAAACTTAATATTTGGGAGATGATTCGTGGTGCAACTAAGAACTCAAGCATGTCTTCAATTGATGAACTTGAGGCTTTGCGATGGCTAAGGTTTATAATAAAGCTGGTGAACGATAAGATGTATCCACTAGAAAGTCCATGATCTCCTACTACTAAGTTCATTTATGCAACTTATTTGTATTTGATGCAACTATAAATCTGTTCTTTACATAGAAAATGTAATTTTCATATAGTTGTGTACATAGTGAGATGATGGATATGATAAACAAGTTTGATAAGTTGATTTGTGTATTTGGATGCATGGATTTCTCAATTGTTTTTTAAGTTGTTCCCAATTTTATTTAATTGCATATTGTGTTCATGTCTTTTATATTTCAGCTAATGATTAGTTAAATAGCTTCTTATAATGGGTGAACAAGTTTAAGTTAGATGAAAACCAGGAGATTGCTATGGTTATAGTTTCCTCCAACTTTTAAATGGTTCACATGTACATGTGAAAAGCTTTTTTCTATTAACATATGAAAGCTTATCTTGAAATGTATAAATTGGTCAGCATCCTGAATTTACTAGGGAAATAAATTTATGTGACTCTCCATTCTCTAACAGGGTTTTCTTTAATGTCGTTGCCAAAAGTCGAACAACCACTATAACAGAATAAATCATATTTATTTTCATACAAATCCTCAATATAGTCAATTGGTTTATTGTAACCGTAAAATGAACAAATATACATAGAAAATTTGTAACATTGTCCCGCGCATTGTGCGGGTCTGTGACTAGTATATTATTATTATATGTTAACAAAGTTCACTGTGGTCGCACATAATGTTCTGTAAGATATCTGTTCCGTTTACTGTAATAGGGAAAGGAAGTGAGTTTGTATCTTGAATAAACGTGTCCCACGTGGGAAGTAAACGAAGACTTTTGATGGATATATATCTGTTCTCTTTACTATTTTATTGATATTATTTATAACTTGGTATATCAATAATTTGTAAAATATCAATAATTGTGAAATAAGTTGTGAAGGAATTATTAAAAATGACAAAAATCCATCAACTCTGTAGATGTACCAACACTATACGGCTGAAGCAACTAGAATCAACAGTTCTACTGACAATTGTGGCAATAAAGAATTTTAAATTCAAACAGACCAACAACGAAGGTGACAGTTCTTTTAATATTCACTCCTTCTGGAACTATTGACTGGGTCGTTATTAGCTTTGTAGTATTTCTTTTTCTTTTTTCAAAAATATTTCTTTTAAACACTCTTTTTGTTTTTGTTTTTGTTTTGAAAAATTTAGAGCACAAAAATGCACTAAAATAAATTCAAATTTTACATCTGAAAAAAATCCAATAAATTATTATTGGACCCTTGATTAATAATTTTTCAAATTTTATCTCTTAATTTTAAAAATTAAGCCCGTACACTAACTTTTTGTTTTTGTTTTTGTTAATTGAAAAATTTAGAGCACTAGTAACTTCAATGCACTAAAATAAAGGTTTTCAAATTTTACTGATTTACAAAAAAAATAAGGAAAAAAATCCAATAAATTATTATTGGACCCTTGATTAATAATTTTTCAAATTTTATCTCTTAATTTTAAAATTTATGTGTTAAGCCCGTATTCGTAATTGTTCGTAATTGGTATAGTATCAAAAAAATTGTTCAATTAGATTGAGTTGTTAGTCTTTTGAGTCTAGAAATTAAGTTGAACATTATGTTTGAAGATATCAAGACTATAATCTTCAATTGCTCAAGACATGTTGAATTTCACTAGGGTTCGACTGCATCTCAATTGGTCGAACTAACAGGATTTTGCAAAAAGAATTAGACGAACATAAATTTGTCTTGATTTCAATGTCTTACCATTTGAGTATTTAATGCTAATTATGAGGTTAGCCTGAGTGTGCGAAAAAATGAATTTTTAATTTTTATTTTGTGCCTCCTACTCTCACAAGAGCCTCTTGCTAAAAGAGGAAGAAACAAGATTGAGTATTGAAGAAGAATAAGAGTACCTTGTCGTGTCTTCTATACGCCATTGTGTCCTTTGATCAAGCCAAGGTTCTTTGCATTAACCACATTTCAATCCACATTGATGTCATGAAGTTGCTACAACAACCTATTCAATATGATATGCCATTGATGTAGTGCTTATAGGGTACATACGTGTGAGTGGAAGTCCCACATGCGATACAAGTGAAGAAGTTGATGAATTAAGCCCAACTCAACATTTTTTTTTTTTTTTTTTTCTGAAAAATTAAAATAAAATTTGAGCCCAATGCAAATTATGCCTTTAGCTCACTCTTTAAGCCCTCAAACCCATCCCAAATATCTAGCCCTCTAACATAAAATCAAATCCAAAACAAAACAAAACACATGGGTCTTAAAATCTACCAAAAATAAAAAAATAAAATAAAATAAAAAAAGATGTAAAAAATAAAAAAATATTAATCTGGTTCATCATATAACCGAGGGTTTCCAAAAAAAATAAACAAAAAATGTATTTAGGCTAGCAAAACAAATCCCAAATTCGGAAATTCCTAACAAGACAACAAAAGTTCAGAAATTCCAAATCTATATGTGATAATTGTGAAAGTTTGAAATAAATATAATATGACATATGAGTGAGTATGTGAAACTCATGTCATTTACTTTACACGATCAACATCTCTATGTATGATAACTTTTCAATTACATTGTTGTTACTAATAATAACAAAATTATTGAGATCAGATTGTGAGATGTGAATGCCAGATTGTGAAATCTAATAATGACTAAAAAAGTATTGATCTTTCATTTTTTTTTTTTTTTTTGCATGTGCTTTTACTTTGTCAGTGTTATTTTACCGTGGTGGCAAGTAATGCATGGGTCAATGGGTGGGTTGTGCTTGGATGTGCTGAGTGTGACTGGGGTTATATTTGTCATTTTGTGATTATGGGGGACTTGGGCTTGGGAGTAGGTAGTGCGTTGGTTCATGTTTGATGATTTTTTATTAATATTATTTGTTTTATTTTTATTTTTTTAGGGTAAAATATTGTTGTTGTCCTTAAATTTTGTATGAAGTTCAATTTTCGTTCTTAAACTTTAAAAAGTTTATTTTTCGTGCATGAGCATGAATTTAGAGTGTTGATTTGCATTTTAATTAGAGTGTCAATATGCACTCTAAAATGTAGAATCCCCATTTCAAACATGAAATTCGACAATCAAGACATGAATTTTGGTACTATAAAGTGCACATTAGCACTTTAAATTCATATTTTTAAAGTTTAAGGACGAAAATCGAACTTCATACAAAGTTTAGGGACAAAAACAATATTTTAGCCTTTTTATGTTATATAAAAATTAGTTTTAATTTTAGGTTTGATTTTTGTTGATTTACTTACAGATTTGATATGGGGTAAATGCATAAAATATAAATTGAGGGGTAAGGTTCATTATATCCACCTAACTATGTATACTTTGCCTCTAAATATAACATAACTGACCCCAAACTCATATGCTTTAAGCTTTTGAGTAAAATACTGTCCATGTATGTTATATTAATTAGTCGCAAACCCGTACGCGTCTAGTTAATATAGGGGGAGGGAATCGATTAGGTTATTTTATTTTAATTATTTTGCCTTTTCATTTTCCTTTCTCACATTCGACAATTTATTTCTTGGGCAAAATTTTTAGAGTATGTATTCTAACCATAACAAGCATTAATGTTATAAAAACCTCTAAATTAACAACATTTTTAAGAAATGTTGTTATCATTTGTTCTAACAACATTCATGGTATAGCACGTGGTTAAAGGGGGTCAATGTATTTTACATTGACAACATGCCTAATATGAATGTTGTTAAATCATTCGTTCACATCATTAATTTTTTTGTTAATGTTGTTGATGTAATGTTGCTAATACCATTTTTGTTGTAGTGTGCTATTCGCACATGAAAGTTATTGAATATGATGTATTAAAAGATATTGATAAAGTATTAAATCATTTAAATTTATGGTTAGTTCAAATAGACTCGATCATGTATGTCAATACCCCACTAAAATATATTGACCCCACTAAAATATATTGACTTGAGACATAATCAGTGAATTTTCTAAAACAAAAAGAAGAAAGCAAATAGAGGAATTTGGGAGCAAACCATTGAGAAGGATAGGTCATTGGCGACCTTAGCCTCTAGGTCGTTGATGAACACAAAATGATAAAATCTGACGATCTTGAATCTCCCACCAATGGATGATGTTTGCTTTTATAGTTTTTATTTTGCTTTGATTTATTTTTGCGTTAACAGGTAATAGAGTTTTAGATAAATTCTATGAAATAAAAAGTTTGGATTGATTTTAGAACTAACAAGTATAGAGTTTAATTAAATTCTATAAAATGATGATGGGTAAAATTGGCGTTTCGTCAAACATTCATGGTTTTATATATTATATAGATATAGATATAGATTCCTCAATTGGAGTCTCCCTATCTTCTCAACAATGTTAGTCACGAATTGGATATTTGTGCACATTGAAGAGTTTCATATGAGAGAGGAGTTCAATGGGTGGGTTGAAGTTTCATGGGGTTGAAATGTGAGAGGAGACCAGTGGGTGGGTTGAAGTTTCGTGGGGTCACGACTTTGAGTACTTGTATATTCTTTGTAGGGGTGTCAAATGGGTGGGTTTGGGTAGGCATTAAATGGGTTGGGCTTTTAAAACCCAATAGCCCATTTAAACCCATTTAATAAAATAGATATTACCCAAACCCAACCCAACCCAATTATCTAAGCTAAAACCCAACCCCACCCATTTAAACCCATTTAATAAAGTTGATATTTACCAAAATACCCTTAAAGCCTATAAAAGATGAAAAAAAAATTAAAACTTAGAAAAATTACTGAAATACCCTTGGAACCTCCAAAATGACCAAAACCTCTTAGAATTTTTTTTTTTTTTTTTTCAGGTTTGGGCTTTTTGTTTATTTTTTTTTTTTTTTTTTTTTTTCGGGTTTGGGCTTTTTGTTTTTTTTTTTTGCTTTTTTTTTTTTTTTTTTTTTTCGGGTTTGGGCTTTTTTGTTTTTTTTCCTTTTTTTTTTTTTTTTTTTTTTTATTTGGCTTTTTGTTTTTTTTTGCTTTTTTTTTTTTTTGTTATTTATTTATTTATTTTTCGTTTTTGGGCTTTTTTTTTTTATTATTATTATTTTTGGGTTTGGGGCTTTTTGTTGATGCCCAATAAGCAACCCAATTAAGCCCAATTAAACTCAACTTAATTGGGTCTAATTGGGTTAGCACCCATTTGCCAATTATTTAAATAAGTGGGTTTGGGTGAGCAATTAGTGGGTGGGTTTGGGTGGGCTAATGGGTTTGGGTTTTTTTTGCCACCCCTAAATTTCTTTGTTTCTAAATTGTAGTTGTAAATCTTGGATTCTTACATAGTGAAGTCTCTACCTTCGGTGGTTATTGAAAAACACCCGTATTCCCTTTTGGGGTTTTCCCTTTGTAACATATTACATGTCTTAAATTCCACACCCGTAATTAGCTGTTTTGTTCTTTTATGTATGCTTAGCAATGTGAAATCCACAAAGCATTGGAGGTGGGAAATCTAAATGTAAAATAGGCCCATTGAATAGCCCATATCAGGGAACAAAATTGAAGCTCGGCCCAAGCCCACGTAACTAAAGTATAAATCGGCCCAATGTATCAGGGAATAAGGTATAAAATCGGCCCAAGCTCTTTCAGAAGCCAAAGTATAAAGCTCGGCCCAAACCTACGACAGAACAAAGTACAAGCTCGGCCCAGGCCCGTATCAAAGGTCAAAGTGTAAAGCTCGGCCCAAGCCTATATCAGAGGATGGGGACAACGGTAAAGCACAATAGGAGACAAATAGAATATTGTACTTTTCAATGTTTTGTACTACTTTATTGTATTGTCCCACATTATACAAAGTACTGTGCTATAAATTCAAAAGCATTAATAAAATGTCTGACAAAAGTCCACAAGCAGAAACTTACCCACTACATAATGTATTGATTAATAAGTTGTATTAATTTAGTTAAAAGTATTTAAAATTGGGGTCTAAATAAATCTAATTATGTTCTCCGTTACAAGAAGTCAAGAAGCGAGCTAGACGCTGAAAATGTGAATTTAATTTTACGTTTTTAATGAAATAGAAGAATAACCAAAACTTCCAATAAAATGAGAGAGTAATAGCTTTGAAAAGAAATAAGCTCAAATATAGTCGAATTCGTTGGAATCAAGTTCCTTAAATAACTTTAGTCCCACTATTACAGTGCAATCCTATATATCATAAATTCAGCTATTGTTGCAACATTTTACTAAATTATATATAGGGTAAATTGCAATTTCTCCCATTTATACATGGGTAAGTTTTAATTGCCCATTTATCTATTAAACTGAGCAATGTCTCCCTCTATCTTTTGAAGCTGTGTAACTTATTCCCAAACATCTATTTTTTTGTTAAATACTAACAGAACTTATGCAAAATGTCTTAAATACCCATATTTTAACTCATTTAACCTAACCCACCTAATCTCTTAATTGGATCTTTTAACCCATATTTGATTTAAAAAACCAAGATAATGTTTGAAACTCACGATTAAATCCCACACCCAAAATCTCACGGCCTCTCATTGGCCTCACCTCTCACGGCTTTAATTTTAATCAAATCTGGATTAAAAGACTCGGTTAAGAGATTGGGTGGGTTGGCTTAAATGGGTTAAAATATGGATATTTAAGATATTTCTCATAGGTTATATTAGTATTTAACAAAAAATAGATGTTCGGTGAAGTTGCACAATTTCAGAAGATAGAGAGGGACATTTCCCAGTTCAATAGATATATAGAGAATTGAAACTGATCCCATAGATAAATGGGGAAAGTAAAATTTTCCCTTTTATATATATATATATTAGGAATTTGAGGGTCGGTATTGAGAACTGTATAATATTTGTCAACTCAAAGAGGTTAGTGTCTAAATCAAACCAAGGTTATTGTTGGTTTTATCCGTTCATTGTGTTGGTTTTGCTATTGTTCTTTTTTTATCTTGTATAGCGATTTATTTTCTCTCCATCACAGAAAGATAGAATGAAAATAAAAAATTGTGCTTGATTTGCATAAGATTTTTAATCTCATAAAGAATACAAAATTTTCAACTTCTATGACGTCCTTGTTGCAAGACTGTTGAAAATTTACAATCGTACTTTTCTTGGTCAAGAAGCCTGCGGGGAATACTTATCTCCAATATATCTTAATATATCAATTTATGTTCTTGACAAAGAGATTTACCCGCCACTGACTAGTTCAGGGTTTTTCAATCAACCGGTGTTCTCAAATGGGGGCTTGGTTAAGAAATAGATTAGTCTTCAGATAGGGTTAAAATCTTAACCACAAGCATCTCAAGGCGTCAGGAAGCATGTGTGTATTTTCGTTAATTCTGTTGATTTTTCTCCCCAATCCATATTGTATTAAATGCAAAGTTTTCAAAAGACGGCTTTTTTTTCTCTTCTCCACTACTCTATTTTAATCAAATCATTCAAATTCAGAATCAACGACTTTACTCATATTACATGTCTTATTTACATTCCACTGCTATATTATTGTGATATTAGCTGTTTCGTTACTTTTATGTATGCTTAGCAATGTGAAATCCACAATGCATAATGTATTGATTAGTAAGTTGTATTAATTTAGTTAAAAGTATTTTAAATTGGGGTCTAAATAAATCTAATTATGTTCTCCGTTACAAGAAGTCAAGAAGCGAGCTAGACGCTGAAAATGTGAATTTAATTTTAAGTTTTTAATGAAATAGAAGAATAACCAAAACTTCCAATAAAATGAGAGAGTAATAGCTTTGAAAAGAAATAAGCTCAAATATAGTCGAATTCGTTGGAATCAAGTTCCCTTAAATAATTTTAGTCCCACCTATTACTAGTGCAATCCTATATATCATAAATTCAGCTATTGTTGCAACATTTAACTAAATTATATATAGGGTAAATTGTAATTTCCCCCATTTATACATGGGTAAGTTTCAATCCCTTATTTATCTATTGAACTGAGTAATGTTTCCCTTTATCTTTTGAAGCTGTGTAACTTATCTTAAGCATCTATTTTTTTTTGTTAAATACTAACAGAACTTATACGAAATGTCTTAAATACCCATATTTTAACCCATTTAACCTAACCCACCAAATTTCTTAACCAGATCTTTTAACCCATATTTGATTAAAAAACCAGGATAATGTTTGAAACTCACAATTAAATCCAACACCCAAAATCTCGTGGCCTCTCATTGGCCTCACCTCTTACGGCTAGACTTGTTTTTTTTTTTAATCAAATATGGGTTAAAAGACTCGGTTAAGAGATTGGGTGAGTTGGCTTAAATGGGTTAAAATATGGATATTTAAGATATTTCTCATAGGTTATATTAGTATTTAACAGAAAATAGATGTTCAGGGTAAGTTGCACAATTTCAACAGATAGAGAGGGACATTACCTTGTTCAAGAGATAAATAGAGGATTGAAATTGACCCCATAGATAAAGGGGGAAAGTAAAATTTACCCTTATATATATATATTAGGAATTTGATGGTCGGTTTTGTTGGTCTTATCCGTTCATTGTGTTGGTTTTGCTATTGTTCTTTTTTATCTTGTATAGCGATTTATTTTCTCTCCATCACAGAAAGATAAAATGAAAAATAAAAAATTGTGCTTGATTTACATAAGATTTACAAAATTTTCTACTTCTATGACGTCCTTGTTACAAGGCTGTTGACAATCCTATTTACAATCCAATATACTTTCTTCTTGGTCCAATGAAGCTTGCGGGGAATACTCATCTCCAATATATCTTAATCTATCAATTTATGAAATGTTAAACTGTTGCTAACCTCCAAAAAAATAGATTAGTCTTCAGATAGGGTTAAAATCTTAACCACAAGCATCTCAAGGCATCAGGAAGCATTAGTGTCTTTTCGTTAATTCTGTTGATTTTTCTCCCCAATCCATATTGTACCAAATGCAATGTTTTCAAAACGTGGCTGCTTTTTTCTTCTCCAGTACGCTATTTTAATCAAATCATTCAAATTCAGAATCAACGACTTGACTAGGAGTAGGGCTTGTTTGATCATTTACTGTTTAAAAATTATTTTAATCTGATATGAAAAGTAAACACTTATTTGTCACTATATGATCTATTGATGTCACCCTTTGCCTATATAAAGAGCCACTAACTCTCTCAATAAGAACCAACCTTTCCCCTTATACTCTAGCCTCCACTCCTCCATAGTACTAGCTAAAGATGTTGTCTGTTTGGCTTTCGGTCATTAGCTTGCTTATAGTGATTGCCACACATTGGCTTTATAGGTGGAGGAATCCTAAATGTAATGGAAAATTACCTCCTGGCTCCATGGGCTTCCCACTTATCGGGGAGACCCTCTCTTTTCTTGTCCACAAGCAAGTCAATAGACATGCCTCCTTTTATCAAGAAAAGGATGAAGCAGTAAGACCACAATAACCCAAATTCAACTTTTTTGCATCTCATCTAATTCAATAATGCTACCGAGACTATAAATTTTACAATTTGTTGAGGTAGCAGATTGCAATTAGTTCAAAATTACTTTTAGTGTGATCACTATTGATATCACTTTTATTATACTTTCCTCACAACTTGGCAAGCATCTCAACAATTATGAAATTTATTATGTCATACTTATTGCATCTGATTTATGTTGCTTATTGATATTGGAATTTTTTTTTTATTATTTTTTTTTCTCATTTTAGATTTATATGGGCCATTATATTACACACCCACATGCAAATATATCTTTTGGTTATATTTATTCCAACTACATAAATAGGACATCTTGGTGTAACCATCAATAACTTATTTTTCTCATTTTTATTGATAGCTTTTTTTTTTTTTATTTTTTGGTTGGCAATTTTAGATATGGTCCAATATTTAGGACAAGCTTGGCAGGACGGCCAGTTGTGGTATCATCTGATCCTGAATTCAACTATTACGTTTTTCAACAAGAAGGAAAATTGGTTGAACGGTGGTATATGGATTCCTTTGCAAAAATTCTCCATCAAGACGCTACAAGAATTAATGCTCATAAAAACATTCACAAGTACCTTAGGAACCTAATCTTGGGGTCCTTTGGTCCTGAGGTTCTCAAGGACAAGATGCTGCCAAAGTTAGAGGATGCCATAAATCAAAGGTTGCTGGGTTGGTCTAAACTATCCAGTTTGGAAGTGAAGAAAAGCACATCATCTGTAAGCTTTTAACCCACTGCGATCATAAATTCATAATGCCTCACTACCCTTTTCCCATAATTCACCCTATTAATTATTTTAGATGTTCATTCGTAGCATTTTGAGTACTTGAAGTAGCTACTACAAAATACACCATTTCTTTCTATAATTACTTATTTGTTGGTCATTTGCAGCTGATCTTTGATTTTACGGCAAAGCAATTGTTCAGTTATGAGGCAGAGAAATCAAGTGAAAATATTGGTGAATCTTTTACTAACTTCTTGCAAGGACTTATGTCATTCCCAATTAATATCCCCGGTACTGCTTATTATAATTGTCTACAGGTAATTAATTTCCTCAAACTTAATTCTTATAGATTTTGAAATCTAAAACATGCTTATGTTCTCTAATTTTGAATTTAGTTTAATATATATATTAATTCAATTGTCATACAGAACCAGAAGAAGGCAATAAACTTAATAACTAGTGTGCTAGAAGAGAGAAAGCAAAATCCAGAACTTCGCAAAGGAGATTTTCTTGATCAGATTTTGGCAGACATGAAAACAGAGACGTTCTTGAATGATAATTTCATCACGTATATGATGTTTGGGCTTCTCCTTGCCAGCTTTGAGACTATATCTTCAACTCTTACTTTAGCTATTAAGTTAATTAATGATCACCCAAAAGTGATACAAGAATTAACGGTTAGTGACACAAAGAGTTCCACAATTTTCTTAAATTAGATTTAAAAAGAAGCATTTTAATTTGATTTTTAATGTTGCTTCAGCTTAACAACATTTTATTTTAATTATTATTAGGAGGAGCATGAAGCAATTATTAAGAACAGAGAAAATGCCAATTCTGGACTCACTTGGAAGGAATACAGATCCATGACTTTTACTCATAATGTAAGTAGATACTCCCCATTCTTTTGGAGGCATAATCTTCCTTTTTACAAAGGGGTAGCTATTGAAAATGTTTCTGACCATCCAATGAATTGGAAAAAATAGGTTATCAGTGAATCGCTTAGGCTTAGTAGTGTTGCTCCTGGGATTCTGAGAAGAACCCTCGAAGACATTCAAGTAAATGGTAAGTTCAAAATCAAACTGGTTGATCTGTCAACATCATTTTTCTTTAATATTTTTTTGGTTATAGGTATTATTCCAGGAGCATAACTAATGTAGTATTCCAAACCAATAAAACAAATAACTTTTTTACATAATTTTTTGAGTATATGTCTATTATTTTATTAAATGACTTGTTTTTATGAGTGTGGAGTACCACATCAGTTATATATCCTGGAAGTACCTAATAATTACTCATGAGAGGAGGTTGAGAGCTATTATCATAAATTCATAATAATTCCTTTGTTGTATTAATCTTGATATAAGTTGAGAATAATATGAGATATGCACGTACATCGTAGGATATACAATTCCAAAAGGCTGGGCACTTATGGTAGTTCCTGCTGCCCTTCAACTGAATCCATCCACTTATGAGGATCCTCTTGCCTTCAATCCATGGCGTTGGCAGGTGGGTTATTTTATTATTTTGTATTTTCATTTTTTAAACCTTGATAGATTCATCAATCACCATGATCATTTAGTATAACATGGACTAAATTTTGGTGGGAATCCTAAATCTTTCTTCTTATATTTTGGCTAATCTCTCATTTCATTATGAATTAAAGGATATCTCAGCAAACGTCACAGCAAAAAATTTCATACCATTTGGGGCAGGCATGACATCATGTGCAGGAGCCGACTTCAGCAAGGTTCTAATGGGTGTTTTCGTTCATGTCATGGTCACCAAATACAGGTACTTTATTTCTTATTCTTACATGCATTAGCAACACATGCATAGACAAGTTGAACAAAACTGATTTTTTGTTTTTGTTTTATTTGAATTATGCCAAGGTGGACTACAATCAAGGGAGGAGAAGTGTTTCGTTCCCCTACTTTAGGATTTGGAGATGGTTTTCATATTCAGGTTTCACCAAAGCATGGATGAAAGAAATTAATATTTGATCAAAGGGATCGAGAACAGGAAACACGACCATATTAATTCCTGACATATATTATAAAATAAAAAACGATCCCTAATAAAAAAAAAAAGTTTCATTCCCATGTAATATATTAAATGTTAATAAATTAAGTTGATTATTGTCACATTTTGTCATTAAGACTATAGTCAATGGTGCTTCATGGCTGTTGTCTACGTTATATCAACCAAACCATAGAAAAGGAAAAGGCGGCTTAATTTCTCGTTCTCTTCTTCTTTTTTCTTCTTTGTTTTGTTTATTCTGATAAAAGTTGTTGTGTATTTCAATTACATTAAATAAAAAGATGCTTTTAGTATTTTAAGCTCTCTCAGTCTCAGTCTCTGTCTCTGTCTCTCTCTATCTGCACGTGAATGTGCCTGTCTATTTCAGTAGAGAGGAATACTATTTTCTATATTCACTCGTTTTTTTCCCCTCTTATATTTTTATATACCCATCAAAGTCTAAAATCTGTGGAGGCCTTTGGGAAGGAATACTAGATGTTACAAAATAGTAAGTTATAAATTAAAGGGTAAATATTTGCTCCAAAAAACATTTAAAGGTAAATATATATTTTTCAATATTGAGAGGTGTGTATAAGTTACCTATTGTGGATATACATTTACAAATTATAAACATTAATATTTACAAATTAGTTATGGACATCAACAATTGTTAAATATCCACGATTACTTAATATATAGTCACGTTCTAAGTAGTGTATTATATCAAGGCCAAAATGCAAAAAGACCCTTGGGGTTTTGGTCAGTTGCAAACTGACCCCCTGGGGTTTCAATTTCGCATTATAACCACCTGGGGTTTATGGATTCGTAAAATTGACACCTCAACTAAACAACCGTTTAGTTTTCTGTCAAAGATAACAGCCACGTGAGTTTCACGTGACAATTATCTCCTCCCCAAAACCTTAAAAATCTTGGTCAAGCCCACACGTGCGACTGTGAGAGAGAGAAAAGAAAAACAAAACAATGTGAGATTGAGAGAGAAAGAGCCGTGCGATTGAGAGAGAAAGAGGCATGCCTGTTGTAGCCCTATTGCGGTCTTCGTTCAAATCCGGGTTTGGTTTTTTTCTTCTTCGCTTTGCACTTGCAGCTTCTTTGTGGTTTAATTCAGATCCAAAATCTGTTTGGTTGCCGAGAAAGTTGAGGAATAGAAATGAAAGGGATAGAAAGTTTTGATTTTTCTGTGTGTGTGTATCTTTGCTGGATTTGGTGTATGGAATAAATACTGATCGCTTTATTTGGTTCAACTGAGTCAAACTTGCTTTATTTGGCTCAAATTTTTTTTTCTGTTTGTAAATAATTGGAATCCAATATTCAATATTCAAAATTCAATTGTTTAATTTTATCTTCTTCCTCGATTTTTATTTAGCTGAGCTGTGATTTTCTATTATCTTTCATATCAATAATTTTGAATATTTTTTAAGAAAAAAATTCAAGCTTTTCATCATACTAGTTTCAGATCTGATTAGCTAGTTTCGTAGCAAATGGCTTTAATTTCATGATGAAAGTTAAATGTTTGAAATTTTGACAGAGTCAATGTTAATCTGGGTTTACCACAATGACAGTGTTTCTCTAATTTAAGTTAGATAATTACGAAAAAGAAAACCAAATTTTTTTTTTGTCTGTTCTTTTCTCGATTTTCTTTTTCTTTTTCTTCTTCTCTCTCAATCGCACGGCTCTTTCTCTCTCAATCGCATGGCTCTTTCTCTCTCAATCTCACCTTGTTTTGTTTTTCTTCTCTCTCTCACAGTCACACGTGTGGGCTTGACCAAGATTTTTAAGGATTTGGGGAGGAGATAATTGTCACGTGAAACTCACGTGGCTGTTATCTTTGACAGAAAACTAAACGGTTGTTTAGTTGAGGTGTCAATTTTACGAATCTATAAACCCCAGGTGGTTATAATGCGAAATTAAAACCACAGGAGGTCAGTTTGCAACTGACTAAAACCCCAGGGGTCTCTTTGCATTTTGGCCTTATATCAACTATATACATTGATAATATACACGTATCACTGTCCAAAATTATTATTATTATTTTTATAAACAAATATATAATACAAAGAACATAGGCTGAGGAAATAACAAACAAGAGAGCCCAAATACATTATCAGTGCCCTAAATTAAATCTATGATTCCTATTGCCATGAAATGTCGAAGCATGCAAAGAAGAAAATGGATACGTAATTACTGTATTGATCCTAGGCGGTCATCGTTCAAATGGATGATGGATTTATTAAATAAGGCTGGTCAAATATTTGGACTCTAGAACAGGACAGGTCGATATGTAACTTTCACATATGTCGACATACCTAAGCAACAAAGAAAATATGAAGACCCCCTTGTCCCTTTCTTCCATCAATAATAATAATAAATTAGAATTAAGAAAAAATACAAATGAAACCTCTGTCCTTGGATTGTTGCGCCTCTTGTGCCTCAAGAGTCAAATTCCTACAAATACAATCAAATAGTCAAATTAACTATTTTCACTGCATATTCTAATGTCCAAAATGCATTTGAATGAACAAAATTTAAGGAAAGAACGTTCTCGACATTCTTAATAAATTTGGAGCATCTCTTGTTGTCCAACAACCAAATTCATTTAGCCAACTCGAAATTCCACTGCATACAATTCAAAATTTTTTAATTGTAGCGTCTCTAGCAGTCCTAGAGCCAAACTCCTTTAGTCAATAGTTGACTGCATATCATAGTCCAAAATATATTTTCTATTGTACAACATATCAAAACTTAATGCATTCTAAGTTATTCTATGAGTAAAGAGCCTTGAAATTTAACATTACATGAAGAACCATGATTCAAATCCTCAATCTCTAATATTATAAATGTTGAATTATCAACAAAATAAAGTTTTTATTTTTTTTATTTATTTATTTAACTTAAGGTTTATCTTTCTATATATACCCCAATGAACTCATCATAACACAATACTATATTTTGAAAATTCCGAGGATCGAACCCACACCCTGTTAAGACCCCAACCATCCCACATCCGTGGGTACGCATACCCAAGCCACTAAGGCACGGATTGGAGTAGTTAAACATTTGATTAAACATTTGTGAGCTTTATTATAGTAGGTTAGCTATACAAGCTTTACCTAGGTGGTTATTTGGTGCATTGGGGGTCTAGTATATTTCTAGGCTTTAACCCCTTGTACTTATTTGTTAGAGCTTCTAAAGGTTGTACATTGGTTGTTACTAGCAATAGCCAATAGGAGCCTTGATCTAGACTAACCAATGGGAGGCTTGATCTAGATCAACAATGAAGGCTTGCATGAGAAAACCATGCAAACCGTGTGGGTTATCTCTCCCATTCCTCCATTGTTGCTCATTATCAAAATACATTCATTGTTTCTCTTAGAAATTCTCTCTAAGAGATTAGATTCATTAGTTGATAGAATTCAATAATAATTAGTAGGTTTTGTTCATGAATGCAAGGAGATCAATCCTATCGGATTGAATTATTCAAATTGTTCTTTGATTGTGTAATTTAGGAGAGAATCCGAGTGTTTTAGAGAGAGAGAGAGAGAGAGAGAGAGAGAGAGAGAGAGAGAGAGAAAGGGAATCCTTTCACACCCTCATAGAGGGGTAGAGCTTTTTGGGGAGGGGGATTACCACTAAGCCAAATACTCAAATAGTGTAACGTAACACCATAATTCAATATAGTAAAACTGTAGCCAACTTACCAATTGGCTGATCCAAATGAACTTTGTTAAAATCTAACGTAAATTCTAACAAGTTTAAGAACCGACCTGTTTAAAAAATTGGTGAATGGAGAAGTTCAAGATTTTGAGCCACAATAGGGATCAACCGGATCTGGATTGTGATAGTTATAATTAATTTAGTAATTAATTAAAAAACAAATGAATAAAATAAAATTGTAAAACTTAATAAAATTGACTAAAAATCCGAAAGAAATTTTGAAAGTTTCCAAATTTATTTCAAACTTTTAAAAAGGTAAATGAAAACATTAAAACAAAAAAAGACGAAAAAAAATCCACTTAAAGGTAATATTGTTAATTGTAATTCGTCAAGTTGAACTATGCTAAAATCTAAACTAAATTCTAACTAATTTTTTAAGAACCGATTCATTTAAAGAATTGGAGATTGGATAAGTTCGAATGTTTGAGATTAGATAAGGATTCGATAGATTTGGACCGTGATGATGTCATAATTATTTGAAATATAAATAAACAAAATACATCTGTAATAGTTAATAAAATTTACTCAAATTCCAACAAAAATTTTAAAAGTTTCCAAATTTATTTTCACAACTTTTAAAAAGGTAAATATAAATCAGTAAAACATTAACAAAAACACGAGAACAAAAAATCCACTTAAAGCATAATCATTGTTGACTGTAATTCGTCAAGTTGAGCTATGCAAAAATCTAACCAGTGTTTTAAGAAATGATTCGTTTTAAGAATTGGAGATTAGATAAGTTCGAGTTTTTGAGATTAGATAAGGATTCGATTGGATTTTAAACTTGGAGATTGGATAAGTTTGAATTTTTGAGGTTAGAGAAGGATTCGATTGGATTCGAACCCTGATGACGTCATAATTATTTGAAATATAAATAAACAAAATACATTTGTAACCGTTAATAACATTGACTCAAAAACCAACAGAAATTTTAAAAGTTTCCAAATTTATTTTCACGACTTTTATAAGGTAAATACTAAATATAAAATAGTACAACGTTAAGAACACTACATAAAAATAAAAAAAATATAAAAAAAGAAGGTACAATTACAACATATTTGTAACGACATAATTTGCAAAAGTTACATTTGGGAAATATAAAACAGTCAAACATTAACTGTTTGAACCGCAACGCCTCTTCTCAACAAACCAACCAATCTTCATTTTGCAACATCACCCCCCATCATCCATCACGACGGTGTCCTTGATGCCTCCATCAACTTTGTCAAACTGGAATGTTTTGTTTTGACCAGGGAATGGTTTTGAGAACCGGTAGTTCCATCGAGGTTCAAACTTTCTTGTTCAAAACTGGTGTGTGTAATGATTAAATTTACCGTTTTCTAATAGATTAAGTTTTTGGAACAATAAAAAATTTAGGGAAAATTACACTTTACCACCCTAAACTATCACCTCTTTTTAACTTCACCCCCTAAACTTTAAAAAGTATCAATTGACCCCCTAAATTAATCCAATTGCACGGCTGTTACTCCCTGATGCCAAAATCGAGTTAAAATAGACAGAATAGAGCAATACGTGACACGCACGTGATCCCAAACCCACCAGAACATGTTTACCAATTTGATTTTTATCAAAACCCCGAATTGCCCTCCCCTTAACCAAAATCTGAGATAAACACCAGAACACTTTCAACCATAACAAAATGCCCGCCAAACTGAAACCACAATTATACATTATCTGCATTCAATGTATATATATTGATAATTCATAGTTACAAGATAAGGGAAAAGGGACTCCAATGCATATTAAGGTGGGTCAAACTCAACCCCGTATTGATTGCCTTGACAAACAAGTAAAAGGTCAACAACAATGCGAATATAGCCACGCCTTCATTATCGTACGACCCGGCCACGGATCTAGAAATGTAGCCGGGGCAAATGGCGATCAAGGCGGCGGCGATGAGGCCGGCGCTGGTATCCCAAATCTCTTTGCCGAAGAAATAGGCGACGAGGGTGGTGTTGGAAGTGAAAAAGGGCGCAGTCAACACGTAGACCTCGCGGATATGGACAGCGAAGCTGAGGAGGCGGAGGAGCCAGTAAATGACGGCGGCGGTGACCATGAGACTAGGGTAGAGTGTACCGCCGATGATGCGACCAAGCGGGTACGAGCTATCGGAATCGAACCAGTTCCAAAACTCATAGAAGCCATTCTCTGTGAGGTAGAGAGTGGTGCGGTAATTGAAGTAGGGATCGAACTCATGGATCATGGACTCGTAGCGGAGAACGCTGAAGAGGCGAGTGATGAAAGCGAGGACATAGACGAGGCCAAGGATTGTGACTCAGAGCAGAAGCTCTTACTGTTTGGTTTTCATTTTGAAATTTAGGGATTTTAGAGAGAAGAAGGAAGTTGATGCGGATTTCGCTGCGACCATGTTTTGGAGAAGAAGAATACAAAATGATCAAAATTGAGTTTGGTTTTTGTCAATTTGGGAGAGTTTGGGGGTTACTGCTCTAGGGCTTCAGTTTGGCGGGCATTTTGTTACGGTTGAAGGTGTTCTGGTGTTTATCTCAGATTTTGGTTAAGGGGCAT
>OU015766.1:12947113-12948756 GCA_907173295.1 Fagus sylvatica | reverse complement strand
TCACTATTCCACAACTGGATCAGGCTTGAAACACAATAACTTTAATCAAAAGTTGTTAAAACACACACTTTCCATTCCTTTGCTGATATCTGCCACAAGGCAAGTAATTAATAATAATGAATTTGTTGAGACTAAAAAAGAGTTGACTTTGTGGGAGAGAGTCAGTCCCAATGAGACATGCATGAGGGTGAGGGAAGGATGTGTTTGGGCCTTTTGTGGAGCTAGGTCAATGGTGGAAGGGTGTTATGATATTAGCAAGACATTCTAGGATTTGAGCCCAAACATCTGCTACAGGAGTTTTTTGGAAAATAAAGGAATTAAGCAATGAGTCTTAATCTCCTCAAATGGGGTTGTATTTCTGGGTTGGGATTGGGGTTTCCAGGTTGAAGATGACCTCAAAACTCCTATTTTCTGGGGTTTTCTCTAGAAAGTGCTCTAGAAGTGAACAAGTTAGCTCTTAGAGAAAGTCTTTCTCTTGTTGTGATGATGGTGGTAATAGTGATCATGGTGATGCATTAAGAATGCAATCAAGCCTATTTATAAGAGTGATTAGTGTGGCTTAAGCTAGTGGGGAAATCAAGTTTATGATTTCCTTTAAGCTAATGGACTTCCAAATTTAACCATAAGTGGTATATTTTGTAAGGGTGAGTTTGAAAATATTCCATAAGTGGAAATAAGTATGGTTTTTCCTTAATTTCGGGATAAGGCTTCTTCTCCCCTTGAAATGGTTTTATCAGAGGCATTTAATGCTTGATTGGTTGGTTTTTGTGAAAGGTTAGGCTATGCATGCTCTATTGACTTTGGTTCCCACAAGCTACCCACTATGCCTCCCAGCAGACCCAGTGACAGCAGCTTAATGGTTACCAAGGTCTTGGGACTCACTCCCCTCCATCCAAACCACACTCCTAAAGTCTCAACAACATAAAGGGAGTAGTACCCTCATGAGTCTGGGCCGTGGGGCTACTCCCTGGGTTCTTTTGGGACTGAAATGGACATGGGTCATGGGCTTTCATCATATTTTCCCAATTTCCATGTGTCTTGATTGTGTCCAATGATCCATTGAGCTTTTACCCAGAAATCTATCGCATGTACAGTACCAAAATCCATGATTTCCGGTGAGATAGAGAACCATGGTGAGCTGGTGATGTTGGAGTGGCTTGGAGAGGCTCGAGGAAGAAGGCTGCCTGCCTTTGGTACGTGTAGAGAGGTAGGAGTTCACTGTTCTCCTCTTTAGTGATGAGAAGATGACATAAGGCAGGTCCCACTGGCAGCAGACCTTGAGCCCATAAGCAGACAGCTGGTGATTCTAGCCTTTGGGGCCCACGGACAAGCTGTCCAGAGCTGGTTTAAGTGCTGGGCTGCTCATTGTTGGGCTTCAGCTGCTTCCTTTAATTAACCCAATAATATTTTAGCCCAATAATGATAATATTATAGTATTTGGGCTGTGAGGCTTCACACGGGTCTCTTTTGGGCCTTTGAATAGTGCCGAGATGCCCCATAATAAGCCCAAATGGCTTGTTGGGCGCCACATGGGATACTTTTAGTGGGTTGGGCTTAATGGGCTGGTCTTGTAAATATTTAATCAAGTCCAAATAATTTATTGGGGCCCGTTCAAGTGTGGGTTTAAAAAAATGGGCATGTAC
>OU015766.1:12924613-12939613 GCA_907173295.1 Fagus sylvatica | reverse complement strand
GGATCTGGGTTCAAATCCCGCCTACACCAAAAACCAATTGGTATCTTGGCCTGATGGTAAGAGCAACTATCATGAGCGGACGCCATAGGTTTAAATGTTATCGTAACTAAAAAAAAAAAAAAAAAAAAAAGGTTAGTGTCTAAATCAAACCAAGGTTATTGTTGGTTTTATCCGTTCATTGTGTTGGTTTTGCTATTGTTCTTTTTTTATCTTGTATAGCGATTTATTTTCTCTCCATCACAGAAAGATAAAATGAAAATAAAAAATTGTGCTTGATTTACATAAGATTTTTAATCTCATAAAGAATACAAAATTTTCTACTTCTATGACGTCCTTGTTGCAAGACTGTTGAAAATTTACAATCCTACTTTTCTTGGTCAAGAAGCCTGCGGGGAATACTTATCTCCAATATATCTTAATATATCAATTTATGTTCTTGACAAAGAGATTTACCTGCGACTGACTAGTTCAGGGTTTTTCAATCAACCGGTGTTCTCAAATGGGGGCCTGAACAGTTACTAGCTAGATGTGCAGTTTGTACTGGCTTGGTTAAAAAATAGATTAGTCTTCAGATAGGGTTAAAATCTTAACCACAAGCATCTCAAGGCATCAGGAAGCATGTGTGTATTTTCGTTAATTCTGTTGATTTTTCTCCCCAATCCATATTGTATTAAATGCAAAGTTTTCAAAAGACGGCTTTTGTTTTTCTTCTCCACTACTCTATTTTAATCAAATCATTCAAATTCAGAATCAACGACTTGACTAAGAGTAGGGCTTGTTTGATCTGTTAGTATATATTATAGGCTTATTGTAGGCTTACTGGGCTTTAGGCCCAATCTACTTGTACTGCACATACTTTTACTGCACACACTACTCTGCCTATATAAAGGCAGTTCCATGTATTAACCTAATTGCTGAATATAATATACAGAGCTATTTTGCTCACTTTCAGTCTCTGTTTTCTCTCCCTCTTCTTATTCTCAACATGGTATCAGAGCCACTTTCTTGTGGCCTTCACTAGGCAAAATCCGGCGTTCCTCCGCTGCTACGGGTTCACGGTCTCTTCCCCGAGATCGCAAACCCTCTCGCCGTTTCTGCCTTCCTCGGAATCCTCATCTCCGAGTTTCTGTTTGACTCAAAACAGCCTTCATTGGATAGATCTCATCAAGATCTGTCCATTGCCACCAAAATCGGCCGGATCCAGCCCCGCACGCGCCCCCACGCGCCGCCAGAAGTTTCTGGCTCTCCAGCCACGCGCGCACGCGCTCCCACGCGCAGACCAGCGCCGCCACGCGCCCTCACGCGCTCCCACGCGCCTCACGCGTGTTTCTTTGCTGCTTGCCACGTCAGCCCTAGTGACGTCACACTGACGTCAGCCCTAGTGACGTCACTCCTAGTGACGTCAGCCCACGTAGTAGTGACCGCCGCCGTTGACCGTTGACCGCCGCCGTTGACCGGACAGAAAAAAAAAAAAAAAAAAAAAAAAAAAAAAAAAAAAAAAAAAAAAAAAAAAAAAACCACTGTCCTTCACGGTTTTTCGCGTAGATTCCATTTTTGAAGTCCGTTTTCTCATCCGGCTCTTCCAGGTATGGGTTCTACTTCAGGTCATGAGATTACACATCCCATTACTGTTATTCTTGATGGACCCGCTTCTTATCATGCTTGGTCCCAAAACATGACTGTATTTCTCAAAGGGCGCCGACTTTGGCGTTATGTTACTGGTGACATTCCAAAACCAGTGCCTAGGTCTGACACAGATTCCAGTAGTTCTGATGGTGACTCTGTAGCTGCAGAAGTTGTTCAGGTTGATGATTTTGAGGCTCGTCTTGAGGAGTGGGAAAGCATCCAATGCCGGATCCTTTCCTGGTTCATTAACACCTCTGTGCCTGCCATTAGCAGTCTCCTTCCTCGATTGGAAACAGGTCAAGCGGCCTGGTCTTTCTTGGCCACTCGGTACAACTGCACTTATGACTTTGCCTTGGAGTTTCATATTGAAGTCAAGCTTTATCAAATGCGCCAAGAATCAGGTCAGTCTATTTCTGATTATTACTCACAGACTGCTTCTATGTGGGAACAACTAGCTGCAGCTGATCCACCACTTCGATATGCTGAAGACATCGATCTTTTTGCCAAGTACAAAGATCGTCGTCGCTTCACACAGTTTATGATGGGTCTCCGTGAGGACTTTGAACCTACTCGAGCTGCTTTGCTTAGTCGTTCTCCTCTTCCTTCACTTGATGCTGCTGTCAAGGAGCTTATTTCTGAGGAAAATCGACGTCCTCACCATCATTTATCTTCTTCAGATGTTGTCCTGGCTACACCTCGTCCTCCATCTTCTTCTGATCGATCTCGTCGTTTTTGCACGTACTGTCAAAAACCAGGTCATGACATCACTGAGTGCTACCGCAAGAAAAAGGATGACAAAAGGAAACAACATCAGTCCCGAGGTATTCTTCCTCTTCCACAAGCAGCCGCTGTGAGTTCTGCCCCTGTTAATGATCCTGTGGTCACTGTCTCTCAACTTGAGAGTATGTTTCATCGGTATATGTCTCAACCTTCCTCTGCCCTTTCAGTCACCCCAGGTAACAAATCTTGGCTCTTAGACTCAGCTTGCTGTAATCACATGACTCCTCATGCTTCCCATTTTTCTCAAAAGACGCCTTTAGTTCCTTCCCCTATCATTTACACTGCTGATAGCTCACATATGTCTGTTAGTCACATAGGCACTATATCTTCTCCTGATTTGACTATCCCTGATACATATCTTGTTCCAAAGTTGTCCCTCAATCTTCTTTCTGTTGGTCAACTTTGTGAACTTGGCCTTGATCTCCATTTTTCTAATCATGGTGTTGATGTGCAGGATCCACTGACGGGCAAGCTGCTTGGGACAGGCCGTAAGACTGGACGTTTGTTTGAGCTATGCAACTTACAGATTCCCTCACATATGGTCTCTTCCTCTGTTGCTGCCACAACCACCTTATCTCCAGACTTATGGCATTCTCGTCTTGGTCATGCCTCTTTATCTCGTCTTCAATTATTAGCTTCTCAAGGTCACTTAGGGTCTGTTAATTTTAATAAATTTGATTGTATGTCTTGTCAATTTGGTAAACAAACAAAATTACCATTTAATAACAGTGACTCTTTTTCTTCAGCCCCTTTTGACCTTGTTCATTCTGATGTTTGGGGTCCTGCTCCATTTACCACTGAGGGGGGATCTCGCTATTTTGTGATATTTGTTGATGATTATTCTAGATTCACTTGGATTTACTTGTTAAAACATCGTTCTGACCTTGTTTCTATTTTTCAAACTTTCCACAAAATGATCCAAACACAATTTTCTAGCACAATTAAGGTTTTTCGGTCAGATTATGCCCAAGAATATCATGATAAATCTTTCCTCTCCATTTTGGATTCTAATGGCACCCTTCCCCACTATTCATGTCCCTATACCTCTCAACAAAATGGTCGTGCCGAACGCAAACTTCGTCACATTCTTGATGTTGTGCGTACCCTCCTCATATCTGCCTCTATCCCTGAGCGTTTTTGGGGTGAAGCGGCTCTCACTGCCGTTTACACCATCAATCGCATTCCCTCACCTACTACTCACAAGAAATCTCCCTTTGAGTTACTTTATGACAAAATCCCAGACTATTCCTCTCTTCGAGTATTCGGTTGTGTTTGTTTTGTCTCTCTTCCTTCCCATGAACGAAACAAACTTGAACCAAGGTCTCGGCTGTGTTGTTTTCTTGGCTATGGTATCTCTCAAAAGGGTTTTCGTTGCTATGATCCCATATCTCGTCGCCTTCGTATCTCCCGTCATGTTGAATTTTGGGAACATCAGACTTTTTCTAGTCGTCAACAATTTCCCTTTATCTCTTCCTCCATGACTCCCATTTACCACTGATCCTTCCATTGACCTTTACCCTGACCCTGTGAGGGACTCTACCAAGCCTCCTAGCTCTTCAGATGTCCCATCTTTGGTTTTGTCTCCAGCTGCTGGCTCGCCTGATTCGGATCCTGCATCATCAGCACCACCAGAGTCTCCCACAGATATACGTCGTTCCACTCGGGTAAGGGCTCCTCCTTCTCATCTTTCTGATTATCATTGTTATTTTGCCCTTGCTACCCTCCATGAGCCTCATACATATCGTGAGGCTAGCACTAATCCTCTTTGGCAGCAAGCTATGGCTGATGAACTTGATGCACTTCACAAGACTCATACTTGGGACATGACCACTTTGCCTCCTGGCAAGTCTGCAGTTGGTTGTAAATGGGTCTATAAGATCAAGACTCGGGCTGATGGATCCGTGGAACGTTACAAGGCTCGCTTGGTTGCTAGGGGATTCACTCAGGAATATGGCATTGATTATGAGGAGACTTTTGCTCCTGTTGCTCGTCTTACCTCAGTTCGATCTTTACTTGCTGTTGCTGCTGTTCGTCATTGGCCTCTGTTTCAGATGGATGTGAAAAATGCCTTCCTCAATGGTGATCTTCTTGAGGAAGTCTACATGCAGCCACCTCCTGGCTACCCTGATTCTCAGAATCAAGTTTGTCGCCTTCGCCGTGCTCTCTATGGTCTTAAGCAAGCTCCTCGGGCTTGGTTTGCTAAGTTCAATTCTGTGGTTGCTCAGCAGGGTTTCACCCCTAGTTCATATGATTCAGCTCTCTTCATTCGTCATACATCTACTGGTATCACTCTCATTCTTCTTTATGTTGATGACATGATTATTACAGGTGATGACACTGCAGGCATCTGTGATCTACAGAAGTTCCTTAGTCAACAGTTTGAGATGAAAGATCTTGGCACTCTTAGCTACTTTCTCGGTCTTGAGGTTACCTCCTCTTCTGATGGTTACTATCTCTCTCAAGCCAAGTATGCTTCTGATCTTCTCTCTAAGGCCGGTCTCACTGATAGCAAGACTGTCTCCACTCCCTTAGAGCTTAATGTCAAGCTCAATACTACTGATGGTGAGCCTCTCTCTGATGCTACTTTATACCGACAGTTGGTGGGCAGTCTCATCTATCTTACTGTCACCCGTCCGGACCTTGCTTATGCTGTTCATCTGGTTAGTCAGTTCATGTCTGCTCCTCGCTCCACTCATTATGCTGCAGTTCTTCGTATTTTGAGGTACATCAAGGGGACACTCTTTCATGGTCTTCACTTCTCAGCACAGTCTTCTCTTGAGTTGCGCGCCTATGCTGATGCAGACTGGGCTGGAGATCCCACTGATCGTCGTTCTACCACAGGTTACTGCTTCTTACTGGGTTCCTCTCTTATCTCTTGGCGTAGCAAGAAACAGTCTGTTGTTGCTCGTTCCAGTACTGAAGCTGAGTACCGTGCTCTTGCCGATGCCACCTCGGAACTCCTTTGGCTTCGTTGGCTCCTGGCTGACATGGGTGCTCCCCAGACCACCAGTACTCCTATTCACTGCGACAATCGTAGTGCTATTCACATTGCCCATAATGATGTTTTTCATGAGCGCACCAAGCACATTGAGATCGATTGTCACTTCATTCGTCATCATCTTCAGCAGAGTGCTCTTCACTTACTATCTGTCTCCTCTGAGGATCAGCTTGCTGATGTCTTCACCAAGTCCCATCCACCGGGACGCTTACGCGATCTTGTGTCCAAACTCAAGATGGCTTCTTCGTCACCACCTTGTGTTTGAGGGGGGATGTTAGTATATATTATAGGCTTATTGTAGGCTTACTGGGCTTTAGGCCCAATCTACTTGTACTGCACACACTACTCTGCCTATATAAAGGCAGTTCCATGTATTAACCTAATTGCTGAATATAATATACAGAGCTATTTTGCTCACTTTCAGTCTCTGTTTTCTCTCCCTCTTCTTATTCTCAACATGATCATTTACTGTTTAAAAATTATTTTAATCTGATATGAAAAAATAAACACTTATTTGTCACTAAATGATCTATTGATGTCACCCTTTGCCTATATAAAGAGCCACTAACTCTCTTAATAGGAACCAACCTTTCCCCTTATACTCTAGCCTCCACTCCTCCTTAGTACTAGCTAAAGATGTTGTCTGTTTGGCTTTCGGTCATTAGCTTGCTTATAGTGATTGCCACACATTGGCTTTATAGGTGGAGGAATCCTAAATGTAATGGAAAATTACCTCCTGGCTCCATGGGCTTCCCACTTATCGGGGAGACCCTCTCTTTTCTTGTCCCAAGCAAGTCAATAGACATGCCTCCTTTTATCAAGAAAAGGATGAAGCAGTAAGACCACAATAACCCAAATTCAACTTTTTTGCATCTCATCTAATTCAATAATGCTACCGAGACTATAAATTTTACAATTTGTTGAGGTAGCAGATTGCAATTAGTTCAAAATTACTTTTAGTGTGATCACTATTGATATCACTTTTATTATACTTTCCTCACAACTTGGCAAGCATCTCAACAATTATGAAATTTATTATGTCATACTTATTGCATCTGATTTATGTTGCTTATTGATTTGGAATTTTTTTTTTATTATTTTTTTTTCTCATTTTAGATTTATATGGGCCATTATATTACACACCCACATGCAAATATATCTTTTGGTTATATTTATTCCAACTACATAAATAGGACATCTTGGTGTAACCATCAATAACTTATTTTTCTCATTTTTATTGATAGCTTTTTTTTTTATTTGGGGAAATTTTAGATATGGTCCAATATTTAGGACAAGCTTGGCAGGACGGCCAGTTGTGGTATCATCTGATCCTGAATTCAACTATTACGTTTTTCAACAAGAAGGAAAATTGGTTGAACGGTGGTACATGGATTCCTTTGCAAAAATTCTAACCAACATGCAAGAATTATGTCGCTACAAGAATTAATGCTCATAAAAACATTCACAAGTACCTTAGGAACCTAATCTTGGGGTCCTTTGGTCCTGAGGTTCTCAAGGACAAGATGCTGCCAAAGTTAGAGGATGCCATAAATCAAAGGTTGCTGGGTTGGTCTAAACTATCCAGTTTGGAAGTGAAGAAAAGCACATCATCTGTAAGCTTTTAACCCACTGCGATCATAAATTCATAATGCCTCACTACCCTTTTCCCATAATTCACCCTATTAATTATTTTAGATGTTCATTCGTAGCATTTTGAGTACTTGAAGTAGCTACTACAAAATACACCATTTCTTTCTATAATTACTTATTTGTTGGTCATTTGCAGCTGATCTTTGATTTTACGGCAAAGCAATTGTTCAGTTATGAGGCAGAGAAATCAAGTGAAAATATTGGTGAATCTTTTACTAACTTCTTGCAAGGACTTATGTCATTCCCAATTAATATCCCCGGTACTGCTTATTATAATTGTCTACAGGTAATTAATTTCCTCAAACTTAATTCTTATAGATTTTGAAATCTAAAACATGCTTATGTTCTCTAATTTTGAATTTAGTTTAATATATATATTAATTCAATTGTCATACAGAACCAGAAGAAGGCAATAAACTTAATAACTAGTGTGCTAGAAGAGAGAAAGCAAAATCCAGAACTTCGCAAAGGAGATTTTCTTGATCAGATTTTGGCAGACATGAAAACAGAGACGTTCTTGAATGATAATTTCATCACGTATATGATGTTTGGGCTTCTCCTTGCCAGCTTTGAGACTATATCTTCAACTCTTACTTTAGCTATTAAGTTAATTAATGATCACCCAAAAGTGATACAAGAATTAACGGTTAGTGACACAAAGAGTTCCACAATTTTCTTAAATTAGATTTAAAAAGAAGCATTTTAATTTGATTTTTAATGTTGCTTCAGCTTAACAACATTTTATTTTAATTATTATTAGGAGGAGCATGAAGCAATTATTAAGAACAGAGAAAATGCCAATTCTGGACTCACTTGGAAGGAATACAGATCCATGACTTTTACTCATAATGTAAGTAGATACTCCCCATTCTTTTGGAGGCATAATCTTCCTTTTTACAAAGGGGTAGCTATTGAAAATGTTTCTGACCATCCAATGAATTGGAAAAAATAGGTTATCAGTGAATCGCTTAGGCTTAGTAGTGTTGCTCCTGGGATTCTGAGAAGAACCCTCGAAGACATTCAAGTAAATGGTAAGTTCAAAATCAAACTGGTTGATCTGTCAACATCATTTTTCTTTAATATTTTTTTGGTTATAGGTATTATTCCAGGAGCATAACTAATGTAGTATTCCAAACCAATAAAACAAATAACTTTTTTACATAATTTTTTGAGTATATGTCTATTATTTTATTAAATGACTTGTTTTTATGAGTGTGGAGTACCACATCAGTTATATATCCTGGAAGTACCTAATAATTACTCATGAGAGGAGGTTGAGAGCTATTATCATAAATTCATAATAATTCCTTTGTTGTATTAATCTTGATATAAGTTGAGAATAATATGAGATATGCACGTACATCGTAGGATATACAATTCCAAAAGGCTGGGCACTTATGGTAGTTCCTGCTGCCCTTCAACTGAATCCATCCACTTATGAGGATCCTCTTGCCTTCAATCCATGGCGTTGGCAGGTGGGTTATTTTATTATTTTGTATTTTCATTTTTTAAACCTTGATAGATTCATCAATCACCATGATCATTTAGTATAACATGGACTAAATTTTGGTGGGAATCCTAAATCTTTCTTCTTATATTTTGGCTAATCTCTCATTTCATTATGAATTAAAGGATATCTCAGCAAACGTCACAGCAAAAAATTTCATACCATTTGGGGCAGGCATGACATCATGTGCAGGAGCCGACTTCAGCAAGGTTCTAATGGGTGTTTTCGTTCATGTCATGGTCACCAAATACAGGTACTTTATTTCTTATTCTTACATGCATTAGCAACACATGCATAGACAAGTTGAACAAAACTGATTTTTTGTTTTTGTTTTATTTGAATTATGCCAAGGTGGACTACAATCAAGGGAGGAGAAGTGTTTCGTTCCCCTACTTTAGGATTTGGAGATGGTTTTCATATTCAGGTTTCACCAAAGCATGGATGAAAGAAATTAATATTTGATCAAAGGGATCGAGAACAGGAAACACGACCATATTAATTCCTGACATATATTATAAAATAAAAAACGATCCCTAATAAAAAAAAAAAAAATCGTTTCATTCCCATGTAATATATTAAATGTTAATAAATTAAGTTGATTATTGTCACATTTTGTCATTAAGACTATAGTCAATGGTGCTTCATGGCTGTTGTCTACGTTATATCAACCAAACCATAGAAAAGGAAAAGGCGGCTTAATTTGTCGTTCTGATAAAAGTTTCATTCCCATCTTTTTTCTTCTTCTTCTTCTTTGTTTTGTTTATTCTGATAAAAGTTGTTGTGTATTTCAATTACATTAAATAAAAAGATGCTTTTAGTATTTTAAGCTCTCTCAGTCTCAGTCTCTGTCTCTGTCTCTCTCTATCTGCAGGTGAATGTGCCTGTCTATTTCAGTAGAGAGGAATACTATTTTCTATATTCACTCGTTTTTTTCCCCTCTTATATTTTTATATACCCATCAAAGTCTAAAATCTGTGGAGGCCTTTGGGAAGGAATACTAGATGTTACAAAATAGTAAGTTATAAATTAAAGGGTAAATATTTGCTCCAAAAAACATTTAAAGGTAAATATATATTTTTCAATATTGAGAGGTGTGTATAAGTTACCTATTGTGGATATACATTTACAAATTATAAACATTAATATTTACAAATTAGTTATGGACATCAACAATTGTTAAATATCCACGATTACTTAATATATAGTCACGTTCTAAGTAGTGTATTATATCAAGGCCAAAATGCAAAAAGACCCTTGGGGTTTTGGTCAGTTGCAAATTGACCCCCTGGGATTTAAATTTCGCATTATAACCACCTGGGGTTTATGGATTCGTAAAATTGACACCTCAACTAAACAACCGTTTAGTTTTCTTGTCAAAGATAACAGCCACGTGAGTTTCACGTGACAAATTATCTCCTCCCCAAAACCTTAAAAATCTTGGTCAAGCCCACACGTGCGACTGTGAGAGAGAGAAAAGAAAAACAAAACAATGTGAGATTGAGAGAGAAAGAGCCGTGCGATTGAGAGAGAAAGAGGCATGCCTGTTGTAGCCCTATTGCGGTCTTCGTTCAAATCCGGGTTTGGTTTTTTTCTTCTTCGCTTTGCACTTGCAGCTTCTTTGTGGTTTAATTCAGATCCAAAATCTGTTTGGTTGCCGAGAAAGTTGAGGAATAGAAATGAAAGGGATAGAAAGTTTTGATTTTTCTGTGTGTGTGTATCTTTGCTGGATTTGGTGTATGGAATAAATACTGATCGCTTTATTTGGTTCAACTGAGTCAAACTTGCTTTATTTGGCTCAAATTTTTTTTTCTGTTTGTAAATAATTGGAATCCAATATCCAATATTCAAAATTCAATTGTTTAATTTTGTCTTCTTCCTCGATTTTTATTTAGCTGAGCTGTGATTTTCTATTATCTTTCATATTGTAGTGGGTAAATTTCAGTGCTACAATTAATTTCTTAAAGTAGTAAAAAGTACTTTAGTCAGACTTTCCAAAAATAACCACCTCCTTTATTAATGTTTACTTTTGAATTTATAGTACACAGTACATTGTACTTTGTTCCCTTTCCCCAATGTGGGACAATTCTTTATTCAATAAAGTACAATAAAGTACAAAGATTCTATTGACAAGTACTATATTCTATGTGCTTTAGGCTTTGGGCCGAGCTTTACACTTTGACTTTTGATACGGCCTGGGCCGAGCTTTGTGCTTTGGCCTCTGCAATAGGTTTGGGCCGAGCTTCATACTTTGACTTCTGATAAGAGCTTGGGCCGAGTTTTATACTTTACCCCTTGATACAGGCTTGGGCCGACCTTGATACTTTAGCCTCTCTCGTGGGCTTGGGCCGACTTTTACATTTTATCCCTTGATATGGGCTATTCATTTATGGGCCTATTTTAGATTTAGATTTCCCCACCTCCAATTGCCCCTCAAATCTTTACTCTTTTTTGAAGAGAAAGATTTGACCGAAACAGTGGAGAAATATACAGTACTTATTCACAGCTTTAAACAAAGTTCGGTCAGGAATAGGGTTTGGTTTACGGATTCATAACTCGGTTGTTATCCCTGGACGGTTCGGTCCGGAACATTTATGATAAGGAAGCAGTAACTTCCAAATCGATGTTGCGTTTATTGGATGATGACAAGGGATGGGGATAAATTAATTCGATATTATCTCGACAGCATCCGTAAGCCATAATTAAGGAAGGACGTTTGGCGTTCCCTAAGTTATCTCGTTTTTAATGCTTTATTGCGATTAGGACGACGTTTGGATTTCCCGAGGATGCTTTGTCTCCAAGGATATAGTGCAAACCGGAAGAATCATTTTCCCTCGCTATTATTTTTTGTTTATTTTTCTTTTTCTTGCAGGTTTCTTACCGGCCCGTGACTGGTTGACTTCCGGTTGCCTGTCGTCACTTTGGCAGTATATAAGAGAGCGAGACCCCACATTACACTTTTACCTTTTAAAACACTATTCTTTGCCTCCAGTCGTGAGCTTTTTTACTGTTTTGACTTTGGTTTCTTCTGTCCAGCTCACTTGTACTCAAAGCACAAGTAAAAACATGCCTATCCAAAAGAGGATCGTAGACATACGATCGGTGCTTGATGCGCGTGCCCCAGAGTTGCCGCGAGTTCCTAATGCTCCCCGTGCTTCCGGATTCCCCGAGGGAGAATCTGTTGTAAAAAAGAGAAAGAAGGGGGAAGAGGAAGCCGAAGTAGCCGAAAAGCAGCAGGTACCTATCAACATCGAACCCACGACCAAGCCCTCATCGAAAAAGGGTAAAAGTAAAGATAGCCGAACTCTCCAAAAGGCCGTCGGTCATGTTTCTCATAAACGCAAACACCAAAAAGAACAACCAGCGCCCTGGCAGTGTGAATTCTATGTGGATGGCCGACCGGTGAATGAAGATGATTCGGTCTGGAAAAGTAAAGACGTCCGTGGCGGGCAAATAGCTGATGCCCTTGGGAGCGCCCTTCTCCTTCCCAAAGACATGAAAAATTGGAAAGGAAATGACTCAAACATATGATCGAAAATCTGAAGCGTGACTCGGTCGTGGTGAGTTTCGTTTTACATCCTTTCTTTTGTTACGATAATCCGTCATTATTATTTACTCATTATGACGATTTTTTTTCTTTTTATAGGCCGTCCAAGGGGTTTTCGAGGCCGGGTATCGACTAATAGAAGCCGAACGTCTTCTTAACGAATCTCTCGCTGAAAACGATAGGTTGCGTGAAGTCGAGAAGGCGGCGTCTGCTAGAATTCGGGAGGTCGAGAGTCAACACAAATCTGCCGAAGAAGGGCTTCAGAAGGCCGAATGCCAACTGGTGGAGATGTCGGCTAAGCTGGAACGAGAATGTGACCGTTCCAGTGGATTACAGGCGGAAATTGATAAACTTAAGGCCGAGTTGGCTGAAGCTCGGCAGGTGTCAAGTGATGCTGAGAATGAAGCTCAGGCAACCTACGACCGGGGTTTTGCAGATGCTGCAGGGTCTTTGAGATTTCAAATGCGTAGGGAATGTAATATTAATTTCCTGAAGGGGTGGGCGCTGGCTCTTGAGCAAGCTGCGGTTGATGATGAGTCTGAGCTTTACGTCTTGGGCCGACGTTATCGACCCTATGATTCAGGAACCCCTGAAAATCTTGAAGAAACAAACGTTGAGGTTTTGGGAGATCGTGAAGCCTTTGACGGTCCTACGGTCATGGAAAACGCCGAAGTTTTTGATCATCAAGAGCGGGCCCAGACTGAAGAGGTTCAAGATATGGAGAAAGGTGTCTCTGATAAAGAAGATAATGTAGACGTGGATGATCAAGGGGGATCTGCCTATGATCCTTGAATGCATCTATGACTGCATTATACATTTCATTTCTCCATTGAAGCAAATCGCACCAAACAGACATATTATCCCATTCATTTGGGGTTCTCGGTCTTGGATTCGTAGGAATGTTTGTCGTGATCAGCATAAAGGTTTCCATGTACACCAACGACAGAACTTTTGGAAAGTTCGTTACTAACGAGGGGAAATGAACGTTGACCGAAGGGGTTTAAGAAAGGTGTCTCTGATAAAGAAGATAATGTAAACATGGGTGACTAAGGGGGTTTGTTTATGTAATTGTCCCCTATACATATATAAGAAAAACAACTTTGTCATAGATCTGAATTGAGTTATATATGACTGTTTTGTTTGTTTGTTTGTTTTGTTTTGTTTTGTTTTTTTTGTAAAGGCAAGTTCGTTTATCGCTAGGGTCGAGCTTATCTCGTTGCTCCGAATTATCCTCGGCATATATACTTTGGATGTTTTTTGTTAGAATTGAGATAAATGGATCAATACATGCCTCATACCGATCTTACGGTCCTCGGTAGAAACGTTCGGTCTGATCAGAATGCTTCAACTAATGTAATCCACAGACCGTAGAGATAATCACTAGATCGGTCAGTTTTTGAAGTGATTAATGAGAAGGCAGAGTTTCACCTTTTCGGTGTATAGGAATGCTTTTATTAATGGTGACCTGACGTTGGGGTCTTTTCGATTTTCGGCTATTAAATGAATGACGGCTGGCGTCATTTATTACGCCGTTATGTGTTCCCTAGGCCATCAAATCATTATGAAGGCTTTTTTTGGGGGCCGAGAGAAGCTATTTCACTGGCTCTCTGATTTTTACCGGCCCATGACCGGCTAAGTCCCGGTTTCCTTAGCCCATCCACTCTTGTATAAAAGGGGGAAGACCCCACTTCATTTTTACTCTTTACTTTCACTTCTAGAGATAAAAAACATCCCCTTCAGTCCTCTGAGTCTATCTTTCTTAACTCTTCTGTGCCGTCTTCACGTCAGTAAGTCTTTTTCTACTCTTTGTATTTTCCTTCCGTCGTCCTAGTAGTATTCTTCGGTCCAAAAAACTTTTTATTTTGTTTTTTACGTTATGGGTAAATTTGCCAAACTCGTAGATACCGAAGAGAAAATCGTAGAGTTTAAAAAACGTTACGGGATTCCCGAGGACGTACACATTCGGTACGTTCCTTACGGTGATCTTGCACTTGTCCTGAATCAAGACCTTGTGCTTCCCATGGTAGCAATAATCGAAGGAGGGGTTAGAATACCCATGCATACTTTCTTACTACAGTTTTTAGCTCATTTTAGACTAGCCCCCATTCAGTGTGCCCCTAATGTTTTTAGGATAGTAATGGGGACGGCCGTTCTCATGGAGAAATTGGGCCTAGACCTCACTGTACATGATATAACATATGTATATAGTCTCCAAGCGACCGGTAGGGACCAATATACCCTATTTGCCCGTAACGCTTATAGAAAACTGGTGACCGGGCTTCCGGACTCTAGCAAGGGCCGAGATGAAGATTTCTTGGTGTTCACGGGGAACTGGCAAAACCCCCATATTAATTGCTCTTTGAGGCCCGGTGTACCAGGTTTTAACTGTTTTATGTCTAACTGTTTCGCGTCTTTTATGCAACGTATTTTTATCTATTTTCGTTTGTCTTGACCGAATGTTTCTTTTTCCTTGTCAGATAAGATTTTTACATCTAAGAAAGTAGAACTTGTGGAAAGGAGAACAGTCGAACACCTCCTTCAGAAACCCTGTTTTATTGATTCGGGTGGTCGGCCTCGGGCGGCATCCGTCTTACTGGACTACGTGCCTTCATACAAATCTTTCCAGAAAGGTCCCATTGTAAAACATTTTAGACAGGAAGAGGTTTCGGTCGTGCGGCCTGGGAAGGATCAGGAGGACATCATCCAAGCGGTCCCCTTAACGGCTAAAAAAGGAGTACAAGTACCTCGGCTTGTACCACCTCTCAGCGATCCTAACTTTACTCCTTCTATTGAATCTTCGGAAGCCGGTCTTCCAATCATTCGGTTTCCGTCTATTTTTGACCCCGATCCTAAACCGACCGAAGAGATGCCGGTCCAACCAAGAACCGTCAGCAT
>OU015766.1:12883083-12924513 GCA_907173295.1 Fagus sylvatica | reverse complement strand
TAATCCCATAAGGCATTGGACCCATGAAAATCCTTTTGCTTTAAGTTCCGTTATGCTTTAAATACATTTATTGCTTTCTGCTATACTTTAAATACATTTATTGCTTTTATTTATATTTACTACGTTATTGTGATTATCCCCTTTCCCCGTGTGATTTGGGTATGAAAATCCTTAGTGGTTTTGGCGGATTATGTAAGACCTCCATGAGGCATTAACAACCATGTAAACCCGCAAGGCATTGGACCCATGAACACCCCCCTTTGATTAAATTCAGTCATTTTCATTATTTACTACGTTGTGAATATTGTTTATTTTTCCCTCCTTTTTCCCTTGTGATTTGGGCGTGAAAATCCCGATTGGTAGTGGTGGATTATGTAAGATCTTCATGAGGCATTAACAACCACGTAATCCCATAAGGCATTGGACCCACGAAAAACCTCATTTGCTTTAAAATCCGCCATTTACATTATTTACTACGTCATTGTAAATATTGTCTATTTTTCCATTTTGATTTGGGTATAAAAATCCCGACCGGTATTGGAGGTTTAGGTAAGGCTTTCAATAGCACTAAACCCCATGTAAATGCACAAGGTATTGGACCCGCGAGATCCCCATATTATTTTGACGAATTTCCTCATTTATTATTCATATAAATCCTAAGGTGGTATCGAAAAATTAAGTAAGTCTTTCAGTAGCATTGAATTCCGGTCCCACGAGGTTTTGACCTTTTCCCTGATCCCCCTCATATTGTCATAAATTACACCTTGTCATCTTGATTAAGTGTTACATTTATGTCACTATCATCCCATATTTGCCATTCTCACCATCATGCATTCATCTCATACTTGTGATTAACGTGCTGCAAACATGTCGTGATCACTTGTTTGAACTTTTTTATGATTAATGTGCTGCAAACATGCCATGATCATTCCATACTTGTTTTTTTAGTGATTTATGTGCTGCAAACATGTCGTGATCACTTGTTTGAATTGTTCTTAGTAATTTATGTGCTGCAAACATGCCGTGATTACTTGTTTGGATGTTTATTTGCTTTAATATAAATGTGATTAAAATACACTTTGCCATGAAAACTTTAAAAAGAGTAAACATGGTAATATGGGCGTTATAAACGAAATTGGTGCAACCCAAGTGCTATGGCTTGACCTGGCCTTGGGACACCATGGTATGAGTCCCTTATGCGTCGATGTGGTTGGCCGTAGACACGTCGTAAGGGATTCTACACGTTCTAACTCCCACAAGATCATGGTCTAAAATTCCCCAAAGTGTGAATTAATCATCCAAAACCCCGCCATTTGACAGACCGCTTTATTCTTGGAGATCAAGGGTAAAGAGATCCCGAATATGGCACCAAAAACATAATTGTTTGTCCCGGCACTCGATGTTAGGATTTCAAGTGCATCCTACCATTGAACTGCCCGGAATTTAAAAAATACAAAGATGAGGGAAGGTGAAATAAAGAGTCTAATCAAAACCGAACGAAGTCAAAATCGCATTTGCCATTCTTGGTATATTGCATGATGGAAATCGGGACATTTGTACATAATTAAAACCGACAAATCTATGCTTAGCAAACATAAGGGAACACTAGAAGGGAGGTAACCGTTTCTTAAACGGATGTCGTGGGGTGCCTAACACCTTCCCCACGCATAAGCAAACCCCCGAACCTATCTCCGGTTCAAGACCATTTTTTTAAATGTCTAAACAAGATAAAATCTATTAGACATAGGTGCCCAATCACACCTTAAATTTCTCATGATTGGTGGCGACTCCAAATTTGTGCTCACTTGCACACACGCACATGTTCCCACACACACACACACACACTTCACACATTTCTAAACAAGAGACTCGCCAAATGGGGGTCGGGATCAAGGAAATAACACAACTAGTCAAATGCCGCTAGTTGATATCTTCCCCGGTGTCGACAGCGCGGGATTCATATCCTCTTGAGTTCTTAGGGTACTCTACAAGGTAGAGTTCTTTAAATCCCAACCTTTCATTTAAAATAAAGGGTCAAGACATTGCCACATCATCAATCCGCTACTAAAAACTTAAATTAGTATTTCAAATGCATTAAAATACTTCTTAACTGCTAACGTTTATCCATTCTAAAAAGAAACTACTAACGTTTATCCATTCTAAAAAAAAATTGCTAACGTTTATCAAATGTCGCTTTTCTTTACTTTTTTGTTTTGCCGTTTATCTCATTTCTTTGTAACAAACATTACCACAACAACACATCCTGCCATTTTCATCTCTAAAATCTAAAAGACTACCGCCAAACTTCATTGCCAGAGAAAAAACTTTTATTTCTTTTATGTATTTTTTTTTCTTTGTTTACAAAATTCTCAATCTTTTTATTCCCAAACGGTAGATCTATTAAATTCAACCTCTTAAAATCGCCCATGGATAATTGTTGAAAAGCCAATGGATGCAAGGTATGTTTGCTCAATTTATGAGTTAAAAAGATTTGAAAAATTTAAGAATAAGAAGGAGTGTTTTGGATTGATAATTTTATCGAAGAGAATGACATAATTTTTGTTGTGTTGATTTTTGCTCTAGAGAACGAGAGAAACGGCAAAACAAAAGAATAAAGATAAATGGTGTTTGATAAACGTGAGTGGTTGAGAAGTGTTAATGCATTTGAAATACTAATTTAGGTTTTTAGAAGTGGAATGATGATATGGCAACATTTTACCCCTTTATTTTAAATGAAAGGTTGTCATTTAAAGAACTCTACCTTTTAGAGTACTTTAAGAACTCTACCTTCTAGAGTACCTTAAGAACTCTAGAGGATTTCAATCCCAATGCGCCTGTCCCCGTGATTGCATATTCAAAATTTTTAAATGAATCTTGTCTTTAGTAAAGACAAGATTCATAAAATATTACACAGTATGCGTGCCCCCGTGACTGCACATTCAAAATTTTTAAATGAATCTTGTCTTTAGTAAAGACAAGATTCATAAAATATTACACAGTGTGCGTGCCCCTGTGACTGCATATTCAAAAATTTTAAATGAATCATGTCTTTAGTAAAGACAAGATTCATAAAATACTACACAGTGTGCGTGCCCTCGTGACCACACATTCAAAATTTTTAAATGAATCTTGTCTTTAGTAAAGACAAGATTCAACTTAATCTTCCCCAATTTTCAGATCTCTTTCATTTATTATTTTAAGATTTTTTTATTAAATTATTATTTTCAGATGTAGTCTAGGAAACACTAACAATAATTTTGACTATCTCAGCAATAGACTACGATTTGTGGCTTGTTTGATGTTCTAACCTATTAACAAACACAAGATTGCTTAAAAAAATTGTAGTCTTCTCTCATTTGGTTACGTTGGGACGGGAGGGTAAATTTGTTTTTAGCAATCTTGTATTTGTTGGTGCCAATCTTGTGTTTAGAAAAAACAAGATCCATTTTTCAAATTAAGTTTAGTTGGGACATATTTGGCAAAATAATATTAAAAAAAGCAATATTTTGAAAAAAAAGGGCCTAGGATTTAAGTACAAACATACCCTTGAATCAAGGGATTGGTGATCCCTTGAATCAAGGGATATCAAATCCCTTTTATTCAAGTGAGCCAATATACAAAGATTTTTAACAAGTTCAACAAGGTTCTTATGGGTATTGTCTGGGACTATATCCGCTGCGATGGTTTAATATACAATCTCTGCAAAACTCCAATAATAGTATGTCACCTAATAAAAAATTTGACTCAATATCTGACATGTTTGTTGAGTTCAACACATAACATATAGTTTTTATTATGTAGCATATTATTATTGGAGTATTGCAGAGATTGTATATTAGACCATTGTAGTTGATATGCTCCCGTGTTTTCCATTATATCTTTGTCACCAAAATATAGGTACCTACTTGTTATTAGCTTACATTACAAGCACACGCATGATGCAACACATAGGCAAGTTGGATGACTTTTCAATTGTATTTGAACTATACCTAGTTGGACTACAATAAAGGGTGCAGAGGTGACCCAATCTCCAACCGCTACTTTAGGATTTGGAGATCCATAGCATAGTTTTTGAATCCCTTCTATTCGTTCCAGCCAGAATGACCGGAATTTCTCATACCGGTAGGAAAACTGGAACCGATAACCCCTTGTTCCACCTCGGCAAAAATTTCGGGCCATTCCGGTCTGTTTCGGCCATTGTGGCCTGTTTCGGCAAATACCGGCGGTATGCAAGTTTCGGCCGGTATGAATATACACTATACAAAAAGTTAAAAAATGCATGAACTGAGTTGGCAGTGTGAGGAAATTAAGGGCGAGAGAGAGATCACGGAAGCAGCATATCCATTAGAGTTTGAGAAAGAAGAAAACAAAGAGTCGCATATTCTACATGATGAAGAAAAAATAGAGTTGCAGATCTGTTAGTGTCACGCCCGAACCCAAAGCATGAATTCGACACATGACAATAGCCGCGCACCCATAAGGTGTGCCTTACAAGTGTGCCAGGCCTTACTAACAAATTCTAAAAAGAATAATATCCTTGATATAAAATCTCTAAATTAACATATTAACCAATAAGTTCAAATGAATTAATCCATGCATTATTATTCCAAATCCTAATAAACAAAAGTCTATCATAAAGTCCCTAATCAACAAATAAGAAATACTAATATTATTTATGTCTAGAAGTCCTTCTCACACAACTCCCTTGCAACATTCGAGTTAGCTAATCCTCAGAATCTGAAATGGGAAAGAAAGGGGGGTGAGCTAGGAGGCTCAGTAAATAACTATAGTTCGAAAAGGGTGGATCAAGCATTTATTCAAATAAAATATATATAACTGTTCATAGGATAAATCTCATAAACTTAAGAAATATAACACAGTGCAGTGGAAAATCATATATAAATTACAATAAGTTCAAAACATCAAAAGTCTCAATTTACTTAAAATAATTCAATCAATTGGATTTCAAATGTTTAAGTAGGACATTATGACTATGGTCACACTATATCCCCATGACTAGGCCCAGAATCACACATAGGCCGGTGGTAAGCCCCAGAAGAAACTAGTTTCTGTGCCAATGTTTACCCCCATTGGTGGGTCCAAAGCATAGTCAAATGGTTCAGATTCTTTTCAGATTCAATTTTATTTCAGTCAATGTCAAAAGATCATATTCAATAAAATTATAATTCAAACAATGTTTGGTTCTTTTCCCAAAATTCAAAAATGCTTGATCCGAGTTGAAGACACAAAATTTTCTAAATAACCAACTAAATCAAATACACTTATAATATTTCAAAAAGACAAAACTCTAATTCTTTTCTTTAAATCAATGTATCTAAAATAATTAAAATAATAATCTGTACTGAAATACAAATGAATATTTAATAAATAAAATAGGGAAGTTTTAGCAAAATATAGCTAGTTAAGAAAACGTTACTTACCTCAATTGATGCGTACTCAAAAACTCTTGTGATTCCACAAGAACACTCTCACATAACCTAAAATTCATGGTAATCAAATCAATTATTAAAAAGGTGCCCAAAAATACTACCTCTAATACCTCATAACATACACCTCTGTATTAATGAATCCCAAACCTCCAACCTTATATTGCACGGATCAAGACCATCAAAGAGACCAACTATACCGTATATACCATGTTTCAAAATACCACTTGCTTTAACACCAATTTCCCAAAAGGATTCATCCTATACAACCTATTAGGACGAAAACTAATCAAATTAAGATCTCTCCTACTGTTTCTAAAGCTTATGCTAATTCAAAGCTTTTGCCAATATCCTAAAGTTATGTCCACCGATTCATACTAACACATATATAAAATCATATTGGTGCCTATGAACGCAAGATTAATTCAACAATTGGCCGGCATAAGATTTACTAAAAAATAAAAATAATTTGTTAGGGTTCCTACCTCAAGAATTCTTTAATTTATCTTTTCTTGAAATCCTTGAAAGTCTTGCCGTCAAAAAGGGTCGTAGGTATTCAATGAAACTTACAATTGTATTTATAACGTAATAACGGCTAGGGTTACAACTTACATTATTTTCTAGAAACTCCTTAAAATAATAAATAAATTTACTATTTACCCCACAGTTAAAATTGATTAGATTACCCACCTAAAATAAACTTCTTCTTTTTTCTTTTTTTTGGGAACCGGGTATTACAATCTCCCCCACTTATAAGAATTCAGTCCTCTGAATTCATTCAAATCTTAACCAATACATCACGCTTCAACTACGCTACTCTAATGCCATAATTCTAGGTTCACATAAATCACTAACTCTGACATCCATTTAAAAGATTAAGTAGTGTCTCAATTCTCTTATAAGTTCAAAATTATCTCACAATATATGCATATGCTTTTCTTAACTCAAAGTTTGTAACAAAAAAATGTCCAAAGCCTCTTTAAATATTCAATTCAGCACTAATATGGTGTCCATGTCATAAAATACCTCAATCATATAAACTATCTTTTGCAATTAAACCAAATTAAAATCATTTCTAACTTCTAGATAGTCAAATACAATGATACTTGGGCTTAACTCCTTAACCAAATCGAGTTTCTCATAATATATAATCATAGTCTCCAAGCGTACATTGGCTAGGAAAGACAATATCCATAAACCGTGTCAAGCCTTTATGAACATAAAACTTTTTAGATCAGCTAAATAAAATAACCCAATTTTTTTTTAATTACCTTTACTATAAAGTAGGCCTAACAAGTAACAACATCAATCTTATAATATTATATAACTTCATAAGTTCTAAACATTTGCCACTAAAGGATCCAAAGCGTTACATTTTTTTTTTGAATGACAAAGCGTTACATTTGAATACACTAATATACCTAAAGTTTTGAGAAGGAAAATATTATCAACCGTCCTTCATCAATATCTAATTAAAGTTGAATGCTAAAAACTCAAGAATAATCTCTAACATTTCTTTGTTTATCTTATATTCATGAATCATGCTTGCAGTTCCTCATCACCTCATTTGGATAACATCACTCTTATGCCTCTAATTGAAATTATACATCCTTCTAGAGTTGATAAAACTACACCACTGTAAAGCCAATGTTAAAGCAACCCAATTATAATTAATGAGATCAATCCACTAATCGAAGGTATAACTCATATAAGGTTTATATAGAAAACTGGGAAACATATCTCCATAAATTTTTGTTTTCCATCAAATTACTTTGTATATAGAAATTCCCAAGAGACCTTAAGTATCAACTGAACACTACCTTAATGTCATTCTTATAGATTTCCCTAATCACACATAATAATCATATAGGACTAAAAAGAATTTTAGATCTTCTCTATCCTTTAGATACTATAGTCTAATACAATTATGTTTTCATTTAACTCCTTAAACGAATTTATTCCTTCATAATTCCACCATCAAATATAAACTTATAATTCTCACTTGTATAAGGTTTGAAGAGACAATGTCTATAGAAAAGTGTCAAACCTTTGAAAAATTCCAACAGATTACTCTAAAGCTTAACTAGGTATAAGACTCAAAAATCTAGAACCAGTGAAATCTTTCAATGATCAACTCACACGTGTAATATCAAACCTTAACCTTTGAAAATCTCCAACACATAAATCTTAGAGGGAACATCTGAACACTACTGGAATCTTGTAAGCTTGCTACGTAAATCTATCCAAAAAAAAATTATCTTATTGGGAAGTTGGTTCAATAACCCATAACTTATGTACTATAAAAGTAATAAGTCTTAAATATATGTCAATGTAAAATCTAAGGTGCCAAAGTTTATTATACCTAATTATCACGAACAAATTAAAAATGACATTGTCTTCCAATCGAACTTAATAAACAACATCCTATTGAAATTGAGCCTCTAGTTAATAATACCACTAATCATTGCATTTTATACCATCTGTAAAATTACAATTTGTCTCCAATTGAAAATTCAATCCATTAACTTCATATAAAAAACATTAAAAAAAAAAAATCACAAATGTGGTATCCATACTTTAATCCTTACAATGTTGAACAATTTTCATGTCCATAAAAATTCAGGAAATCAACTTTTAAATAGCAGAATATATTCCATAACAAGTATTAACTACCTCTCATAATTAAACTTATACTAATTCTCCCTATCAAACCTTTTTGCATTCTACAAAACCACAAAACCTATAACATCACAGTATTCATCATATTGTAAGATTCAATTCACCAGGTTCATATTCCCCTCAAATCAAGGAATCACATTGTAATAATACAATATTAACCTCTAGAAATGCATACGATTTCCAAGTCCAATATTGCGAGTGTCATAGGGAATGTCCATAAGCCACATATTACATGGTGACATCTTAACCCATAATCAATATAAAATAATCCTAGAATGTTACGGATTCCAATTATGTCAAAGTTAATAAAAGACTTAAACATCTGATAGAACAAAACGTAACCCCAAAATGTTAAATATCTAGCTGTCTCACGCTACGAATTTCTGTCAATACCTACAAATCAAACCTAACCAGAAACAATGATCCAAACTCAATGAAAATCAAACCTTAACATGAAAATCCAAGAAAATTCACCATATTCAAACTCTATTACTTATAAGATCCTCAAAATTACATCTGATTATATTTTTAGCAAAACAACAACCTCAAATCATTTTTCTTTCTCATATTATGATTTTTCAACTCCATATAAATTGAAACTGACCATAAGGTCTATCAAATCATAACCTAAGCTCCATTAAGTCTATAGAATCATAAACTAAGCTCCACAAAATTTACAAAATCAAAACCTAACTCCACAAAGTCTACAGAATCATAGCGTAAACTTCATAAATTCTTCAAAATCATAACCTAAGCTCTGATACTACTTTATTGTCACGCCTCGAACCCAAAGCATGAATTCGACACGTGACAACAACTGCGCACCCATAAGGCATGCCTTACAAGTGTGCTAGGCCTTACGAACAAATTCTAAAAAGAATAATATCCTTGATATAAAATCTCCAAATTAACATATTAACCAATAAGTTCAAATGAATTAAATCCATGCATTACTATTCCAAATCCTAATAAACAAAAGTCTATCATACAGTCCCTAATCAACAAATAAGAAATACTAATATTATTCATGCCTAGAAGTCCTTCTCACACAACTCCCCCGCAACGTCCGAGCTAGCTAATCCTCAGAATCTGAAATGGGAAAGAAAGGGGGGTGAGCTGGGAGGCTCAGTAAATAACTATAGTTCGAAAAGGGTGGATCAAACATTTATTCAAATAAAATATATATAACTGTTCATAGGATAAATCTCATAAACTTAAGAAATATAACACAGTGCAGCGGAAAATCATATATAAATTACAATAAGTTCAAAACATCAAAAGTCTCAATTTACTTAAAATAATGCAATCAATTAGGATTTCAAATGTTTAAGTAAGGACATTATGACTATGGTCACGCTATATCCCTGTGACTAGGCCCAGAACCACACATAGGCCGGTGGTAAGCCCCAGAAGAAACTAGTTTCTGTGCCAACGTTTACCCCCATTGGCGGGGTCCAAAGTATAGTCAAATGGTTCAGATTCTTTTCAGATTCAATTTTATTTCAGTCAATGTCAAAATATCATATTCAATAAAATCATAGTTCAAACAATGTTTGGTTCTTTTCACAAAATTCAAAAATGCTTGATCCGAGTTGAAGACACAAAATTTTCTAAATAACCAACTAAATCAAATACACTTATAATATTTCAAAAAGACAAAACTCTAATTCTTTTCTTTAAATCAATGTATCTAAAATAATTAAAATAATAATCTGTACTGAAATACAAATGAATATTTAATAAATAAAATAGGGAAGTTTTAGCAAAATATAACTAGTTAAGAAAACGTTACTTACCTCAATTGATGCGTACTCAAAAACTCTTGTGATTCCACAAGAACACTCTCACATAACCTAAAATTCATGGTAATCAAATCAATTATTAAAAAGGTGCCCAAAAATACTACCTCTAATACCTCATAACATACACCTCTGTATTAATGAATCCCAAACCTCCAACCTTATATTGCACGGATCAAGACCATCAAAGAGACCAACTATACCGTATATACCTTGTTTCAAAATACCACTTTCTTTAACACCAATTTCCCAAAAGGATTCATCCTATACAACCTATTAGGATGAAAACTAATCAAATTAAGATCTCTCCTACTGTTTCTAAAGCTTATGCTAATTCAAAGCTTTTGCCAATATCCTAAAGTTATGTCCACCGATTCATACTAACACATATATAAAATCATATTGGTGCCTATGAATGCAAGATTACTTCAACAATTGGCCGACATAAGATTTACTAAAAAATAAAAATAATGTGTTAGGGTTCCTACCTCAAGAATTCTTCAATTTATCTTTTCTTGAAATCCTTGAAAGTCTTGCTGTCAAAAAGGGTCGTAGGTATTCAATGAAACTTACAATTGTATTTATAACCTAATAACGGCTAGGGTTACAACTTACATTATTTTCTAGAAACTCCTTAAAATAATAAATAAATTTACTATTTACCCCACAGTTAAAATTGATTAGATTACCCACCTAAAATAAACTTCTTCTTTTTTCTTTTTTTTGGGAACCGGGTATTACAGTTAGTGTTGAAGCATTTGAAGGAGATGAAGAAATAAAAATCAAAAGAGAAGCAAAAGACAGAGAAGTATAAAATGTGTGGAGGGAGATTAAGGAAAAGTGAAAAAAGAAAGGTCAAAGTTTAGTATTAGATGGAAACGTGTTGATGTGAATTACTAAAGGGAAAATTTATAATAAAGAAAAGGACGGGTAGGTAGGTGGGCTGGTGGAGGAGAAAAAGAGATGAAAAGATAGTAATAAGTTTTGCCCGTGTACAAAAATTGAAACAAAAGTTTATTTATTTGGTTTAGTATTTGGATTGGACATGTCCTTTTATTTTTTTTTTAAAAGTCTAACAAATTATGTAGATTTTATTTTTAAAAAATGTGGACTTTCAGCAAAGACTAAAGTTCATGAATATAGATATATAAATGCATATTTTCTTTTAGGTTCACAAATATATATATATATAGCGATAAACCCGAAACGGAACGTCGGTATTAACTGGTACCGAAATATTCTATTCCAATAGCAAAACCGAAATGGTCACCGAAACAGTATTCACAACTTTGATCCATAGTCTCAGATCACATAAAATTGAAGTGTGTTATGCTGATTGATGGAAAACAAAGGTTGTTCCAGTGGTGGACCTGGTTAATTGTTAATTACTCACAAATTGCAATAATACCAAATTGTGGCAAAAGTATTTGTGCCTAAAATTATGGTTGTAGACGCATTGTTTGGAAATGATTTTCACATTTAGGTCTCAGCAAAGCATGCATGATAGCTAATATCTCATCACGATGGTGTGAGAGCAAGACAGCCAAATTCTTCACACTAAAAAAATAAAAAAATAAAAAACACTTGAACTTTGGGTAAAAATTAAAGAGACCCTTTGATATTTTAATTTGAAATTGAAAGTCATGAACTTTGAGTAATATCAAATTGATCCTTATGTCTTAATTTTATGGATAAATGAATTAAAAATAATAATTAAATTTTCTTTTAAAAAAAATTCTTACCAAAAAAAACCTAAAATGAATTTTAAATATAAATGAAATAAAAATGTAATTGAAATTTTGACAAAAAGTGCAATCAGGTATTTCTTAAGGGCTTTTAATTTCAATAATTAAGGGATCAGATTGATTTTAACCTAAACCTCATGAGGTGTTTTTTATTTTTATTTTTTGACAGAAAATATATCCCCTAGTCAAGAGTCAGGACGACATATATATTATTATTATATGTTAACAAAGTTCACTGTGGTCGCACATAATGTTCTGTAAGATATCTGTTCCGTTTACTGTAATAGGGAAAGGAAGTGAGTTTGTATCTTGAATAAACGTGTCCCACGTGGGAATTAAACGAAGACTTTTGATGGATATATATCTGTTCTCTTTACTATTTTATTGATATTATTTATAACTTGGTATATCAATAATTTGTAAAATATCAATAATTGTGAAATAAGTTGTGAAGGAATTATTAAAAATGACAAAAATCCATCAACTCTGTAGATGTACCAACACTATACGGCTGAAGCAACTAGAATCAACAGTTCTACTGACAATTGTGGCAATAAAGAATTTTAAATTCAAACAGACCAACAACGAAGGTGACAGTTCTTTTAATATTCACTCCTTCTGGAACTATTGACTGGGTCGTTATTAGCTTTGTAGTATTTCTTTTTCTTTTTTCAAAAATGAAATTCACATCTGTTTTGAATTAAACACTAACTTTTTGTTTTTGTTTTTGTTAATTGAAAAATTTAGAGCACTAGTAACTTCAATGCACTAAAATAAAGGTTTTCAAATTTTACTGATTTACAAAAAAAATAAGGAAAAAAATCCAATAAATTATTATTGGACCCTTGATTAATAATTTTTCAAATTTTATCTCTTAATTTTAAAATTTATGTGTTAAGCCCGTATTCGTAATTGGTAGTATAGTATCAAAAAAATTGTTCAATTAGATTGAGTTGTTAGTCTTTTGAGTCTAGAAATTAAGTTGAACATTATGTTTGAAGATATCAAGACTATAATCTTCAATTGCTCAAGACATGTTGAATTTCACTAGGGTTCGACTGCATCTCAATTGGTCGAACTAACAGGATTTTGCAAAAAGAATTAGACGAACATAAATTTGTCTTGATTTCAATGTCTTACCATTTGAGTATTTAATGCTAATTATGAGGTTAGCCTGAGTGTGCGAAAAAATGAATTTTTAATTTTTATTTTGTGCCTCCTACTCTCACAAGAGCCTCTTGCTAAAAGAGGAAGAAACAAGATTGAGTATTGAAGAAGAATAAGAGTACCTTGTCGTGTCTTCTATACGCCATTGTGTCCTTTGATCAAGCCAAGGTTCTTTGCATTAACCACATTTCAATCCACATTGATGTCATGAAGTTGCTACAACAACCTATTCAATATGATATGCCATTGATGTAGTGCTTATAGGGTACATACGTGTGAGTGGAAGTCCCACATGCGATACAAGTGAAGAAGTTGATGAATTAAGCCCAACTCAACATTTTTTTTTTTTTTTTTTTCTGAAAAATTAAAATAAAATTTGAGCCCAATGCAAATTATGCCTTTAGCTCACTCTTTAAGCCCTCAAACCCATCCCAAATATCTAGCCCTCTAACATAAAATCAAATCCAAAACAAAACAAAACACATGGGTCTTAAAATCTACCAAAAATAAAAAAATAAAATAAAATAAAAAAAGATGTAAAAAATAAAAAAATATTAATCTGGTTCATCATATAACCGAGGGTTTCCAAAAAAAATAAACAAAAAATGTATTTAGGCTAGCAAAACAAATCCCAAATTCGGAAATTCCTAACAAGACAACAAAAGTTCAGAAATTCCAAATCTATATGTGATAATTGTGAAAGTTTGAAATAAATATAATATGACATATGAGTGAGTATGTGAAACTCATGTCATTTACTTTACACGATCAACATCTCTATGTATGATAACTTTTCAATTACATTGTTGTTACTAATAATAACAAAATTATTGAGATCAGATTGTGAGATGTGAATGCCAGATTGTGAAATCTAATAATGACTAAAAAAGTATTGATCTTTCATTTTTTTTTTTTTTTTTGCATGTGCTTTTACTTTGTCAGTGTTATTTTACCGTGGTGGCAAGTAATGCATGGGTCAATGGGTGGGTTGTGCTTGGATGTGCTGAGTGTGACTGGGGTTATATTTGTCATTTTGTGATTATGGGGGACTTGGGCTTGGGAGTAGGTAGTGCGTTGGTTCATGTTTGATGATTTTTTATTAATATTATTTGTTTTATTTTTATTTTTTTAGGGTAAAATATTGTTGTTGTCCTTAAATTTTGTATGAAGTTCAATTTTCGTTCTTAAACTTTAAAAAGTTTATTTTTCGTGCATGAGCATGAATTTAGAGTGTTGATTTGCATTTTAATTAGAGTGTCAATATGCACTCTAAAATGTAGAATCCCCATTTCAAACATGAAATTCGACAATCAAGACATGAATTTTGGTACTATAAAGTGCACATTAGCACTTTAAATTCATATTTTTAAAGTTTAAGGACGAAAATCGAACTTCATACAAAGTTTAGGGACAAAAACAATATTTTAGCCTTTTTATGTTATATAAAAATTAGTTTTAATTTTAGGTTTGATTTTTGTTGATTTACTTACAGATTTGATATGGGGTAAATGCATAAAATATAAATTGAGGGGTAAGGTTCATTATATCCACCTAACTATGTATACTTTGCCTCTAAATATAACATAACTGACCCCAAACTCATATGCTTTAAGCTTTTGAGTAAAATACTGTCCATGTATGTTATATTAATTAGTCGCAAACCCGTACGCGTCTAGTTAATATAGGGGGAGGGAATCGATTAGGTTATTTTATTTTAATTATTTTGCCTTTTCATTTTCCTTTCTCACATTCGACAATTTATTTCTTGGGCAAAATTTTTAGAGTATGTATTCTAACCATAACAAGCATTAATGTTATAAAAACCTCTAAATTAACAACATTTTTAAGAAATGTTGTTATCATTTGTTCTAACAACATTCATGGTATAGCACGTGGTTAAAGGGGGTCAATGTATTTTACATTGACAACATGCCTAATATGAATGTTGTTAAATCATTCGTTCACATCATTAATTTTTTTGTTAATGTTGTTGATGTAATGTTGCTAATACCATTTTTGTTGTAGTGTGCTATTCGCACATGAAAGTTATTGAATATGATGTATTAAAAGATATTGATAAAGTATTAAATCATTTAAATTTATGGTTAGTTCAAATAGACTCGATCATGTATGTCAATACCCCACTAAAATATATTGACCCCACTAAAATATATTGACTTGAGACATAATCAGTGAATTTTCTAAAACAAAAAGAAGAAAGCAAATAGAGGAATTTGGGAGCAAACCATTGAGAAGGATAGGTCATTGGCGACCTTAGCCTCTAGGTCGTTGATGAACACAAAATGATAAAATCTGACGATCTAGAATCTCCCACTAGTGGATGATGTTTGCTTTTATAGTTTTTATTTGGCCTTGATTTATTTTTGCGTTAACAGGTAATAGAGTTTTAGTTAAATTCTATGAAATAAAAAGTTTGGATTGATTTTAGAACTAACAAGTATAGAGTTTAATTAAATTCTATAAAATGATGATGGGTAAAATTGGCGTTTCGTCAAACATTCTTGATTTTATATATTATATAGATATAGATATAGATTCCTCAATTGGAGTCTCCCTATCTTCTCAACAATGTTAGTCACGAATTGGATATTTGTGCACATTGAAGAGTTTCATATGAGAGAGGAGTTCAATGGGTGGGTTGAAGTTTCATGGGGTTGAAAAGCTTCATATGTGAGAGGAGATCAGTGGGTGGGTTGAAGTTTCGTGGGGTCACGACTTTGAGTACTTGTATATTCTTTGTAGGGGTGTCAAATGGGTGGGTTTGGGTAGGCATTAAATGGGTTGGGCTTTTAAAACCCAATAGCCCATTTAAACCCATTTAATAAAGTAGATATTACCCAAACCCAACCCAACCCAATTATCTAAGCTAAAACCCAACCCACCCATTTAAACCCATTTAATAAAGTTGATATTTACCAAAATACCCTTAAAGCCTATAAAAAGATGAAAAAACAATTAAAACTTAGAAAAATTACTGAAATACCCTTGGAACCTCCAAAATGACCAAAACCTCTTAGAATCTTTTTTTTTTTTTTTAGGTTTGGGCTTTTTGTTTATTTTTCTTTTTTTTTTTTTTTTCGGGTTTGGGCTTTTTTTTTTTTTCTTTTTTTTTTTTTTTTTTTCGGTTTGGGCTTTTTGTTTATTTTTCCTTGCTTTTTTTTTTTTTTTTTTCGGGTTTGGGCTTTTTGTTTATTTTTCCTTGCTTTTTTTTTTTTTTATTTATTTATTATTTTTCGTGTTTGGGCTTTTTTATTATTTTATTATTATTTTTTTTGGGTTTGGGCTTTTTGTTGATGCCCAATAAGCAACTCAATTAAAGCCCAATTAAACTCAACTTAATTGGGTCTAATTGGGCTAGCACCCATTTGCCAATTTATTAAATAAGTGGGTTTGGGTGAGCAATTAGTGGGTGGGTTTGGGTGGGCTAATGGGTTTGGGTTTTTTTTGCCACCCCTAAATTTCTTTGTAGTTGTAAATCTTGGATTCTTACATAGTGAAGTCTCTACCTTCGGTGGTTATTGAAAAACACCCGTAATTCCCTTTTGGGGTTTTCCCTTTGTAACATATTACATGTCTTATTTACATTCCACTGCTATATTATTGTGATATTAGCTGTTTTGTTACTTTTATGTATGCTTAGCAATGTGAAATCCACAAAGCATAATGGAGGTGGGGATATCTAAATGTAAAATAGGCCCATAAATGAATAGCCCATATCAGGGAACAAAATTGAAGCTCGGCCCAAGCCCACGACAGAGGCTTAATCGGCCCAAGCCTTAGTTAAAAGGCCCAAGCTATCAGAAGCCAAAGTTAAAGCTCGGCCCATACGACAGAGGCCAAAGTGGGCCCAGTCTAAATAAATCGGCCCAAGCCTAATTATGTTCTCCGTTACAAGAAGTTGTCAAGAAGGGAACGAGCTGTGTACTATAAATTCAAAAGACATTAATGCTGAAAATACTTTTTACTACTTTAAGAAATTAATTGAACCGAAACTTTAATTTTAAGTTTTTAATGAAATATTTAAAATTGGGGTCTAAATAAATCTAATTATGTTCTCCGTTAAAGAAGTAAGAAGCCAACGCTGAAAATGTGAATTTAATTTTAAGTTTTTAATGAAATAGAAGAATAACCAAAACTTCCAATAAAATGAGAGAGTAATAGCTTTGAAAAGAAATAAGCTCAAATATAGTCGAATTCGTTGGAATCAAGTTCCCTTACCAGTGCAATCCTATATATCATAAATTCAGCTATTGTTGCAACATTTTACTAAATTATATATAGGGTAAATTGCAATTTCTCCCATTTATACATGGGTAAGTTTTAATTGCCCATTTATCCATTAAACTGAGCAATGTCTCCCTCTATCTTTTGAAGCTGTGTAATTTATCCCAAACATCTATTTTTTTGTTAAATACTAACAGAATTTATGCGAAATGTCTTAATATCCATATTTTAACCCATTTAACCTAACCCACCTAATCTCTTAATTGGATCTTTTAACCCATATTTGATTTAAAAAACCAGGATAATGTTTGAAACTCACGATTAAATCCCACACCCAAAATCTCATGGCCTCTCATTGGCCTCACCTCTCACGGCTGACTTGGTTTTTTTAATTTTAATCAAATCTGGATTAAAAGACTCGGTTAAGAGATTGGGTGGGTTGGCTTAAATGGGTTAAAATATGGATATTTAAGATATTTCTCATAGGTTATATAAGTATTTAACAAAAAATAGATGTTCGGTGAAGTTGCACAATTTCAAAAGATAGAGGGAGACATTTCCCAGTTCAATAGATATATAGAGAATTGAAACTGATCCCATTGATAAATGTTTTTCAAGAGATAAATAGAGGATTGAAATTGACCCCATAGATAAAGGGGGAAAGTAAAATTTACCCTTTTATATATATATATTAGGAATTTGATGCTATTGTCGAGTTAGTTGTTGGGTCTTATCCGTTCATTGTGTTGGTTTTGCTATTGTTCTTTTTTATCTTGTATAGCGATTTATTTTCTCTCCATCACAGAAAGATAAAATGAAAATAAAAAATTGTGCTTGATTTACATAAGATTTTTAATCTCAAAAGAATACAAAATTTTCTACTTCTATGACGTCCTTGTTACAAGGCTGTTGAAAATTTACAATCCTACTTTTCTTGGTCAAGAAGCTTGCGGGGAATACTCATCTCCAATATATCTTAATCTATCAATTTATGAAATGTTAAACTGTTGCTAACCTCCAAAAAAATGAAGCTTGCGGGGAATACTCATCTCCAATATATCTTAATCTATCAATTTATGAAATGTTAAACTGTTGCTAACCTCCAAAAAAATAGATTAGTCTTCAGATAGGGTTAAAATCTTAACCACAAGCATCTCAAGGCATCAGGAAGCATTAGTGTCTTTTCGTTAATTCTGTTGATTTTTCTCCCCAATCCATATTGTATTAAATGCAAAGTTTTCAAAACGACGGCTGCTTTTTTCTTCTCCAGTACGCTATTTTAATCAAATCATTCAAATTCAGAATCAACGACTTGACTAGGAGTAGGGCTTGTTTGATCATTTACTGTTTAAAAATTATTTTAATCTGATATGAAAAGTAAACACTTATTTGTCACTATATGATCTATTGATGTCACCCTTTGCCTATATAAAGAGCCACTAACTCTCTCAATAAGAACCAACCTTTCCCCTTATACTCTAGCCTCCACTCCTCCATAGTACTAGCTAAAGATGTTGTCTGTTTGGCTTTCGGTCATTAGCTTGCTTATAGTGATTGCCACACATTGGCTTTATAGGTGGAGGAATCCTAAATGTAATGGAAAATTACCTCCTGGCTCCATGGGCTTCCCACTTATCGGGGAGACCCTCTCTTTTCTTGTCACAAGCAAGTCAATAGACATGCCTCCTTTTATCAAGAAAAGGATGAAGCAGTAAGACCACAATAACCCAAATTCAACTTTTTTGCATCTCATCTAATTCAATAATGCTACCGAGACTATAAATTTCACAGTTTGTTGAGGTAGCAGATTGCAATTAGTTCAAAATTACTTTTAGTGTGATCACTATTGATATCACTTTTATTATACTCTCCTCACAACTTGGCAAGCATCTCAACAATTATGAAATTTATTATGTCATACTTATTGCATCTGATTTATGTTGCTTATTGATATTGGAATTTTTTTTTATTATTATTTTTTTTTTTATTTTTCTCATTTTAGATTTATATGGGCCATTATATTACACACCCACATGCAAATATATCTTTTGGTTATATTTATTCCAACTACATAAATAGGACATCTTGGTGTAACCATCAATAACTTATTTTTCTCATTTTTATTGATAGCTTTTTTTTTTTTTATTTTTTGTTGGCAATTTTAGATATGGTCCAATATTTAGGACAAGCTTGGCAGGACGGCCAGTTGTGGTATCATCTGATCCTGAATTCAACTATTACGTTTTTCAACAAGAAGGAAAATTGGTTGAACGGTGGTATATGGATTCCTTTGCAAAAATTCTCCATCAAGACGCTACAAGAATTAATGCTCATAAAAACATTCACAAGTACCTTAGGAACCTAATCTTGGGGTCCTTTGGTCCTGAGGTTCTCAAGGACAAGATGCTGCCAAAGTTAGAGGATGCCATAAATCAAAGGTTGCTGGGTTGGTCTAAACTATCCAGTTTGGAAGTGAAGAAAAGCACATCATCTGTAAGCTTTTAACCCACTGCGATCATAAATTCATAATGCCTCACTACCCTTTTCCCATAATTCACCCTATTAATTATTTTAGATGTTCATTCGTAGCATTTTGAGTACTTGAAGTAGCTACTACAAAATACACCATTTCTTTCTATAATTACTTATTTGTTGGTCATTTGCAGCTGATCTTTGATTTTACGGCAAAGCAATTGTTCAGTTATGACGCAGAGAAATCAAGTGAAAATATTGGTGAATCTTTTACTAACTTCTTGCAAGGACTTATGTCATTCCCAATTAATATCCCCGGTACTGCTTATTATAATTGTCTACAGGTAATTAATTTCCTCAAACTTAATTCTTATAGATTTTGAAATCTAAAACATGCTTATGTTCTCTAATTTTGAATTTAGTTTAATATATATATTAATTCAATTGTCATACAGAACCAGAAGAAGGCAATAAACTTAATAACTAGTGTGCTAGAAGAGAGAAAGCAAAATCCAGAACTTCGCAAAGGAGATTTTCTTGATCAGATTTTGGCAGACATGAAAACAGAGACGTTCTTGAATGATAATTTCATCACGTATATGATGTTTGGGCTTCTCCTTGCCAGCTTTGAGACTATATCTTCAACTCTTACTTTAGCTATTAAGTTAATTAATGATCACCCAAAAGTGATACAAGAATTAACGGTTAGTGACACAAAGAGTTCCACAATTTTCTTAAATTAGATTTAAAAAGAAGCATTTTAATTTGATTTTTAATGTTGCTTCAGCTTAACAACATTTTATTTTAATTATTGTTAGGAGGAGCATGAAGCAATTATTAAGAACAGAGAAGATGCCAATTCTGGACTCACTTGGAAGGAATACAGATCCATGACTTTTACTCATAATGTGAGTAGATACTCCCCATTCTTTTGGAGGCATAGACTTTCTTTTTACAAAGGGCTAACTATTGAAAATGTTTCTAACCATCCAATGAATTGGAAAAAAATAGGTTATCAGTGAATCGCTTAGGCTTAGTAGTGTTGCTCCTGGGATTCTGAGAAGAACCCTCGAAGACATTCAAGTAAATGGTAAGTTCAAAATCAAACTGGTTGATCTGTCAACATCATTTTTCTTTAATATTTTTTTGGTTATAGGTATTATTCCAGGAGCATAACTAATGTAGTATTCCAAACCAATAAAACAAATAACTTTTTTACATAATTTTTTGAGTATATGTCTATTATTTTATTAAATGACTTGTTTTTATGAGTGTGGAGTACCACATCAGTTATATATCCTGGAAGTACCTAATAATTACTCATGAGAGGAGGTTGAGAGCTATTATCATAAATTCATAATAATTCCTTTGTTGTATTAATCTTGATATAAGTTGAGAATAATATGAGATATGCACGTACATCGTAGGATATACAATTCCAAAAGGCTGGGCACTTATGGTAGTTCCTGCTGCCCTTCAACTGAATCCATCCACTTATGAGGATCCTCTTGCCTTCAATCCATGGCGTTGGCAGGTGGGTTATTTTATTATTTTGTATTTTCATTTTTTAAACCTTGATAGATTCATCAATCACCATGATCATTTAGTATAACATGGACTAAATTTTGGTGGGAATCCTAAATCTTTCTTCTTATATTTTGGCTAATCTCTCATTTCATTATGAATTAAAGGATATCTCAGCAAACGTCACAGCAAAAAATTTCATACCATTTGGGGCAGGCATGACATCATGTGCAGGAGCCGACTTCAGCAAGGTTCTAATGGGTGTTTTCGTTCATGTCATGGTCACCAAATACAGGTACTTTATTTCTTATTCTTACATGCATTAGCAACACATGCATAGACAAGTTGAACAAAACTGATTTTTTGTTTTTGTTTTATTTGAATTATGCCAAGGTGGACTACAATCAAGGGAGGAGAAGTGTTTCGTTCCCCTACTTTAGGATTTGGAGATGGTTTTCATATTCAGGTTTCACCAAAGCATGGATGAAAGAAATTAATATTTGATCAAAGGGATCGAGAACAGGAAACACGACCATATTAATTCCTGACATATATTATAAAATAAAAAACGATCCCTAATAAAAAAAAAAAAATCGTTTCATTCCCATGTAATATATTAAATGTTAATAAATTAAGTTGATTATTGTCACATTTTGTCATTAAGACTATAGTCAATGGTGCTTCATGGCTGTTGTCTACGTTATATCAACCAAACCATAGAAAAGGAAAAGGCGGCGTTCTCTCATTCCCATCTTTTTTCTTCTTCTTCTTCTTTGTTTTGTTTATTCTGATAAAAGTTGTTGTGTATTTCAATTACATTAAATAAAAAGATGCTTTTAGTATTTTAAGCTCTCTCAGTCTCAGTCTCTGTCTCTGTCTCTATCTACACGTGAATGTGCCTGTCTATTTCAGTAGAGAGGAATACTATTTTCTATATTCACTCGTTTTTTTCCCCTCTTATATTTTTATATACCCATCAAAGTCTAAAATCTGTGGAGGCCTTTGGGAAGGAATACTAGATGTTACAAAATAGTAAGTTATAAATTAAAGGGTAAATATTTGCTCCAAAAAACATTTAAAGGTAAATATATATTTTTCAATATTGAGAGGTGTGTATAAGTTACCTATTGTGGATATACATTTACAAATTATAAACATTAATATTTACAAATTAGTTATGGACATCAACAATTGTTAAATATCCACGATTACTTAATATATAGTCACGTTCTAAGTAGTGTATTATATCAAGGCCAAAATGCAAAAAGACCCTTGGGGTTTTGGTCAGTTGCAAACTGATCCCCTGGGGTTTCAATTTCGCATTATAACCACCTGGGGTTTATGGATTCGTAAAATTGACACCTCAACTAAACAACCGTTTAGTTTTCTGTCAAAGATAACAGCCACGTGAGTTTCACGTGACAAATATCTCCTCCCCAAAACCTTAAAAATCTTGGTCAAGCCCACACGTGCGACTGTGAGAGAGAGAAAAGAAAAACAAAACAAGGTGCGATTGAGAGAGAAAGAGCCGTGCGATTGAGAGAGAAAGAGCCGTGCGATTGAGAGAGAAAGAGGCATGCCTTTTGTAGCCCTATTGCGGTCTTCGTTCAAATCCGGGTTTGGTTTTTTTCTTCTTCGCTTTGCACTTGCAGCTTCTTTGTGGTTTAATTCAGATCCAAAATCTGTTTGGTTGCCGAGAAAGTTGAGGAATAGAAATGAAAGGGATAGAAAGTTTTGATTTTTCTGTGTGTGTGTATCTTTGCTGGATTTGGTGTATGGAATAAATACTGATCGCTTTATTTGGTTCAACTGAGTCAAACTTGCTTTATTTGGCTCAAATTTTTTTCTGTTCGTAAATAATTGGAATCCAATATTCAATATTCAAAATTCAATTGTTTAATTTTATCTTCTTCCTCGATTTTTATTTAGCTGAGCTGTGATTTTCTATTATCTTTCATATCAATAATTTTGAATATTTTTTAAGAAAAAAATTCAAGCTTTTCATCATACTAGTTTCAGATCTGATTAGCTAGTTTCGTAGCAAATGGCTTTAATTTCATGATGAAAGTTAAATGTTTGAAATTTTGACAGAGTCAATGTTAATCTGGGTTTACCACAATGACAGTGTTTCTCTAATTTAAGTTAGATAATTACGAAAAAGAAAACCAAATTTTTTTTTTGTCTGTTCTTTTCTCGATTTTCTTTTTCTTTTTCTTCTTCTCTCTCAATCGGGCTCTTTCTCTCTCAATCGGTCTTTCTCTCTCAATCTCACCTTGTTTGCTTCTCTCTCTCAACTGTGGGCTTGACCAAGATAAAACCGTGAAACCAGGTGTTATCTTTGACAGAAAACTCTTGTTTAGTTGAGGTGTCTTTGCATAAACCCCAGGTTTATAATGGAAATTAAAACCACAGGAGGTTATATCAATTTTGGCTATATACATTACATTGATAATATACACGTATCACTGTCCAAAATTATTATTATTATTTTTATAAACAAATATATAATACAAAGAACATAGGCTGAGGAAATAACAAAGAAGAGAGCCCAAATACATTATCAGTGCCCTAAATTAAATCTTTGATTCCTATTGCCATGAAATGTCGAAGCATGCAAGAAAATGGATACGTAATTACTGTATTGATCCTAGGTGGCCATCGTTCAAATGGATGATGGATTTATTAAATGAGGCTGGTCAAATATTTGGACTCTAGAACAGGACAGGTCGATATGTAACTTTCACATATGTCGACACACCTAAGAGCAACTCCAAGACTGCTCTGTCTTTCCACAAATACAGAGCCAAACCCAAAAAAACAAGCTCCAACAGAACTCTTTAGCTTGCTCTTCATTTGCTATATTGCTACAGTAATTCTTCACAAATAAAAAATTACTGTTCATTATGTATCCAATAAAAAATTATTATTATTTTTTTCTCTCTCTTTCATTTTCACGATTTTTTCTCTCTTCCTTTTCTTTCCTTTTCTCTGTGCTCCCGTTTTCATCAAACCCAACCGGTAGGTCGGTCTGGTCTTGTGTTGACGGCGTCAATCGCGGTGGTGGTCTCGGCCTGGGTCTCGCGGTGGAGGGGAATACGGCGTTAGGCTCGCGGTGGAGGAGCTGCGGCGTGGGTCTCGTGGTGGTTCGGTCTTGTCTTGTGTTGAGGTCTCGGCCTTGGGGTTGTGGGGTTGCCGATCTTGAGGTGTTTGTGACGGTCGGCGCGAGCTGGTGGCGGCTGAGGATAATGGTGACGGTCTCGGCCTTGGGGTTGGGGGTTTTGATGGGTGCTTCTGTGGGTCTTGGTTTCGGGTATTTGGGTGGGGTGGTGGTCTCGGCCTGGGGTTGTGGGTCTCGGCCTGGGGTGGTGTGGTGTGGTGTGGGTCTCGGCCTGGGGTGGTGGACTGAAGGGAGGCGGTGTGGTGTGGTCACCGGAAGGAAAAGGAAGAAGAAAAGAGAAATGAGGAGAGAGAAAAAAAAGTTAAAATAAAATAATAAAAATAAAGATAAAATAGAGAGTAGTATTGGAGTGAAGTTGAAAAAATGACTCTCCACATATGAAAAATTCTCCACATGTGGAGATAAAATGAAGAGCAGTGTTGGAGATGCTCTAAGCTACAAAGAAAATATGAAGACCCCCTTGTCCCTTTCTTCCATTAATAATAATAAATTAGAATTAAGATAAAATACAAATGAAACCTCTGTCCTCGGATTGTTGCGCCTCTTGTGCCTCAAGAGTCAAATTCCTACCAATACAATCAAATAGTCAAATTTAACTCTTTTCACTGCATATTCTAAAGTCCAAAATGCATTTGAATGAACAAAATTTAAGGAAAGACCGTTCTCGACATTCTTGATAAATTTGGAGCATCTCTTGTTGTCCAACAACCAAATTCATTTAGCCAACTCGAAATTCCACTGCATACAATTCAAAATTTTTTAATTGTAGCGTCTCTAGCAGTCCTAGAGCCAAACTCCTTTAGTCAATAGTTGACTGCATATCATAGTCCAAAATATAGTTTCTATTGTACAACATATCAATATTTAATGCATTCTAAGTTATTCTATGAGTAAAGAGCCTTGAAATTTAACATTACATGAAAAATCATGATTCAAATCCTCAATCTCTAATATTATAAATGTCGAATTATCAACAAAATAAAGGTTCTTTTTTTTTTAATTTTAATTTTTTTTTTTTAACATTAAGGTTTATCTTTCTATATACCCCAATGAACTCATTGTAACATAATAGTATATTTTGAAGATCCCGAGGATCGAACCCACACCTTCATAGAGGGGTAGAGCTTTTTGGGGAGGGGGATTACCACTGGAATTCTAACAAGTTTAAGAACCGACCTGTTTAAAAAATTGGTGAATGGAGAAGTTCAAGATTTTGAGCCACAATAGGGATTCAACCGGATCTGGATTGTGATGACGTTATAATTAATTTAGTAATTAATTAAAAAACAAATGAATAAAATAAAATTGTAAAACTTAATAAAATTGACTAAAAATCCGAAAGAAATTTTGAAAGTTTCCAAATTTATTCTCACAACTTTTAAAAAGGTAAATAGAAAACATTAAAACAAAAAAAGACGAAAAAAAATCCACTAAAGGTAATCATTGTTAATTGTAATTCGTCAAGTTGAACTATGCTAAAATCTAAACTAAATTCTAACTAATTTTTTAAGAACCGATTCATTTAAAGAATTGGAGATTGGATAAGTTCGAATGTTTGAGATTAGATAAGGATTCGATCAGATTTGGACCGTGATGATGTCATAATTATTTGAAATATAAATAAACAAAATACATCTGTAATAGTTAATAAAATTTACTCAAATTCCAACAAAAATTTTAAAAGTTTCCAAATTTATTTTCACAACTTTTAAAAAGGTAAATATAAATCAGTAAAACATTAAAAAAAACACTAGAACAAAAAATCCACTTAAAGCATAATCATTGTTGACTGTAATTCGTCAAGTTGGACTATGCAAAAATCTAACCAGTGTTTTAATTAAGAAATGATTCGTTTTAAGAATTGGAGATTAGATAAATTCGAGTTTTTGAGATTAGATAAGGATTCGATTGGATTTTAAACTTGGAGATTGGATAAATTTGAATTTTTGAGGTTAGATAAGGATTCGAACCCTGATGACGTCATAATTATTTGAAATATAAATAAACAAAATACATTTGTAACCGTTAATAACATTGACTCAAAAACCAACAGAAATTTTAAAAGTTTCCAAATTTATTTTCACGACTTTTATAAGGTAAATACTAAATATAAAATAGTACAACGTTAAGAACACTAAATAAAAATAAAAAAAATATAAAAAAAGAAGGTACAATTACAACATATTTGTAACGACATAATTTGCAAAAGTTACATTTGGGAAATATAAAACAGTCAAACATTAACTGTTTGAACCGCAACGCCTCTTCTCAACAAACCAACCAATCTTCATTTTGCAACATCACCCCTCATTATCCATGACGACGGTGTCCTTGATGCCTTCATCAACTTCGTCAAACTGGAATGTTTTGACCAAGGAATGGTTTTGAGAACCGGTAGTTCCATCGAGGTTCAAACTTTCTTGTTCAAATTGGGTGTGTGTAATGATTAAATTTACCGTTTTCTAATAGAATAAGTTTTTGGAACAATAAAAAATTTATCATGATATTACCGTTATTAGAGCTGGTGATCATGAGTTTGAACTTCATCTCCACTCTACGTCTCATTCAAAAAGTTAAAAATCTCACACGTTAGTTTCTACTTATTAACGGTCTCATATGAGGAGGGTATTAGAATAATGTTTAAATGTTTAAATTCATCATTTCTTAATAATTTAAGTTTTTAGATGTTTGGGAATTTTAGAAATTAATCCTCTACTTTCCTAACAATAATATTGTGGCTCAAGAGCTAGACTTCATTAGCCAATATTAGTAATTATGAGAATTTTGGATAATATTTTAAGAGACGACCAAAATTATCAAATCGGAGTGTATATTTCATATTGTTTTTCATCTACTCCTCTCATTTTTAAAAAATAAAATAAAAAAGATATAGAAACTGTAGGAATAATGAACCATACATCTTTAATTGAATATAAAAAAGATAAATATGTCAAATTATCTAAATTAAACGAGTGACTGATACACGGCATAAAGCATAAGCAAATCTTTGATGAAGCATTGGCCAATAGATTATTTCTTTTGGACCCATTACATTATCATACATGCTTAAGATATAATCAAAATTATTGATGGATTAACTTGTGTGTGTGCATGCATGTGTTATAATCTCTTTGGGACATCCAATAAATAGAATGATATATATGTGATATTTATAGTGATACCAAATATGAAGTGTCGGTTATCATTATCAAGTATGTTCTAACCAAGTTATGAAAATATATATAATGAGAGACTATATACCATAAGTGACATGACTTTATAAGTTCGATAGTTTCTAACTAATAGTATCTAACAAAGGTTTGTAAATTGTAAATTGTAATGTGCATAATATATATATTTTTTTAATATAAAATTAATAAATTTAAATTGTAATGTGCTTAATATATTTTTTCTTAATGATAAAAAGTTACAAAATTGATAATTGGTTTTAGACTATTCGTCCAAGGTCAGTGAGACCTTACATCATGATGCCATCGCTTTTAGATGTTATCTCTGGATTCTGGAAGTGTTGACTAGAAACATTGCAGCCATATCCATTATTGATTATTATTTGTCACGTGGTCCAGTTATACATTTCAATACCTTCTTGAAGAACTCCATGAGGCCATCAATTTTGACAGTTCAAAACCATTATTATGATACTTGATTTTTTATTTTTATTTATTTTTTAATTCGATAGTTGCGTTTCAGTTGAATATCAGGGAGTACCTAGTTAAACTATAAGCTAATTATTTGATCTTGTTTCAAATATCATTAAATACATGTGTGTATATACCGTACGTAGGTATGCATGTAATATAAGATTCAATTAATTTTGACAAAAATGGTACTTTAGTCTAAGTCATATTATTTGATAATTACGTAGACATGCACAGCAAGTCAATTTAAAAAATTTTAGTGACTTGGAAACCACGCTATGACAGCAAGTTAGCAACCCAAAAACTCAGCTGCTTTGATGGATGACTTTATTATTTTAAACATTCACACAGTTTATTTAAGAGCTGATTAAGACAAACCAACAAAATTTCTTTTCCTTATTTCCAATCTTAAAATATGTTTAATGGAGCACTTTGTTCTTATCTGTCATTTTTAAAAGAATTAAGGTAACTCCACGAGGCTCCTGCTTATTTTTCAACCAAACATCAAAATCATACATCGAGTTGTTTTTTTCGTTGGGAGGGGGAGGATCAGGGGCCTCGCCCCCATTGCTTGATTGCTATCATCCAGGGACGGATCCAGAAATTCAATTTAAAGTGGACACTTTTAATCTCAAAGTTTAATAAACATAATATAAAAAATGCCAAAAGCCGATATACATTATTTATATAACCAAAAAGTAACAAACAAAAAGATCATTATAGCATTTTACAATTGATTCCGATGTGTGTTTCGTATTTTGAAACCCTTACATCATAGGTACCAACATATGTGGGGTAATTACCATCATATGTGACACTAATACCATCAATTTGTTATTTTATCTATCAAAAGTACTACATGCACCAAAAAAAAAAAAAAAAAGTGTGGATATTGTAGAATTATCCAAAAAATTGAGGGTACACTTTATAAAATCTAATTATTTTTTATATATTAAAAAAAAAAAAAAAAAAAACATTTGAAGGTGGACACTGGCCCTAGAGTGGATCTGCCCAGGCTACCATCGACAAGCTCTCGTCATTTTATTATTCTTGTAAGTTGCTTATTAAATGAACATTTAATTAACAAAAGGATTAAAATATTCTTGTAAACAAAAAGAAGATTAAAACAACGGGGGGACATGGCTCGCCAATTAAAGTATAAAATTATGATCCATATTTCTTATACCGATTATTAAACTATGAAGTCCAAATATTTAACTGAACACGTTATCAATAAACGATAAGATAATTACGACAAGAACAAAAGTAAATGAGAAAAAGTTCCCACTATAGAACTCTTTCTTCTTTTTTTTTATTTGATAAACACCACTATAGAACTTTCTATTTTGTTGTAACCAACACTACGAATTAATTAATTAGAAAGAAGGAATAATATTGTGCCGGCCCAACATATTCTATATGTGCCAATTTTAAATTTTTGCTGCTTTGGCTGATATGGTGCATTAGATATGTTGTTTCCACTTTGCTTATCTAATTCTTAGTTTTAATTATAATTAAAAAATATCTTAGTCTTAGATTCTTAGTTTGCTGCTTTGGCTGATATGGTGCATTAGAAGGAGGTTCTGTTTTGCTGTTTTAACTTTTAGTGCGGAGTAGGGCTCTGTTTTAAGCTTGTTTTAGTCCTACTTGGTTATGACATGTGTGGGCTCAGGATCTTGATCTATTGTATTTGTTTCTTTTGTACAATGAAATTTACTGATTTACCCAAACAAAAAAAGTGTGTAAATCAGTAAAAAAATTTGTGTAATTCTACAAAGGAGAAGTTAACGCCTCTAAAAAAGAGAAAAGATTTGGAGCAGTCGAACATAACGGTTAGTTTAATTGTAATTCAAAATATTTTTAATGAAAAAATTGTCAATTTCCCACTTTTTTTTTGGTGACCTATTCAATTGGATTGAGATCAACTAGCAATTGCACATGTAATAGTCTAGTTCAAAAAGTTAAAAAAGTATAACCATAAAAGTGTAAAATGCCAAAAACTGATAAAATTGGTTTAAATTTTTTTATTCAAGGGTTGAGATTAAAAGTGAATGTTTCAACTTTTAATCTCAACCCTTCAAAACTATTGCATGGTGCAATTGCCCTAGCAATTACCCGTGATCTCAATCCCAATCAATGTGCTAGCTTACAACATAATTTACTATATATATATATATATATATTCACGATCCTATATTAGGTGATTAGAAATTTGGAGTTTATAAGATATATAAAAATTGGGATAATTACATAACCTCTTTGACTCCTTGTGGTTAGATTGTGTGACACTTTGCCTACATGTGGTTTAAAAGTGTCAGTTTACCCACCTGAAGTTACATCTATTAGCAGTCGTAACTCCATCACTTTCAACGTTAAAAATAAAAAATAAAATAAAATACAAACACATATTTGATGATCAAAAAGCACATTTGGTCATTGGAAACAATTTTTTGTTTTCATTCTAGGTGTTTTAAACTATGAGAGGGGTAGGATATTTTGGGGTGATGGTGATACCATTAGGGATCTTTACTATTTTTACTTTTTAGAAAGGACTGATGTGTAAACCAAATCAATTATTTATCAAAAAAATTTATTTCATTAACAATTTTTATTATACTTAAGCAGGTGTTTGCACATAAAAATAACTTTTGGGCCTATTAATAATATTGGGCCGAGTTAAGTTATTTATTTAAAAAATCAGATTTACTGTTTGGGCCTAAGTGAGATAAGTTACTTTATTTGAATAAAAGCCCAAAAGGTTAAGACCCAGTTTCATCTCAAGGTTATGTTTAAACTGAGTTAAAAACAGTTATAAGCAGTTCGATCTTGAAAGAACTGCTAAGTAACAGTTTATTTATAATTTGGAAACTCATATGACAGGTGTTATCATCTCCAAGGAAGTTGCTATTTGATATTGAACAAATCTTTTGATGATTTGAAATTCAAAATGAAGAAAGTAACTGTTCAATTAAATAAACTGCTGCTCGAGGAAGGTATAAATAGAAGAAAAGAAAATAGTTACAGGCCCTGCGTATTCTCTAGAGTTCAAGAGTTCAATTGTAATTCAAAGTGTGTTTAAGAGTGTTCAAGTGTGTTTAAGTCTGTTTTTAAGTGTGTTCGAGTGTAATTCAGTGTGTTAAATAGTGTGTTTGAGTGCATTTAGTGTGATTCCAGTTCGAGTGAGACATAGATCTTACAGTTCAAGTTCCAGAAGTGTGTGAGAGTAACAAGAAACTTCTCCTTTTGTAAGTTTCTGTTGTTCTTGTTTAGTTCGAAGTGTTTGTATTCAATTACTATTTAATATAAAGATTCTGCAATTTATTGCTGCCTTGTTGAATTTGAAATTATTTGCATCTGTTGAGTATAAACAGTAACTTGTTATCTCAAGATTGAATTTGTTACCAAGTTTGTCTTAGAGATTGTTTGATACCAATTTCAACAGTAAAATTGTAAGTAAATCAATTAAGTGTTTGCCATTGCTGGATCGAACTAAGTCCTTTATCATTAAGGCATAATTCAGACCAAACACACTCTTTTGATTTACAGAAGTTGGATAATTAATTAAGTAATCAGTTTGGATAAAACTGAATAATGAACTTAATTAATTAATTAGGAAATTTAGTTTTATTCAAACAAATTGGCGACCACAGTGGGAGATATTTGCTTTGTACATGGTAAGCACTAGAAAAATGAAAAGTACAGGCAGAGGAATAGAGATTTGTGGAGATGTATCTAGTTCTAGTGAAGAAGTAGAATTACAACAACAATCAGTAACTGCTGAGGATTAGAAATTCTATTTAGATGAAAAAATGAATGTTCAAAACAACAAGTTGGAAAAATTGAATGTTTTGGACAAATTAGATAAAGGAATACAAGCCCAAAATGAGAAGTTAGACAAATTAGATAAGTTGGACAAAATCAGTAGTGATATTGCCCAAATGAATGCAGGAGTGGCTGATTTGATGACATACTTGAGGGAAATAGATGGGAATCCCAATTCAAGTAGAGTAAACAATGTAGGAAATGTTCAAGGATCAACAGTACCTGTTATAGGCACTGTACTAGGAACATCGAAGTAGGACAAAGTTTTGCAAAAAACCAAAACCAGATTTATAATAATGAAAGGCCAGCAGGTTATCCTGATTCAGGCCTTAATATGTACAGAGATGAAGTAAGAGTTGAAATCCTTGTAGGAGAACCTTATTTTGAATTACCTTGAGTAGAGGTTAATAAGGAAACTTATGTAGATGATGCCTTTAGGATTGAATTTAACAGAAATGCACATCAAAGGAATGATGGAGCATATAGGCCTCCAATAGGGGTAGAGAATGAAGTTAGAAGAGGAAGATATAATTTCCATGATAATGATAGAAATGGGAATTATAGGAATGGTAGAAATTTTAGGAATGATAGGAATGACAGGAATAGGTTTCAAGAACCACAAAGGAATGAGTTCGAGGAACCCAACTAGAATGTTAGGCAGGAGATAGGGAATAATGCTATAGGTTTAGATAATATCATGAATATGATAGAACAAACCTATTGTCCAAATTTGCAAAGGGCTGCAAGGCTTGCATTTAGGAGACCCTATTCAGATAGAGTTGAAAGAGAATTTGAGAGACCTAGGAATTACAAAGTTCCTGATTTCTCTACATTTTTTGGAGATGATGAGAAAACAGCCTATGAACATATTTCTAGGTTTACAATCCAATGTGGAGAGTTGTCAAACAATGGGAATGGAAAACTGTAATGTTTCCCAATTCATTAACTGCGCAAGCATTTAAGTGGTATTCATCTTTGCCTCCACATTCAATTCAAACTTGGAATGATATGGAAGAAAAATTTCTGAATCATTTTGCTAGAACTGATTTAGGAATATCAATGGCAGATTTGGCCAGACTTAAACAGGAATTAGGAGAAACTGCAGATCAGTTTATCATGAGATTTAAAAGAACTAGGTTAAGATGTCAAACACAACTACTAGAAAGTGAACATATAAGGTTTGCTGTTAATGGTTTGAACTTCGAGTTAAGAAAGAAGTTTGAAGGGGTTAACTTCTATGATTTGTTTGACTTGGCTGATAAAGCTACTAGGTATGAAGGGTTATTAAGAGAAGAGAATCAAAGAAGAAATACATCTATAGGGACTTATTACCAAGATCCTAACTTTGAGGTAGATGTAGCAGAATTCATAGGATAGAAACCTTATGTCCTTGAAACTACTTATAAAAAGAATATGCAGGCTAAGGGTTCAAACAGACCATCAGCTCCAGCTAAAACATATCATTTTGATGTGAACAGGACAGATGAGTTGTTTGATATCCTATTGGAATCAAAGTATATCAGTTTGCCTAACCCAAGGCATAAAATATTTTCTAAGGAAGAACTTCGAGGAAGAGAGTATTGTAAATGGCATGGTTCATTTACACACTCTACAAATAATTGTCTAACTTTTAGGAATATTATTCAAGAAAAGTTTGACAATAAAATACTGAAACTCCAAGACAAACCAAAGGAAAATATGGCAGTAGACACAGAGCCATTTCCTGAAATGGTTGATATTAATATGGTTACAATGTCTTGCAGTGAAGAAACTTTTATTAACATGTATCAAGCTTTATCTTTGCAGGGGAAGAGGATTAATAGCTTAACAACTGAAATGGAACAAGTTAAGTTGAATCAGAAAGCAGCAGACACAGACAAAGGAACTTACATACAAGGACAGAACATCCAGTTCAACTAAGGAAAGATGCCAATGGCAGAGGATTGCCATACATCTGTAGTCCAGAATGAAGCCTTAGTCAGGCCTCCAACTCATGTTCACACACCATCAACTTGTGATAAAGCCTTGATAAGGCCTTTACAAGGGTGTAGTAATCCACCAACTTACAAAGAGGCCTTAGTCAGGCCCCCACCTGTGAACATGTCACAGTAGCTTGAAACAGATAACTGTTTATGTGAAAGGTGTGGCCATATAATGGCTCGAGTTTTTGCTATGGCAGCAAATAAAACAGATTAGGCCAGACAGCAAATTCAGAACCAATTCAAGACTTATAACAGGAGGTTTTAACATAACAAAATTCCAAGAAATAGGCTTGCTCAGAATCTAGTGGACCTCAAGGACCATACAGGAGAGAACCTAGTGGACCTCAAGGACCATATAGAAAAGAACCAAATGGACCTCAAGGTCCATACAGGAAGGAACCTAATGGACCTCAAGGACCATATAAGAGGGAACAATATTATTCAAGGAACTATAATCAATAGTTTGAAAACCCAATGAGCAACAAGACATTTAAGCCTCCAATAGCAGAAAAAAGAAGATGGGTGACTTTAGGATCACCAAACTTGAAACCTATTCACCAAAAGGTTTACAAGTATGGGTATAATCCTAATTTTAACAAGATGACAAAGACACAGAGAAGAAGATGGATTAGGAATCAAGCAGCAAAGCAAAAAGAGATGTAGCAAGGAGGGAGCTCTTCACAGGCACCTTCAGAAAAGAATACCAGTGTTGCATCTTCTACTCAGGATGACATGGAATTTGAGGAAACAGTGCCAGTCACAGAAGATAAGAATTTCTATGTTGGTAGGTATATACCAGCACAGTCAGTAGAGGGCAATTATCAACCTCGAAGTGAGGTTGTTGGTCTTTCATTGAGGCCAGAATATCTCAGAGATGAAAAGAAACCAGTTAAGGAAAAGGAAATTAAGCAGGAAAAGCCATATGAGACAACTTGAGTTTACATTGGCAAGAAGCCAAAGAGGAAGAATCAGGCTAAATCAGAAAAATTAATAGAAGAAGCAATGACAGAAACAGCCAAAAGTGAGTTGGTTTAAGCAGAAAAAATAGAAGCTGTTGACACAAATGTAGAGGCAGAAGAGGATTTACTGGAAGATGAAGATGATGATGGTGAAAAGTTTGCCTTGTCTATTGGGGCAGTAAGAAAATAAGAACATACTCAAGCAGAAAGTATGCAAGAAGATGACCAAGACCAAGAAACTAACACCAATATTGTTGATTGCAACATGGTGTATGTTTTACCAAGAGAGTTTATGTCCTTGGAAAGGTTGGAACTAGAAGAAAATGAGGACATGGAAGAAACTCGAGGTGAAATTCAGAAGGCTCAGGAGGCAACTCCAGTACTTTTGGTTACAGAAAATGAAGGCTTTAAAGCAGGTAAAATGGTGTTCGAGAAGCCATCAAAACAGATGACTCAACACCTTAAACCTCTTTATATTAAAGCTCATATGAATGGTAGACCTGTGAATAAGGTGTTAGTAGATAATGGTGCAGCAGTAAACATTTTGTCATATAAAATGCTTAGTAAATCAGCCAAAACAGAGGAAGATTTAACTCCCTCAGAGATGGCTGTGAATGGTTTCACAGGAGAACCAACATTAACCAAGGGAATAATCCCAATTCAAATAAAAGTTGGGAGTAAAGTTAACACATCAGCTTTCTTTGTAGTAAATACAAAGTCAGCATATAATGCATTACTGGGAAGAGATTGGATACACTCGAATTGGGTGGTACCATCTTCTTTACACCAGGTTATTATGTTTTGGAAACATAACAATAGCATAGAAATAGTAATGGCAAATGATAAGCCTTTTACTGTTTGTAACAATGTAGATGTTATGTCGTACAATAAAAATATGAGCATTGTTAAATTCGTAGGTTTGAACAACAGGACAACAGATACAATTACTGTTGAAAATCTGTTGGATGAAGGGGAAACAAGTACCTCGAGTGAATCACCAAAAACTCTTTTGGGAAAAGCAAAAGGGTCCAAAATTGAAGAATTGAATGATGATTAATACACCAAACAAGGAACATAAGAGGGCCATAGAAATGGCTATTAACAAGTTAGTGAATTATGCAATAGAAAAGAAACTTATGCAAGATACTTTTCTGGTAGAATGTGTTAATGAACAGGAGAATGAGGACCAAACAAATAATGGTCTAGAATGTGTTAGTGAATAAGAGAATGAGGACCAAGCAAATAATGGTCAAGAAACCAGTGTCTTAAAAATAAGAAAGACATATTCGAACAGTGAAAACCAAGATCCTTTGATAGAAGTGAATCTTGGTACAAAAGAAGAACCTCGAGTTACATTCATGAGTGGTCATTTGGGACCAGATGAGTTTGCAAGGATATTAGAAGTGTTAAAGAAGTATAAAGACTGCTTTGCATGGTCTTATACAGAATTACCAGGACTAGACAGAAAATTGGTAGAGCATAGACTGCCAATCAAGGCAGGGTTCGAACCATATCAACAAGCACCAAGAAGGATGGCACCAGATATCATATTGAAGGTTAAAGAAGAAATTAAAAGGTTAGTAGCTGCAAATTTTATTAGACCTGCAAGCTATGTAGAATGGTTGTCTAATATAGTTCCCGTGATGAAGAAAAATGGTAAGTTAAGAATATGTGTAGACTTTAGGAATTTGAATAATGCTACACCTAAAGATGAATACCCAATGCCAATGGCTGATTTACTTGTAGATGGAGTAGCAGGTTATCAAATTCTGTCTATGATGGATGGACATTCTGGTTATAATAAGATTTTCATTGCAGAAGAAGATGTGCATAAAACTGCATTTAGATGTCTAGGTTCAATTGGAACATTTGAATGCATAGTCATGCCATTTGGTTTGAAAAATGCTGGTGCAACATACCAAAGAGCAATGAATTTAATTTTTCATGATATGCTGCATAAGTTTATGGAGGTTTACATAGATGATGTAGTTGTAAAATCTCAAACTTTTGAAAAACATATAGAATGTTTAGAAAAAGCTTTTCTTAGAATGAGAAGGCATCAATTAAAAATGAATCCATTGAAATGTGCTTTTGGAGTAAAAACAGATAATTTTCTTGGATTTCTGGTTCATAATAGAGGAATTGAAATTGACAAAAATAAAGCAAAAGCAATAATGCAAGCAAAACCTCCAACTAATAAGAAGGAGTTGCAAAGATTATTGGGCCAAATCAATTTCTTGAGGAGATTTATTTCCAATGTTGCAGGTAAAACAAAAGCATTTTCTCCATTACTTAAGTTAAAAAGTAATGAAGAATTTGTGTGGGGGCAGGAACAACAACAAGCCTTTGAAGCAATCAAAGAGTATTTGGCTACACCACCAGTATTAACTCCTCCAAAGTAAGGGAAACCTCTGAAGTTGTACATCTCAGCAACTCAGGAGTTAATTGGCAGTTTATTGGCCCAAGACAATAGTGAAGGCCAAGAGCAAGCTGTGTTTTATTTAAGTAGAATTTTAGGTGAATGTGAATGCAAGTACTCTATTATAAAGAAGTTATGTTTAGCTTTGTATTTTTCTGCTTTTAAGTTAAGACATTATATGTTGGCATATATAGTATGTGTTATTGCTCAAACTGATGTTGTTAAATATATGTTATCTAGACCTATTTTAAATGGTAAACTTGGGAAATGGAGTTTATCTTTAGTTGAATTCAATTTAGTTTATGTACTACAAAAGGCAGTCAAAGGATAAGCCTTAGCAAATTTTCTAGCAGATCATCCATGCACAGATGTTACTGATTTCAATGCATCCCTGGTTCTCGAAGTGACCCCTTGGAAACTATTCTTTGATGGGTCCAAAGCAGAACAAGGAGCAGGAATTAGAGTGGTTTTAGAATCACCAATGGGTATCAAAACACAAATGGCACTAAGACTAGACCAACAGTGTTCACATAATCAGGCTGAGTATGAAGGCCTTAATTTTTGGACTAGAACTATTGTTGGAAATGAAAATTTTTAATGTCCAAATATATGGAGATTCACAGTTGGTAGTAAGACAAATCACAGGAGAATATAAGTGTGGAAGTGTCATATTAGCACCATATTTGATAGCAGTACAGCAATTGCTGCAACAGTTTACTGAGTGCTCAATTCAACATATACCTCAAGAAGAGAATGCAGATGCCAATAGAATGGCCCAAAATGCTTTTGGGTATAGAATAAATCCTGGAGATAGTGAAAAGTCAGGTGAAATCACTTCGAAGTCCTTACTTTCTGTTTTAAACAGAAACTTAGGAACACATATGTTTTACCTCGAGTTAGATGAAAATGACTGGAGAGCACCTATAGTTTCATATTTAAGAAATCCAAATGGTTGCAATGATAACACTTTAAAACTTAAAGCAAGAAAGTATGTGTTAATGGGAGAACCAGAGGATGTGTTATATAAGAGAGGTGCAAAAGGCTTGTTGTTGAAATGTGTAAGCAAATATGGGTCTTTACAAGTATTAGCAGAAGTACATGAGGGTATTTGTGGTGCATATCAGTCTGGAGTTAAGATGAGATGGCTTATTCATAGGTATGGATATTTTTGGCCATCAGTTTTAAAAGATTGCATAGAGTATGATCAGGGTTGTGAATCATGTCAAAGGCATGGACCAATACCTAGAATACCAGCTGCAGAATTAAGTTCGATTATAAAGCCTTGGCCATTTAGAGGTTGGGTAGTAGATTTAATAGGGAAAGTAAGGCCTACTTCAAAAAAGAAAATAGTTTTGTAATAGTTGCAACAGATTTCTTCACAAAATGGGTTGAGACTAAAGCATACAAGAATGTGACTGAATATGAAGTAATCCAGTTTTATAAAGACATGATTATACATAGATTTGGATTACCACAAACAATTACAGTAGATAATGGATTAGCACTCAATGGTTCAAGAGTATTAGCATTTGCTCAAGACCATGGAATCAAAATTTGTAATTCTACACCATATTATGCTCAAGCAAATGGACAAGCTGAGTCCACCAACAAAATCATTAAGAACAATATCAAAAAGGTAGTTGATAACAATCCTACTTGTTGGGATGAGTTACTTTTAGAAGTTCTTTAGGCATATAGGATCCTCTAAAAGGTTAAGTATTAATACCACACCATATTCATTGGTATATGACCATGATGTTATGATTCCTGTAGAGATAACAGTGAAATCACTAAGAGTTGCCAGACAAAACCAATTAAGTCATGTGGATTATGAAAGTGCCATGTTAGATGAGTTAGATGATATTGATGAGCAACAAATAGCAACTTTAAATTCAATTATGATACAGAAAAAGAAAGTTGCATTTGCTTACAATAAAAGAATAAAACCAAGATCATTTTCTGTGGGAGATATGGTTTGGAAGGTCATATTGCCACCTGGAACAAAGGATCATTTTTTGGGTAAATGGTCACCAAATTGGGAAGGACCATATTTAGTTAGTGAAGTTTTTGAAGGAAATGCATATAGACTTATGCATGTAAACAGTGATGAACATATAAGAGCAATTAATGGCAAGTACTTAAAATTGTACAAGCCAAGTATGAATGAAATAGAATTAAAACACAAAAAGTACTGATTTTCATTCATATAAGGACCAAACACTAGACAACAGTTACACTTTCTAATTACATTTGTATAAAACAACTGTCAGAGTTAAAAAATCAAGAAATTCAAAGTTTTTTACAATTGAAAGTTGTTGAAGCTATTCCTAAGGTTATTCCAAACAGCCTCTGGAATCCTTCTCAACCTCGAGACCTTAGTTGTTAAAGAAGTTATCTTTTCCTCGAGACTAAGTTCAGTAATCGAGTCAATAATATTATCTTTCTTCTTCAAAAGGTCTTGTAACTTCATTTGAGTAAAGTCTTTCACATTTTCTAACCTCTGAAGTTCTTTTCTGACCTTGGAGATCTCTTGTTTTGTGTCCTCATACTTCTTTAAAGTCTGTTCAAACTCTTGTTGGAATTCAGACTTGGCAGTTATTTGCTCATCATATCCTTTCTAAATAGATTGGATCTCTTTCTCATTGCTTATAGCAGTGCTTATCTGCAATAGTTTAAAGTCCAAGCTTTCTGAGAATAAAGCTAATATACCAAGCATATCCTCAGTCAAGAGGTTAGACTGACTTAGTAAAAAGTCTATAGACTCTTGAAATTTATTCTTTAATTCAGAGTCATATACCAGATTGTCCAAGGGCTGCTCGAGTATGCTTCTCATAATAACAACAGCACTCATCCCTTGGGAAACTGGTGAGGCAAGAGTTTTAGAAGATGATGAGGTAGAAGCTTTGCTTGCACTCTTCATTTCTTCTAGAATAGATGAAGCCTTCTTTATTAATTGATCAACTTCTGGTTCATTCATGTCTTCAATGTCCACCTTTATAATTTGAGTGTCCAAGAGAGGTTGTTGGCTTAAAGGCTTAGCATCCTAAATGTCAAGAAGTGCTATGTTAGAGACTGAAAATTGATAGTCATAAACTAGCATTTTAGAAAATAATGTTCACTTATAGGAGTTAGTGTTGCAAGCACTAATGTAGTGGATGGATCAACATCTTCAGGAGTTTGTTCAATGATCTCGAGTTCAAGCTGAAAAGAATATAACAATATGAATAACAGTAAATTTGATTAAAATTTAATGAATTACAAAGAAACAGATAAACTTACTGTTGATATGACAGGGGTGGTTGTTTCTTCCTTGGTTTCCTCAACAATTGGCACTATTGGTACTGTTAAGAGATTAGCTTCAACCTCGAGTTGGTTTAAAATGACTTCATTAATTTCTGGAAAAGAAATTGATGAAGTTATCTCTTCATGCTCAATCAATGGCTCTGATTCTATGGTAGCCATTTCTTCTTCTTTTCTTTTCTCCAGAATTTCTTCTTCTTTTTCTTTTCTTTCTTTCTCTAACCTTTGTGATTCTTCTTTTTCTTTCTCTTTTTGGAGCTGTGCTCTTTTCTCTTCTTCAGCTCTCTTTTCCATTTCTTTTCTTTTCTTTTCTTAATTTTTCTTTTACTTCTTCTTCTTTTTGTTTCTTATGTTCAATCTCAGCTCTTCTTTTTGTATCCAACTCTTCTTCTTTTTTCTTTCCAACTCGAGTCTCCTTTTCTCTTCCTCATCCTGAATGGCCTTCTTCTTGGCCTCCATAGCAGCTTCAACTTGCAAAGATTGTTCTTGTTTGATCTTAACTGCGCTTTCTTTTTTTGTTTCAAGTTTTTGCTTTTTCTCAAGAGAACTTAAGTGCACATGAATTTCCTTAGTTATGATGGACACAACATCTTGATGAGCTTTAATGGAAAGAGTTGTGATCTCTTCTCTTTGGGAAGCAATGATTTGATTGGCTTTTGCAAGTGTAGAAGCCAAATCTTTCTCCACAGTAGAATCTTTGATCACAATCCCTTTGCTCCTTCTTTTGAACACTTGTGTGCAAGAGCTGGTCTTTGCCTGAGTTGGTGCATCTTCTGCTAACATTTCTTTCTCCTTTCTCTCTACTTTTTGTTGTTTAGGCTTTCTTTATAATTGCTCTTCAGATTCAGACTCAGAGGATGAGAGGACTATCTTCCTTTTACCTCGAGTTGATTTCTGTGTTACATGTTTCATCATTAATACAAGTTTAACTCAAATTAAAGAAATAATTCTAGACTTGTAATTCTAGATAAAAGACTTGAGAGTACCTCAGTTTTAATTGGTTGCTTTTTGGCTTTGGTAGCTTTCTTAGCAG
>OU015766.1:12870583-12878083 GCA_907173295.1 Fagus sylvatica | reverse complement strand
TTGAAAAAGTAACTAACACTTGCCTATCCACCCTAACCTCTCCACAATCATTCAACCACTGCAATTTGTATGGTCTAGAGTGTTTTAAGGTTGGTAAATTCAATTTCTCTACCAAAATAGTGCTAGCCACATTAGTACAACTCCCCCCATCAATGATCATACTACATACCTTATTGTTGACGTGGCATCTAGTATGGAAAATGTTCTCTCTCTGTTGCTCTGCATCATCCACCTTAATGTGTGTATTGAGAGCACGCCTGGCAACAAGAGACTCACCTGTCACGGGGTATACCACTCCATCATCATCACTAGCATCAACCAACTCGGGCATCTCATCACTATCATCCTCACTCTCAGTCATCACCTCCCCATTGTCGCGCATAATCATCACCCGCCTGTTTGGACATTGAGAAGCGATGTGCCCTGAACCCAAACACTTAAAGCATTTAATATCTCTATTCCGTGAAGGTTGAGATTCTACCTTGGGTTTGTTGCTAGTTCCCTCATCTTTTCCCTTAGGTGGTTCTGGTCTTTCTCTTTGCTTCAGCTGAATCATTCCTATCCCACTTTGATTTCCAAGTAGTATTAGAAACCGAAGTGTACCTTGCTGTCCCTTTTCTCTTTAACTGTCTCTCCACCTTCATAGCCATGTGCACCATGTCCTCTATCTCCACATAATGCTGCAATTCAATTACATTGGCTATGTCCCTATTCAAACCACTCAAAAATCTAGCCATGGTGGCCTCCCGATCCTCCTCTACATTAGCCCGAATCATCGCCACCTCCATCTCCTTATGGTAATCCTCCACACTCCTAGACCCCTGTGTAAGATTTTGGAGCCTTTGGTAAAGGTCCCTATAGAAGTGGCTAGGTACAAATCTCCGCCTCATGAGAGCTTTCAACTCTCCCCACGTCTCTACAGGCCTCTCAGTATTCCTCCTTCTATTGGTCACTAATTGATCCCACCAAATAATAGCATAATCAGTGAACTCTATTACCGCCAACTTCACTTTCTTCTTCTTCAGAGTAATTATGACAATCAAACACTAGGTCTATTTTTTTCTCCCACTCTAGATAAACCTCAGGGTCAGTTCTACCTTGGAAAGATGGTATTTTCATTTTGATGTTCCCAAGGCTTCGATCTACACCATCCCGACCCCCTGGGTTCCACTCATGTCCTCTTTCACGCCTAACTCGTCTATGTCTACCCGACCCAACTTCAGATGCTAAGTCTTCCTCATCCTCACCATCTCCTTCATTCTCATACTCATTTTCAACCCTACGCTCACGTCGCCTCCTATCTCTCCCACCTTGCAGATTTCTAATCGCTGCATCTTGAAGATCCATCCTATCCCTCACTTCACCCAACACAAAGTTCAACCGCTCAAACTGTTGTTGCATGGCTTGCAACACAAAGGATGAGTTATCTGCCTTCCCCTTAGGTGATGAGTCACCCTTATGAGACATCGTAATGTGCTGCAAAAAAAAAAAAAATGTTAGTGGAAAACCTCACACACTCCCTTACGTGTTTACACTCGAACAATGGCACTCCACTCGTATTTCACTCTTAATTGGCAATTTTTTTTTTTTTTTGATAATAGTCTCACACTCTCTTGCCTTTTACCTCAAGAGTTTTCCCACTCAAGTTCTTCAAGAACTAATTGAACTCAATCAAGAAACAAGAACAAGAACCTTGTTTTATCCCAACTAGTAATTAGGTCCAAGAAACAAGAACAAGAACAAGAACAAGAATAAGAATAAGGGAATAAAAAACGAATGAAAGAGTAACTATAATGATGTATGCAGCCCCGTTGATGATAAGGCTCATAAAAATTTTCGGATTTTTTTTTTTTTTTTTTTTTTTCAGCAACAGATTTGATCACAATAAAACGAATAAGAGATTTGAGCCAACACAAACTCTAGAACAAGAAGTTTAAGCCAACACAAACTCTTGAATAAGAGGTTTCAACCAACACAAACTCTAGAACAAGAAGTTTCATCCAACACAAACTCTTCAATAAGAGGTTTAAGCCAACACAAACACTAGAACAATGGAATTTGGCAGCCACGTTTTTTTTTTTTTTTTTTTTTTTGTAACCCTAGAACAATGAAGCCCTAGAATCAAATAAGCAAGCAAGAAAAGATAGAATCAGACCTGATTGGAAACCTTGCTCTGATACCAAATGATATGAACCCGCGGAATGGAATCCCTTGAACCCACAATCAATTTGAAAACTCACCCAAGAAAGCCAAGATCAAGTCAATGGATGGAGAATCTAGACCCGTTGAGAACCCGTTTCAAGAACCTAGATTATATTAAAATCTAGACCCGTTGAAGAACCTGCCTCAAGAACCCAAATTACAAGGAGGAACGCCACAAAGGTTGTGATTTACCTTTGATAAGTTCAAAAGTTCAATCAAGAACAAGAGGAGAAAACTCAACTCACTATGAAAATTCAATATATTGTCTGCCTTCAAATGAGGCTACAAAGAGTATTTAAACCAAAACCTAATTAAAATCCTAACCTAGCTAGAACTCTTTTTTCCCACAAATACCCCTGCGTGAACAGTAATTCTAGTTTCTAAAAAGTAACTTTCCTAATAAACCCTTGGCCCTAATACAAGGCCTTTCTCAAGCCCATTTAGTCTAAACTAATAAAACATAAATCTTTTGATAAATTGAAAGCCTTGAATAACAATAGGCCCAAACTTCCCTAAGTCATATCTTCCACAGCTTGTATCAAGTGGATCAAAATTGGTTCTCCTTCTTTCAAACCCACTTTGATTGTTGGGCTCTTGCTAGCTTCATCCCAAGTGGATTGCACCAATCCTTGCATTGTTTACTTGATCTTCTTGGGTCTTGATCTTGTAATTGGCCCATCTGGAACTTGCAAAGGATCTTTAAGACTAGGCCCACCTTGGTTCCCATCAGTTCAAGAGTTCAATTGTAATTCAAAGTGTGTTTAAGAGTGTTCAAGTGTGTTTAAATATGTTTTTAAGTGTGTTCGAGTGTAATTCAGTGTGTAAAACAGTGTAATTCAGTGTGTTTGAGTGCATTTAGTATGATTCCAGTTCGAGTGAGACATAGATCTTGCAGTTCGAGTTCCAGAAGTGTGTGAGAGTAACAGGAAACTTCTCCTTTTGTAAGTTTCTGTTGTTCTTGTTCAGTTCGAAGTGTTTGTACTCGATTACTATTTAATATAAAGATTCTGCAATTTATAACTATTTGCTGACTTGTTGAATTTGAAGTTATTTGCATCTGTTGAGTATAAACAGTAACTTGTTATCTCAAGATTGAATTTGTTACCAAGTTTGTCTTAGAGATTGTTTGATACCAATTTCAACAGTAAAATTGTAAGTAAATCAATTAAGTGTTTGCCATTGTTGGATCGAACCAAGTCCTTTATCATTAAGGCATAATTCGGACCAAACACACCCTTTTGATTTACAGAAGTTGGATAATTAATTAAGTAATCAGTTTGGATAAAACTAAATAATGAACTTAATTAATTAATTAAGAAATTTAGTTTTGCTCAAACAACAGGATACATAGTTAAGCATTCATACTGGACTAGTAATAGTTAACAAAATACCAGCATGGAGAGGAAGCCAAGGCTTTTGTTTCTGTTAGAACAACTCGTGGATTGTATGAATCTACAAAAGATAACATTTGAAATAGAAGATAACTAGAGAAAGATAAACTTGACTAAAAGGAGATAAAATAGGAACTAATTCTAGATGTTTAAAATCAAACTAGAAACCCAATCCTTCATCGAGAATCCACAACAGAAAAACCCATCCCTTCACTGAGAATCCACAACAACAAAACCCATCCCTTCACTGAGAATCCACAACAGAAAAACCCATCATTTGCAATCAAAACCCGGGTCATTCTACAATACCCACCTTTTTTTTTGTGGGTATAGTACCCACTCAAATCTCAACCCTTAATTTTAATAAACTTAATCCTAGCCGTATATTTAACTAAATAGGTTTACCTCCTACTGGAAGAATAAGTGTTTTTTTTTTTTAACTCCTTCTTCGCTCTCTTCTCTATCGTGTAGTGTCATAGTCTGATTTACTCCATCCTTTAGCAACGAAGGAAGAAGGCTAACCTTTTTCATAGTTGGCATAAATATCCAAGGCTATGTCACGGAAGCGGTGTATGTAGTGCAGCAAGTCTTCCCCGCTCATTTGCTTCGTGGTTTGGAGGTCGACAAGAGTAATCTTCTCCTCCACTTGAAAATACTTTCCACAAAATAGCCCAACCATGTCTTCCCACGTCTTCACGGACCCGGGAGGCAAGGCTACCATGTATAAGCTCTATCGTCAAGAGACTTGGAGAACTCACGTAGGCATAGATCACCATTGCTGGCGTAAGCCCCCATTGAGTCTATGAACTTGTTAATGTGTACAAGAGGCCATCAAAGCGTGAGAAAGTTGGCACAATGTACTTCTCAGGGTAAGGTTGCTTCAACAACTCGGTGGGATAAGGAGGTTTTCTTACGAAGTGTCGAGGCTCTTTTGGATTCTTTTCTCTTTCTTGCTTGAGTAGATCCGCCACATCAGACATCATCACAAAAGTAGTCTCCTTATTATGGGAACCCGAGTCTTGATGAGGTTTTTCCTGGTTATCCCCTTCGTTTTGAGGAAGGGTCTTCACACCAGCATCTTTTTCTTTGAGTTGCTTGATAGATTTTGCCAACTCACCTTGAGTCTACTGCAAGCCCTGTATAAGCTCCAGCATCAGATTTGTTGGCAATACGTCCTGGTTTGGATCAACTGGAGGTGGTTGTGGTGGATCTTGTCCTTGTGCGTTGGTTGCAGATTCGGCTCAGGAGTTCTCCGTATGAACTGAGACTTCCCTTCGACTTTCTCTTTGTCGGAGTTTAGGAGGCATGATTCTTGAGCTTTAGCTTTCTTTTTGGAAGTGTTAATCTCGACTCCCCAGTGGAGTCGCCAGAAATGTGAGGGGTGTTTTTGTGCTAGTGCCATGTGTCGTGTCCGAGGCCGATTACAACGTGCACTTGAGTTTTGTGAGGAGGAAGTCGAACCCAAAATTCAACTGAGGGCCGAAAGGTCAGCCCAAGGGCTAATGAGGCATCTTCCAAGCATGGTTGAAAGCCAAAACTGTTGAAGCCCAAATAAATGAGAACAATGACTGAGAAGGCTTGACAAGATAATATTGCCAACAAGAAACCCAAAAAACAATTGTTGAACAAGGCCTTTCACTATTCCACAACTGGATCAGGCTTGAAACACAATAACTTTAATCAAAAGTTGTTAAAACACACACTTTCCATTCCTTTGCTGATATCTGCCACAAGGCAAGTAATTAATAATAATGAATTTGTTGAGACTAAAAAAGAGTTGACTTTGTGGGAGAGAGTCAGTCCCAATGAGACATGCATGAGGGTGAGGGAAGGATGTGTTTGGGCCTTTTGTGGAGCTAGGTCAATGGTGGAAGGGTGTTATGATATTAGCAAGACATTCTAGGATTTGAGCCCAAACATCTGCTACAGGAGTTTTTTGGAAAATAAAGGAATTAAGCAATGAGTCTTAATCTCCTCAAATGGGGTTGTATTTCTGGGTTGGGATTGGGGTTTCCAGGTTGAAGATGACCTCAAAACTCCTATTTTCTGGGGTTTTCTCTAGAAAGTGCTCTAGAAGTGAACAAGTTAGCTCTTAGAGAAAGTCTTTCTCTTGTTGTGATGATGGTGGTAATAGTGATCATGGTGATGCATTAAGAATGCAATCAAGCCTATTTATAAGAGTGATTAGTGTGGCTTAAGCTAGTGGGGAAATCAAGTTTATGATTTCCTTTAAGCTAATGGACTTCCAAATTTAACCATAAGTGGTATATTTTGTAAGGGTGAGTTTGAAAATATTCCATAAGTGGAAATAAGTATGGTTTTTCCTTAATTTCGGGATAAGGCTTCTTCTCCCCTTGAAATGGTTTTATCAGAGGCATTTAATGCTTGATTGGTTGGTTTTTGTGAAAGGTTAGGCTATGCATGCTCTATTGACTTTGGTTCCCACAAGCTACCCACTATGCCTCCCAGCAGACCCAGTGACAGCAGCTTAATGGTTACCAAGGTCTTGGGACTCACTCCCCTCCATCCAAACCACACTCCTAAAGTCTCAACAACATAAAGGGAGTAGTACCCTCATGAGTCTGGGCCGTGGGGCTACTCCCTGGGTTCTTTTGGGACTGAAATGGACATGGGTCATGGGCTTTCATCATATTTTCCCAATTTCCATGTGTCTTGATTGTGTCCAATGATCCATTGAGCTTTTACCCAGAAATCTATCGCATGTACAGTACCAAAATCCATGATTTCCGGTGAGATAGAGAACCATGGTGAGCTGGTGATGTTGGAGTGGCTTGGAGAGGCTCGAGGAAGAAGGCTGCCTGCCTTTGGTACGTGTAGAGAGGTAGGAGTTCACTGTTCTCCTCTTTAGTGATGAGAAGATGACATAAGGCAGGTCCCACTGGCAGCAGACCTTGAGCCCATAAGCAGACAGCTGGTGATTCTAGCCTTTGGGGCCCACGGACAAGCTGTCCAGAGCTGGTTTAAGTGCTGGGCTGCTCATTGTTGGGCTTCAGCTGCTTCCTTTAATTAACCCAATAATATTTTAGCCCAATAATGATAATATTATAGTATTTGGGCTGTGAGGCTTCACACGGGTCTCTTTTGGGCCTTTGAATAGTGCCGAGATGCCCCATAATAAGCCCAAATGGCTTGTTGGGCGCCACATGGGATACTTTTAGTGGGTTGGGCTTAATGGGCTGGTCTTGTAAATATTTAATCAAGTCCAAATAATTTATTGGGGCCCGTTCAAGTGTGGGTTTAAAAAAATGGGCATGTACACAAGCCCAACTGATCATTTATGAAATGTTAAATTGTTGCTAACCTCCAAAAGAGATGTTTCTGTATAAAAAATAGATTAGTCTTCAGATAGGGTTAAAATCTTAACCACAAGCATCTCAAGGCATCAGGAAGCATTAGTGTCTTTTCGCTAATTCTGTTGATTTTTCTCCCCAATCCATATTGTATTAAATGCAAAGTTTTCAAAAGACGGCTTTTTTTTTTCTTCTCCACTACTCTATTTTAATCAAATCATTCAAATTCAGAATCAACGACTTGACTAAGAGTAGGGCTTGTTTGATCATTTACTGTTTAAAAATTATTTTAATCTGATATGAAAAAATAAACACTTATTTGTCACTATATGATCTATTGATGTCACGCTTTGCCTATATAAAGAGCCACTAACTCTCTCAATAGGAACCAACCTTTCCCCTTATACTCTAGCCTCCACTCCTCCTTAGTACTAGCTAAAGATAAATCATTATCACTATATCTATAATACGGTGCAATTACGATAGAAATAAAAACTTTTTTATTCTATGATACACACAATACCTAACCTAATTGAATTAGTTTGCGAAATACTATACTAACACAAATACTTTCCAAAGCGAGGATCAATGTATTT
>OU015766.1:12780583-12865583 GCA_907173295.1 Fagus sylvatica | reverse complement strand
ACCGAGCACTTGCAAATGCCGCTTCCGAAACCATGTGGCTTCAAAATCTCCTCAAAGAACTTGGCTTTCCACTCAAAACAGCACCTCAACTTCTCTGTGATAATCTTGGTGCTACACATCTCAGCTTCAATCCAGTCAATCATTCCCGTATGAAGCACATTCAAATCGATCTTCATTTTGTGAGGGACTTAGTTCAACAAGGATGTCTTCAAGTTCGTCATGTTCACACCCAAGATCAACTAGCTGATCTGTTGACCAAGCCACTGTCTCGACAGCGAACTAAACTACTAAGCAACAAGATTGGTCTTGCTGATGGCAGCCCAATCTTGCGGGGGCGTATAAAGGAAGATTGCGTGGATTGCGTGGACCAAGTCAACAGCAAAACAAAGCATATCTAGGCTGAGATTGTGGTGAACAGCTGTACATTAAACAGAGCACATCTAGGCTGAAATCGTGGTGTACAGTCTCTGCAACAGCTGTACATTTATCCGTCAAATAACTGTAGCATAATTTAGGCTCAATCATGTATATCATTCCTAAAAGAGAACTCTAGACTTAGTGTATATAATTCAGTCTTCATATCAATGAAAGTGTGAGAGGAAACAACTGTTTTCAAAGCTTTGCAGTGTAAACTTTCTCTTATAACTTGTATATTCTTTGTAGTTGTAAATCTTGGATTCTTACATAGTGAAGTCTCTACCTTCGGTGGTTATTGAAAAACACCCATAATTCCCTTTTGGGGTTTTCCCTTTGTAACATATTACATGTCTTATTTACATTCCACTGCTATATTATTGTGATATTAGCTGTTTTGTTGCTTTTATGTATGCTTAGCAATGTGAAATCCACAAAGCATGATGTATTGATTAATAAGTTGTATTAATTTAGTTAAAAGTATTTAAAATTGGGGTCTAAATAAATCTAATTATGTTCTCCGTTACAAGAAGTCAAGAAGCGAGCTAGACGCTGAAAATTTGAATTTAATTTTAAGTTTTTAATGAAATAGAAGAATAACCAAAACTTCCAATTAAATGAGAGAGTAATAGCTTTGAAAAGAAATAAGCTCAAATATAGTGGAATTCGTTGGAATCTAGTTCCCTTAAATAACTTTAGTCCCACCTATTACTAGTGCAATCCTATATATCATAAATTCAGCTATTGTTGCAACATTTTACTAAATTATATATAGGGTAAATTGCAATTTCTCCCATTTATACATGGGTTTTCAATCGCTCATTTATCTATTGAACTGAGCAAAGTCCCCCTCTATCTTTTGAAACTGTGTAACTTATTCCAAACATCTATTTTTTTGTTAAATACTAACAGAACTTATGCAAAATGTCTTAAATACCCATATTTTAACTCATTTAACCTAACCCACCTAATCTCTTAATTGGATCTTTTAACCCATATTTGATTTAAAAAACCAAGATAATGTTTGAAACTCACGATTAAATCCCACACCCAAAATCTCACGGCCTCTCATTGGCCTCACCTCTCACGGCTTTAATTTTAATCAAATCTGGATTAAAAGACTCGGTTAAGAGATTGGGTGGGTTGGCTTAAATGGGTTAAAATATGGATATTTAAGATATTTCTCATAGGTTATATAAGTATTTAACAAAAAATAGATGTTCGGTGAAGTTGCACAATTTCAAAAGATAGAGGGAGACATTTCCCAGTTCAATAGATATATAGAGAATTGAAACTGATCCCATAGATAAATGGGGAAAGTAAAATTTTCCCTTTTATATATATATATATTAGGAATTTGAGGGTTGCTATTGAGAACTGTATAATATTTGTCAACTCAAAGAGGTTAGTGGGTTCCAGTTAGCTTAATTGGTAAAACCTCTTGTCGTCGAGCAAGGGATCTGGGTTCAAATCCTGCCTACACCAAAAACCAATTGGTATCTTGGCCTGATGGTAAGAGCAACTATCATGAGCGGACGCCATAGGTTTAAATGTTATCGTAACTAAAAAAAAATAAAAAAAAAAAAGGTTAGTGTCTAAATCAAACCAAGGTTATTGTTGGTTTTATCCGTTCATTGTGTTGGTTTTGCTATTGTTCTTTTTTTATCTTGTATAGCGATTTATTTTCTCTCCATCACAGAAAGATAAAATGAAAATAAAAAATTGTGCTTGATTTACATAAGATTTTTAATCTCATAAAGAATACAAAATTTTCTACTTCTATGACGTCCTTGTTGCAAGACTGTTGAAAATTTACAATCCTACTTTTCTTGGTCAAGAAGCCTGCGGGGAATACTTATCTCCAATATATCTTAATATATCAATTTATGTTCTTGACAAAGAGATTTACCTGCGACTGACTAGTTCAGGGTTTTTCAATCAACCGGTGTTCTCAAATGGGGGCCTGAACAGTTACTAGCTAGATGTGCAGTTTGTACTGGCTTGGTTAAAAAATAGATTAGTCTTCAGATAGGGTTAAAATCTTAACCACAAGCATCTCAAGGCGTCAGGAAGCATGTGTGTCTTTTCGTTAATTCTGTTGATTTTTCTCCCCAATCCATATTGTATTAAATGCAAAGTTTTCAAAAGACGGCTTTTTTTTTTCTTCTCCACTACTCTATTTTAATCAAATCATTCAAATTCAGAATCAACGACTTGACTAAGAGTAGGGCTTGTTTGATCATTTACTGTTTAAAAATTATTTTAATCTGATATGAAAAAATAAACACTTATTTGTCACTAAATGATCTATTGATGTCACCCTTTGCCTATATAAAGAGCCACTAACTCTCTTAATAGGAACCAACCTTTCCCCTTATACTCTAGCCTCCACTCCTCCATAGTACTAGCTAAAGATGTTGTCTGTTTGGCTTTCGGTCATTAGCTTGCTTATAGTGATTGCCACACATTGGCTTTATAGGTGGAGGAATCCTAAATGTAATGGAAAATTACCTCCTGGCTCCATGGGCTTCCCACTTATCGGGGAGACCCTCTCTTTTCTTGTCCCAAGCAAGTCAATAGACATGCCTCCTTTTATCAAGAAAAGGATGAAGCAGTAAGACCACAATAACCCAAATTCAACTTTTTTGCATCTCATCTAATTCAATAATGCTACCGAGACTATAAATTTTACAATTTGTTGAGGTAGCAGATTGCAATTAGTTCAAAATTACTTTTAGTGTGATCACTATTGATATCACTTTTATTATACTTTCCTCACAACTTGGCAAGCATCTCAACAATTATGAAATTTATTATGTCATACTTATTGCATCTGATTTATGTTGCTTATTGATATTGGAATTTTTTTTTTATTATTTTTTTTTCTCATTTTAGATTTATATGGGCCATTATATTACACACCCACATGCAAATATATCTTTTGGTTATATTTATTCCAACTACATAAATAGGACATCTTGGTGTAACCATCAATAACTTATTTTTCTCATTTTTATTGATAGCTTTTTTTTTTTTTTGGGGCAATTTTAGATATGGTCCAATATTTAGGACAAGCTTGGCAGGACGGCCAGTTGTGGTATCATCTGATCCTGAATTCAACTATTACGTTTTTCAACAAGAAGGAAAATTGGTTGAACGGTGGTATATGGATTCCTTTGCAAAAATTCTCCATCAAGACGCTACAAGAATTAATGCTCATAAAAACATTCACAAGTACCTTAGGAACCTAATCTTGGGGTCCTTTGGTCCTGAGGTTCTCAAGGACAAGATGCTGCCAAAGTTAGAGGATGCCATAAATCAAAGGTTGCTGGGTTGGTCTAAACTATCCAGTTTGGAAGTGAAGAAAAGCACATCATCTGTAAGCTTTTAACCCACTGCGATCATAAATTCATAATGCCTCACTACCCTTTTCCCATAATTCACCCTATTAATTATTTTAGATGTTCATTCGTAGCATTTTGAGTACTTGAAGTAGCTACTACAAAATACACCATTTCTTTCTATAATTACTTATTTGTTGGTCATTTGCAGCTGATCTTTGATTTTACGGCAAAGCAATTGTTCAGTTATGAGGCAGAGAAATCAAGTGAAAATATTGGTGAATCTTTTACTAACTTCTTGCAAGGACTTATGTCATTCCCAATTAATATCCCCGGTACTGCTTATTATAATTGTCTACAGGTAATTAATTTCCTCAAACTTAATTCTTATAGATTTTGAAATCTAAAACATGCTTATGTTCTCTAATTTTGAATTTAGTTTAATATATATATTAATTCAATTGTCATACAGAACCAGAAGAAGGCAATAAACTTAATAACTAGTGTGCTAGAAGAGAGAAAGCAAAATCCAGAACTTCGCAAAGGAGATTTTCTTGATCAGATTTTGGCAGACATGAAAACAGAGACGTTCTTGAATGATAATTTCATCACGTATATGATGTTTGGGCTTCTCCTTGCCAGCTTTGAGACTATATCTTCAACTCTTACTTTAGCTATTAAGTTAATTAATGATCACCCAAAAGTGATACAAGAATTAACGGTTAGTGACACAAAGAGTTCCACAATTTTCTTAAATTAGATTTAAAAAGAAGCATTTTAATTTGATTTTTAATGTTGCTTCAGCTTAACAACATTTTATTTTAATTATTATTAGGAGGAGCATGAAGCAATTATTAAGAACAGAGAAAATGCCAATTCTGGACTCACTTGGAAGGAATACAGATCCATGACTTTTACTCATAATGTAAGTAGATACTCCCCATTCTTTTGGAGGCATAATCTTCCTTTTTACAAAGGGGTAGCTATTGAAAATGTTTCTGACCATCCAATGAATTGGAAAAAATAGGTTATCAGTGAATCGCTTAGGCTTAGTAGTGTTGCTCCTGGGATTCTGAGAAGAACCCTCGAAGACATTCAAGTAAATGGTAAGTTCAAAATCAAACTGGTTGATCTGTCAACATCATTTTTCTTTAATATTTTTTTGGTTATAGGTATTATTCCAGGAGCATAACTAATGTAGTATTCCAAACCAATAAAACAAATAACTTTTTTACATAATTTTTTGAGTATATGTCTATTATTTTATTAAATGACTTGTTTTTATGAGTGTGGAGTACCACATCAGTTATATATCCTGGAAGTACCTAATAATTACTCATGAGAGGAGGTTGAGAGCTATTATCATAAATTCATAATAATTCCTTTGTTGTATTAATCTTGATATAAGTTGAGAATAATATGAGATATGCACGTACATCGTAGGATATACAATTCCAAAAGGCTGGGCACTTATGGTAGTTCCTGCTGCCCTTCAACTGAATCCATCCACTTATGAGGATCCTCTTGCCTTCAATCCATGGCGTTGGCAGGTGGGTTATTTTATTATTTTGTATTTTCATTTTTTAAACCTTGAAAGAGTACTCATCAATCACCATGATCATTTAGTATAACATGGACTAAATTTTGGTGGGAATCCTAAATCTTTCTTCTTATATTTTGGCTAATCTCTCATTTCATTATGAATTAAAGGATATCTCAGCAAACGTCACAGCAAAAAATTTCATACCATTTGGGGCAGGCATGACATCATGTGCAGGAGCCGACTTCAGCAAGGTTCTAATGGGTGTTTTCGTTCATGTCATGGTCACCAAATACAGGTACTTTATTTCTTATTCTTACATGCATTAGCAACACATGCATAGACAAGTTGAACAAAACTGATTTTTTGTTTTTGTTTTATTTGAATTATGCCAAGGTGGACTACAATCAAGGGAGGAGAAGTGTTTCGTTCCCCTACTTTAGGATTTGGAGATGGTTTTCATATTCAGGTTTCACCAAAGCATGGATGAAAGAAATTAATATTTGATCAAAGGGATCGAGAACAGGAAACACGACCATATTAATTCCTGACATATATTATAAAATAAAAAACGATCCCTAATAATAAAAAAAAAAAATCGTTTCATTCCCATGTAATATATTAAATGTTAATAAATTAAGTTGATTATTGTCACATTTTGTCATTAAGACTATAGTCAATGGTGCTTCATGGCTGTTGTCTACGTTATATCAACCAAACCATAGAAAAGGAAAAGGCGGCGTTCTCTCTTTCTTTTTTCTTCTTCTTCTTCTTTGTTTTGTTTATTCTGATAAAAGTTGTTGTGTATTTCAATTACATTAAATAAAAAGATGCTTTTAGTATTTTAAGCTCTCTCAGTCTCAGTCTCTGTCTCTCTCTATCTACACGTGAATGTGCCTGTCTATTTCAGTAGAGAGGAATACTATTTTCTATATTCACTCGTTTTTTTCCCCTCTTATATTTTTATATACCCATCAAAGTCTAAAATCTGTGGAGGCCTTTGGGAAGGAATACTAGATGTTACAAAATAGTAAGTTATAAATTAAAGGGTAAATATTTGCTCCAAAAAACATTTAAAGGTAAATATATATTTTTCAATATTGAGAGGTGTGTATAAGTTACCTATTGTGGATATACATTTACAAATTATAAACATTAATATTTACAAATTAGTTATGGACATCAACAATTGTTAAATATCCACGATTACTTAATATATAGTCACGTTCTAAGTAGTGTATTATATCAAGGCCAAAATGCAAAAAGACCCTTGGGGTTTTGGTCAGTTGCAAACTGATCCCTGGGGTTTAAATTTCGCATTATAACCACCTGGGGTTTATGGATTCGTAAAATTGACACCTCAACTAAACAACCGTTTAGTTTTTTGTCAAAGATAACAGCCACGTGAGTTTCACGTGACAATTATCTCCTCCCCAAAACCTTAAAAATCTTGGTCAAGCCCACACGTGCGACTGTGAGAGAGAGAAAAGAAAAACAAAACAATGTGAGATTGAGAGAGAAAGAGCCGTGCGATTGAGAGAGAAAGAGGCATGCCTGTTGTAGCCCTATTGCGGTCTTCGTTCAAATCCGGGTTTGGTTTTTTTCTTCTTCGCTTTGCACTTGCAGCTTCTTTGTGGTTTAATTCAGATCCAAAATCTGTTTGGTTGCCGAGAAAGTTGAGGAATAGAAATGAAAGGGATAGAAAGTTTTGATTTTTCTGTGTGTGTGTATCTTTGCTGGATTTGGTGTATGGAATAAATACTGATCGCTTTATTTGGTTCAACTGAGTCAAACTTGCTTTATTTGGCTCAAATTTTTTTTTCTGTTTGTAAATAATTGGAATCCAATATTCAATATTCAAAATTCAATTGTTTAATTTTATCTTCTTCCTCGATTTTTATTTAGCTGAGCTGTGATTTTCTATTATCTTTCATATCAATAATTTTGAATATTTTTTAAGAAAAAAATTCAAGCTTTTCATCATACTAGTTTCAGATCTGATTAGCTAGTTTCGTAGCAAATGGCTTTAATTTCATGATGAAAGTTAAATGTTTGAAATTTTGACAGAGTCAATGTTAATCTGGGTTTACCACAATGACAGTGTTTCTCTAATTTAAGTTAGATAATTACGAAAAAGAAAACCAAATTTTTTTTTTGTCTGTTCTTTTCTCGATTTTCTTTTTCTTTTTCTTTTTCTTCTTCTCTCTCAATCGCACGGCTCTTTCTCTCTCAATCGCATGGCTCTTTCTCTCTCAATCTCACCTTGTTTTGTTTTTCTTCTCTCTCTCACAGTCGCACGTGTGGGCTTGACCAAGATTTTTAAGGATTTGGGGAGGAGATAATTGTCACGTGAAACTTACGTGGTTGTTATCTTTGACAGAAAACTAAACGGTTGTTTAGTTGAGGTGTCAATTTTACGAATCTATAAACCCCAGGTGGTTATAATGCGAAATTAAAATTAAAACCACAGAAGGTCAGTTTGCAACTGACTAAAACCCCAGGGGTCTCTTTGCATTTTGGCCTTATATCAACTATATACATTGATAATATACACGTATCACTGTCCAAAATTATTATTATTATTTTTATAAACAAATATATAATACAAAGAACATAGGCTGAGGAAATAACAAGAAGAGAGCCCAAATACATTATCAGTGCCCTAAATTAAATCTATGATTCCTATTGCCATGAAATGTCGAAGCATGCAAGAAGAAAATGGATACGTAATTACTGTATTGATCCTAGGCGGTCATCGTTCAAATGGATGATGGATTTATTAAATAAGGTTGGTCAAATATTTGGACTCTAGAACAGGACAGGTCGATATGTAACTTTCACATATGTTGACTGTAATTCGTCAAGTTGAACTATGCAAAAATCTAACCAGTGTTTTAAGAAATGATTCGTTTTAAGAATTGGAGATTAGATAAGTTCGAGTTTTTGAGATTAGATAAGGATTCGATTGGATTTTAAACTTGGAGATTGGATAAGTTTGAATTTTTGAGGTTAGAGAAGGATTCGATTGGATTCGAACCCTGATGACGTCATAATTATTTGAAATATAAATAAACAAAATACATTTGTAACCGTTAATAACATTGACTCAAAAACCAACAGAAATTTTAAAAGTTTCCAAATTTATTTTCACGACTTTTATAAGGTAAATACTAAATATAAAATAGTACAACGTTAAGAACACTAAATAAAAATAAAAAAAATATAAAAAAAGAAGGTACAATTACAACATATTTGTAACGACATAATTTGCAAAAGTTACATTTGGGAAATATAAAACAGTCAAACATTAACTGTTTGAACCGCAACGCCTCTTCTCAACAAACCAACCAATCTTCATTTTGCAACATCACCCCCCATCATCCATCACGACGGTGTCCTTGATGCCTCCATCAACTTTGTCAAACTGGAATGTTTTGACTTTTGACCAGGGAATGGTTTTGAGAACCGGTAGTTCCATCGAGGTTCAAACTTTCTTGTTCAAATTAGGTGGGTGTAACGATTAAATTTACCGTTTTCTAATAGATTAAGTTTTTGGAACAATAAAAAATTTAGGGAAAATTACACTTTACCACCCTAAACTATCACCTCTTTTTAACTTCACCCCCTAAACTTTAAAAAGTATCAATTGACCCCCTAAATTAATCCAATTGCACGGCTGTTACTCCCTGATGCCAAAATCGAGTTAAAATAGACAGAATAGAGCAATACGTGACACGCACGTGATCCCAAACCCACCAGAACATGTTTACCAATTTGATTTTTATCAAAACCCCGAATTGCCCTCCCCTTAACCAAAATCTGAGATAAACACCAGAACACTTTCAACCATAACAAAATGCCCGCCAAACTGAAACCACAATTATACATTATCTGCATTCAATGTATATATATTGATAATTCATAGTTACAAGATAAGGGAAAAGGGACTCCAATGCATATTAAGGTGGGTCAAACTCAACCCCGTATTGATTGCCTTGACAAACAAGTAAAAGGTCAACAACAATGCGAATATAGCCACGCCTTCATTATCGTACGACCCGGCCACGGATCTAGAAATGTAGCCGGGGCAAATGGCGATCAAGGCGGCGGCGATGAGGCCGGCGCTGGTATCCCAAATCTCTTTGCCGAAGAAATAGGCGACGAGGGTGGTGTTGGAAGTGAAAAAGGGCGCAGTCAACACGTAGACCTCGCGGATATGGACAGCGAAGCTGAGGAGGCGGAGGAGCCAGTAAATGACGGCGGCGGTGACCATGAGACTAGGGTAGAGTGTACCGCCGATGATGCGACCAAGCGGGTACGAGCTATCGGAATCGAACCAGTTCCAAAACTCATAGAAGCCATTCTTTGTGAGGTAGAGAGTGGTGCGGTAATTGAAGTAGGGATCGAACTCATGGATCATGGACTCGTAGCGGAGAACGCTGAAGAGGCGAGTGATGAAAGCGAGGACATAGACGAGGCCAAGGATTGTGACTCAGAGCAGAAGCTCTTACTGTTTGGTTTTCATTTTGAAATTTAGGGATTTTAGAGAGAAGAAGGAAGTTGATGCGGATTTCGCTGCGACCATGTTTTGGAGAAGAAGAATACAAAATGATCAAAATTGAGTTTGGTTTTTGTCAATTTGGGAGAGTTTGGGGGTTACTGCTCTAGGGCTTCAGTTTGGCGGGCATTTTGTTACGGTTGAAGGTGTTCTGGTGTTTATCTCAGATTTTGGTTAAGGGGCATAAGGGCAATTTGGGGTTTTGATAAAAATCAAATTGGTAAAGGTGTTTTGGTGGGCCCGGGATCACGTGCATGTCACATGTTGCTTTATTCCGTCTATTTTAACTCGATTTTGGCATCAGGGGGTAACGGCCGTGCAATTAGATTAGTTTAAGGGGTCAATTGATACTTTTTAAAGTTTAGGGGATAAAATGAAAAATGGGTGATAGTTTAGGGTGGTAAAGTATAATTTTCCCAAAAATTTATCATGATATTACCGTTATTAGAGCTGGTGATCATGAGTTTGAACTTTGTCTCCACTCTACGTCTCATTCAAAAAGTTAAAAATCTCACAAGTTAGTTTCTACTTATTAACGGTCTCATATGAGGAGGGTATTAGAATAATGTTTAAATGTTTAAATTCATCATTTTTTAATAATTTAGGTTTTTAGATTATTGGGAATTTTAGAAATTTAACAATAATATTGTGGCTCAAGAGCCAGACTTCATTAGCCAATATTAGTAATTATGAGAATTTTGGATAATATTTTAAGAGACGACCAAAATTATCAAATCGGAGTGTATATTTCATATTGTTTTTCATCTACTCCTCTCATTTTTAAAAAATAAAATAAAAAAGATATAGAAACTGTAGGAATAATGAACCATACATCTTTAATTGAATATAAAAAAGATAAATATGTCAAATTATCTAAATTAAACGAGTGACTGATACACGGCATAAAGCATAAGCAAATCTTTGATGAAGCATTGGCCAATAGATTATTTCTTTTGGACCCATTACATTATCATACATGCTTAAGATATAATCAAAATTATTGATGGATTAACTTGTGTGTGTGCATGCATGTGTTATAATCTCTTTGGGACATCCAATAAATAGAATGATATATATGTGATATTTATAGTGATACCAAATATGAAGTGTCGGTTATCATTATCAAGTATGTTCTAACCAAGTTATGAAAATATATATAATGAGAGACTATATACCATAAGTGACATGACTTTATAAGTTCGATAGTTTCTAACTAATAGTATCTAACAAAGGTTTGTAAATTGTAAATTGTAATGTGCATAATATATATATTTTTTCTTAATGATAAAAAGTTACAAAATTGATAATTGGTTTTAGACTATTCGTCCAAGGTCAGTGAGACCTTACATCATGATGCCATCGCTTTTAGATGTTATCTCTGGATTCTGGAAGTGTTGACTAGAAACATTGCAGCCATATCCATTATTGATTATTATTTGTCACGTGGTCCAGTTATACATTTCAATACCTTCTTGAAGAACTCCATGAGGCCATCAATTTTGACAGTTCAAAACCATTATTATGATACTTGATTTTTTATTTTTATTTATTTTTTAATTCGATAGTTGCGTTTCAGTTGAATATCAGGGAGTACCTAGTTAAACTATAAGCTAATTATTTGATCTTGTTTCAAATACATTTTCGTATATACCGTACGTAGGTATGCATGTAATATAAGATTCAATTAATTTTGACAAAAATGGTACTTTAGTCTAAGTCATATTATTTGATAATTACGTAGACATGCACAGCAAGTCAATTTAAAAAATTTTAGTGACTTGGAAAACACGGTATGACAGCAAGTTAGCAACCCAAAAACTCAGCTGCTTTGATGGATGACTTTATTATTTTAAACATTCCCACAGTTTATTTAAGAGCTGATTAAGGCAAACCGATAATTTTTTTTCCTTATTTCCAATCTTAAAATATTTTAGTGGAGCACTTTGTTCTTATCTGTCATTTTTAAAAGAATTAAGGTAACTCCACGAGGCTCCTGCTTATTTTTCAACCAAACATCAAAATCATACATCGAGTTGTTTTTTTCGTTGGGAGGGGGAGGATCAGGGGCCTCGCCCCCATTGCTTGATTGCTATCATCCAGGGACGGATCCAGAAATTCAATTTAAAGTGGACACTTTTAATCTCAAAGTTTAATAAACATAATATAAAAAATGCCAAAAGCCGATATACATTATTTATATAACCAAAAAGTAACAAACAAAAAGATCATTATAGCATTTTACAATTGATTCCGATGTGTGTTTCGTATTTTGAAACCCTTACATCATAGGTACCAACATATGTGGGGTAATTACCATCATATGTGACACTAATACCATCAATTTGTTATTTTATCTATCAAAAGTACTACATGCACCAAAAAAAAAAAAAATGTGATATTGTAGAATTATCCAAAAAATTGAGGGTGGACACTTTATAAAATCTAATTATTTTTTATATTAAAAAAAAAAAAAAAAAAAACATTTGAAGGTGGACACTGGCCCTAGAGTGGATCTGCCCAGGCTACCATCGACAAGCTCTCGTCATTTTATTATTCTTGTAAGTTGCTTATTAAATGAACATTTAATTAACAAAAGGATTAAAATATTCTTGTAAACAAAAAGAAGATTAAAACAACGGGGGGACATGGCTCGCCAATTAAAGTACAAAATTATGATCCATATTTCTTATACCGATTATTAAACTATGAAGTCCAAATATTTAACTGAACACGTTATCAATAAACGATAAGATAATTACGACAAGAACAAAAGTAAATGAGAAAAAGTTCCCACTATAGAACTCTTTCATTTTTTTTATTTGATAAACACCACTATAGAACTTTCTATTTTGTTGTAACCAACACTACGAATTAATTAATTAGAAAGAAGGAATAATATTGTGCCGGCCCAACATATTCTATATGTGCCAATTTTAAATTTTTGCTGCTTTGGCTGATATGGTGCATTAGATATGTTGTTTCCACTTTCCTTATCTAATTCTTAGTCTTAATTATAATTAAAAAAAAAATATCTATATATATATATATATATATATATTAAAAAATATCTTAGTCTTAGATTCTTAGTTTGCTGCTTTGGCTGATATGGTGCATTAGAAGGAGGTTCTGTTTTGCTGTTTTAACTTTTAGTGCGGAGTAGGGCTCTGTTTTAAGCTTGTTTTAGTCCTACTTGGTTATGACATGTGTGGGCTCAGGATCTTGATCTATTGTATTTGTTTCTTTTGTACAATGAAATTTACTGATTTACCCAAACAAAAAAAGTGTGTAAATCAGTAAAAAAATTTGTGTAATTCTACAAAGGAGAAGTTAACGCCTCTAAAAAAGAGAAAAGATTTGGAGCAGTCGAACATAACGGTTAGTTTAATTGTAATTCAAAATATTTTTAATGAAAAAATTGTCAATTTCCCACTTTTTTTTTGGTGACCTATTCAATTGGATTGAGATCAACTAGCAATTGCACATGTAATAGTCTAGTTCAAAAAGTTAAAAAAGTATAACCAATAAAAGTGTAAAATGCCAAAAACTGATAAAATTGGTTTAAATTTTTTTATTCAAGGGTTGAGATTAAAAGTGAATGTTTCAACTTTTAATCTCAACCCTTCAAAACTATTGCATGGTGCAATTGCCCTAGCAATTACCCGTGATCTCAATCCCAATCAATGTGCTAGCTTACAACATAATTTACTATATATATATATATATATATTCATGATCTTGTATTAGGTGATTGGAAATTTGGAGTTTATAAGATATATAAAAATTGGGATAATTACATAACCTCCTTGTGGTTAGGCTGTGTGACACTTTGTCTACATGTGGTTTAAAAAGTGTCAGTTTACCCACCAAAAGTTATATTTGTTAGCAGCCCTAACCGGCCACTCCATCACTTTTACCGTTAAAAACAAAAATAAATAAATAAAAACACATATTTGAGGATCAAAAAGCGCATTTGGTCATTGGAAACAATTTTTTTTGTTTTCATTCTAGGTGTTTTAAACTATGAGAGGGGTAGGATATTTTGGGGTGATGGTGATGCCATTAGGGATCTTTACTATTTTTACTTTTTAGAAAGGACCTGATGTGTAAACCAAATCAATTATTTCATTAACATTTTATCAAAAAAAATTTCTTTCATTAACAATTTTTTTTATACTTAAGCAGGATAGACAATTAAGCATTGATACTGGACCGGTAATAGTTAACAAAATACAAGCATGGAGAGGAAGCCAAGGCTTTTGTTTTTGTTAGAACAGTTCGTGGATTGTATGAATCTACAAAAGATAACATTTGATATAGAAGATAACTAGAGAAAGATAAGCTTGAGTAAAAGAAGGAGATAAAATAGGAACTAATTCTAGATGTTTAAAATCAAACTAGAAACCCAATCCTTCATCAAGAATCCACAATAGAAAAACCCATTCCTTCACCGAGAATCCACAACACCAAAACCCATCATTTGCAATCAAAACCCAGATCAACCAAAAAGGTAAACAACCCACAGATTTGTTTGTTGCCAAATTAGAATATCCAAAGAATGGTTGCCAATTTGTTTGAAGGAAACAAATAACTATGTTAGATGAGGGTCTAGTATCTTACATCAATTGAGGGAATACTTATAAGCATATACAGTGACTCAACACACTCTCTTTCCTAAATAACCGTTCTCTCAGAAAACACTAAAAAGCTACAATTGTCACAAATGGAAGCTTTCTAAGTTCTCAAGTGAGGTTCTTAAGAGACAGTAACTTTTGATCTCTCAAAAGTTCTCTTTTGGTTTGTTTGGGGGTGTGTGTGTGTGGTGGAAATGTACTTGGGTTCATTATTTATAAGCTAACTTCAACGGTTACATTTCATGCCTTGATCTTCTCTTCAAATCCCATGAAAATAGCCCATATTACTTGATAACTGCCTCGATTATGGTCTTTCCGTTAGAAAATTCAGGAACGTGCTTTAGATTCCAATGTGCATAATCCCATTTGCCATATGTCATCTGTGTGGCTATGAAAATTAATAAACACGTGTCGCTTCTTGATTGGTTTACGTGCCTTCTTCTAATTGGCTCTTGTTCTGACCATTACTTGGTCCACGCGTTGTTATTTGATTGGTACTCTTACCAGCTAACACGCCGTGGTCCACGTGTCGCTCTTTGATTGGTACTCTTGCCAACTCATATGCCAAATCATTATTTTTGAATTTCGTACTAACATATGCCCCTCGCATATGATTCGGTAAAGATTCTTTACTAAACGTGTGAAAACATGGCTCCAAAGTACGCTTCGCCTTTTGACGGTTATGCCAGCTTTTATGCGGCTCTTAAATGAATGAAAGACAACATATAGTTGTTTCACTGCTTAGTAGTCATTTCACCATTTCAACTTTCGAAATCCTACCAACTCTCAAATGTTTTTCTCTCAGTTTGCTGTAAACCCTTGTTTTCGTTTTCACCCTCGATTTCACCCTTCTTCCTACTACAATGGCGAAATCTTCCTCCAATGATGATCTTTGTGATCGTGCCATCCAGATAATCGAAGCACTTCCTACTGATCAAAATATCAGGGGTGTCTTAATCCCTTTTATAAGTAAACGTTCCTATTCTTCCTCTACCTCTACATCACCACGATGTGTTTTAGTCCTTACCTCACGACCTACCTTGAGGAACTCTCTCCAATCTTTCCTTTCCACCCCCATTTTGCCTCTTCCTACCAAAGAAAACAAATGAAATGGGGAGAATGGGATACGTTTTCCACCTCAATAACATGGTATAAGGCATCTGACAGTTGGTCTCCCTTGGTAGCAAGATTAGCTCCTACCAAGCTCGAAAAGTGGAAAGTGCTAGGAATTAATGAAGCAATCTGTGCTTCCAAGTATGAAATCCCCATCAATCCAAGCTTATTGATATCTCTTATAACTTTCTGGTCCCCAGTGACCAATACTTTATCTTTTTCTGAGGGGTACATGATCCCGACGGTGGTTGATGTCTTTGCCCTGTTGTGCTTACATCCTATGGGTGCATTCACCCACAACCTAATGGCCGCTAGTAAAGGCCCTGAGGAAGACATCCTTAATGGCATACCCCTCAACTACAACGATTTTATTAAAGCAGTGAAGGGTTCTACCAACTTGCACGTCACCTACAAAGAAGAGCGTTGTTTCTACTTGTTTTGGATATGCAAATTCCTAGCTTGCACTTCTTCTAAACAAGTCATAAACTACTATCTACCAATTGCTCGATGCTTGGCGAATGGTACTCCTGTTGACCTGGGCTCATTTGTATTGGGAGAGCTTTATCAATTCATGTTTTTGCTTAGCACTGAGCCTGAACAGTCCCATGGTTGCCGCATTTGGCTTATACAAATGTGGGTTTACTCCTACTTCCCCTCGATTTCCCCTGAGCTTCATCCAACCATTGTCCCATGGTCATATGGAGAAGCCTATATGCATGCCAGGTATCCTGAAGAAGTCCCCTCTTATCCTACCTGCTTCAAACTCTTCAGTGATCTATCAAGAAAGAGATCACTTGAAGAATTCATGCCTTTCGAGGCAAAAAGGTATGGTTCTGAGGATTTTCATAAATTCTCAAACCAAGGCTTCTTTAGAGGAGATGCTGCATGGGGCGCTTGTCTCCATTCGGGGGATCAGAGCCACCAATGCTGGTGTGGAAGCTTACTGTCCTTCGCTAGTGGTGAGACAGTTTGGGTTGGTCCAATTGTTATCTATTCCCCCAAACTAGACCAAGAATAAATAGTGGAGCTTTAGGGCCTCAATTTCTAAGGATGAGGCCCAAAGAGTAAGTAATTTGGTTAGGGAAAAGGTCACAAGCTTCACACTTACACCTTTCCAGGTTCATCCAGTGTCATCTTCATCATTCCACAGCTGGTGGGAGACTTACATGGCCCATTTTAATAATGATGACGACCTGATCGAGGCCATTCAAGGTTGCTGCCCTTCATTTTTGTTGCAACAATTTGCAGGTATCCTTTCATCCTTCTTCTAATTATGTTATTGCTTGTATGGCTTTTAGCATGATATAAATGCCATTTACTCTTCTTAGGTGCTTGTCTTGAGCATATAGCCAGTTATGTGACTCCCCAACCTCTTCAACAAATCTCCCCTTCTGGGAAAAAGATAGGTGGTGATCCCTCTTCTCAGAAGTTTGTTACTGCTGAAGTAAATTCTGATCCTCTAATCATTCTAGTTGATATAGTTACTGATAGAGTTGCTACGTATAATGCCAAACTTGCTGAAGTAGCTTTTGATTTGAGAAACCAGCTAATGAGGTCTTGTCAGGCCAATTTGCTTCAAAATGCTGCTTTCAAGAAAGCCAAAGAAAGCGTAAGGCTTCACGCTCCTACTTCTCAACTACCAACTTTTTTAAAACAAGAGGCTCGTACTTCAACCAAAAGGAAGACTCTTGAGGTTGAAGAAATCGACCCCGCTGTCTTTACCACAGGTGTTAAACCCTCTGCCAAGAAACTCATCAAAACAATTGCCAAGAAGACTACAGCCAAGAAGCCAAGGGTTATTAAGGCATCAGGTGTTGCCTCGATCAAAAAAGTAAAGCCTTTGGTAGAGGAGCTCGATGATGCAACCACCCTATCATCTTTGATAAAAAGAGTAGGTCAACAAAAACAAGTTCTAGGTGGTATTATCGAGGCTCAACAGGCTCTAGAAGCTAAAGATCGACGGATAGCTCGAGAACATGAGGAGGCTATATAGTTTGTTGCTGTTGTCGAAGCTTAAAACAAAGTCGAGGAGGCTGAGAGGATGCATCTGGAAGCTAAGGAAGAAGAGAGGAGGAAGGCTGAAAAGGCTGAGAATGAGGAATTGCTGAGATAGGGAGGAGGATGGAGGTGACGAAAAAGGAGAAGGCTGATGCTGAAAAGAAGAAGCAGAAGGAGATAGAAAAGAGAAGAAAAGAAAAGGAAGAGGCAGAAAAGAAGAAGAAGGAGAATGAAGAAAAAGAGGAACAAAAGAAGAAGGAGGAGGAAGAGAAGCAGGAGGCTGAGAAGAAAAAGAAGGAGAAGAGAGAAGAAGAAGTTGCCAAAGAAAGGGCAGAAAAACAAAAGGCACAGATAGTGCCAAACGAAAAGAAAATAGTAGAGAAAGTTGGGGAAGTGGCTATAATGCCAGAGCAAGAGGTTAAACAACCAACCATTGAGACTGAGGCTTCGATCAAGACTACGACCTCTTCCATCGAGGTTACCACCCCTTTGGTTAGCGTAAGTCTTGCTTTCCTCTTTCTATATCCTGATCTTTACACCTTAATTTGCTTATTAACTTGTAATTCCTTTTTCAAGCTCAAACCATGCTTGAGGGTTTTGGGGACATCGAAAAACTTTTGAAGATGTCTCTCTGACCCTTCAACAGTGCTAGACCCCTACCAAAGCTTCTTCTACCATTACCTCCTTGAAGCCAATAGAAGAACAACTTGAAGCAGCAATTAACCAGTTGAAGGAGCTCTTAAAGCAACCTGCCAATGTGATCCTTCTTGATGCTGGTCCAGTGGACAAATTTCAACAGGTGGCTCGATTTCTCATTGCTAATCCCTTTGCCCTGAGTGAGAGTGGTAAAGCACTTCTGGGTTTGTTTGTGCAGAATCTTGACAACACTATTTCTAACCTCCAAGTAGCCCAAGGATAGAGGAATCAAGCCAAAAGTCAAGAAGCAGATCATAAGCAGAGAGTCTCTAGATTGCAAGCTCATCAACTCGATCTTCAAGCCAAAGCATCAAAACTAAAGTCCATTGACCAAAAAGCGAACTCTCTTGAGGCTGAGCTCCAAATTTGGAAATCCAAGTGAACTAAAAAATATTTGGAGCTTCAATCTATGTATGTTGAGAGTCAAGGACTGGTTCGAGGGGTAGAATTGATCTCTAAAGCTGAACAGGATTCGCAAACCCTTCAGTTAGAGATTAGTGACCTTGAGATGCTGCCCTTAATGAGTTGGCTGGTTTGTTTGCTGCTTTCATGGAGTTGTAATTAAGCTTTTATTTTCCTAAATTGTTTGGCCTTTTCTGGACAGTTTTAATATATTTCCAATTTCTAGCTCTTGTGTATATTTACTCAGGCTATTTTCAAGCCTTAATACCTTTTACCTTATCTCAAAATCTTTTATGTTGATAAACCATTTCATTAAAGCTTGGCTTGTATGGTTTAAGGCACTTTCCATTTATTGATCTGATGTGCTCTTCTCCATTAATATGCATTAATTTGTATGCATTTCCATCAAATAACTGATTAACCAGATAAGGCCCTTCCCAATTGGGTTACCATTTTCCCAAATGAAGGTCTTTGGTCCCTAGAGGTAATATCACTTTCCACACCACGTCTCTTATTGCAAAAGTCTTAGTAATCCTTCGATTATAACTCCTAATGACTTTTTGCTTTTGTAAAATGATAGAATTTAAGGCTGATACTTGTGCTTCATCCAAATCATCCATTTCTGCCATCATAGCACTTTCATAATCTATGTGGCTCAATTGATTTTGTTTGGCCACTCTAAGTGACTGATAAGTCATGAAATATGACTTATTTACATGCATTTTAGAAAGATTATACTGGAATTGTATTGCATTACATGTCTAATTACACTTAAATGGATGTTAGTTGTTTAATTCATTGAATTACATGACTTGTGCATTTAAGTGTATTAATTTAATCCCTTAGATGTTAATTTAGGCTATGCTTGATTGCAGATACAAGCTAGATCAGATTGGAGTTAGATAGCACAAGCTGAAAGAAGAAAAAGAGAAGAATAGAGGTGCTGGAGCACAATCCAGTAAACTAGATTAGGACATCTAGCAGACTGGATTCTAAGGTAGAAACTCCAAAATTCAAATCAAGAAGGATCCAGTCGACTGGATTAATTGTCTGGAATCAGGCAGAAACACCAGACTTCAAGAATTCAAGAATCCAGTTGACTGGATGGTGATCCAGGTGACCGAAATAATTAATCCAAATTAGGCAAAAATTCCAGGAGGAATTTTAATGAAAATCCAGTCGACTGGATGATGTTCCAGGTGACTGGATTCGCGGGACATCGGTTTTAAAGAAAGCCCAATTGTGTTTTAAAGCTCTCCCAACTCAAGGCCCGTTGAACCCAATTTGTTTTGGCTCTGAAGTCCAAATTAGATAAATGAGATTATGGTTAATAAGAGGGTTTTGATTCGATGGTGGATATTAGACAAACTCTCTCTCTCTCTCTCTCTCTCTCCCAAACTTAGGTTTTTACTCCTATGGCCGCCTAAGCCCCTTACTAGGGCTAGGAGCTATGTTTTCTGTATAACAGTATGAGTACTTTGTAATCTCTTTGATTTTTATTGTTAAATTTCATTTGATTGTTGAACATTTGATGCTTATTGATGTATGTTTTATTCTGTACTTTCTATAAGTTTAATCATGTTTTTCTTATGATTAAGGGGGAATACTTTATGGTTTCAATCAGGTATCGTGATTTATAATATTGAAAGGTTTTTCTAAATATTACTCTAGCCACTTTATTTTCTCCGGTTATATAGTGTTCCTGAGTTCTTTTAGATCAACCAGGTCAAAAGCTCTTTAAAGGAAAATAATCAATTGTATACTGTTATTAGAACAAGGTTTTTAATCGGGATTACAAGGGAATCATACTGATATAGAGAAACACCCCGAAACCCTAGTACCTTTTTACATATTAAATTTCCATAAAACAATTCATTTTACCCTTTTAGATATTGTTTTACATTGTCTTTTGAAAAACACAACTCCCTGAGGATCGACAATCCCTTACACCGTACTACAGGTACCGCTTTTTATTGAGCGACATCAGTGACTGAATAGTTATTTCTACTGGGAGTACTGCATCATGACCATAAACCAATGAAAAATTAGTTGTATTGATGCTTAGCCTTTTTGAGGTTTAGTAAAATAAGAAATTGAAAGATTTCGTTGAAATTGTTCCTTTGGAAATTTCCCGAAAAGCTAATCATAGGTTCTTCTCTCCCTCGGAACAATAGGGCCATTATGCTCATTACTAAACTTGTTGAAGAGATGAAATATAACCAAGGTATATCTTTTTTATCAGAGGTTGAAAGACCGGTTTAGAGGGAAGCATTTGCCCCTTTCTTCAACATAGGGGATATTGAACCCTAGATTTCCCTATCTACTTTCCCATTACTTCTTACCAGGAAAAGGCATACCAAAGATAGCTACTAGGAGGAAGTCACCTAAGCAAGTAAAGGACAGAAACTACAGCGGAAACAAAGGGGAGCAGTATAAGCCCTTCTCCGGCCTGGGAAAAGCAGTGAAGAGTTAAAGGACCCACACCTTCCCTTCCGGAAAGGCCCGCGAGGAAAGAAAGAAGAGCGACAAGGTTTAGTTCAGATTTGACTGTTTGCAGCATGGGAGCGGATTACCTAAAAAATCCCGGGCAGCTAAGTTGGTATGGAAGAACTGCTGCGCCGCGGGCGGCAATGGTAAGAGCTGGTAAGCATGGTAACTGTATCGGCGGCCGGAGAATTGATAATGCCTTGGGCACCTGGGAAAATGGCTCACGACACAAGCTGACGACAGCCATGCAACACCTGTATGAAAGTCAGTACCATCCCATTAAGGACAGGTCTTGTTCAACAACTATCCTTAAATTGGCCTTGATGATCTTGTTGGTAGACTCTGCTTATCCATTATCTTGTGCATAACATGGTGTGGATTTAAGGATTTTGATTCCATATTCTTGTGCAAAAGCCAAAACCCTTGACCCATTAAAAGCTATTCCATTATCCACAGTAATACTTTGAGGTAAACCAAATCAATGAATCATCATTTCTTTTATGAATCGAATCACATCATTTTTAGTTATATCCTTATAAGCTTTGGCCTCTACCCACTTTGTAAAGTAATCTGTAGCCATGATCACAAAACAGTTCTTCTTTTTGGAGGTAAGCCTAACTTTTACAATTAAATCCATTGCCCATTATCTAAATGGCCAAGGTTTAATGATCGAGCTTAACTTGGCAGCGGAAACCTGGGTAATGGTCCATGTTTTTGACATGCCTCGCATCCATGAGCATATTCAATGAATTCTTTTAATATCTTTGGCCAGTAATATCCATATTAATGTATCAGCCATTTCATCTTTATTCCTGATTGATGAGCTCCACAAATTCCCTCATGGACTTCAGCCATTACTTGTATTAACTCTTCTGTGCTTATACATTTAAGCAAGATTCCATCAGTTCCACGTTTAAAGAGGCATTCATCTTCTTTTCCCATAAAACATACCTTCTGGCTTTGAGTTTTAAGGCATTATCGGTACAACCACTTGGGCTTCTTAGGTATGAGATGATTGGACTTCTCCAATTTTCTTTCCTTACCTCGAGGGTAAAGATCTCTGTCCCTAACTGCCTGGTAAATATTGATGGTAATGTTCTTGATTTTATTGCCTCGATTTCAATTTTTTCATCCTTAAGTGCTCTATAACCTGATGCTACTTGGACCATTTTGTTGGCCTCATGGTTTTCTTCTCAGGGTATATGGTGTAAAGTGCACTCTTGGAACTCTTGTAATAATTGTTGGGTAGACGCTAAATAAGGGGCTAATAGAACACTTTCACATTTATATTGTCCCTTAACTTGGTTGATTACTAACTGTGAATCACCAAATATTTCCACATTCCTTATCCCCATTTGTAGAAGTATCTCTAATCCCAACACTAAAGCTTCATATTCTACTTGGTTGTTAGAGCATACTTTTTCTACTCTAATTGCTAACTGGGTTTTTACTCCTTGTGGTGATTCCAAAATTATTCCAACACCAGCTCCTTATTCAGCTCTTGATCCATCAAAATAAAATTTCCAAGGGACTAAAGACACATATTAGGCTTTTTCTAGCATATTATTACACGGATGATCAACCAAGAAATCTGCCAATGCCTGGCCTTTAACTGCTTTTTGTGGCACATATAGTAAATGAAATTCTACTAAAGCTAAACTCCATTTGCACATTCTTCCACTTAAAATAGGTTTTGACAACATATATTTGATAACATCAGTTTGAGCAATAATGAACACAACATAAGCTAGCATGTAATGTCTTAATTTAAGTGTAGAAAAATACAAAGCTAAACAAAGCTTTTAAACAGTAGAATATCTACATTTAGTTGGATTCAAGATTCTACTAAAATAAAAAACAACTTGTTCATGGTCATCTTCATTGTCTTGGGCCAACAGACTTCCAATCGATTCTTGGGTATCAGAGATGTATAGCTTTAGTGGTTTGCCTTCTTTAGGAGGAATCAACACTGGTGGGGTGGCTAGATACTGCTTGATAGAATTGAAGGCTTTTTGGTGTTCTTCATGCCACACAAATGCCTCATGATCTTTCAATCAAAGTAAGGGAGAGAAAATTTTGGTTTTTCCTATCACATTTGCAATAAATCTCCTTAGAAAATTTATTTGCCCAAGTAATATTTGCAATTCCTTTTTATTAGATGGAGGTTTGGCTTGTAAGATAGCCTTAGCCTTATTTTTATCCACCTCTATGTCTCGATTATGTATCGGAAACCCTAAAAGTTCCCAACTGTAACACTGAAGACACATTTTAATAGGTTCATCTTTAATTGATTCTTCCTCATTCTTATAAAGGCCTGTTCTAGGTTTCTTAAATGCTCATCAAAGTCTTGAGACTTTACTACTATATCATCTATGTATACTTCCATATATTTTCCAATCATATCATGGAATATGGAATTCATAGCTCTTTGATAAGTAGCCCCAACATTTTTTAAACCAAAAGGCATTACTACCCATTCAAATGTTCCTCTAGAACTAGGACATTTAAATGTATTTTTATGTACATCGCAGTGAATGTCCATCCATAAAAGATAAGACTTTATATCCAGATACACCATCTACCAATAAATCAGCTATGGGCATAGGATATTCATCTTTGGGTGTGGCCATATTTATGTTTCTAAAATCTATACAAATCCTAAGTTTGCCATTTTTCTTTATAGCAGGGACTATATTTGATAACCATTCAACATACCTGGCTGGTCTAATGAAACCTGCTCCAACCAATCTTTCAATCTCCTCTTTTATTTTGAGGGTGATGTTAGGAGCCATTCTTCTTGGAGCTTGTTAAAATGGTAGAAATCCCTCCTTAATTGGCAATCGATGTTCCACCAACTTTCTGCTTAATCCTGGCAACTCTAGATAATCCCATGCAAAACAATCTTTGTATCTTCTAAGGATTTTCATGATTTTGTCAAATTCTTCTGGTTCAAGATGATCACGTACAAAGGAGATGATCACATACAAAGGTTACCCGTGGGTCCTCCTTGGTTCCTAGATTTACCTCGATAAGGGGATCTTAATATCATCCATTCTGATTGGATGGGTGCTTATTTGCTCTTGGCCCACAATTTTTTGGCCATTCTCAGATTGTGTGTTACACTTAGCAAATTGAGAATTTTGTTCCAACTTTTTTTCTGTTACATAACCTACCAATTTTCTTAGGGCTAGATTGATCCTTTTTTTTCTTTATATCAATGGGTTTATTCAACATCTTCAACGTAATAATTGAGGCCATTCTCAATTTGGCTGAGCTTGAATAAGTCCTCCATTGTTAGAGACTTTTTAGGTCCAACAGTTACCCTCGATAGGTTCCCATTTTGGTCTATTCCTATAAATTTTACAATGCCCACACAATCATTATATAACTGTGCATCTACATTATTGTTATAAGTAACAAATGGTCTTTCATCAACTTTTACCACTTCGATATTATTGTCATCTTTCCAAAATAGTAATAATTGGTGCAAAGAAGATGGTACAACCCAGTCGGAATGAATTCAATCTCTTCCTAACAAAGCATTATAAGTTGAGTCAGTGTTAACAACAAAGAATGCTATTGTAGCCACTTTGCTGCCAACTTTGACCTTGATAGGAACGACCCCTTTTGTCTTAGTGGCTCCACCAGTAAAACCACTAACAAAAACATCTATTGCTATTAGATCACTTTTTGTTTTGAATAGCTTTCTAAGCATGGATGTTGGTAAGATATTAACTGCTGCCCCATTATAGACTAAAACCCTATTAACGGGTTTACCATCCATATGTGCCTTAATATATAAGGGTTTCAAATGATGACACATAGATAAAGTAGGTTTTTCAAATAAGATTTTACTTGTATCTTGGCATTCTTCATCATCTGCTAGTAAGATGGGTGTTGCCTCTCAGGCATCTTCTTCCCTTTGTACCCAACTTGTTGCCATAAACACCCTTGGTAAGGTAATGGCATTGCAACTAATTATTTGACCATTTTTTGGCTCGAGGCTCAATCCTTGGTTTTCCAGGTTGGATCTTGAGTACTTCTTCAGTTTCTGTGCATTCCATGGCTTCTGACCCTTCTATCTCTTCAACATCATCAGTTTCCTCAACTTCGATATCATCAATATCTTCAAAGTTTTCAACACCTTCGATATCTTCAATGCCCTCTAAATCTTCAATATCTTCGATGTTCTCGATATTATCAATATCTTATGTATCTTCAATACCTTCGATGTTCTCGATATCTTTAATATCTTTTGTATCTTCAGTTGAATTGACTTGTATATTCTCCATTGATGTTTTCTGGGATTGTTCTGCTTCAATTGAGTTATCTTGTGCTTCTTTCCTGCCCCTTGGGCTTCATTTCTTTCTTCCAAACCAAACCTATACTGTTCGGCAATTTTGTGGTAGAATTGGCATATATGCGGTTTTGACTTTCTCAGATTCTGCTTTTGATTTAGTATTTTCACTGCCCTTTTCTAGGCATTTGTGATCATCTCGAGTTTTTTTAAGATCTTTGCCTCGATAAGGCTTGGTCACCGTGCTTTGCACTTTGTGGCCTATACCATTCTTTATTTTTGTCATGACGATGTCTTTTGCCGGTGTATCGACAGTGTCTTCCTTCCAAGCGTAAGGTCTCTTGAGATATTCAGGTGCTTCTGCTCCTATTATTACTTCCATTGAGTCTGAATCTGTTGTTAACCTTGAAGAATAGTGATATTTTCCCTCATATTCTTGATGCAAAGCTGCTTGTTGCCTTATCCATCTTCGTCTTTTGGGTTCATGTCATTCTTGAAAAATATGGGTTGTACTATTTATACTTTTGTTTATGTATTGGTTTAAGGCCAGAAGATTTGAGGGTAACCCATCTTCCTGCTTCTGAAATTGGTGGCCTTATCATTCTTGGCCTCTTGATTGATTCAAACTTAGAATCTAGGGTTTGATGAGAAGTTGGCCTTGATCGAGCCATTTTTGGCTGTACATATTGAGGGCCAAGCCTTGATTGAATCGAGCGTGAGTATGAGACAGATCTTGGTTTAGGTCTACCAATTTCTGGTTCCTGTTGCCTCTTACTATCTCCTTCCTTGGTTTTTGCGAAACATATAGCTAATATGTGGCTACATCTCTCACAAATAGTGTCACCTTTACCATTTTCTTGGCTAGGTTTTGGTGGCTCTCTTCTAAGTATCTCTTTGTAAGAGAAAGTAGATTGTTCAATGGGATATGCCACGCTTTTCCTTTTGTTAAGATGGACATTATTGCCCTAAATTGAGGTACTCCTGCCATAAGATTTGGCTGAGTTATATCGATTTGAGGTAGTTGACCTATCGATCTTTAAGTTGCTCATCCCTTGTGTAGCTTGAACTAGCTGCTTTTCCTATGGGCAAAGAACTTGTAGTAAATTGACCTTGGACTTGTTAGTTTTGAAACACAAATTCTTATTAGGTATAAGCGAACTAAAATCAACAGATGTAGTGTTGACATCTATGACAAGAAACGGATCTACATCTATTGCCATACTTTCCTGAGGTGCTTCAGGAAATTTTAAAACATTTCTATCTATCTTATCCTATACCACATTCCTAAAAGTTACACAAGATTTAGTGGAATGAGTATAAGTCTATGCCATTTACAGTAATCCCTTCCTTTTAATTCTTCCTTAGAGGGAAATCTGTGTCTTCTTATAATCCTCAATTGATTGGATTTATAAAGGATGTCAAAGATTTCATCTGCTCTCTTCACATCGAAAGAGTAAGCCCTTAAAGGAGAAGCTGGTTTGTTGGACTCTTATGCTTGAATTTGCTTTTTATATAAAGCCTAAAAAACAAAAGGTCCCTGACCAATGTATTTTGCCAGATCAATTTCATAGTTAGGATCTTGGTAGTAAGTCCCATAAGAAGAATTTTTCCTTTGATTTTCTTCTTTTAAAAGCCCTTCGAACCTAGAAGCTCTTTCTGACAGCTAGAATGATCTGCCATTGAAACTCCCATGTTTGATCTGGCAAAATGGGACTGGAATTTTTCTTCCATTTCCTCCCATGAATTAATGGAGTTTGTGGGTAATGCAGCATACCAAGTAAATGCTTGGCCTATTAGAGAGTTAGGAAACAACCTTAGTTTTCTATTTCTATTGTTGGAATATTCACCACACTGGACAGTAAACCTAGAAATATGTTTCAGGGCTGTTTTTTCATCCTCTCCTGAAATCATGGTAAAGTCAGGTATTTTAAACCATCTAGGCCATTCTTCCCTATCTATCCTTTTAGGATATGGTTTTCTATAGGGGTGTCTTGGTGCTCTTCTATAACCAAGACCTAGTGCTTGATCTATGACTTCTAAAATTTGGTCTCTTAGATCTTGATCTTGTGCAGGTCTAGGGTTAGGTTCGACTCCAATATTTCTTTCTTCGAGATCTATCCCTCTGTCGAAGGCATCTCTCTCAGGAATATTATAGGCATTCCTATCCTAGCCCTCATAGCCATTTCGGCCATAATTCTGCCTATCGTTGTTCTGGTAACCAAACCTATTTCTCATGTTTTGAGGTGATCTATAGGGTTCATTATGTGGGAGTTCATTTCTAAACTCTCCCCTTTGAACATAAGGTTGTTCAAACCTAAATTGCTCCCTATATGGCTCATTTCTTATTGGCCCAAACCTTTGAGGTGGTTCAAACCTAAACCCTGCCTCTGGTTGGCCCATTCTTTGTTGGAATGGTTCCATTCTAGGATGTCCGAATTGAGGTTGTCCCATTCTAGGTGGTTTCATCCTTGGTTATTCAAAATGAGGTGGTTCCACTCATGGTGGCTCCATTCTTGGTTGCTCGAAACGAGGTGGTTCTATTCTTGGTGGCTCCATTCTTGGTTGCTCGAATTGAGGTGGTTCCGCCCTTGGTGGTTCTACTCTTGGTTGCTCGAATCGAGGTGGTTCCACTCTTGGTGGCTCCATTCTTGGTTGCTCGAATCGAGATGATTCCACTCTTGGTGGCTCCATTCCTAGCTGCTCGAATCGAGGTGGTTCCACTCTTGGTGGCTCTATTCTTGGTTGTTCAACCCATGGCTTTTCCATTCTTTGTGGCTCTGTTATGGGTTGTTCAACTCAAAGCTGTTCCACTCTAGGTAGCTCCATTAGGGGGATATTAGGGTTGGTATTGTTTGGTCTTTCCTCAGGTCTTATTCCAGGGTTGACAGGATAACCTATAAGTATCTCTACATTTGTTGCTACTATTTCTATCTGAGGTTGATTTTCACCGTCATGGCTAGATCCTTGGCCTATTTCTATCCCCCTTGTTGTGTTTCCTTGAGATATTCCTTGGACCAATGTAGTGATATTCTTAGCAAATTAGTATTGCTCACAACTTGTTCTAGTTTTCTTCATTCTACTGTTTTGGTCATTTAGAATCTAGAGTAACAATTATGTAGTTTCGCCTTTTTGGATCATTGGTGGTTCAGATTGGACATTCTCATTAAATGCCTCAAATATTTCCTGGATTCTTGTATCCATCCAAGTTCTAAGTTCATCAACCATACTTTTGGCTGGTGGAGACATTTCAATGTCCTCATTTGAACTAGAACTTCCTTCAGGTAATTTAGCACCCTTACAGAGTTTTTCATTCTTCTTGTTCTTACTAGCATATAGTACTCCCATTGTGGTCGCCAATTTGTTTATTGCCAAACTAGAATATCCAAATAATGGTCGCCAATTTATTTGAAGGAAACAAATAACTATGCTAGATGAGGGTCTAATACCTTACTGTAGAACCCTAATCTGACTTCGATCTAAAAGAGGCTTGATAGGCTCGGTGCTTGCTTTGCCCAAAGAACTTCAAATTAAAAATGCAAGTAAGCAAAAAGAATAAAAATAGCACTAAAGTGGATAACAATCAATAAGATTAACTAAGCTAATGCAAGTAAACAAGAGAGTAAGAAAACAGATAATAACTAATAAATTAAGGTAATGCAAGTAAGTTAAAGCATATAACAATTAATAAAACTAACTAATTAAGCTAATTCTAAAGTAAAAATCATCATGGCATTCATAATTAAACCTAAATTATAGACTAAAGTAACTAAACAGTGCAAATCGAGGGCTATGCCTTAACTATAGTAACAAATAGTGAAATCGAGGTAACTAAAGCATCAAACGAGCTAACATTCACGTAAACGGTACATTCTTATGCATTCAAGACATCAATCGAGGAAATGTTTACAAGCATGTATAGTGACTCATCACACTCTCTTTCCTAAATAATTGTTCTCTCAAAAAACACTAAAATGCTACAATTCTCACAAATGGAAGCTTTCTAAGTTCTCAAGTAGGTTCTCAAGAAACAGTAACTTTTGATTTCTCAAAAGTGCTCTTTGGGTCTGTTTGGGGGTGTGTGTCTGTGTGGTGGAAATGCACCTAGGTTCACTATTTATAAGCTAACTCCAACGGTTACATTTCATGCCTTGATTTTCTCTTCAAATCCCATGGAAATAGCCCCTATTACTTGATAACTGCCTCGATCATGGTCTTTCCGTTAGAAAATTCATGAACGTGCTTTAGATTCCAACGTGCATAATCCCATTTGCCAAATGTCATCTGTGTGGCTATGAAAATGAATAAACATGTGTCGCTCCTTGACTGGTTTACGTGCCTTCTTCTAATTCGCTCCTGTTCTGACCATTACTTGGTCCACACCTTGCTATTTGATTGGCACTCTTGCCAGCTCACATGCCATGGTCCACGCATTGCTCTTTGATTGGTACTCTTGCCAGCTCATATGCCAAATCATTATTTTTGAATTTCCTGCTAACAAGATTTACACAATCAAAACCCAAATCATCCAAAAAGTTGAACAACCTACAAACCATCAAACTAAAACCCAGATGTGAAAAATAGCGAGCCTAATCACGACCACCGCGAGCAACAAAAAATTCATCGCAATCTTCCATGAATCTCATCTCAAAGATTGTTTCCTCTTTGAAATCCATGAGCTAATCAACGGCCAAAGCTTTGGGGGCCTTACTTCATAACTTTGAAAATGGTTTGTTTTGCTTGAAGATTAGGAATCCAAAGTCTCCCATGAGAAAAGGAAGAACAAACGAAAGAGAGAGAAAGATCAGGAAAAAAGGAAAATAAGAAGTAAAATACGATCTTACCCTTGTTTTTAACGGTGAAAGTGATGGGGTGGGTAATTGCTGCTAACAAACGTAATCTCTCGGTAAAATGACACTTTTCAAACCACAGGTAGGCAAGTGTCACCACCCCTAACCATAGGTGGGTTATTTGTAATTATCCCTAAAAAAATTTATAAAAATTCGGCGATAGAAGATAGCATTCATTTGTTACCCAAGCTTTGAAAACACACCGTATGCTTTGAGCTACATTTCCTTTATATGCTCTTTCACGCAAAAAAAAAAAAATGATATCTCATTTTCCTTTTCTTTCTTCATAATTTTTTGTTCCTTTTAGAATCTAGATGGAAATTCTCCCATTGTTATTATTATTATTTTGTTGGAAGACATTCTCCCCTTAAATTTCAAGGCAAAAGATTAAGGAAAAAAAACAGTAGAGCAACTGGCATGGCTAGTCTACCACCCTACCCCACCATACCTGACATTATAACCTACAATCAATGGCACATTAGAATAAATAACCATTCATTTTGAATGTCATTATCTATTCTCATATGGGATAATTAGGCTTCGTTTGGGAGTTTAAAAGGGAATGGAATGGAATGAATAAATTTTAAGGGAATGGAATGGAATGTGTTAGCCTCAAGGTTTCAATAATTATTAATTGGCTAATTAATCCAAGGACATTCATGTAGTTTTGATAATAACCATGATTTTAAGTTATTTATTAATGATATTTTCATATGAACTAATAATTCATGTTTAAAGCATAATGTTCACTATTAATTTAATTGGACCAACATGGCCAATTCAAATATCAAGCAAATGCAAAGTCGACAAGTTGCTGAAGATCAAAGTCATCAAGTCTCAAGACAAAGAAATTAAGCTCAAGAATCATGTTCCGAGACATATGAGAAGTAAGAGTTAGGTTTTGTAAAGTTTATTAAGATTTGATCTTTAAGGCTCAACTTTAAACCCAACTTAAATTGATTTTCAAAAATAACAGCTAGATTGATTGCAATTCAATACAAATAAATCAATTACGGTTGAAAAATTTTTTGAAGCAGAAAAGTTTTCAAAATATTGACAAAGTCAATATTAATGGCTAGATATTTTGATATTTAAAGATAGCCATTTGAATACAAAGAAATCTCTTACGGTGAAAAATTTATGAAATAGAAAAATTTTCAAAATATTGACAAAGTCAATATTAATGGCTAGATTGATTGATATTTAAAATATCCAATGTGAACACAAAGAAATATCTTATAGTAAAAATTTTCTGAAATTAAAAAGCTTTCAAAATCTAAACAAAGTCAAAGAAGACAACTTGATTAATTGAAATTCAAAAATGCAAGACAACCATATCAATTACGACTAAAAAAAAATTTCTTAAGCAGAAATGTTTTCAAAATCAAAGAAAACGGCTAGATTGATTAAATGCAAGACAACTATATCAATTACGGCTGAAAAAAAAAAAAAAAAAAAAAAAAAAAAAAAAAAAAAAAAAAAAAAAAAAAAAAAAAAAAAAAATCTTAAGCAGAAAATTTTTCAAAATCAAAGAAAATGGCTAGATTGATTAAATGCAAGACAACCATATCAATTACGGCTGAAAAATTTCTTAAACAGAAAAGCAATGAATATAGGCTGGCATGCATTGGCACCTTTTATTTGGAAAGGTTATTTGAATTTTTAAAAAAGTCACGCCAATTATTCAAAAGTCTGATTGCCATTTTCAATTGTCGGTTAAAGCAATCTTCTGACATTGGCACCTTTTATTTGAAAAGGTTATTTGAATTTTTAAAAAAGTCACGCCAATTATTCAAAAGGTTGATTGCCATTTTCAATTGTCGGTTAAAGCCACCTTCTGACATTGGCACTTTATTATTTAAAATTATATAAAATCATGATTGTGTTTTCTAACGAACAAAAATTTTTAAATTCAAATTTCCTTTAATCGGTTGATTGAACTATGTATAAAGAGAATAGAAAAGAGAAACAAAGACAACAGAGCAATAAAAGAGAAATCAAAGAAAGAAAAGAAAATATCTTTTACATCAATCCATCCTTTCTCAAGCTTATATTTTCATATCATTCAAAATCCTTGATTGAAAATCAAATTCCTCTAAACACTTTTTGAGCCATATTGATCAAATCTTTGATATACTATTAGAGTGAGCATATTGTGTACAACTACTCTTTGAGAGAGCCATATTTTGTACAACAATCCTTTGTTGAAACTATTGAGTATTTTTGTTAGGGTTTTAGTATAAATCCTAAGTAGTGAAAAGGATTTTTCACTGGGTGGTTACTCTTCACCGTGTAAGGAAGATTTGTGGGTTTTGGTATAAATCCTAAGGAGTGAAAAAGATTTTTCACTCGGTGGTTACTCTTCACCACGTAAGGAAGATTTGTAACGGTTTTGATCTTTACCTGAAAGAAGATTGTCAAATAGTGGATTTGGGAATCCTCAAGAAGTGTTCTTGAGGCGGGAACGTAGGCAGGGAAGCCAAACCTCGATAACAATCATCGTGTTGGATTTTCTCTCTCTCTATCTCTTACATATTTAATTGCTTATATATATACATGTGCTTGATTTCATATCATATCTATATTGCAATTGAATTGTGATCAAACATTTGCTAAATCAACATTTGCTATTTGAAGATAGTTTTTAATTCCGCATATAAATCGAAAAAGTTTGCCTCAACCTAAATCACCCCCCCTCTTAGGTTGATATTTGGGTAACAGAATGGAATGTGTTTAATGAATAGAAAAGAATGGAATGGAATAGAACGGAATGGATCTAAGTAGTCTTGTTTGGATGTTTTAAAATAAATGAATAGAATAGAATGGAATGGAATTAAACTTGTTTAGAAGTAATATAAGAATGAATGAAAATGAATCATTTTATAACAACATTACTGCTAATACCATTTATTTTAATCTAGTTTAGCCACAGTATGAATAATACTGTAGATTAACCATACAGTAGTATGCTCCCGACACCTACTTTAGTCCATTAAATTTATATTGGCATAAAAAGTGGATTTATCAAACTATAAATCTTTTTTATGCCACTGTTCTAAAATAGCTACTCTTCCTATAGTTTTATTCTTGGAGAGATGATACAAAATTCCAATATAATCAAAAGATAAAAAAAAAAAAAAAAAAAAAAAAAAAAAAAAAAAAACTATTGAATCTCCATATCAACTAGCAACTATTGCTTCAACATCATATATAGCCTTAGCCTTTGTGAACACAACAATGCACAACATAATGAATATAAACTCACGTTAACTAAAAAAAAACAAACAAACATGATATATATATATAACCTCTGCCTATATATTTTTGTTAATTTTGCTATTGTGTTAATGGTATCCAAAAAACAAAAGGAGAGAAAAAAACTCACAGGTTTGAGATGAGAGCGGTAACACAAGAAGATGTGAGAAGATGGAGGTGATGAATCAGGCATAATCTAAGATATATATATATATATATATATAATAAATAAAAAAATATTCAGGGCATTTTGGGAGTTTTGTTGAAAATTTAACTAAACAAAATTCCATTCTCTCCTATTCCTCCCAATTTTGGGGGGAATGATAATTTGAGGTTTGTAGGGAATAGGAAAGAATGAGTATTTCATTTCATTCCCTTCACTTAAACTCCCAAATAAGGGAATGATTTTTCAATTCCCTCATACTAAAACTTCCAAACATGGGAAAGGAAATAATATTCTTAAAAGATTTTTTATTTTTATTTTATTTAATTTTTTTCCATTCCATTCCTTTTCTTCCCCCTCCCAAATGGAGTGTTAAGGGATCTGCAATAAGAGATAAAACAATAAAAGAACAGTTGAAAGTTTGCTTCTTTTATTTTTTTTTTTTTTTTTTTTTTTTTTTTTTACTGAAATGCACTTGTACACCTCTAAGTTTGGCCAATTTTGATTTTGTTCCCTAATGTTTTCAAATTTTGATTTGCTTCCTCTTCGTTGGGGTCCATCTGTACTTTAGCCCTCCTATTCCAAAAAACGTTCACCCCTGGACGTTAAGTGACAGTTGAGCCCATCACATGTGTCATGTGGTCCAATTAAATCATTCCACGTGTCAAATATATTATAAAAATTAAAAAATTTTAAAATAAATGATTTAAGATATAAAAATTACATAAAATAAAAATTTAATTTAATTTAATTCATAAAAGTAAAAAACAAAAAAACAAAATCAGAAAATTCATTTAATTCAAGCCAAAAAAATTGTATTTCCCTTTCTCTCTCTCTCCCTCTCTTCCCTGTTTGTTTCCCAAGAAAACATAAAAATGTCTCTTTTCTTCTCTTGGTTTTTTGTGTTTGGTTACCCCGTGTTTGGTTGCCTAGAAAAATCATCGAAAGATGGTAGAAACTATAAAATCCTTCGCACAAAAACTCTCAAATTCTCAAACACAAATAACCAAAACCCACAAATGAGCTCCACTGCAACAACCACCACTAGGGCGGTAGAGGCAAGCCCAAGGCCACATAATTCTTCATTTTTCTTTTCACTTTACTTTATTCTCTCTCCTTCTCTATCAATCTCTCCCATCAGATCTCACTGATTTCTCTCCATCTCTTTGATTCTATATTTCTCTCTCTCAAATAAGCTTTGTCTTTCTCAGCAGCAATGGGGCTTATCCAATCCATGGCGGCAACATCCTAGCGAGACGAATGGTGGCTCCAGTAACATCGGTGGTGGAGCTCATCGATGATAGCAATGCTGGCCAGTATATCGACGCTACCATTGATGATTAGCGGTGGTTTCAACAAACATTGACTCGTCGAGGACTAAAAATGTAATTAAACCAAAAATAATTTAGTTATATATATATATATATAAGTTTTAATTGAAATTCAATGTATTATAAGTCTAGCTACTTTGCCATTTCATATGCATAAGATTTAAAAATAATAATAATAATTTACATATTTAAGGATTTTTTTATTAAAAAAATAGGCAAAAGTATTGTTTTCATCCCTAAACTTTGCATGAAGTTCGTTTTTTGTCCTTGAATTTTGAAAAGTTCGTTTTTCGTCCCTAAACTTTGAAAAAGTTCATTTTTACAAATGAATTTCATCCCTGAACCTTTTTTTTTTAAAGAACGAGATTTATGTCTAAAATGAACTTTTTTTTAAGTTAAGAGATGAAAAACGAACTTTTCAAAATTTTTTACAAACAACGAACTTCATGCAAAGTTTATAGACGAAAACAATAGTTTAACAATACATACTTCAGATTTTTTTTTTTAATATATATATAATATTAAATATAAAATAAAAAATAAAAAAAAATTGGGCCCCCCCTTGCCCTAATAATGCCTAGTCAATGTTGTCAAGGCATGAGACAATTTGATGGAAGTTTACATAAAATCTGAAAAAGGATCCTCTTCATTTCAAAATCACCATCTCATCTTTTTAATATCAACTTTGGCATGAGAGAGGTTTTGACTTTTCACCGGTATCATAACAGTATCATTTCAAGCATTTCTTTCTTCTCTTTGCGTAGATCATCCAAGGCAAAGTTGGACATGTAACCACTAATCTATGATATCATCAATTGTAATCCGTTTATAAGGGTTAGCGTAAGGAGTTATCTGTCTTATTCTATTGTTATTTTTCTTTATCTGTCCAATGGTACAATTCAAGCATTGGTTAGCAAAACCCATTCAAATATATGGCCATTACATCGCAAAAGAAAATTTATCACTAAATTAGGAAACTTGTAAATTAATAAACGCAAGAACTCCAGAGTCGAGATAAAAATTGTTCAATAATAATCCTCGTCTCTATAGAATTCAAACCCTCACTCAGATTGTTTCATTATTCTCAATCACCAACAAGATCAAGGTTTCATTGTAGTCATCACTATTTTATTATTGCACCTTCTAGAGTACGAATATTTGCCTTAGAATTTATTGAAAAAAATGACCGTTTGCATTCTCTTGTTTGTTCAACTTCATCAAAAGAATTTTATTAATAAAAAAATTTAGCAGATTGATCTCTTCAACTACTTTTATTAATTAAATCTTTAGTTGTTTTGATTTCCTAACCCTAGTTGTTTTGGATTTGTTGAATTACTACAAGATAACTGTACTGTAAGGTTTAACATAAGTTTCTATCTTGTAAAGTTGTAATGCTGAACAAACCATTTTATGTTTCTGGTCCTTCTCTAGCACAACCTTGTTTTCTTGTTGCTAGTTAAGCTTAATATTGAAAGTGTCGCTCCTGGGAACAAAAATATCCCATGAAAGTTGTTTAGTCTCAATTTGTAATTGATGTAAATTGGCAATAAGTGTTTCCAAAACTTATGTATTGGTTGAGTTGTAAGTCATTTGAGTCTAGATCTAGGTTCAAGACCAAGTATGAAAAATACAAGATTACAAACTCCAAAATGCTCAAGACATGCTCGATCGATATTATCCCATGAAAGTTGTTTAGTCTCAATTTGTAATTGATGTAAATTGGCAATAAGTGTTTCCAAAACTCATGTATTAGTTGAGTTGTAAGTCATTTGAGTCTAGATCTAGGTTCAAGATCAAGTATGAAAAATACAAGATTACAAACTCCAAAATGCTCAAGACATGCTCGATCGATATTATCCCATGAAAGTTGTTTAGTCTCAATTTGTAATTGATGTAAATTGGCAATAAGTGTTTCCAAAACTTATGTATTAGTTGAGTTGTAAGTCATTTGAGTCTAGATCTAGGTTCAAGATCAAGTATGAAAAATACAAGATTACAAACTCCAAAATGCTCAAGACATGCTTGATCGATATCTCGTCTGTAAGTCTGATCGGTCAAACTTAAGTAATTTTTTTCTCAAGCTCGAAACCTAATGATTGGGGTATAAGGCCCATTATGAGATCAGTCTTCGGCGTGAAAAAGTATTGACATTTCTGCCTCTTCTACTCTCTCTTATAGATATATGCTTTGGATTTTTCATTAGAGAGTGAGTGAAGATATTTGTTGGAGAAGGATGTTACATGCCCCTCTTTGGGCCTTAGGATCCTTTGAAGTAGTGTGAGTTATGATGGGTTCCATGCATTAAGGACGACCAATGAGGGAGGAGTCTAATAGGGAGTTGGAGAGCATCATTGGGCAATGGTGTAAGTATTACTTTGGGCTGGGTATTGAGATATACTCATGGAATCCTTGTATTGTGAAACTTTTATATATTCTTGATATAGTGAAATCTTTAGGGCACGTTTGGTACACTGTAATAGGTCTTGTAATGCAATAACTATTCCTAAAGAATAACTATTTGGTTGTTTGATTATGTTTTCATTGCAGGGAATAGTTATTCCTTAGGAATGACCATTCTTTAAAATGAAGAATAGTCATTCCTTATCAAAATGGTTGTAATAGTTATACCTTAAATCACGTAATATTTCAAAAAAGTTTAAAAACAATAGTTGACTACTACTTTTTTAAATCTCTCTCTCTCTCTCTCTCTCTCTCTCTCTCTCTCTCTCTCTCATATATATATATATATATATATATATATACTACAATAGTTGACTACCACATTTTTAAAACCCAACTATCCGTTTTAAAAAAAAATTTCCCTCTCTTTCTCTTTCTATATATATATATATGTATGTATATACCAAAGTCTCCATTTCTCTCTCTCTCTCTCTCTCTCTCTCTCTCTCTCTCTATATATATATATATATAACATTCAAAATCCAAGTCTCCAAAATGTTTTAAAATTATTAATACTCGTATATTAATCATGTTGTAGTAAAATATAGAATACAAATTCTGGATTCTATTCATTTGTTGTCACCAAACAAATGAATGGTAATAGTTATTACATTACAACTTCTTTTATTCCTTATAATACTGATTCCTATTACAGTGTATCAAACTTGCCCTTATGATATTTATTAGTATTACAAGGATTAAAAGTTCTTACCTCAGGTTTGGTTGAGGTCATAATTATAAAAATTGATAATTATGAAAATTTGGGGTGTTCTCTTCATGACCAATAACTTGTGTTATTAAAACCGAAACTTTTGTTGAGTTAACCATTTCTTTTATTATTATTACTAAAGAGCTTGGTATTTCTTTCGTTTAGAATAAAATAGTTGACATGGCCAAGAAATATATATATATATATATATATATATATATTTTAAGGTAAATATGGTCTCATATCATTCACATTATACACCATTTAGGTATGTACATACATCCACAAATTGTGGGCGTTAATATCCAAAAATTGTGGATATCAACATACACAAGTATCCACAATTTGAAGATCTAAATTCAAACTTAAGTGCAGGGGTGGATGAAGAGGGGGAGGGAGGGAAAAAGGGGGCCAAGGCCTCAGTTGGGTTTTTCAAAATTTCCCCTTCCCCCTATCTTTTATATAATATATATATATATATATATATTTAAATTTAGGTTAAATTTTATGTAATATTGTTGTTCTTTTCTTTTTTCTTTATTTAATGTAAATATATAAACAAACATTTAAAGAATTTAGGGTCTCATTTCTTTTTCATTTTTTCTTTTTTCCTTTAATATAACTTTTTTGCCAGATATAACTCATTAGTTTTTTTAGGAATAATTGAACACTTAAAGCAACAATTCATAAAATTATATAACTAAATCTATTTAATAAAAACACTTAATCTTTCCCAAAAACAAACTCTTTTTAATTTTGCATTTTAAGAATTGAGAATAGAGGAATACATGTGTACTAGTCGGTAACCCGTGCAACGCACGGGAAAGTTTAACATAATATGATTTTTTCTTTCTTTTATTTTTTGTCTAAATATGAAAATTGATAATTATGATAATTAGTAAAAAAACATTTATTATTATTGCATTTATATATAGAAGATAAGCTAGTTTTAGACATTTATTATGATTGTGTTTGTATATATGGAATAATATATTCTTTCTATTAAGGAAATTATATATTAAAATAATTAGGCGTAAAATTGTGATAATTATTAAAATCTAATGTGACAATATTATGAGGTCAACCAAAAGTCAAAACAATCCTTTACAAAAAAATTTCCAAGAATAAAAAGTCTTCACAATGAAAATCTCCAAAACAGCGAACAATAAAAAAATCTTCATGGAAAACTTCCCCATGGACAAATCTTCATAAGCACATTAAAAACAATCTCCAAAATCAATCACTTAAGCCTCAAAGACGAACAAACCACCACTCAATCAAAATTAATTCCTGAACTCGAGTCATCAGTCAAAAATTAAACCTTGACATCGAATCGTACAAAAAAATTTGAAATTCTTGACCTAAAGTCATTCACTGAATTCACTGAAAGCCAAATGTAAATGAATCTTGACCCTGAGTCATTATTAAGAGAATCAAAATTTAACCCTTAGTTGAAAATCAAGAATTGACGTTGACTCATCATCCAAATTCAAAAAAAAAAAAATCGACCCGAGTCGAAAATCAAATCTAACCCTAAGTAAAAAAATCAAAATCAAAATTGGACCCTGAGTCAATGTCATCAAAACATTTCTTCCTAAAGCACTTTACGAAGGTTGCATCTCAACATATCTCTTTCTGGGATACTCTATGGAGGTTGCATCCCAATAATATTTCTTCCTAGAGCACTCTGCGGAGGTTGCATCTCAACATATCTCTTTCTGGGATACTCTATGGAGGTTGCATCCCAATAATATTTCTTCCTAGAGCACTCTGCGGAGGTTGCATCCAACAACATTCTCTTTGAAGCAATTCTACGGAATTGCATTCTCACCCAACATTCTTTTGGGGCAACTTTCCAAAGTTGTATTCCAACACTTTCTATTTGAGGCAATTCTACGGAATTGTATTCTCAAAATATTCCCTTCAAGACAACTCTCTAGAGTCGTATTATACAAAAGTTTTTTAGAGGAAATTTTGCGGAATTGTATTCTCAAAATATTCACTTCAAGACAACTCTCCAGAGTTGTATCCCCAAATTTTGTTTTAGAGCAACTCTACAAAGTTGTATTTCCCCAATACTTCTTTCAAGAAAATTCTACTGAATTGTATTATCAAAATATTTCATTTGAGGTAATTCGGCGAAATTGTATTCTTAAAACATTTCATTTGAGGCAACTCTGCGGAATTGTTTTCTTACAACATTTTCTCTTTGAGACAATTCTACGAAATTGTATTCTCAAAACATTTCTTTTGAGGCAATTCTGCAGAATTATATTCTCAAAATATTCCCTTTGAGGCAATTCTGCAAAATTGTATTCTCAAAATATTTCATTTGAGGCAACTCTCCAGAGTTGTATTCCCATACTTTCCTTTTAGGCAACTCTACGAAGTTGTATTCTCACAACACTTTCTCTTTGAGGCAATTCTACAGAATTGTATTCTCAAAATACTTCCTTTGAGGTAATTCTATTGAATTGTATTCTCAAAACCTTCCCCTTTGAGGCAATTCTGCAGAATTATTTTCTCACACTATCTCTTTTGGGACAACTTTGCAGAGTTGCATTCCCACAAATGTCTGAGGATATTATATTCCCACGTGAATAAATTCATGGTCACAAAATGAGATGTTGTACTTGCATTGGTGTTTATTTATTACATAAATTCTACCAATGAGAGGCATCTGTTGACACCCTATTTTGCAACTATTAATTTTACTTTTTTACACTTCAGTGCATAAAGGGTAAAATGGTAATTTCACAAGTTTGAAAATTTAAAGTTGGTTCATAAATCTAAAATCATATTTTAAGTGATCAAAATTGAATTAAGAATGAGAGTGCATTTTTCGAATTGGAAATCGGATTAAAAACCAAGATTTTATTAAGGAAATAAAATTGATTGGTTGAAATGATATTTACCATAAGCTCACATGCATAGTATTACTTGTTAATTAATTTGATTGGTCCTCTAAATGATTAAATTAAAATCAATTAATAAATAATTCCTATTGGTTTGGAACACCTTAAAATGGTAAGTATTCACGCATAAGATATTCATCAAAGGATAATTCTTAAATTAATTTATTTTTAACTAATGGGATAATTATTTTGACAAATATTTATCATATTAATTATTAATAATTAGATGAAAATCAAGAAATCTTGAATTCAACCAAAGAAGGACTTCTAAATCCACTAGAAGATGACCAAAGGTGAAAAAACTCGGAATTATCCAAAACCCAATTCGGATTTGGATTCCAGCCTGTACATTGAATGGTATTTCAACCATAACTTTTGATTCAATTATCTGATTGAGTTGATTCAAATTGGGCTGGAAAGCTGACATGATTGGCTACAAATATGCATCTAATGACATTCGAACTTTTAGAGGGTCAAAATGGGCACTCAATAAGGGCCTAAAAATCAGTCAAAATTTCAGGATTTTCATGAGGTATATCCAATTTTCAAAACCCTAATGCACTCCCATGAGATCCAAAACGTGGGTAAGTTCATTTTAGGGCTACCATATAAATAGAAAATTTTCTCATTTTAACAGGAGGTTGGAAAAATTAGTTAGAGCAATTCTAAGCAAAATTCAAGAGCATTTTTGCAAAGGGTTAGACTTTGGAATAAGAACACAAGTGTGTTCTTATATTCAAGTCCAGAGAGTACAAAAGCCATTTTTGTAATCTCTATTTCCAATCTTTCAATTCCATTTTTAATCTTTTTTAATCAAATTTAATGGCTTTTCTCTAAGAACAATTTTCAGGACTGGATCTGGTATTCTTTATCAAGAGGCCACATCCCACCACAATCAAATTCAATTCGGGATACTCATTCAAAAGATTGCATCTCAAAAGGTACAATCCTTTCTTTTTTAATTTAATGCAGCAACTTTAATTGTGTAGAATGCGTGATTAGGTTTTAATTTTAATTACATGATTAATTTTTAATGCACAATTGCTAGATTGCATTGTTTTCAGTTTCTGTTTTGTGAATGATGTAAATCTGATTTTTCTAACATGATGTACTAAAATTACAGCAACTTTAAATTTTATTTTTCATGTGAGATGCATGCTTAAATGATTTTAATTGCTTGATGATTAATCACTGTTTAATTTTTTATTGCATGTACTATTGTGATACTATGAATCAAATGTGAGTATAGTTTGTTCGAGGTTGTGAACTTAGACTAATGGATCTTTAGAGACTGACCTAGGTCAGATTGGATGGGTGCTTAACACCTTCCCATCCAATCCCCTAGCCACCGAATCCTAGTCTTAGGGGAAGATTAGATTAGTTTATGTATCCTATTTACTTTCTTTTTTAGATTATATTTAGGACCAAAGACTTGTAATTTTTTTTCTTAGATTGTATCTAGGGCAAAATATTGTAATTTATTTCTTTTTCAAACCATTATATTATTTATTCAATCAATAAAAGATGTACTTTTTTCTTAGCTTTTTTTTTTATAAAAGTTAGATGGCGACTCCATTGTAAATTCCCCTAAAGATTAAGATGAAAAACAATGAAAATCCCCATTTTGGGAACCATGTTTAGACCCTCATCTAAAAATGGATGATTTTAAGGTCGTGGTTCTCACAATGTCTAAAAACGAACTTTTTTAAAGTTTAGAAATGAAAAACGAACTTTTTAAAATTTTGGACAAAAAACGAATTTCATGTAAAGTTTAGAGACGAAAACAATAGTTTAGCAATACATACTTTAGAGTTTTTTTTTTAATATATATAATAATATTAAATATAAAATAAAAAATAAAAAATTGGGCCCTACCTTGCCCTAATAATGCCTAGTCAATGCTGTTAAAAGGCATGAGACAATTTAATGAAAGTTTACATAAAATCCGAAAAAGGATCCTCTTCATTTCAAAATCACCATCTCATCTTTTTAATATTAACTTTGGCATGAGAGAGGTTTTGACTTTTCACCGGTATCATAACAGTATCATTTCGAGCATTTCTTTCTTCTATTTGCGTAGATCATCCAAGGCAAACTAAACCTCTTTATAATGCTTTAAACTATGAGTAAAATAAATACTAAAATTTAGGATTTTAAAAATTGTCACATATCAGCGACGACACACAATACCGTCGCTATAAAGTACTTATAGCGACGATCCATAATGTCGTCGCTAAACGGTTAATAACTTAATTTAAAATCCTATATGTTATTATTATTTTGGTCACATATCAGCGACGACACATAATATCGTCGCTATAAAGTACTTATAGCAACGATTTACAATGTCGTCGCTAAACGGTTAATAACTTAATATAAAATCCTATATGTTATTATTATTTTGGTCACATATCAGCGACGACACATAATATCATCGACAACACACAATATCATCGCTATAAAGTACTTATAGCAACGATTTACAATGTTGTCGCTAAACGGTTAATAACTTAATATAAAATCATATATGTGATTATTATTTTGGTCACGTATCAGCGACGACACACAATATCGTCGCTATAAAGTATTTATAGAGACGATCCAAAATGTCGTCACTAAACGGTTAATAACTTAATATAAATCCTATATGTTATTATTATTTTGGTCACGTATCAGCGACGACACGCAATATCGTCGCTATAAAGTACTTATAGCGACGATCCAAAATGTCGTCGCTAAACGGTTAATAACTTAATATAAAATCCTATATGTTATTATTATTTTGGTCACATATCAGCGACGACACACAATATCGTCGCTATAAAGTACTTATAGCAGCGATTTACAATGTCGTCGCTAAACGGTTAATAACTTAATATAAAATCCTATATGTTATTATTATTTTGGTCATATATCAACGACGACACACAATATCATCGCTATAAAGTACTTATAGCAACGATTTATAATGTCGTCGCTAAACGGTTAATAACTTAATATAAAATCCTATATGTTATTATTATTTTGGTCACGTATCAGCAACGACATACAATATCGTCGCTATATATTATTTATAGAGACGATCCAAAATGTTGTCGCTAAACGGTTAATAACTTAATATAAATCCTATATGTTATTATTATTTTGGTCACGTATCAGCGACGACACACAATATCGTCGCTATAAAGTACTTATAGACGATCCAAAATGCACGTCGCTAAATGGTTAATAACTTAATATAAATCTTATATGTTATTATTATTTTGGTCACGTATCAGCGACGACACACAATATCGTTGCTATAATATAAAGTACTTATAGCGACGATCCAAAATGTTGTTGTTAAACAATTAATAACTTAATATAAAATCCTATATGTTATTATTATTTTGGCCAAATATCAACGACGATACACAACATCATCGCTAAATAAAGTATATAAGCGACGAAAATAATCTTCGCTAAGATAAAATCATATTTGTTATTATTATTTTTGCCACATTTTTGCGACAACACACAATGTCATCACAAATAAATAACAATTAACGACGACTATTGTCGTCACTAATATTAAAAATTAATTTGCAACGCCAATCTTGTCGCTAAAAAGTAATTAGTCGACGCAAATAGATCTTCCATTTTAACATCTATCGTATTAATGACGACCTATAGTGACAACTTAAAAAGTCGTCGCTATTGTTAATTTGTTTTGAAAATTAGTGATGATAATAATTTGTCGTCGCTAATGCTTACTTATTAGCAATGGTTTTTAGGTCGTCGCTGAAATTTTGGTTGCTAAAGGCTAAATTTCTTACAATGATAGTGCATTCCATAGTCTAGACATACTGCTTGTGGAACTACTAGCTTGGTGTTGTTCTTCCTCCCCTTTCAATAGATGGAAGGCACTACGAACCGTAAACTGGCCATGTGGGGTCTCTTTCCAGATCAAACGGTCAGGAGGAGGTCTAGTGCTAAGGGAGATGCACCTTTGATAATACAAGCATCATCTTCATGAAATTTTGAATCTATAAGAGAATTGTTCCATGTACCAGTAGGATGGTCTATTGGGAACTTACCTTGGTCTTGGCTAAAAGAGATTTAACTAGGGATATAATGTACCGCCTATGTGGAGTAGGCAGCCATGGAGTTCCCCATATTGGGATTGATTTACCATCTCCAATGGGCCACACTAAACCTTTTTAGTAGACTTCTTGCGATTGTAGTATACTCTTCCAAGCATAAGACATGGACTTGTTGTTTTTAGCATTCATAATAGTCTCCTTAATTAGGAAAACAATTGGCTTTGAACACTTGGTAGAAAAGAGAGTTTTCTTGGTGTAACAATCGCCAAACTTGTTTTGTGAGCATAGCGTCATCAAATTTGCGCATCTCCCTAAAGCCCAAACCTCCTTCTTTTTCTTTTTCTTATTCTTATTTTTTTAATTTTTTTTATCATATTTTTGCGATCTCGAGTTTATCCCCAGTAGAATTTTCAAATCATGGCCTCTATATCATTGCGCAAGCTAGTTGGAATTTTTAAACAACTCAATCACTACAAAAAACTTGGCCTATTTCAACACATTTATTTCGAGGGTTCATTAAAAATGGTTGCAATAGCATACAATTTTGTGTGGCAAGAGAGTTTTCTTGGTGTAACATTTGCCAAACTTGTTTTGTGAGCATAGCGTCATCAAATTTGTGCATCTCCCTAAAGCCCAAACCTCCTTTGTTTTTTTGTTTTTTTTAAAATCATATTTCTGTGATCTCGAGTTTGTCCCCAGTAGAATTTTCAAATCATGGCCTCTATATCATTGCGCAAGCTAGTTGGAATTTTTAAACAACTCATTCACTACAAAAAACTTGGCCTATTTCAATGTATTTATTTTGAGGGTTCATTAAAAATGGTTGCAATAACATACAATTTTGTGTGGCAAGACGAAATATATTAATTAACCTATTTCAGCGGTCATTAATAAAACCCTCAAAATAAGCATTAAAAACATTTAGTTCAACGGTCATGAATATAACCTTTGGAAAAAAAAAAAAAAAAAAGCGCTCCCGCTCTGGATTAGCACAAAATTGACCCAACCTTATTTCAAGGGTCCTAAAATCCTTCAAAATACGTAAAAGAAATAAAATGCATGGACCAAAAAACCCAAATCTTATCTAATAAAACCCTTGAAAGAATCGAACCAGATAAAAACCCAAATTGTTCCAGAGAGAAACGGACCAGACAAATCTCCATCTCCTCTCGTTTAGATAGCATATCTCTCAGATTCTTTGCTTTCCTTCTAATCCCTAATCTCTCTCTGATTCAGGTTCCCAAATTAATTAGGTTTGGGAATCGGACACCATTGCCATCCAATTTTGTTCTTCTTCTTAAGCTGGAAGCCATGAATTGGAGCTCAATTTATTAATATTTTTCTTAAGAAAAAAGAGAGCAAGATAGGAATTAGGGTTTGGAATACAATTACAAAGACAAATACAATGGAGAAGTACAAGTAGTTGGTGTTGTTCGCCGAGTGATGTCAGGGCTAACCATGGAGCTCATGTCCAGGAGTCTCGTCGATCTCAAGGTCCTCGCCAAGTTTGGAATCCCTAAGGATTGCAAACACGCTAGTACATTTTTCTTTTTCCTTCAATCCAAGGAAAAAGATTTGAATGCTTTCAGTTTTTAATTGTGTTGGACCACCCAAAGATATATGCTGATTTCCCTTTTCACCGAAAGTGAAGCTTTAGTAATTTGTTCATTCAATTGCATTTTGGATAACTTTGACATTGAATACAGATTAATAATTGTACATTACCTAATTCTACTGATTATTTTGGGGGACTTTAATGAAGTGTAGAATCTTAAAGCTTTGGTTTTTATTTTTCTAGGAAAAAGAAATTAAACTAAATCAGGAATTAATTTGTTGGGTAGATTCATAGCTAAATGAGTAATTTCAGTTTCTATGGATTGTGTATGTTGTGGGTTTCTACACCAACTATTTGTACATTGGAATATCTAGGTGTGTTGTGTTGTCATGGAATGTGATTGCTTAAGTTTAGCTTAGAGCCACACAATTCACGGCAATATAAATCGATTTCAATCATTTTGCGTCGCATGGGAATTTGGATAGTAGCAAGAGGCAGACCATGGACATTTGATGATACATGCTTGTAGTTTGAGTTGTTTTTGGTTCTTTGTTCATTACTAATATCTAAAATGTTCTAACATGGCTTATTGTGTCCTTTTGTATTTTTTTTTTTCTTTCTCTAAAGTGTTCTAGATCAACGAGGAGGCGAGTGATAATGTCCTGGAAGTGGAGCAGATGTATAATGAGATACACATGCCTGTTTATGATAAGCGGAATGAGATTATTAAATCCATTCTCAACTCCTTGTCAACTGCTGTGAGTAATCTGTCTTCATCTCTCTATTTTATGGGAATGCAGAACATGGTTGCTGTTATAATGTTAAGACATATTTTATTTAACTTTTTTTGTTTCCAACTTTGTGTAGTTTTTGAGTCATCATGCACTAAGTGAACTTTTGACGAAAGACAATCAAAAGGTTGGCTTTGTGCCTACATTAATAATAAAGTTTGAGTTGCACCCACATCTTTCTTAACCTTTAATCAATGAGCAATGCCACAAGGATTCTTCTTAAGTATCTTATTATTTAGAGGGCGTTTGGTTCACTTAATGTTATATTACAACGTGATGTTAGATTCCTTAAATCTTTGATCCATATAATCACATTATGGGAATATAAGATTACGGTGTTTGGTTTGTTAGTCACATTCTAATGAGATTCCCTTAATGTATCATTTCTATATTTGGTTGGTTCACAACATTCACCAAATTAATAAAAAAAATTTATAAATTGATTAAATTAATCTAAAAAACTAAAAAATACCATTGACATCATAAAAATGATCAAAATATTCTTGAAACCACCAAAATTACCAAAATATCATTGAAACTATTGAAAATACCAAAATACCCCCCAAAACCAATAAAATCATTGAAATACACCCAAAATCTCTAAAATGAGCAAAATAATCTTGAAACTTCTAAAATGACCAAAATACACTTAGAATCTCTAAAAATGACTAAAATACCCTAAGAATCCTAAATTGACCAAAATAATCCAGAAACATCTAAATAACCCATAAAGTCATAAAAATCTAAATAACCAAAATATCCCTAAAACCATTAACAATGACCAAAATACCCTCAAAATCCAAAAATGACCAAAATGTCTTGAAACCTCTAAAATGAGAAAAATACCCGTAGAACTCCTAAAAATGACTAAATACCCTCAGAATCCTAAAATGACAAAAATAACACTGAAACCTCTAAAACGACCAAAACAACCCTGAAACTTATAAAATGACCAAAATATCCCTAGAATCCCTAAAAATGACTAAATACCCTGAAATATTCTAGTCATTTTTTTAGGTTTGGAGGGTATTTTAGTCATTTTTAGGTTTTGGGGGTATTATGGTCATTTTTGTACATTTTGGAGGTATCAGGAGTATTTTGGTCATATTTGAGGTTTTAAGGATATTTTGGTCATTTTGGACATTTTGTTTTTTTTTGTGTATATTGGTCATTTTTTAGGTTTTAGGGGTATTTTGGTTATTTTGGTCATTTTTGAAGTATATTGGTCTTTTTTTAGGTTTTAAGGGTATTATGGTCATTTTCAGACATTTCGGGAGTATATTGATTATTATAGAGGTTTTATTGATATTTTGATCAATTATGAGATTTAATAGGTATTTTGGTTATTTTAAGGTATCTGAGGATATTTTAGTCATTATCCAATGGTAATTTTCTAATCACAATTTATTACTTTTTTTTTATTATTAAAAAAAAAAATTGTCACATTCCCATGAGAGTGGAATGTAAGATTCCTTTAATGTAAAGATATAATCACATCACACCAATTTAGGATGATGTGAATCCATTTGTAATCTTACATTATGGATACATAAATGAATCAAACACCGTGATGTGGAACATTACGCTATTGTCATTACGATCATGGGTACATCACGGATACATAAAGTGAACCAAACGCCCCCTTAGCTGGTTTGCTCAATGTGGCTACATAGTGATTTTGCTTTATTATTGCCTATATTGTTAGTTGATATCAAGTATCTAAGTTCCTGGATTAGATTATTATTTTATATTAATATATTTGGATTTCCCTGAATTTTTGGATTACTCTATAATTTTTCGCGTAATCTCATATATGATTACAGGTACAAGTGGTGTGGATCACTCTTAATCTCTAATTTAGCCATAAGTGTGGTTAATGATTTAGTATTTCACTTGTTCTAATATTTCTATATTAACTCATTTTATTATTTTGGCAAATGGCAAAAGCTTATGTTGCTGTAATTGACTCTGGCTACCATCAACTCATTAGCCACTGGTATAACTCTATCAAAGAAAGCTTAGGAAATATTACTACTTGATATTTTTTAAAAATGTGGTGACAGAAGTCAGGAAAACCAAATTTCAAAACGTATCACTATATATGATTTGTGGGGTAAAGTAGTTCATTTGGAAGTAGTGAAGAAAAAGGGAAAGGAGCATAAGAAAATCAACTTCAGGAAGAAAGTATGTTAACAATGAACAGAAGATGTTGGAGCAATTTGGGTAAGGATTTCATGGAAGTTCATTTGAATGAACTTCATTGCATTTTGAAGCCAACAAATTGTGATTTAATATGCAAGTTATTCTTTTAATTCAGTGGCAAAAACTTCATTATTAAAAATGAAGGCTGTTTCAAGAATGGAGATTTTGATTGCTTTGTTCTAGAGCATGTTGAGCATGATAGGCCTGACGTAATTATTCAATACTCTCATTTCTTGTTTCTTTTGTTTGTTTTTCTGTGTCTGATTGTTGATGTTAACTGTTCCGTAAATTTCAGGTGCTAAAGAAAGAAGTAGATGTGTTCCATCTCCGGTGGTATGACTATTGCATGTTCAGAGCAATCGCAAGTCTCCATAAGCTGGTAAATAGAGTTTCCATGTGTGTTTTATTTGAATTCTTGTACTTTTTGCATGACTAGGGGTTCTTCGAATTTTTGTTTCTGCATTTCCAAGGAATAATTCATAGAGACATTAAACCTGACAATTTCCTTTCCTCTCGTAAGGCCCATAAAGGTTATCTTATCGATTTTAACCTTGCCATGGTTAGTTACACTTGTCTTGTTATTGTGATGTTCCTATCTAGTTTGTATGAATTTCCATACCTATTTTCCATAGATTATAATCTGTTGGGCTGCTACTGTGTTTCTTTATGTTGTTTACAGGATTTGCATCAGAAGTATGGAAACACTTGTAAGCTTTGGCTCCTCTCAAGTTTGTGTTTCAATCTACTTATGGCATGGTTTTAGTATAATGAACACTGGCATGGTTTTAGTATAGGCCTATGGGTGATTTTGTCACTTCAATGTAGTTATTTTTGGTTGTCAAGAATTTTTAAGTTTGTTAACTAATCTTGTGTACTAAGAATGCAATTGTTCCCTATTTAGCAATTTTTTTGTAGTGACTCTATAACAATTTTTTCTTTCTTTTATAGATGTTCCCAGTTGTGGAACTTCTGGAACTTATTGAAGGCAGCATGACATTGTTCACATAACAAATTCTTTCCATGCAATGTTTTGACTGTAAACATACTGCTCACTTTAATGCATATTTGGCAGGTCAGTAAATTACGGATTGAGGCAGATGATTCTGCAGATGATGCACCTGAAATGCACCATGTTGAAGGGGCATTTGTAGAAACAGTACTGTAAGTTTTTAAAAGGAATTCTTAGGTTGATTTTCACAACTTGTATGGTTTTGAGGAATGATGTTTTCTCTGTTTGTCTCTCCTTTCTACACATGGATTATCTTTATCAAATTTAGTGACCTTATTTTAAGTCTAGTCATTTTGATTCTACAGACCAAATTTAGTAACCTTATTTTCTTTTGGATAAGAATTTTAAAGTTTGTTAACTATTCTTGTGTAGTAAAAATATAATTGTTCCCTATTTAGCAATAAAGAATTCCTGTTTTTTTTTTTAAATGAAAATACTTATTTTGTGGGTCGAGGGTTATGACCCTCAATAAAGATAAAATGGGTTGGGAAAAAAAAAGTTTCCTTCAACAGCCTTCGAGGGCCATCTTGACGGTCGAAACAACTTTTTTTTTAAGGTTTTTATTACTTGTTTCGAGGGTTTTACCCCTCGAAAAAAGGCATTTTTTTTGTAGTGATTGTATACGTCAATACTGCCTATGCCACTGCTTTAATAATAATTTCTTTTCCAGTTTGGGATCAAGGTGATTTCTTTTATAAGTCACCTACACTATCAGGATTTTTTTATTTTTGGGATCAAGGTGATGTAGATGTGATTAATTTTTTCAATATTTGTCCATCCTTTAGGCAAGACAACACTGCCTTTGTGATATTATTACCAATAATAGGCCAATATGTTTTATAAAATATAGGAGACATACCATCCGGCCTGGAGCTTTAAGGGGAGCCATTTGTTATATTGTACAGTGAACGTTTGCAGTCGAAAAATCAACTGGTAGAGCCGCGTTCGTATCATCAATTACACGCCGAGCTACTCCATTGAGTACCACATCAAATTCTGTCGGGTTGGATGATTCTTATGATGTTGAAAAGAAGTAACGAATTGAGAATCAATTTCATGTGGCTCAGTCCATGTGAATTATAGAGAGAAATAATCTTGTTACGGCTAATGTTAGGTTCTGAGGCATGAAAAGATCTTGAGTTTCTATCCCCTCCTCTTAACCATTGCAATCAAATCTTTGCCTCCACATAGATTCTTCTTTATCCATCAGATCTCCTACATTTTGTTTAAGTTGGTAAATAATCGCGTCCATGTGTGTTGGTGAGTAGTTGTGAATGTTGTGTTTTATTTCATCATGCCAAAAGAAACATTAAGCCCCTCCCATTAGAAGGCACAACAAGCTTATTGGAAAATCTTAATTGACAACGAGGAACTTCCATTCTCTTTTGATCAGACCATGTCTCAATAGTAACATAATTTGAGGATCTTTTAGTCTCACTAATTCAGTGAGGTCTTGAACTGTTTGTTGGTTCCCAAGTCCCCGACAGCTCCAACGTAAGCAATTCATTATACATGGGGATGCCTTGCAAACTCCACTGATGATGCATTTGTGTGATGGTTTTGTGTTCCCCTGTGAATTCTTTTGCTCCTCTCATCTCCATCTTCAATTTGTGGGTCTGTATCAACAATTGTATAATATTTTCTTGATGGAGGATAATATTTATCAATTCAAAGAGGTTAGTGTTGGTTTTATTAGTTCATTTTGTTTTAAAAAATGATGCAGAATATAGCGTGATAGTTAAAAGAATACAAACTGTGTCAGTATTTAAGGGGTTGGAATCTACCAGTGAAAAGAAACTCTCCAAGGGATAATTTTATTGACGGCTAAATAATTGAAATTAAGTCTGTTACAACTAGTACTTATACTGTTTAAAAGCAAACCCTAATTGACTTAAAACTGGAAATTACGAAAAAGGACAAATAAATGCGAAAATTGCGTAATAAATTAAAACATCCCAAAACAGCCTCTAAACGCGCGAATTTGGGCTAGCCATAAAATTAGGGACGGCGAGTTGCACGTTTGGTCTTCTGGTGCTCAAATTGCTCCATGAAATCTTCTGCTAGCTGTCCTAAATCCCAAAATATCCCTTCCACTTGGAGAGAACTCTACCTCGAGTTAAGTTCTAGATAGAGAGGTTCATCAGCATGATAGTCATATAAGTCAGCAACATTGAATGCCATTAAGATCCCCATGTCTTCTAGTAGGTCAATGACGTAGGCATTGTCGTTGAGTTTCTTCAAGACCTTGTATGGACCATACTTCTTCGGCTTCAGTTTGTTGTAAGTCCCCCACAGGAAACCTCTCCTTGCGCAAGAACACCATCACCTAGTCACCTTCTTTGAACAATTTAAGTCACCTATGCTTATCAACAGCGGGCTTATACTTAGCTGTAGTCTGCTCCAACTTCTGCTTGTATTGCTTGAACCTGCTCCGCCATATTCTCAGCAGCAACACTCAACCCTGGAACCTTGGGTAACTGTACCAAGTCCACAGTATGCTTCGGGGGCTTCATGTACACGACTGCAAAAGGTGATCGTTCCGTGGCACTATGAATAGCATTATAGTATGCAAATTTAGCTTGGGCAAGAGCATAATCTCACTGCTTAGGTCGATCTCCACATATGCTGCGAATCAGATTACTAAGTGTGCGACTCAACGATTCAGTTTGGCCATCAGTCTGTGGATATGTAGCTGTGTTGCGATTCATTGAAGTGTCAAACATCTTCCATAAGGTGATCCAGAAGTGACTGAGAAACTTGGAATCACGATCAGAAGTAATAAACTGTGAAACTTTGTGCAGCTTCACTACCTCTCGAAAGAACAACTTTGCTATATGGTAAGCATCTGAAGTCTTCCAACAAGGAATGAAATGTCCCATCTTGGAGTACTTGTCGACAACAACAAATACATAATCTACTCCCTGTTCGGTATAAGGTAGACCCAATACAAAATCCATAGATAGATCCTTCCAAATATGATTAGGGATTGACAACGGCATATAAAGACCAGTATTCTATGACTGACCTTTGGACACCTGACATGCATAGCACTTCTGAACTATACTGCCAGCATCTCGTTTCAACTGAAGCCAGTAGTATCGCTCCTCCAAGTTGGAGATGGTCTTGTCTCTACCCAAGTGTCCACCTAAGCTGCCACTATGCAAATTACGAATTAACTTCTCCCTCAAAGAAGTCTTAGGGACACACAAGCGGTTTCCTCGGAACAAATACCCTTCATTCTCATAAAAGTCACTAACAGGCTGCTTTGCAATACACTTTGACCAAATTTCTTTGAAATCGTCATCCTTTTCGTACAACTTTTTCAAACTATCAAACCCCACTACTTCATGTGTCAGTGTCACAAGCAAATTGGCACGCCGACTCAGGGCATCAGCAACTTGATTCAAGACCCCTAATTTGTGTCAAATAGCAAAAGGAAATTTCTGTAGGAAGGTATCCACCTAACATGCATTTTATCCAAATGCTTATGGCTGTTAAGAAACTTCAAGGCCTGATGATCTGTATATAGAACAAACTCCCTCTAGATCAGATAGTGCTCCCAATGCTTTAGGGCACGGACTACTGCATAAAACTCCTAGTTATAGGTACTCTACTTCTGGCGACTTTCACTTAGCTTCTCACTAAAGAATGCCACCGGTCACTTTTCTTATGATAGAACAGCCCCAATCCCTATGCCACTAGCATCACACTTCACTTCAAAGACCTTCTCAAAACTAGGCAAGGCTAACACTGGTGTGGTACACAACTTCTCTTTAATAAGAGCAAAACTCTTCTCTACCTCCTCACCCTATTGAAACTTGCCCTTCTTCATGCACTCTGTAATTGGTGCCATTATAGTGCTAAAATCCCAAATAAATCGCTGGTAGAAAGTGGCGAGACCATGAAAGCTCCGAACTTCACTCACAGTCTTCGGTGCAGGCCATTCTCAAATGGCTTGAACCTTCTCTTCGTCTACATAGATTCCCTCCGGACAAACCACGTATCCTAAAAATAACAAGCTGCTAGTCATAAAACTGCACGTCTTGAAATTAAGGAATAATTGGCTCTCCTGCAAAACTGTTAGTACCTGCCGCAACTAATCCATATGCTCTTCTGGATTCTTACTATATATGAGAATATCATCAAAATAGACAACAACAAATTTTCCCACAAAAGGCTTCAATACCTAATTCATAACTTGCATAAAGGTACTAGCTGCATTAGATAAGCCAAATGGCATGGCCAACCACTCATACAAGCCATCCTTCCTTTTAAATGTTGTTTTCCACTCATCCCCAGGCCTGATGCGAATCTGGTGGTAACCATTGCATAGATATAGCTTTGTAAAAAGTTTAGAACCTTCCAACATATCCAGCATGTCATCTAAACGTGGAATGGGAAACCGGTATCTTATGGTGATCTTGTTGATAGCTCGACTATCAACACACATATGCCAGCTGCCATCTTTCTTCGATGTCAACAAGGCTGGGACTGCACACGGGCTCATGCTCTCACATATAAAACCCTTCACCAGCAATTCTTCTATCTTCTCTCATAAAACATCATTCTCGTTCGGACTCATCCGATAGTGTCGCAGGTTAGGTAGACTAGCACCAGGTAAAAAGTCTATATGTGTTGAATGTCTCTTATTGGAGGAAGATTGTTTGGTAAGTCTTCAGAAGTAAGCTCTTTAAATTCTTCTAGCAGTGGCAGAATATGATCAGGAATGACTGCTACTGCTTCTTCCTTATCCACCATAAGAGTCTTGACTGCTAATGCATAGACCCCTTGAGCACCCTCAACATCTGTCACAAATTCCGCTTCCGACTTGGCCAAGGTTAACACAGACTTCCCTTCCACTTTAAAAGAACCATAGCAATTTTGTGTGATTTCCAGGTGAACAAATAAATATTATCTCTGCCCTTATAAGTAATATCAACATCGTACTGCCATGGCCTACCCAATAGTACATGGCTGGCATCCATGTCTACTATATTAAAAACTATCTCATCCTTATAAATCTTACCAATGGAAATAGGGACATGACAGATTTCTGTTACCTTAACTGTTGGCCCCTTCTTAATCCATCCAATTGTATAAGGAGTTGGATGTTTCTGTGTTGGTAATTTCAAGTGCTCCACTAGCCTCTTTGCAACGAAATTCTCACAACTTTCGTTGTCTACGATCAAGTCACAAACTTTCTGATTAATGGTGCAGTTAGATCGAAAAATACTGTGACGTTGGGTAAGGTCTTCTTGCTTCGGAACATATAACACCCCCGCTGCACTACACAATTAACTCATTCACCAGCCTCCTCTGCGAACTCAATTCCATCATATAGGTCTCCATCCTCGTCTTCATCATCAACATCTTCCACCCTTCCATCCTCTTCTTCGACCAAACCCACTGGCCTGCATTCTAGATGAATGTTAGAGCGGTGACCTGGCTTTCTGCATCTGTAGCACTTCTCTTAGGTCCATTCCTCACATAAGGGTTTGGATTCCTGGGTATAACCCTTCCATTTGTTGCTGCCACCTAATTGGTAGTGTTGTCTCCACTACTGTTAGTGTTCCTGAGTGGCCCTCCTGTTGAACATGCTTGAGGTTGAGGTGATAGGGGAGTCTTCCCTTTTCCAGAGTTGTAGCTTGACGATTCTGGGGCACTTCGCCTGTAGTAGTTGGATTGACCACCTTTTCGTTCCAACATCTCTACCTTCAAGGCCATGTTATGGGCTTCTTCAACAGTCCAAAGTACCTGTAACCTTATTTTCTCTCTCAATGACGGCTTCAGGCCATTAAGATACCTGACTACATGTTGTCCTTCCGTCTCTATCAGGCTATTGCAATCAGAAAGCCTGGAAAACTCTGCTGTATAGTGAAATACTATCTTGCTACCTTACATACAATTCTGGCATAGTTGGAAGAGATGCTGCTCATAATCTGGAGGTAGGAACCTTCCCATCAGCAACTGTTTCATCTTACGCCAGGTCCTCACAATGTCCTTCCCTTGTCGTTACCTGTTCTTTTGCAGTTGATCCCACCATACTACAGCCCCATTCTTTAACTTGAACGCGACAAATTTTACTATATTCTCTTGTGGAATTCCATCATCTCAAAGAAACGCTCTACTTTGGAAACTCAATCAAGGAAATCCTCGATATACAAGTTTCCATTAAAATTAGGGATATCTACCTTCAGTTGATAATCATCATAATCCCTGTTTCGCCTCACCTGTTGAGGCGCGTTTGAGCCATACCCTCCATCATCTTCCTCTTCAGACTCATCATCATTAGTGAACTATCGAACGATGTTGTCTAGGAGGTCTTTCTCGAACACGTCCGTTAACAAGGGGCTCCCGAGCAAATTCTCCAGCGCGTTCTCTATCAACTCGCCCTTCGTTGGTACGTTGAGTCTCAGCTCGACAAGCAGTTCTTAGATCTCGGTCATTTGTTGCCTCTGTTTCATCATCTATTGCCTCTGCTCCTCAATCGCCCTCCAAAGAGCATCCTCCCCACGAGCTCTATCGTTAAGGGCTTTCAACTCTATCTCCGCTAGCAGGCTATCAAACCAGGCAAAAACTCGCTCTTGATACCACATTAACGCAGAAATAAAGCGTGATAATTAAAAGAATACGAACTGTGTCAGTATTCAAGGGGCTGGAATCTATCCAGTGAAAAGAAACTCTCTAAGGGATAATTTTATTGACGGCTGAATAATTGAAATTAGGTATGTTACAACCAATACTTATATTGTTTAAAAGCAAACCCTAATTTACTTAAAACAGTAAATTACAAAAAAGAAAAATAAATGCGAAAATTACGTAATAAATTAAAACATCCTGAAACAACCTCTTAAACTCGCGAATTTGGGCTAGTCATAAAATTAGGGACGGCGGGTTGTGTGTTTGGTCTTCTGGTGCTCAAATTGCTCTAAGAAATCTTCTGCTAGTTGTCCTACGTTAAAAAATAAGTTGGATAATAGACAATTCTACCTTAAAAAAAATAAGTTTTAAAAAAATTATATATAAATAAATTAGCTAAATAAGTGCGTGCACAAAAAAAAAAATTAAAAAAAAAAAAGGGTTGTAACCAAACAAGGTGTTTTTTGGTTATTGGGGTTTTGCTTTTGTATCTTTTTATCTTGTACAGCGATTTATTTCTTTCCATCACAGAAAGATAAAAATAAAAGATAACAAATTGTGCTTGATTTAAATAATATATATATCTTAAAGAATCCAAAATTTTCTACTTCTATGACCTTTTTACAAGACTGTTAAAATTTACAATCCTACTTTTCTTGGTCAAGAAGCCTGCGGGAGATACTTATCTTCAATGTATCTAATATATCAATTCATGCTCTAGACAAAGAGTTTTACCTGCCACTGACTAGTCTAGACTGGGGTTTTTCCAATCAACCAGTGTTCTCAAAAGGTGGCCTTAACTCTTACTAGGTGTGCACTAATATCTGTAGAAAGAATCCAAAATTTTCTACTTCTGTGACCTTTTTACAAGACTGTTAAAATTTACAATCCTACTTTTCTTGGTCAAGAAGCCTGCGGGAGATACTTATCTTCAATGTATCTAATATATCAATTCATACTCTAGACAAAGAGTTTTACCTGCCACTCACTAGTCTAGACTAGGGTTTTTCCAATCAACCAGTGTTCTCAAAAGGTGGCCTTAACTCTTACTAGGTGTGCACTAATATCTGTAGAATGAACACGTATATTTTAATCAATTTGTACTGGCTAAGCTAAAAAGACAAATTTATAAACCAATTCAAAACTCTTTGTTTACACATAAAAATAATTTTATTATATAGTTTTATATATATAATATTGACCACCATAATATATTAAATTAGTTAGCCATATTATATGTGTAATTATCTAAATATAAAATTATTTATAACTTCTATTTACATGTGTCATTATTTCCAATTTTCATAGATGAAGTTAATGGTACGATGTAACCACCAATAACTTTCATGATGTGGATGACATGTGTCATGATCTCCAAACTATTAGGGATGGTTATTTTCATAAAAATAAACCACCCAAAGTAATTATTGATGGGTAGTTATTTGATGGAAATAACCATCATTTTAACTATTAATAAGAAGGTTTATTCTTCAAAGAAATCTCTCTACAACTGAACTTCCACAATCCATGTGCAAGAGATCCATTGTAATCTAAAGTGTATTCAAGTGTGTTCAATAGTGTTTATAAGTTGTTTTTATTGTACTTGTACTTTGTAAGTTTTAATGCAAAATATCTCTATGTATTCATGTTATTCGATCTACAATTCTACTTCATCTTTCATACTTTGTTTGGTGCCATACGAAAAAAGTCATTGTCATTAAGGCATAACTAAACCAAGCACACCCTTTTGAAATAAGAAAGTTAGAATAAGTGATTTTAATTCAAGGTTTGTAACAGACTTTGAAAAAGTTTGGATTTCATTCAAACACTCTTAAACAGCAATAGTGCAACACTTAAAGGGTCATTTATGAAATTTAAAGTGTTGCTAACCTCCAAAAAAGTTGTTTCCGTTAATCTCTTGGGAAAATAGTCAGACAGAGAGATTGGTCTTCAGTTTAATTCTTATTGTATGAAAAAAAGACTAGAAACATCTCGTGGCATCAGAAGGTATTATTAGAATCTTGTTTGTAAATTCTGTTGATTTTTCTTACTACTCCAAAGTTTTCAAAACGTGGCTGCCTTTTTCTTCTTCTGGGAAAATAGTCAGACAGGGAGATTGGTCTTCAGTTTAATTCTTATTGTTGAAAAATAGACCAGAAACATTCATGGCATCAGAAAGTTATTAGAATCTTGTTTGTAAATTCTGTTGATTTTTCTTACACTCCAAGTTTTCAAAACGTGGCTGCCTTTTTCTTCTTCTGTACTATTATTTAATTAAATCATTCAAATTCAGATTCAACAATTTGACTAATTGAGAGTAAGGGTTGTTTGATCTGATAGGAAAAAAGAAACACTTCTATTTATCACTATATGATCTCACCATTTGCCTACATAAAGAGCCACTAGCTCTCTCCAAATGAACCAACGACGATACTCTATCTAGGTCTCTACTCCATCTTAGCACTTGACTACTAGCTAAAGATGTTGTCTATTTGGCTTTCTGTCATTAGCTTGCTTATAGTGATTGCCACACATTGGCTTTCTAGGTGGACGAACCTTAGATGTAATGGAAAATTACCTCCTGGCTTTATGAGCTTCCCACTTATTAGGGAGACCCTCGCTTTTCTAGTCTCAAAGAAGTCACTAGCTAGACATGCCATCTGTTATCAAGAAAAAGATGAAGCAAATTCAAAAGCTATCCAAGGATCTAACAAATTCTATTTTTTTTTTTTTTGAAATACTTTCAAGAGCTCCAACGATTGAGGAGCCAAAAGAATTCTTTCTTTCTTTCCCTAACTCCCCATGGGTTGGCTCCCCCTGTCTTTTACAAATTTGTCCATGTCTCTGATATTTTTATATATTAAAAATATCAATATATCTATAAAATTTAAGTGTTGCCCCTAGATGGCTCCCCTTGGCTTTACAATTTTGCCCCATCTTATATTTTTTGTTATAAAAAAGATCAACTTATCTATAAAATTTAAGTAATGCTCCCTAGTTTTTTATTTTTCTTTAAAAAAATGTATTACATTTATATAAATGACTAATATATCTTTCTTCTTCTTTTTTTTTCTTTTATTACTCTTATACTATATGTTGCTCATTAAATCAAAGTATATTTTCTTAAAATTAGATAAGTTTAAATAAAGGGCATGAAGTATATTCTAGGCATGAGCAACCAATGAAGTGCATATGGCAGAGTTTAGCGAGGAACAAAGACAAACTCAAAAATTTAAAAAGAAAGAAAGAAAGTGTACATATGGTTAACTTGCTAGTGAGCGAGAAATGGAAGGAGGAGGTGGACTTTGCGGCTGAAGATGCAGTGGCCATTGCTGATCTTCTCTGCTGGTGGTGGCCACGCCTAGAAATGCGGCTCCCCAGTTCATTTTTTTGTGATAGGGTTCTCAGTTCACAAACCAAGCGTGCAATTTGTGATGGAGCAGGTAACAATACTTGAATTTCTACTACAAATCTCTATCTAATTTTGCTCACCCCTCTTTTGGAAGGAAAATGATAATGTTCATTTCAAAATCTCTAAATTTTTTTCACATCCTGGTTCAGATTTAATATTATAAATCAAACAGTTTATAAATTGTTATGTCATTTTAAAATTTTAAATGATGTGTCAATTTATACAATGTTAGATCCAGGTAATAAAATAACCATGAAATAAGTGTTTTTCTTTTGGAATATCATAAATAAGTGTTCATTTTTTAAATGTGAAAGCATTAATTTTCTCATTTTTCTTTATAATTAACTATTATTAAAACAAAATAACAAGAATTCCCCCCTTCTTTTACTTTCTTTTTTTCATTTAGTTGTTACAACAAGTAGGAAACGAGAGATTCAAAATTTGGTTCTCATCATAAAGCAGACCACAGACCACACAATGTCATTGAAAGTGAAGGCTCTTAACTAGAATTTTCCTTTTGGAATATCTTAAAGTGTTCAATTATAAAATGTGAAACACAAATTTACTCATTTTCAAGGTTATTAAAATCCCAATTCGAATCTTAAAATCTTACGATTTTACGATTCAATATTATGAAAACGATTCAAATCTTAACTGAATCTTAAATGTGGTAGAATCTTAATAGAATCCCGATTTGAATCTTAGAATCTTTAGAATCCCGATTTGCTTCCGATTCTATACGATTCTACTGCACAAGGTTTATTCGGATTTTTTGAGTTTTTTTTTTTTGGGCCTCCAATGAAAATTTAGCTTGTATTGGGCTGATTTTTACTTTTTAGTATGTTAGTAGCCTGCCCCCTTTTTTTTTTTTGATAAAAAGTAGCCCGCCCTTTTTTTTTTTTTTTAATAAGAGAAGCCTGCCCATTTTTCTTTGGAGGATATCTCTTCAGATGATGAGTGGATAGCTGCAAAAGAGAGTCCAAATGAACCAAATGAAGAATGGCCAAGTGTCTTTCATAGGGATGCTCAAGAGGAAGATGAAAATGGTAAGTAGGTTTTAAATCTTGTGAGTTATGACTTATGACTTCCTTATTAGATCTTTATAAAATTTTGAATACAATTTGTTTTTGTTCTTTTTTGCTAGGTGATAAAGATAAAGAAATTCATAATCTTAGTGATTGTGAACTTAAAAATGAAGTAAGAGATTTTGATGATTTTCCCATAGATAATTTAGATGGAAGCAACGACATTTATGGTGAAGGTCTCCCATTAGAGGACAACATTCATCTAATCAATGATAATCTTGGTTTTTAGATCTTGATTATTCACATTGAATAATAAGTAATGTGTTACTTTTGTCACAAAATCACCATTGTGGAAAATGGCTAGGAAATATTTTGATTTATGTAGTGTTATTATTTGAAACATTATGTATCTTTGTTGTTATGTGGTATTAAAACTTGGAACTTGAAAGTTTGAAGTTTGAAATTTGTCATTGGCTAAAATACACTATTGGTCCCTAAAGTTCACACATTGAGCACTTTTGGTTCCTGAAGTTTGAAATGAGCGCTATTAGTCCCTAACATTTCAAAAATGAGCGTTATTGATCCTTCCATCCAATTCTGTTAGTTTAATTGCCTAATTGGTTAACGGAATGATGATGTCACATTTTATTAATGATGTGGCGCAATATTTTTTATTTAAAAATTACACAATCAAAATAGCATGAGCTAACTCGGATAAATTCATAACCCATAAAATTGACCCACCTCAGTAGAGCCTGCCTAAACCCATAAATCCTTAAATCGTTTTTCTATATTCCCCAACCCAAAAATCTCCAAACCAGAGATTGAAACTCTCAATGTTTCTTATCTTGTACTTGACATGTAATTAAGTCCTTTGTTGATAAGGTCTAATTAAGTAGTACTATGCAGCATCATCTTTGAAGCTTCACGTCTATTGGACCATTAATCAAAATCTCCAGAATCTCTCTCTCTCTCTCTCTCTCTCTCTCTCTCTCTCTCTCTCTCTCTCTCTCTCTCTCTCTCTCTCTCTATAAACTTCAACATCATTTGAATTTTCGTTTGAAAGGAACAAAGGCTTTGTTTAATTAAATGCAAACTACAACAAGAAAGCCATAGAGATATCTTATTCGCCTGTAGTGAATGTTAGAAAGATGGAAGATGGTGATGGTGATGGCGATGCGATGGCGGTGGTCTAATTAAGCAGTCCTATGTAGTATCATCTTTGAAGCTTCACATTTATTGGACCATTAATCAAAATCTCCAGAATATCTCTCTCTCTCTCCAAACTTCAACATCATTTGAATTTTCGTTTGAAAGGAACAAAGGTTTCGTTTAATTAAATGCAAACTACAACAGGAAAGCCATAGAGATATTTTATTCGCCTGTAGTGAATGTTAGAAAGATGGAAGATGGTGATGGTGATGGTGATGGTGATGGTGATGGTGATGGAGATGGAGATGGAGATGGCGATGGCGATGGCGATGGCGGCGGTCTAATTAAGCAGTCCTATGCAGCATCATCTTTGAAGCTTCACGTCTATTGGACAATTAATCAAAATCTCCAAAATATCTCTCTCTAAACTTCAACATCATTTGAATTTTCGTTTGAAAGAAACAAAGGTTTTGTTTAATTAAATGCAAACTACAACAGGAAAGCCATAGAGATATTTTATTCGCCTGTAGTGAATGTTAGAAAGATGGAAGATGGCGATGGCGATGGCGATGGCAGCGGTGGTGGAGATGGCTTAGGCGTTATTAGTGGCAGCACTCATGGCTGTTTGTGAGTTTCAATCTTTCATTTGGAGATTTTCTAGGTTTGGGGAAAATAATAGTAAATTGATTTGGGGATTTATGGATTCGGGCGGGACTGTAGGCATCTGGGTTATGAATTAATCCAGGTTAGCTTATGGGTATTTTGATTATGTGTAATTTTTATTTAAAAAATATTGTGCCACATCATTAAAAAAATGTTACATCATTCTTCTATTAGCCACATAGATAATTAAACTAACGGACTTTGATGGAAGGATCAATAACGCTCATTTTTGAAACTTTAGGGACTAATAGCCCTCATTTCAAACTTCAGGGACCAAAAGCGCTCAACGTGTAAACTTTAAGGACCAACAGTGTATTTTAGCCTTTGTCATTTGGTATTTAGTAGTTGATGACTTATTGCATTTTATAAATTTTATGTCAAAACTTATTTATTTTTCAATGATTCTTTAACCTATGTTATGAATTATAATTATTTATATATTTTTTTTATTTTTTATTTACGGAAAGTAGAATCTTACGATTCACGATTCGATTCGCGAAACCCTCCCAACGATTCAAGGTAGAATCCCGATTTTAATTACCTTGACCAAATTTACTCATTTTCTTATACTACCCTTAACTATTTAAAAAAAAGAAGCAAAACCGTGTCCATCTCCAATAAGTAAAAGGTTCTTAAGAAATATTACTTTATTTATTCGTTTCCATTAATATTTTGTTGTACTCTATTTTGAGATAACGAATGAAAAATTGAAATAAACGTTCGCATGACAATTACTAATTTCAAACACTTTTTTCCCTTTTCTATATTTGGGTGATTAAGAATTAGGATCCTTAATTTATTTCAAAATGTAAAGGATCAATTTCATGATTCATATTTAATTTTCATGTATTCAAGTGTTAGAAAGTGGAGCTACATATATGCCTTTGACCCCAATCTTTTTACCTGTTTTGCCCACAAAAATAGCAGCTAGCTGGCCTCCCAAAACTTGATCAATTTATTCCACGGTTTTAAAAACCAGACTGGTCAAAGAACCAAAAAAGTGATTACTGGTTATATGGTCAGACTAGGGTAGAACCGTTAACGTCATAAATAATTTATTAATAATTAATTAAAAATTATATATATAACAAATTTTAAAACATTTTATGTGAGTTTTCACATCTTATATTTAGAAAATTAAAAGTAAGAACCCTAAGACAATATAAGAAAGTATAACAATTTTTTATTCAATTACAATATTAATAGTTTTTTGACATAAGAAATTATCATTATTGCATATCAAGAAGCCTAGAACAATTAGAAAGTATATGAAAAAAGAGTTTTTTTTTTTTTTTAATATGAGACTTTTATTCATCAATAATTAAATTTAAGGAGAAAAAGTGACTCATACATTTATAAGTAAAGTCATTGTTAATATCATTTTATTTTTATCAATGTGGGACTTCTTGTTTTGTGGGAAAGACTTCTTGAAAGTCCCACAACGGAAAAAAATAAGAAGATACTATACTTACTCTTTTATAAAAGGATACTATGTCCAAGAATTTTATTAACATGAATGTATGGCCTATTTCCTTTTATGTGCCTACCATTAATTAGTTCAATATTCTTTATTCAATTACAATATTAATAGTTTAATGTTGGGCTACATTTTGTGTGAGCCTAACACTTTTTAGTTTAATGTCAAACTATCTTTTATGTAGGTCAAACATATAAAAATAAAAATTTTGTGAAAATTTTTTTCTTAAAAACAAAAAAATCAAAAATCAAAACTCAAAACCGGTTGAACCGGTTCGATTATGGTTTTTGCCTATTGAACCACGGTTCCTAGTTTTTCCCGGTTTTTAGATCAATTCCGATTTTTGAAGAAAAACGGTTCGGATCAAGCACCGGTCCTCGATTCAACCAGTCGGACTGATCGATCCAGTTCAATTTCTAAAACCTAGGTTGTTTAATTAGTTTTCTTATCAAACGAATTGGTTAACTAGACGAATGGTTATAGAAACACGATAATTTTTTTGATTTTATTAATATCGCAATTTTTATTATTATTAAATAAGTGGTATCCAAGTCTTTAATTTAACTAGACTAAATCATCTCTGTGGTTCATTATGAGACACCTCAAAAACCCCATGGGTTGATAATAATCTTAGTATTCTCGGACCTCCGGGTTTACATCACGCCCTAAACCAATATGCCCATAGATCTATTATATTCATTTAGAATATACCCTCAATATATATATATATATGTATGTATTTTAAGGCTAATAATTTTTTATGTAATATATTTTATGAATTATGATTTATTATAGTATTAAAAAATTAAGATTTGTATATTTTTTTCCCATACAAACACTTAAATATGTAATGTGTGTGTACGCACAAGGGGTTTGTCTTAAATAATGTATCAACTATCAATACGATTACTTCCCCCCTCCCCCCCAAACAAAAATTCAAAACTCCACCTTATCAATAGTGTAGATGGTATCGCGTCATTAAATTTCATTCCACCAAAATAATTAATGAATTTTATATAACTTATTTTAAATGACGTAACATTGGATTAGATTAAACAATAGAATTCAATCATAGATGTCATTTCTCTTGTTGGTTTAGAAAGAGATATGATTAACCTAAATGATTTCAAATATTAGAAGTGAAGTCCCACAGCACCTTGTTTCGGGTAGTGAAAACAAAGAGGTAGCTAAGCAGTAAGGCCTTCTATGAATTTACATTTTTTTTTTGGATTATTGAATACTATCGATTTTATTTTTTCTTTGTTTACCTGGTCTCTTCATTCTATTCGTCTCACAATAATGGGCCTTATGAGCATAATGACACCCAAGCACAGATTATCAGTATGATAAAGATGAAATTGCTAGAAATGGACAGAGTAAAGGCAGTATGGAATAAATATGCTGCAAATAAAATTACAGTAACAATAATAAAATCTTGGAAAGAAGCAATGATTTAAACAACTGAAATATATTTGATAAACTTTGAAAACAAACTTACAGATGACTTTGAGATAACTTGGGAAATACAAGAGAAGGTTTTGTTTGCTGGAAAGGAAGGAAAGTGTTTACAAGGATTGCTTTGATATTTTTGCTAAGAAACTGAGTTAAGTTGTAAATTGAGACGTAAAATTGAGTCGTGAAATTGAGTCGTGCCTTCTACAAGCCAGAAGGGTAGCTTAAATAGAGCTTGAAAAGTAAAGAAACAGTAACTTGACTGGGGTATATGAACAGTGGTCTTGGTAACTTGAAAAGTGAAATCTTGAAGAAATCTTGAATTTGGAATCTGACGGATTTTCTTGTCAAAAGCAGCTTGCTTTGTCAGGAATCTTGATACTTTAAGCTTGTCAATTATCTTGTCTGGGTACCTTTATTTGAACTTATCTGACAGTGAATTTGTCTGAACTTGCACGCGCCGAAAGTAAATTTGTCTTTGGACTTGTCAAAAGGAGTCAAAAGAAAGCTTTGTCAGAAATATCTTGAAAATTTGAACGATCTTGCTTTTGCTTTTGTACTGAAGAGAATCTTGGCTAACTTGTCATTTTGAAAATTCTTGGGAGTCTCTGGTCTTGCATAAAATTTTTGCACTTGTCACCTTATTAACTTTCATCTTGGCAGCTTTTCTTATCAACTTGCTTTTGCCGTTGCACTTGTCTATCAGGAACCTCTTGAGGCTTGAGAATTGCTTGCGTTGAATAGGAGGGAATCTTGAAATCTTGACTGGCTTATTTCCTTTTACATTGTCTTGACACTAACACTTATCTTGCTAAACTATCTTGAATTCATACGGATCTTGGGAGTCTTGAAATAAATGTGGATTCTTTGCCATTGCTACTCGGACTTCTTCATCATCAGAATCATCAGAAATTTGAGAGAGGGCATCTTGTAGTTGCTTTTTAAGTTCTTTTTTGGATTTGTGAGACTTGAATGGGGATTTGGCTTGGTGTGTCTGATTTGTATGGACTAAGAAGAAATGGGGTATTGGTTTGTGGGTCTAGGAGATTACAATCAGAAATCATTTTTGGGTAATCACTTGTATTAACTATATATTTTTCCCACCATCTAACATAAATTTGTCTGATAAGGAATTTTGGGGAGGAAGAAGAAAAAGCAAAATCCCATCCCATAATCCAGGAAAGGTTATATCTTGTATAAAAAACTAACAGTTTGGGAAACTTGCAAAGGGCTGGAGGAGATTGGAATTTTTCATAAATTTGGGGGAGAGAAAAAGGAAAGTGAATTTGGTCATTTGAATAACCTCTTTCGATTTGTTTTGGAGTTCTTGAATCTATTCTTGCTGGAGGTAAAATAGGTGGTTCTGGACCAAATTGGTCCCACCATTGAAGAAACCAAGCAGGAAGATTTTGAATATTTAGGTATTTATCAAAATAGAAAAACCAAGAGTGCTGGAACCTATCATTTTGAGAATAAAGGGCATTGTACCAAGCATTTTGATAATCATAATAATTATATTCTTGAGGAGTAAATTTTTTACTAAATGATCTTGTATTGCATGGATGACCATTCCATTGGAAAGGACTGATAACTTGTTTAATGAGACACTTTGAGTAAGCAGTTCGGGATCCTGTAGTATCAAATGAGCATTTACAATGTGTAAGGAGAATAGAATTTGTGTCAACTAAAATGAATTCATAAAAAGTTTGTGACTTGTGAGGATGTTCTGGCTGGAAGTTCCATCCTGGGGGAAACATGTGAGATACTACTTGTCTTGGATTTTGGATATGCTCAATTTGTTGGTCTATTGGAAAGAGATTAATTTCAGGGGACTTGTTAATTTGAAGGGAATCTGCGGAGTGAGGGGATGGAAAGGCTCGAGACAGAGAAATTTGTGATGAAGAACTTGTTTGGGTTTGAGAGCTTGATGAGGACTCATGTGATTTTGATTGTGGTTTCACGCTGCTTGATGCAGTAAGCTTTTGAGCATAAGTAGGTAATTGAGAGGGGAGAGGAGGAAATTCTGCTAAATGGGTAAATTTATTAGACAATGGAATATTTGTGGAGGTTTGTGTTTTTGGACTTGGAGGTTTTGGAGGAGTATTTGTTTTTGTTTTTGGGGGTGACTTATTAGCATAATCTGAAGCATTTTGGATTTTAGGACCTATCTGAATGGCTTGTTAACTTGTAATTTTGATATGGAAGAAGTCATGTTCCCTGTAAAAATTCACGAGTTAAAAAATCAGGAATAGAATTTGACTCACCTTTGATGTATTCAATGTTAAAATCAAAAATACTTAAAATAGCTTGCCATCGTTGCAAATATTTGTTTAGAAGCAAGATTTTCAACATCTTTAAATAAAACATCTTTTGCACTTTTGCAATCAACTCGGACTAAAAACTTTTGATTTAAAAGATCATCTTGAAATTTTGAAATACATAAGACTATTGATAAAATCTCTTTTTTGATTGTGCTGTAATTTTGTTGTGCAGCATTCCATACACCAGAATAAAAACGGACAATTTGCTCATGACTTGACTCTAAGACTTTTTGCTTGAGAATACCTCCATAACCCAGTTCAGAGGCATCAGTTTCTACTATCTTGAAAGAATCAGGAGAAGGGAGACCTAAACAGGGGAGAGTCTTGACATGTTTTTTAATTTGTCTAACAATTTGAGTATGAGTGTCAGTCCATGGTGGTGGATTTTTTTGTAATCTTTGAAAAAGAGGACGACATATTTTCCTAAGATCTTGATAATATTCTGAGACATAATTTAGGCTTCCTAAAAATCTTTGAAGTTGATTCTTGTCTTTTATTTCATCCGGAAACTTGTCAGCAAATTGTATGGCTCTATCTATAGGTGTTATTTTCCCTTGATAAATATTATGTCCTAGAAACCTGATTTTATCTTGGAATAACTTTATTTTTGTAGGAGAAACTACTAATCCATTGTATTGAACAATTTTAATAAAAGTTTCTAAGTGTTTCCAATGCTGTTCTAAGGTATTTGAAAATATTAAAACATCATCGATATAAACAATTGAAAAACTTGTATAAGGATTAAAAATATCATTCATAATATTTTGAAATTCACTTGGTGCATTCTTTAAACCAAAGGGCATTACATTCCATTCATAATGTCCAAAAGGGACAGTAAAAGCAGTTTTGTATTTATCTTTTTCATCAATTTGAATTTGCCAAAATCCACTTTTCATATCAAATTTTGAAAAAACCTTAGCATTGTGAACTCTTGCTAATAAATCTTTTTTATTGGGTATAGGGTACCTAATCCATTTTAAAGCAGTATTTAAAGGCTTGTAATTTATGACTAATCTAGGAGCACCTCTTTCAATTTCAGCATTCTTTTGAACATAAAAAGCAGAACAACTCCAAGGAGATTTACTTTTCCTAATTAAACCTTTATCTAATAATTCTTGAATTTCCTTCTTGCAATATTCTAACAGTTCTTGATTCATTTGTATAGGCCTAGCTTTTGTAGGAATATTTCTTTCATTGAAAATCTGACTCATAGGGTAAACTAATAATATGTTGTTTTCTATGCCAAAAGGCATTAGGTAAATTTGCACAAATTTCATTTTTTATTTTATTCTCAAAATTCTCAATTCTTTGTTTTAATAGAGGAGATTCTAATTGTTCTTCAATTCTTTTATATTCTAAATCTTGTTTTAAAAACATAAGATGTTTTTCTTTTCTTGCAATCTTGGACTTGTAAATTAAATTAATTTCTTTACAAAATGTCATTTGGTTTAACATATTTATATCTCTTGTCATAGGCGGTAATATAAAAGGGAAAGTAATCTTTTGTCCTAAAATTTGTGTTGTAAGTCCGTTTTCTGAAATTTGTCTTATAGGATATAATAAAGCTATAAAAGGATTTCCTAATATTACTTTTGAGGTTATATCTCTAACTAAAATAAAAGTAGTCTTGATACAAACACCTTCTCTACAGACATGAGCATTTGAAAGTTTGAATTCTATATTTAAACTAGTACCACTTGCCTGTGAAAGTTTCTCTGATGTTTTTTCATAATATTTTGTAGGAATTAAACCTTCTTGGATACAATTTGAATCAGCACCTGTGTCTAATAAAGCAACAGTTTTAAAAATATATTCTTTGTCTATTACTATTTTTACTTCAGTGTACCATTTTTGAAAAATCATCTTGTCAATTGTATTTAGAAAAGTTTCTTTGAAAAGTTGGTTGGGATATTAATTGAACAATTTGTTTGCAATTTTCTTCTGGTTCAACCTCATTTTCTATACTTGAATTTTGTGAGTGATTATTATTTATTTTTAATGTTACTATTTCTTGTGCTAACTTGTTCTTCCGTAATGTTGAAAACTTGAATTTTTAATTTCTTGTATTTCATGTTTTAATGTATTTATTTCCGAATGTAATTCTGGAATATTTAATTTAGACTTGTTTTTAGGGGGCTTACAGTTATTTTGATAATGACCAAATCTATTGCATTTGTAACATAAGACTCTATTCTTGGTTTTCTCTTTAGGAATTTCTGTTAGTGGATCTGGATCTATCACATTACTTTTGAATTCTTCTTTGTTTTTACTATTTCCTTGTCGGTGATTCTACTTGTGGCAGTGAACCTACGTCTTGTTTTCTTGCTTTGTCTTCTTTTGTTTGACTTTTTCTTATCTTTGTAATTATTGTCTTTTTTATTCTTTTTTATAGTGTTTATCTGACCATATTGGCTTAGGATAGTTTGTTTTTTATCTACAATGTGTATTGTTGTTGAATTGATAATTTGAAGTCAAAGGTGTCATTCTATGTTTGTCTTGTTGGGTTGTATTATTGATGACCATGAGAGGTAGTGTTGTAGCAAAAGGAATATTGTCGGATGATATACTAGAACTATTTGCATGAATTCTATTATTTGTATGCTTTTTGGTCAATGTTTGACCATTTGGTGAGTTTTCTTGGCTATGGCTATAGTTATATATATAAGGTGGTAGAGGAAAGTTTTACGTCTTCTTTTTGAAAGTTTTCTTTTTGCAGGGTATGACTTGTTGTCACTGTTGTTAGAAATTTTTGAGTTTTGTTTTATTAGGCTATCCTTTATAACTTGTATTGTCGGTGGAATAATTGTAGTGTATTATTGTGCCTATAGCTAGTATCATATGTGGACTTGTGTTTTATGATGGTGTCTTGACTATTTTGTGTGACTTCTTTTTGTCGGAGAAAATTGAGAGAATTATTGGTGTTGCTACCGGCTAAAAGTTTTGGCTTAAAATAATGATCAAACCATGCAAAGAAATTAACTTCAGTTTGTATATCATTCATAAACTCATAATACTTGTCTCTTATATAACTTCTTAAGAACTCTGAAAAAGGTTGCAAAAAATTCTTTTCTTCTATTTTCATATTTTGGGGAATTAAAATCTTGTCTTAATTTTTCTTTGTTTAATACAAAAGGTTTCCTAATCATATTAATTTGTGGGTCATACATATTAGGTGGATAAAATCCCATATCAGAATTTGTGGGGGAATTTGGTCTTTGTTGAGGAGGTTGAGAATACGTGGAGTGATAAGTGGGAGGAACTTGAGAGACTTGTGAAGCTGGGGAGTAAAAAGGAGTATTTATTACATTACCCTTAATTATTCCATCTAAATTTGGATTTGTATAATTTGAGTTATTACTTGATTTTCTAATCTTGTCTAAATCTAATTTTTGTGATCTATCTTCTAATTCAGTAAATCTTAAATTGTCTAGTCTGTCTACACTATGTCTTAAATCATCATCTACTCTTGAATTTTCTTGTGATTTAAATTTACTAAAACTACATCTTGGTGGAGAAATTGTTTTTTCTATGTAAGGATTACTATATCTAGCAGAACAACTACTTGTAGATTTTCTATAGGGTAGGAAATTTATACTAACAGTAACCATCTGGACGTTGCTCTATATAATCTAAATCTTCTTCTAAAGTTATTTTGAACTGGAATTGATTCAGCAACATTTTTTAATAACCATCTATTGGGTAATTTTACATCTTTCCATTCAATTTGTGTGGGGACTTTAACATGGGAATCACTTGTACTAGCTTGTAATAATAAAGTCTTGCCTTTTTGACTTTCCATTAAAGCTTGAGGTTCTAACGTAGTTTTCATCAACTTGTAATATATTCTATAAACAATTACTAAAGGTTGTGCACCTTCATGCATATTATAACCGTAAGTTTCTACATCTAATTCTAAAGTTTTTGACACAGTTTTATCTTTTAAAGACACAGAAAAATTTGGATAACAATCAAAATAAATTGGACCATTATAAAGAGAAGATTCTACCATTCCTAATAAAGCATCTTGATAAACTGTAAATCTACCATCTCTTAATCCTAAGAAAACACTTGTATTTAATCCTTGTCTTGTTAGAGGTTTGACGGCAACTTGAACTAAACCAATATGAATAAAAGCAAAGTTGTTTATATTTTTGTCTATTTCTTGACGACTCAATAATTGAATTGTTTCAAAACTTTGTTTTAAAGAGAAAGTTCTTTCTACAGTTTTTATTGTATAATTTGAAAGAAATGAAAGTTTTGAGAAAGTTGTTTTCTTGTAGATTTTATCTTGTGGAACTAAAGGTAATTTCCAATCCTGCCAATTTTTCTCTGCACTAACATTTACTAGGCTAAGTTCTTCTTTATTAACTGTGTTATCACTCATGGAGGACATCTGAGATCTAGAGCTAGAACTTCTAAGGTTATCCATTTTTAAACTTACCAATTCTAAAGATTCCTGAGCTATTGTAGGGATTGTGAGACTCTCTTTCGTCCTAAAGGCTCTACGGGACCACGACCTGGAACACCCTCAAACGCCTATCCACGGCTAACACGGGCTTACCAATGGCTTTACGCTGACCAACGCAGACGGCTCTTGGACTTAAGACTTGCACACAGTCACTACTCTAGCACAAAGAAGCTTAGAACAGGCAAATCTAACAATGACAACAAGTCATACGCACGAAGACGTATGGCTCTGATACAAATAATAGAGTATTCCAGAGAGTATCTAAAAGACACTGCTGTTCCTCTTTGATGGAACTGGCTAAATTTTTAAGTACTCTGAATTTAAAATTTGTTCCTTTTGGATAGAGAGGGAGACTGACTTTTCCGAACTCTATCTTCTTCATCCTGAAAATAAAATTTGTTAGTACTTGATAAAAATTGGAAAGAATAATTATTCTAAATTTCTGAAATTGAATTTAATTCTTTTGAAAATGAAATTTCTTTTAACAAATTTATATCTTGTGTCATTGATGGCATGACAAAAGGAAAATTAACTTCTTGATCTAGAATTTGTGTGGTGAGACCCTTTTCTGAAATTTCTCTAATGGGATATAATAAAGTTATAAAAGGGTTTCCTAATATTACTTTATTTGTTATGTTCTTGACTAAGGCAAAAGTTGTTTGAATAAAAATACCATCTCTATGAACATGTGCATTTGGTAATCCAAAATCTATACTTAAACTTGTTCCACTAGCTTGAGATAATCCTTCAGTGGTTTTTTCGTAATATTTTGCTGGAATTAATTCTTCTTGAATACAGTTTGAATCAGCGCCTGAATCTAACAAAGCAACAATAGTAAAATAATATTCTTTGTTTACTACAATTTGAACTTCAGTATACCATTTTTGAAATATCACTCTTTCTATTAAATTTATGAAAAGATTAGTGGAACTTGATTTAGGTAAGTATTCTACATCATCATTGTCCTGCAACTTGTTTTCTATTTCTGAACTACTGGGAATTTGGACTTGTTTATTATTTCCTAATTTCAAGGCAGAAATTTCTTGACTGAATTGTTCATAAGCAGTTTGAGAATTTACTTTAATTTCTCTAATTTCTTGTTTTATGGAATTTATTTCTAATTGAAGATCTTGAATTGTAACTTGAGCTTTTTGTTTTTTAAACATATCTGAAATATTAGTATAATTATATTTTGTTTTATCTGGTTTTGCTAATGGGGTATCTTGATGATCTATTTGGGAAATTTTCTTTAAATATTCAAATTTAATTTGTGGATCTTCTATTTTGTCAATTAATTCAAAAATAATTTGTTCTGACTTGTTTAAGACATTTATAGTTTTCTTACATGAACAAAAATCTTTGTTATTACAATGACATAATTCTATTCCTTCTTCACTAGAATTTTCTGAGGAAGAGCTATCAGAAGAATTTTCAATTTGAAAAATTTCATTATTTGAGGCATTATCTTCTAAAGAGTCATTTGATTCATTTTCTGAGTCAGTTTGTAAAATTTGTAAAAACTTGTCTTTTAATTGTTCTGTATTATATTTGCTAATATCTATCTTGTTAATTTCTTTCTTGACTTTACAATTCTTTTGGAAATGGCCAGTTTTACCACATCCTATAACAAACAGGTGTTCTATCTTTTTGTTTTCCTAACATTTTTAGCTTGTGTCTTAAAATTAAAATTCTTGTAGGGTTTATTATTATAGAAACTTGTAAGGTTTATTTCTTTTATTACTCTTGTAATTTTTATAATTATTTTTGTAAAGCTTTTGTTGTTTTCTTCTTTGTCTAGATGGAGCTAATAGTTTTTAACGGAGAGTAACCAAATTGTTCACAAAAATTTCCTAATTCTAATTTTGCATATTTTTTCTCTTTTTCTAACTTGGTGAGTCATTCTTAAATCATTACATAAATTTAATCCTACCTTTTTGAATTGTGCAAATAATTTCGCCATAAGTAGTTTGTGCATAATCTGTGTGACCTTTTTCAAATAATTTTTCTCTAACCTTGTAAGCAAAATAATGAGGTAATCCACTTATAAATTTTTCTTTCCAAAAAGCTTCAGCATTATCAGGTCTAACTTAAGACTTTTGAAAGGAAAACATCTTTATACCATCTAAAATCTGACAAAGTATAACATTTTAAATTTTCTAAACTATCATAAGCACTTTCTCTATAATCTGCTGGGTCTCCTACAAAATGTTTTGTTATGGCAAAAACTAAAGCATTAACAGCATCTTGAATTTGTAAACCATTTTCATCTACTATGGGAGTTCCATTTTGAGTTCTTTTGTAAGCATAAGCTTAACCAATTTCTATCACTATCTGTTAAAGTATTATCCCACCATCCTTTTAATTGACCAGTAAAACCTGTAATAATTATACTTGCAATTTGATGATCAGTTTTATTATTACCCTTGTAGACATTTGAAACCATAAGCATTTCATGTAATTCATTTAAAATTTCATATTGTGACATACCATCAATATTCCATTCATATAAGGATTCAGCATTATAAGCATTTCTAACAGTTAATTCTCTTTCTTCAAATTGTAAATCTGGGGGAGTTGGTCTAGGGTAAAAATTTCTTGTAATTGAAACATTTCCAGGATATCTTGTTCTTGCAATACGGCTTCTTAAAGGTTTACCATGAAAATCTCTGTTCATTTGCAATTCTATTAATACTTTAAATCTTTAAATTGATCTTGTAAATTTTCAATGTATTCTTCAATTTTTTGAACTTTCTTGTTTTTTCTTTTCAATGGTGTTAACCCTTTTAATTTGATTAGTTTTGTGATGAGGAGGCTAGGCATTTGTCATATCTAAATTTTGGAGTCTTTTAGAGATTTCTTCTAATAAATCAGTATTGTCTTTTTTAAAAGGAAACACGTAATTTTGAGGGGTATTTCATGTGGTGTGAACAATGGTTTTTCAATATTTAATTTTGTAGTTGTCTTGATGGGGTCGAATCTTGTTTTCTATTCTATCAAGTTTGGCACCGATAACTTTTAAATATGTATTTGAGTAATTGTTTTGTTCAATGATTTTTTCAAAATTTTTTATTTCATCACTTAAACTTGCATTTTTTATGGGGGAGGCCACTAGTTGGTAGTTTCTATGACTTATGACTATAGATTCATATGGGGGAAATTCTTCATGAACAACTTCTTTATTTTCAACTTTTAACCAATTTTGTGTAGTTCTATTAATAGTTTGCATTTGTTTTTTCTCTAAATCTTTATTGTCTTGTGTATTATTGATGACCATGAGAGTTTGTCTAATGTCAGAAGGTTCACGTGAATAAATTTTGGTGCATGGGAAGTTAGAAATGTTAGAGACTTGATGACTACAATTCTTGTCTTTAGTGTTTAGGCTTGTATGACTAGTTTTATATGCATGCTATAGCTATATGTATCACTTGCATGGATTTTGGTCAAGGGTTGAATGTTTGGTGAAATAGTATCTTGCATGATTTCTTTTTCTTCTTGCAGGATATGGCTTGTTGTTTTGTTGTTAGAGATTTTTGGGTTTTGTCTTGTTAGGCTTTCATTATGGCTATAGCTAGACAATATACTTGATGTTAGAGTATTACGTGGGGTGAATGTGGATTTGTTTTCTATATTTTCTTTTTGTAGTAAAAAGTTGTCAGATTTTTGTTTTTAGACTATTAGGCATGATTTGTTTGTATTTGTGTAGAGAAGTTATTGTTTCTACCGGCTAGAATTTTTGGCTTAAAATAGTGATCAAACCATTCAAAGAAATTTACTTCAGTTTGTATATCATTCATAAACTCATAATACTTGTCTCTAATATAATTTCTTAAGAATTCTGAAAAAGTTGCAAAAAATTCTTTTCTTCTATTTTCATATTTTGGGGAATTAAAATCTTGTCTTAATTTTTCTTTGTTTAATACAAAAGGTTTTCTAATCATATTAATTTGTGGGTCATACATATTAGGTGGAAAAAATCCCATATCAGAATTTGTGGGGGAATTTGGTCTTTGTTGAGGAGGTTGAGAATACGTGGAGTGATAAGTGGGAGGAACTTGTGAAGCTTGTGAAGCTGGGGAGTAAAAAGGAGTATTTTGTGAAGCTTGTGAAGCTGGGGAGTAAAAAGGAGTATTTATTACATTACCCTTAATTATTCCATATAAATTTGGATTTGTATAATTTGAGTTATTACTTGATTTCTTAATTTTGTCTAAATCTAATTTTTGTGATCTATCTTCTAATTCAGTAAATCTTAAATTGTCTAATCTATCTACACTATGTCTTAAATCATCATCTACTCTTGAATTTTCTTGTGATTTAAATTTACTAAAACTACATCTTGGTGGAGAAACTATTTTTTCTATGTAAGGGTTACTATATCTAGCAGAACAACTACTTGTAGATTTTCTATAGGGTAGGAAATTTATACTAACAGTACCATCTGGACGTTGCTCTATATAATCTAAATCTTCTTCTAAAGTATTTTGAACTGGAATTGATTCAGTAACATTTTTTAATAACCATCTATTGGGTAATTTTACATCTTTCCATTCAATTTGTGTGGGGACTTTAACATGGGAATCACTTGTACTAGCTTGTAATAATAAAGTTTTGCCTTTTTGACTTTCCATTAAAGCTTGAGGTTCTAACGTAGTTTTCATCAACTTGTAATATATTCTATAAACAATTACTAAAGGTTGTGCACCTTCATGCATATTATAACCGTAAGTTTCTACATCTAATTCTAAAGTTTTTGACACAGTTTTATCTTTTAAAGACACAGCAAAATTTGGATAACAATCAAAATAAATTGGACCATTATAAAGAGAAGATTCTACCATTCCTAATAAAGCATCTTGATAAACCGTAAATCTACCATCCCTTAATCCTAAGAAAACACTTGTATTTAATCCTTGTCTTGTTAGAGGTTTGACGGCAACTTGAACTAAACCAATATGAATAAAAGCAAAGTTGTTTATATTTTTGTCTATTTCTTGACGACCCAATAATTGAATTGTTTCAAAACTTTGTTTTAAAGTGAAAGTTCTTTCTACAGTTTTTATTGTATAATTTGAAAGAAATGAAAGTTTTGAGAAAGTTGTTTTCTTGTAGATTTTATCTTGTGGAACTAAAGGTAATTTCCAATCCTGCCAATTTTTCTCTGCAGCTAACATTTACTAGGCTAACTTCTTCTTTATTAACTGTGTTATCACTCATGGAGGACATCTGAGATCTAGAGCTAGAACTTCTAAGGTTTTCCATTTTTAAACTTACCAATTCTAAAGATTCCTGAGCTATTGTAGGGATTGTGAGACTCTCTTTCGTCCTAAAGGCTCTACGGGACCACGACCTGGAACACCCTCAAACGCCTATCCACGGCTAACACGGGCTTACCAACGGCTTTACGCTGACCAACGCAGACGGCTCTTGGACTTAAGACTTGCACATAGTCACTACTCTAGCACATTCAGGAGGAATTGAGTCAATATCAACGAAAAGGGACTTGTTTGGGAATAAGTTTAATTCACAAGACTTTCTAAGTTTGTAAGGGAAATTTGTGAGCTTGGCTTTATCTGATAACCAAATTTGTGAAATCATACCATAATCTAAAAGGAGTTCTACAGTGATTGGAGTCATACTTTCTATAGGAATTGGTAAGGGATTAGGACAGATATCTAAATTGATGCCAACTTGGATGAATTGAAATAGCAAATTTTGTGGGTTGCCTAAATATCTACCGGTAATATGGGAGGCTAAACCTGGAATGGTGACTTTGTTGTTAAAAAAATATTGTTGTAATTTGATCAATAAACCTTGGGACCTATCTTCTGCAATTTGAAAAATCTTATCATTGAGTTCTTGTGGTAAGCTAAAAATATTTGCTTCTACACTTTTTTCTTTATCCAGTGGGGATAAAGGCTGTCTATCAAGAGACAAGCTTATCAACTCACACTGCTCACCTTTGTCTTTTACCAGTGGGGTAAAAGTCTCTCGGCCCAGTGGGGGCATCTCTAATAATTTTGCTATTTGAGTGGAACTACTCGAGCCTTGAAAAGTAGATTGGACATCTGCAAAAGAGGAAAATTCACTGCTGTCTACTGAATTATTTAGCTGGCTAAAGTAATATGTTAAAGCATTAAGGCTGTCTAAAAATGGTCTTCCATCATTACGAGTATTCCAGAGAGTATCTAAAAGACACTGCTGTTCCTCGTTGATGGAACTGGCTAAATTTTTAAGTACTCTGAATTTAAAATTTGTTCCTTTTGGATAGAGAGGGAGACTGACTTTTCCGACTCAGAAAATGAATCAAATGATTCTTTAGAAGATAATGCCTCAAATAATGAAATTTTTCAAATTGAAAATTCTTCTGATAGCTCTTCCTCAGAAAATTCTAGTGAAGAAGGAATAGAATTATGTCATTGTAATAACAAAGATTTTTGTTCATGTAAGAAAACTATAAATGTCTTAAACAAGTCAGAACAAATTATTTTTGAATTAATTGACAAAATAGAAGATCCACAAATTAAATTTGAATATTTAAAGAAAATTTCCCAAATAGATCATCAAGATATCCCATTAGCAAAACCAGATAAAACAAAATATAATTATACTAATATTTCAGATATGTTTAAAAAACAAAAAGCTCAAGTTACAATTCAAGATCTTCAATTAGAAATAAATTCCATAAAACAAGAAATTAGAGAAATTAAAGTAAATTCTCAAACTGCTTATGAACAATTCAGTCAAGAAATTTCTGCCTTGAAATTAGGAAATAATAAACAAGTCCAAATTCCCAGTAGTTCAGAAATAGAAAACAAGTTGCAGGACAATGATGATGTAGAATACTTACCTAAATCAAGTTCCACTAATCTTTTCATAAATTTAATAGAAAGAGTGATATTTCAAAAATGGTATACTGAAGTTCAAATTGTAGTAAACAAAGAATATTATTTTACTATTGTTGCTTTGTTAGATTCAGGCGCTGATTCAAACTGTATTCAAGAAGAATTAATTCCAGCAAAATATTACGAAAAAACCACTGAAGGATTATCTCAAGCTAGTGGAACAAGTTTAAGTATAGATTTTGGATTACCAAATGCACATGTTCATAGAGATGGTATTTTTATTCAAACAACTTTTGCCTTAGTCAAGAACATAACAAATAAAGTAATATTAGGAAACCCTTTTATAACTTTATTATATCCCATTAGAGAAATTTCAGAAAAGGGTCTCACCACACAAATTCTAGATCAAGAAGTTAATTTTCCTTTTGTCATGCCATCAATGACACAAGATATAAATTTGTTAAAAGAAATTTCATTTTCAAAAGAATTAAATTCAATTTCAGAAATTTAGAATAATTATTCTTTCCAATTTTTATCAAGTACTAACAAATTTTATTTTCAGGATGAAGAAGATAGAGTTCGGAAAAGTCAGTCTCCCTCTCTATCCAAAAGGAACAAATTTTAAATTCAGAGTACTTAAAAATTTAGCCAGTTCCATCAACGAGGAACAGCAGTGTCTTTTAGATACTCTCTGGAATACTCGTAATGATGGAAGACCATTTTTAGACAGCCTTAATGCTTTAACATATTACTTTAGCCAGCTAAATAATTCAGTAGACAGCAGTGAATTTTCCTCTTTTGCAGATGTCCAATCTACTTTTCAAGGCTCGAGTAGTTCCACTCAAATAGCAAAATTATTAGAGATGCCCCCACTGGGCCGAGAGACTTTTACCCCACTGGTAAAAGACAAAGGTGAGCAGTGTGAGTTGATAAGCTTGTCTCTTGATAGACAGCCTTTATCCCCACTGGATAAAGAAAAAAGTGTAGAAGCAAATATTTTTAGCTTACCACAAGAACTCAATGATAAGATTTTTCAAATTGCAGAAGATAGGTCCCAAGGTTTATTGATCAAATTACAACAATATTTTTTTAACAACAAAGTCACCATTCCAGGTTTAGCCTCCCATATTACCGGTAGATATTTAGGCAACCCACAAAATTTGCTATTTCAATTCATCCAAGTTGGCATCAATTTAGATATCTGTCCTAATCCCTTACCAATTCCTATAGAAAGTATGACTCCAATCACTGTAGAACTCCTTTTAGATTATGGTATGATTTGACAAATTTGGTTATCAGATAAAGCCAAGCTCACAAATTTCCCTTATAGTTTTTCTTTTCCTTTTTTTTCAAAAATGAAATTAACATCTACTGTGTTTGGCAAAACTGTATTGAATTTATTTTTTGTATTGAATCAAAACACTAACTTTTTTGGTTAATTGAATAACATATAGCATCAGTCACTTCTATGCACTAAAAAAATCAAAGTTTTCTTCTCATCAAAAAAAAAAAAATCAAAGTTTTCAAATTATTTTACTGATTTACACAAAAATAAGGGGAAAAAAATCCAATAAATTATTATCGGACACTTGATTAATAATATTTCACAATTTATCTATTAATTTTGCCGCAGTAATAACATAATTCCAGCCTTGCCGTGCCCCTCAACTGCGTGGAGTCAAAACCAGAATATTGTGGCAGTGACCCAATGGAAACTCTGCCTGAGATGTTTGAACCCCTGAACGGAACCTGTCCCACAGCACCTTTTTTTCAAGACTGTCGACAATTTACAAATTCACAAGAATACAAGTCAATCAGTGTCCTCATCAAATGGGGCCTGAATTGTTTGGTGTGCACAAGGATATTTTAATCAATTTGTATTGGCTCGGCTAAAAAAAAAAAAAAAATTAACAAACCAATTCAAAACACGTAACTAGAACCCACTGGGTAAAGATTGAGGTGGGAAAAGAGTCATCCTATAAAGATTGGCATTCTTTTCTAAATATTTTGATGTAAAAAATAGACCAGAAACATCAGAATCAGCGTTTTCACAACGTGGCTGACTTTTTTTTCTCCAGTCATTTTACTTAATTAACTCCTTTCACATCCAGAATCACCGTTTTCACAACGTGGCTGACTTTTTCTTCTCCAGTCATTTTACTTAATTAACTCATTCACATTCAGAATCAGCGGCTTGAACTATTTGTATGACGTCATCATTTGCCTATATAAAGATGTTATCTGAACGAACCAAGATACTCTCTTCATCTGAACGAACCAAGATACTCTAGCTAGGCCTCCTCCTCTTCCTTAGTACTTGCTAAAGATGTTATCTGTTTGGCTTTCTGTCATTAGCTTGCTTATAGTGATTGCCACACATTGGCTTTATAGGTGGAGGAACCCCAAATGTAATGGAAAATTACCTCCTGGTTCTATGGGCTTCCCACTTATCGGGGAGACCCTTGCTTTTCTTGCCGCAAACAAGACACTAGACATGCCACCTTTTGTTAAGAAAAGGGCGAGGAAGTAAGCCCACAATACCCCACAAGCTATTTTTTTTTTTGCTTATCATCTAATTCAAAGATGTTAGAGATACAACACATTTCACTTGTTAAATTGGATATTGTGATTAGTTCAATGTCATTTTAATTGAAATTAGCACTAACATCACTTTTATAGGTACACTCATTATAACTGGTTATTTCAACAATTATGAAATTTGTTATATCATATTTATTACATCTAATTTATGTTCCTTATTTAAGTGGGAAATTTATATTTTTTTTGTCATTTAAGATTTATATGGGCAATGTTACACACCGACGTACACTCTTTTGTTGTTGGTATATTTATTCCATCTACATGAATATGACATCTTGGGTGTAAGAGCACCTCCAACGAACACTCTATTCTCCTCTTCTTCATATGTAGAGAGCCAAAGTAAGATTTTGTTGCTACAAGCCTACAACAGCTTCTCTCCAGGTTTTCTACATGTTCTCAATGCTAAAGTATCTCTTCACAACAAGAGAGCTACTATAGCTCTCTACCCACATTAAAAAATAATGTTATTTCTTCTCTCCACAACAAAAAGAATAAAGAAATGATAAAAATGAATAAAAAATATAATATTTAAATGGTATAGTAGAATAAAATAAAGAAAAAATAGAAAGTCTGCTGAAGAGTTTATATCTAAAAAAGTAAGTAAAGATCGAATGACTTTTTACTCCACATATATATAGGTAAAAGAATAGAGAGATTGTTGGAGTTGCTCAACCATCAATAACTTATTTCCTCATTTTATTGATATCTTTTTTTATTTTTTATTTTTTGTTGGCAATTTTAGATATGGTCCAATATTTAGGACAAGTTTGGTAGGACGACCAGTTGTGATATCGTCTGATCCCGAATTCAACTATTATGTTTTTCAACAAGAAGGAAAATTGGTTGAACGGTGGTATATGGATTCCTTTGCAAAACTTCTTCACCAAGACGCTGCAAGAATTAATGGTCAGAAAAACATTCATAAGTACCTTCGGAACCTAATCTTGGGTCATTTTGGTCCTGAGGTTCTCAAGGAAAAGATGCTGCCAAAGTTAGAGGATGCAATAAATCAAAAGATGCATGGTTGGTCTAAGCTATCCAGTTTTGAATTGAAGGACAAAACATCAGCGGTAAGCTTTTAACTCACTGGCTCACTTCCATCATAATGCATGCACACAGCCTTTTTCCCATGATATATTTATTATATTAATTATTTTAGATAGGAACTTATATTTCAACCTTAACATATTATTTAGGGTAAAATACTAAAATGTATCTCCACCCCCTTAAATTTTGAATGGGTTGCACTTATATCCCAACAGTTTGAGTTTAGTCGATTTACTAGTCAAATTTTAGATATGTGTCAAATAGACTCATCTATTAATTTCCTGTCCAAAAATCTTGTAATTGACTCATGAAAAAAAAACTTATCTACTTGAGTTGCTCTCTCTCTCTCTCTCTCTTTCTCTCTCTCTTAAGGGTATTTTAGATTGAAAATTAACAAATGAATCTATTTGACACATATCTAAAGTTTGAGTAATAAATCAGTTAAACTCAAACTACATGGGGTCTAAGTGCAACCCCTTCAAAGTTCAAAACGTGTAAATGCATTTTATCCTACTATTTATACACACATTAATGGAATCTCGCCCATTTTTAGATGTTCATTTCTTCGCATTTTGAGTACCTGAAGTAGCTACAACAAAATACATCATTTCTTTCTAAAATTACTTAAACATTTGCAGATGATCTTTGATTTTACCGCAAAGGAATTGTTCGGTTATGAGGCAGAGAAATCATGTGACAATTTTGGTGAATCTTTTACTAACTTTTTGCAAGGACTTATGTCATTCCCTATTAATATCCCCGGTACCGCTTATCATAAATGTGTACAGGTACTTTCCCTAAACTTAATTAGTCTTATACATTAATTCCAAAATCTTAAACATCCTCATCTTTTTCTTTTGTTTGAATTTAGTCTAATATATATAATTTCAATTGTCATACAGAACCAAAAGAAGGCAATAAAATTAATAACTAGCATGCTAGAAGAGAGAAAGCGTAATCCGGAACTTCGTAAAGGAGATTTTCTTGATCTAGTTGTGGCAGACATGAAAACAGAGACGTTCTTGACTGATAATTTTGTCATCTATATGATGTTTGGGCTTCTCCTTGCCAGCTTTGAGACTATATCTTCAACTCTTACTTTAGC